>OX336376.1:29039961-29714281 GCA_946902895.1 Fragum fragum
TGAGAGAAATTTTACAGGCAAGTAGCTATTCTTCAGTCGGCGACCAAGATGTCGAAAAAACAGCCTCGTCCAAGCTTTATTCGCTGGTCTACTTCTTGTCGGCCGCCGACAATTTATTTATATCTTTGACATTACGCCTCCAACCCACTATAACGAAAGCTAGGTAGGTATTCTCGTCTATGCATAAGGAAAGATACTTCTAGTCTATCGCTCGTGAGAATGATCATTGCGTGATATTCACAAACCAAAATAGGAAAAATAGAAAATCAGCTGAAAATGTCAAACACTGCGGTTGTTTCTGCGAATCCTGACCGAAAACACTTTACCTCTGCTAAAGGTAATTATAATTCTTTGACTTTATCATACCTGTTTATAATTGTTATCGTTAACAGTAATTAACTACGAAAAACTTCCACGAAAAAGGATGACAACGTCAAAATATTCGACGCTCTAAATTATTTATCAGTGTTTATACCGTGAATGATAATTAAGAAATTTCTTCTTTTTAAATTTCTTGCTTTTAACAAAATTAGTAATAGACTTATCTATTTAAGGAACAAGAAGGACAGTGCACCAAATTCCAGATGAACTACTAAACGACCCAAAGTTACAGAGCTCCATGTCTCAGGTATCTGGTTTAGCTGCGATATCTTGTGTATCCCTCTTTCTGATAATCATGATTTTGTTTTGCAAATGCCATTTGTTAAGCTTACACGAAACATTTTGTCAGATAAAAATCATGCTCTAAATGATTGCAGTTTAAGAATTTGTTTTTTCAATTTCCTTTGCACATTTGGGTGATATGATAAAGGTAAAATGTGATCGGAAACACACTGCATTGTATGGGTTTCACTTGAGTGGCAAATTCATTTCAATTAGCGTATGTTTCGGGAGAAAAAGCTATACATATTATCTATTGATCATAAGTGATTCACATACATTTATACATGATCGAACACCCTGGAGGACCCAGTAGAAATGTTTGAAATACACTGCAACTCCTCTATAACACTGTTGGTGGGGTCCAAGAAATAAAACAGCCAAAGAAGTGGAGTTATTATGCTGTAACGCATATGAAGGTTTGATAAAAAGTAACATGCAATCTGAAACCTACAGGATGATTGAATTCTGCATTGTATCGGTTTCACTATTTTTTCTAAGTTGCGGAAGTTAGATTCTGGCAGACATCATATTTTAAACCATATTAATCAACGCCCCCTCGGGCCAATTGTTTTATTTTTTCTACACACTCTGCTATCTTTTAGTGCCAATGGCTCACGGGCGCATCCTGGGCAGAGCCTTGCCAGAGTCAACAACTGGGTGATTCAAGAGTAATTCTCTCTCTATTTTATTTCATTTGAAAGATTGTAGCAAACAACAATAAACAGTTTCAAATATATCTATCATTGATAAAATTATATGATCATATTATATAGGGTAAAAATAGCAATAAATTACTGGTTTGGACTTTATATAAGGCTCAATATCTGATATGAAAATTGGTCGGATTAACATAGTAATTATATAAAATATAGAGGCAATTTACCAGCCATTAATAATGACAGAACTAGAGATTGGATTATTCAGGTCAGTTTTGACAAATTATTCTGTATATATGCCAATTGATAACTCATTATAATAATATAATTGAATTTGTGTGTAAGATTCTTATAATTTACAAGAGAAGGAACACCCCCTGGCATTGTATATTTATATTGTTTGCATTTGTTTCAGTTACCTTCAAATTATAACTTTGAGATACCCAAAACTATCTGGAAAATCAAACAAATAAATGCGAAGAGAGGTGAGCAGAATATTTATTTATACTTTGTTGGTAACAATATATTTATTAATGAACCTTTGCAACAAGTACAATGTACATGTGTAATCTATTATGGCATTAGCACTTATACAGCAGGAGTGTGAAGAAAATGTTTCACATTTCACTATTTTCAAAAATGCTCCATTAGAGCACACATTTTATGTTGTAAATGAATTGTATCCTCTTCCTTTGCCATTTACTCCCAACTCAAATTTATCAAGCTATTTTCTATAAAAAAAAAAAATTAGCTCAAAAGTTATTAATCTTCATCAGAAGTTACTTTTCAAAGTTTTAATTAATGTCAAGGTCACACTTTAAAAAGATATGTCGGTGGACTCTATACATGCTTAACCCTTTCCTGTTAAATCCCTGGTTTTCACATCCCTGCGATTTTTTAATTGGGAAAACAGTGTGGAATAAAAAGAAATTGCTTGTGACAAGCAATTTCCTCTTTTTCCACAATATTTTCTACCCTAATGAATGGGGGTTTTCATATTAAATTTTTCCTCTGCAAAACCTTTGATTTTGAACAGGTCTAAAATTTCTTAAAACAGGAAAGGGTTAAATGACCATGCTAGTTTTATTCTTTATTAAACTGCTGTCCGCATATTTTTTCAGCCTGATAGATCAATCCTAAATCTAATGCTCTATCCTTTTTTCAGTGGCCCTACAGTTTCCAGAAGGTCTTCTACTGTTTGCTTGTACTATTGCTGATATAATAGAGGAGTGAGTATGACAATGATTAGATATTGCCAACTATCTTCACAACGCCACTGGGTCAGACAGAGATGCCTAAACAGTGAATCACTCCATTCAAGTTGATTTCGCCTAGCAGTATTGATGGTGGATTTGATTTATTGATTGTTACCATCTTAACCCATTCATACACAGACCCTTTGTGAAGGGCCTCAAGAAAAATGCTTAGTAAAGCATGGTGGATAAAGGATATTGCTTTCTTAAGCAATTTCTTCATTATCTGCAATGTGTTCCAACCGGAGATATGAAGATTATTAAAATTTCATCAACTTGAAATCATCGTCTGTAATTTCTTTGAATTTGGACCAGTCTAAAATTTTGTCATCTGATAATGAATTAAAGCTTTTATTTCTAACTTAATGACTTATCAATACAATGAGATTAAATAAGCTCCTTACATCAATTTTTTTCACAAAAGGCCTTCAGAACGATGGTTTTAGAGTATGTATCAGGTGTCCAAAAGCCATGTGAAATGACACATCTACTCTGGAAAAATTTTCCTGATCCACTAGGATTTTAAGCTATGAAACTCCTAAACCTAGGGCTCAAGTCTTGGAGACATTTTATCCTTTCAATGTGTAATGTAGGCCTAGGATTAGTTACGCTCAACAAAGCTATGCCAACCCATTCAAAATGAAGGCAACATGTAACTGTTGTAAGTCTGACGCTTTTTGTGAACAGGTTTACTGATGCTGATACATTAATTATGGGAGATGTAACATACGGAGCTTGCTGTGTTGATGATTATTCTGCTCAAGCTCTTGGTGCAGACCTTATGGTGCATTATGGGCATAGTTGCCTGGGTAAGTGAAAATTCATAATACTATAGTACATACAAACAACTATAATTGTCAGGATTTTGGGAAAATATGTTAAACGGGTGAAATAGAATTGAGGAAATGATTCTCACAGGTCTTTTTTGTTTCCACTTAACTCATTCCAACACAATAACCAATTTTAATGCCCCCTAAGAAAAAATCATTTTGAAAACATTGTGGAAAATGAAGAAATTGCTTGTTAAGTAATTTTTTCACTATCCATAGTGTTCTCTACCCAAAATGTTGAAGATTTTCAAAATTTATTAACTATGAATTGCCGTCCTCAACTCCTATCAATTGGGACCAGTCTAAAATTCTATCGTCTGATAATAGGTTAATTCCTTGAGGAAATGAAACAAAATTTTCTGTATAGATCCACAAGCATGTATGAGTGGTGAGAAACTTATTGTCTATCATTCTCAACAATCATTCTCTTATCACTTACTAGTACTTTTACATCTATGCTTGTATTTGATTGTTTGTAAACAGTTAAAATACTGAATTTGGCAATAGAATATAGAAAACAATTTGTGAAATAAGAAAAAAAACCTGCACCATAATCTTCCAGTAGGAAGTACTAACTAATTTAACCCTTGTCATGCTGTATAAATCACCTTATTGATTTGCTGTAAAATCAAAGGGCTGAAAGTACTGATAGGACTTGTTTTTCAAAAATAAATATTTTAGAAATCAATTTCATAAACAACTCTAACAGAACAAGTACAACAAGGAGGTGTAGACCAAGATCAGACTGCATTTATGCACAGGATGATCTTAGTCTACATCTCCTCCCAAAACCAGAATATTCTGGGCTCAGCATGACAAAGGCTAATGTGCAAGATAACAGGCTTGAAATTCTTCATTCTTTTATGCATTATCGTCATCATTTAATAAAAATGTATCCAAAGTTTTTATTATTCCATCTTCATCATAACAAAAGTATAACATGATCTAAGACAAGTACACTTTAATTGTTATGTCTGCACTCTTAACCAATTCCTGCACAATTCTGCTTTTTTATGCCTCTCAAGAAAAATGCTATACAAAACATGGAGAATGAGGAAATTGGTTTTTACAAGCAAATTCTTCATTGTCCACAATGTTTTTTACCCTTAAAGACAAAGAATTTGAAAATTTCACCAATTTTGAACTGTCGTCTGCAACTTCTCTCAAATTGGACCAGTCTATTTTTTTTTTAATCTCACAATGGGTTAATAAAAAGGTTGATTTCAAACTGAAATAATCATACCATTCAAATAATTCATCTTTCCGAGTCTTGAATATACAGGGACTAAATAAAAAGCTCTATGGCTCTCATAGGGACAAAATTTCTCAAAAAGTCTTTGTCAGAATTATATACAGATGATATCAGGCTAGGTCACACGTCGGTCTGCTATAAAAAAACTTTGGTGAGTAGAAAATGAAAATAAATTTCAAATTATTTTATGGCAGCAACATAAAATATATGGTGATTGGAAAATCTATAGTTACAAGCCAGTGCAAACACTAAAATCAATTACATAATGATATCACAGTCACATGATGAACCATATTGCCTTTAATGTGATTTCTGTTTCAGTTCCGATTGATAGAACAGAGGGTATCCAGATGCTTTATGTGTTTGTGGATATCAAAATAGATACCCTACATTTCATAGAGACACTTAGGCATAATTTCTCACCACAACAAAGTCTGGCTCTAGTTAGTACAATACAGTTTGTTACAGCACTTCAGGTAAATTCCAAGTTTCTTTGTAATAATTTTTTTTGTTTGCCAAGTTCTAACTCAAACAATGATGAATTGTCACAGCCCTTAGCTATTTATAAGGGAAACAATGTACTATTACACCAAATGATTTCTCTTCGTAAACAGTCACAAAGTTAAGAATGATACTTGGTAATTTACTCTATTCTGCTGTAGTGTTATTTTAATTTTCACTCAGATTAACATTGTAGATTAAGAAGAAATTGCTTGTTACAAGCAATTTCATTATTTTCCACAATGTTTTTTAAAGCTTACTTCTTGAGGGCCTTAAAGAAAGCAGGACTGTGGGAAAACAATTTTCCTGAAAAAAAATTTAATCTGTTAGTAAAAAATTCAAGGCCATTACCTCAAATTTGAGTATTAAGAGAGGATATGAGTTTCACAAATACATCATTTTGTTTCTGCGCCCAAATCTGTGCATGATATCTATTTCAAAGTGTAAAATCAAATGATTTCTCTATTATTGTGGGTACTCATCGAAATGAGCATATTGCTTACCATGCTCAATGACTTCTGACACGGTAGTTTGACAAAAATATCGAACAACATTAGTTTGCATAATTCGTGGCCAGAAGCATAAATCAGAAAGCAAATCATTGGTTGGTAGCCTAAGCATGCAAGCTGTAGTTATGACCTTTTGTTGGAAAAAAAACAATAGCATAAATGCTTGACATAAATATCAGAGGTCAACATACACATCCGGTCATTGATGAATGATGTATTGGTCATTTGTATTTTGATTGACTACAGGAATACCCTTTTGTTGATGGTTGAGAGGTAGAGTGTTGGCTTCCAGATTAAGAGGTCCCGAGTTTAATTCTCGGGAGCGGCTATCGATCTTCGTTCTATAATTTGGAATGAGATAATCTAAGTTGGATTAACTTTTTTCCAAATGGATGAAAAGGGAATGGGTTTATATATGTATTTTGTCAAGATTATACCCACAGCATAGGGTTGAGAGAAAAAAATTATAGAACTAAATTTTATCATATAGTTACCCATGAGTTTATTGCGAACAGGCATTACCAATATCCTTTTCTTACAATGTGTAGAATTATTCTTTATCCCACAACAACAACATTTTAGTCTAGTCCAAATTGAAAAGAGTTGACAATGTAAAGTTTATGAAATTTTACGCTTTTTCAAGTTTATGGGTAGAAAGCATTATGTGAAATGAAGAAATTGTTGCAACAAGCAATTTCTTCACTTTACACTATATTTTCCTAAATTGTTTTTCTTGAGGAGGAATCAAAAAGCGTCATTGTAAGGGAATGAGTTAATTGACTACTATGTTTCTGCCTGTTTATCTAATCCCAGAACTTTATTCCTGTTCACAGTCTGTTAGTGAGCACCTTAAGGATGAATTTAGAGTCATACTACCTCAGTGTAAACCTTTATCACCCGGAGAAATATTGGGATGTACATCACCAAAACTAGATGGTGCAGACGCGATAATGTATGTATATACGTCATTAGTGCAACATATCAATCCATTGTCAATTAATGCAGCTTAAGAAATATAGCTCTGGAAAAAGTTTAAGGAGATTTAGCTCGTGAAAAGCAATTCTCCTTTTCTGATAGAGCTTTCTACCTTATGTGGCTTCTATTTATCAATTTAAGGACTAAGCAAGCCCAAATTTTCACTGCACTCAAGGAAAGAGCTTTGGATAATGTTGTATCAAGCAATTTCTTCATTATCCACAATGTTTTCTATTTAAAAAGACAAAAAACAATTAATATTCATCAACTTGAAACTGTTATTTGCAGCTTCTTTCAATATTGACCAGTCTAAAATTTAGCTGTGTTGGAATCGCTTTATGCATTGTGTAACCTCAATATGGACCAGTTTGAAATTCATCTGTATGGCACTTCAGGCACATCTGAAATTATTGGAATGGTCTAATTTGAAATATAAGACATTGTATAATTTTAACCCTTTCCTGATTATTCCCTGGTCTTTACAGTCCTCTGTTTTTAGAATAGAGAAAACATTATTGAAAAAGAAGAAATTGGTTGTAACATTCAATTTCTTCTTTTTCCCCAATATTTACTACCTTATTTAATGCTTATTTTCAATATAAATCCAGTTTAAATTTTTGTCAACAAAACTTTAAAATGGGACAGGATGAACCCTATCAAAATGGGAAGATTCAATTCCAAAACATGGGAAAGGGGGCCTTAATAACGTTTATTTGTTTACACTCTAGGTGCCACAATTTTGTCCGAATCTTGATGAGAGTTTGTCAGAATGAATTTTTCAATGAGGTGAACCCTATAGAAAATAGAAAGGTTCCATTGGAAAACATGTAAAAAGGGCTTTGACGACAATTTGATCAATTTTAACAAATTTTATAAGCCTTGTGTACTGCCTTTCTTTTCACAAATGAGACCTACTTTAATGTTTGAGTTTTGTGTTTCTTTATTTGATAACAAATTCAGGTGAGTGATCTAGGGTCATCTTAGCCCTCTTGTAAGCTTCAATGGCTAGTGGGGCTATTTATATATAGTGTTGTCTGTACCATCCATCCATCTGTCTGTTGGTCAACATGGAAGCTGGATGCTTCTGTAAATATTTTCATTTTAAACATCATCTCCGCAAAAAAATTATGGATAGACTTAGGTCTAATTGCACAGGAATAATCCTTTTATAAATATATTTTGAAACCTTTTACTTTAACCTTGTCATGCTGTATGAAAAAGCCCTTTTCCAGAATTCTATTGAAATGAAAGGGTTGATAGTATTCGAGGCATTAGGTTTGGATCAATGTTTCTTTCGAAATTAATTTGATGAGTGAACATAGCTTGAAAGGGCATATGAAAATGCAGGCTGATTGAATGAAGACCTTTTTTTATGATTGATTCTTTATTTGCTGTAAGATTTTAAATGTTAAAGGAAGGTAATTTATGATTTCTGTTTGATTTCAGATATTTAGGGGATGGAAGATTCCATTTAGAGTCCATAATGATTCACAATCCAGATATTCCAGCTTATAGGTAATGTTACTTTGACAAGTCATTGAAAGGTCTAATATGAAAAACAACACTTAAGATATGTTCCGATTTAGAAGAACATTTTTCAAGGCTGCTTATGGGGAGGGAGACACAGTTTCACTATGACAAGTGGATGTATGTCTGATGGTGTGTTAATTAGTACATCAGCCTGTTTCAGTTTGTCCGGGTCATAACTCCCATATTTATGAATTGATTTTAAAATAACTTGGCACAATAATTCTCCTGTGGTATTAGTAGATGTGTTATTTGAAACAAATTTTTTGATAGCATCAAGGTCACACCTCTAGGATGAATATTTAGTGGGCTCAACTAGTTGTCCCTGGACTAGTTAACCTGAATAGAAATGGTCCAATAGATTAGGAAACAGTTTGAGAAACACTTTTACTTTTACAAACATTAATTTTTAATGAAAATCAACTTTAGTCTGTTTACCAGGTAAGACTAGCTTAAAATTTTATTGCTAGTAAATAGATAATAGGACGAAATCAGTTTGTAACTCTTAATAGGAAACAATGCTATATACATGTAGGTGTGAATAGAGAGATGTGTCAAACTGTTACCAATCAATCAAACTTGTTGAATGAGTGTTGATTGGCAAACAAAATGTAACTTAAGTTGAATTAAGGCTAAAATTACTCCATTTCGGTCATCAGGAATACCTTTTAATGTACATGAGCAGGAGACTTGTTTATACAGGACTCATTGTTGAACAACAAACTGTAATTTAAGAGTTAATTTTTTTGCTGATTTTATTTCTGCGGTGCTGCCCATGACCACAGAAATAGCATAAAGACAGTCGACACAGAATATAAGTGCTATACTGCATGTTGGAATGGATAAAAGCATTATTAGCAAGAATAAAACTGTCATGATATCCTTACAACTACGGTAAATGAATGCTGCAATTTCATGTTTCAACTTCAGTTTCATATTAATGAAAGATTTGGAACATAATAGATTATTGAGGGTTGTCATTTGTAAGTCACTTAATAAGAAAGAGCATAGAAAGGGTATGCTGTAACTTCAAAAGGATTCGGATAAATTTATCTAATTCTTTTTCAAGTCACTATTGTCATGGCTTTCTGTCTGTCAGCCAGTTTATGTATGCATACATCCAACCAAGTAAATTTTCTTTTTCTCAGAAATTTTTGGATGACCTTCTCTAGTTCTGGTCATAATTTTTCAGGTATGACCCATACAGCAAGATATTTTCAAGAGAATATTACGAGCATGACAAAATGCATCAAATAAGAAAAGATGCCATCAGTAAAGCTGCGACCGCCAAAACCTTTGGTATAATTCTTGGAACCCTTGGTCGGCAAGGAAATCCTAAAATATTAAAGGTATGTCTAACTGATCAATTATAGTAAGGTTTTATTGACAAGGCGGACCATAACATGACACACTTAATTGATTATTCTGCAGGCTCTGCAAGTTGGCTACAACGATTTATATACTTGTTAAATGTACATTGATTAATAATATGATATACACTGCAGTAGAGAAGAATTCCATGCAGTCAAGCGCTCAAGACCCTTGTGATCTTTCCTTTTCTTTTTTAGCCCACCTGAGAACAAAGTTCTCATGTGAGCTATTCTGATCAACCTTTGTCCAGCGTCTGTCCTTCGTCCGGTGTCCATCGATAATTTCTTTAAACAACATCTCCCCCCAAAACCACAAGGCCAATTTCAACCAAATTTGGCAAAAATTTTCTTTAGGTGCCCCTTTCATAAATAGCTAAATGTATTGAAATCTGTTGAAAACTCTGGATGCCATGGCAGCAAAAGTGAAATTAAGTTAACAATTTTTTTTCTTCTGGCCCAGAAGGCCTAGAGCCTTGATATTTTGCATGAAACATCAGTATATATATTGGCCTCTTTCAAAATAACTACAACCATTACCATTGGTTCTCCAAGGGCAGAGCCCAGGGGTGTGTGTGTTTGTGTTCTTTATAGATTCAAAGAAGTATTTTAAACAACATCTCTTGCCAAACCAATTCAAACTTGAAATTTTTATCATTACTCTCAGGTCCTCAGAATCCTGGGGGGCTGAGTCGTTAGCTCGACTGTTTTTGGAGAAAACCCTGAGGTATTTTGATCACTTGGCGTCCTTGGCGTGACAAACTTCAACCTTAGTCATATCGCTGTTGTTATTGAAGATATCCTCAATTTGAAATTGGCATCTGCAGCCTCTTTCAATTTGGACCGGTCTAAATTTTGTTATGTGGAAATGGATTAATTGAAGTGGAAAACATAGCCTAACATTTTACTCAAATGATGGTCAATCAGACTTGTTTGTATAACCAGTGTAGATCTCTATTTTGTGTAAAAAAAAATTTAAAAAATGGTGGAGTTATCAGATATACAACAAAAATGACCTTTGAGCAGAAATAGACAATCTTAATTATGTGTATGCAATTCTTACACACACTCATTTGTAAAGTTATTTCTGAAAGAGTGAATAACTTTACAATTGATTTACAATTAAAAATAATGATGGTGAAGCAATGAAATTTTTCAAGTATTTTCAAGAATACTATATAACAATTTTTATCTTGTTAACTGGTTAATTTCCAATACTCCGAGAGTTCTATTATAACCAATATTGGTAAGATCAAGTATGATTATTATAACAAGAGTTAAATGTTGATATGTACAGGTATCTATAGAAAATATTTTATATTAAAAAGCACAGGAATATAATGATCTTTTTTAACCCTGTCATGCTGAACCTTGAATATTCCTGTTTTGGCAGTAGGTATAGACAAAGATCAGCCTGCACATATGTCTACACCACTTGGTTGTCTGTTTAAGCCAGAGTTGTTTATAAAATGATGTTTCAAAATAATTATAACCTAAAATTAGTGCATCCAGTGCTGTCAGCCCTTTGATTTTAATCATGAAAAGAGTTAACAATAAGGATTTGATATGTTTAAAAAAAATGCATATCTCGGCAATTTCAATCTTGCTCCTTTATATCATTGCACACTTCACCACTCAAATACATATTTATTAATTACAATAGTTTGGCACCAACAACCCATCATATTTCTTCAAAATAAAAAGTAGTGAAGATGAAGTTATTTGTTAAAAGTGTTTTATTCTTTCTCAAACCTTCTCCTGAAATTGATATCTTGGCAAGTTGAAAAGGCCTTAGCTTTTGCAAAATATACAAAAAAAAACATTATGAGAGAGGGTTGAAAAACATAGAGGGAATAGGAAAATGATGGTCAACAGCATTCTCTTCTTTCCTTTCATTGTTTTCAGTATCTGGACTTAAGCAGGGTGTCAAACTAGGGACTGTGTCTCGGTAATTGGTTAATCGATTCCAACACAATGGCACTTTTAAACAACTCTCAATATGAAAGCTTTGGAAAACATAGTGGAAAATGAAGAAATTGCTTGTCACAAGCAATTTCTTCATTATCCACAATGTCTTGTACTCCAAAAACAAATATTAATGGCATGCTGAAAGATGAAAAATAAATTCCTGTCCATTCCAGCATTTACAAGAGCAGATAACTCAATGTGGTAGACAGCATGTCATAGTGTTACTATCAGAAATATTTCCTGACAAACTCAGTCTGTTTTCACATATAGATGCGTAAGTATTATGTTTGAATTCTCTTATTTTCATTTTCTAGAATAATTAAAGTTCATTAAAATCCAACCTGTTGATGTAAGAAGCATATTATAAATTGTATGAAAAAATATTTCAACAAAGAATGTTTGACCATAGCTGGCCAGACAGCCTCCAACAGAAAGTTCAGCTTAAACAACTAAACAATTACTTTGACTAAAACAGCTTTATTTTGAAAAATCTTTGGTTAGCAACATGTAGCCAAAAAGTAAAATGTTTGGTTGGCAACCAGATTGCAGAAACCACAGCATGAAGTAGATGTACTTATGATGTTTAAACAAACAAAAATTGTCAACATAAATGTCCAAGTTCAAAGTTCATTTCCAGCTTAATGAATGATTGGTTAGGTAAATCAGTTTTTGGCTCCACTGGCTGAAAGCCAGCGAGCTATTGTCATGGCGTTGTGTCTGTGGTGCATGCTTCTGTCCTAAAACTTTTAGTTTAAAAATCTCCTCCTCAGAAAGTACTGAAAATAATTCAACCAAATCTCACTGAAATGATCTTTGGGCGACCCTTTACCAGATTCCTTCAAAGATTTGTGATTGGATGAAAAACATGGCTTTTATGGGCGGGGCTAATTTCCATATTTGATGAAACCTTTAGAAATCTTTTTCTCAGAACTGATTTGATTGATGTCAACCAAATTGTACATGCATGAGCCTTGGGTGACCTGTAAACAGTTTCCTTCAAAGAATTTGATTGGATGGAAAACATGGCTCAAATGGGTAGGGCTAATTTCCATATATGGTGAAAACTTTCAAAAATCTCTTTCTCAGAAACCAATGGATGGATTTCAACCAAACTTAACAGGTATGATCAATATGTGACCCTTTTGTAGATTCCTTCAAAGAATTAAGATAGGATGAAAAACATGGCTTTAATGGGCAGGGCTAATTACCATATATGGTTTTGAAAATCTTGCTTTCAGAAACCAATCGATGGATTTCAACCAAATTTTACAGGAATGATCCTTAGGTGACCCTTTATTAGATCGCTTGAATGGATTGTGCTAATTTCCATATATGGTAAACAGTTAAAACCTACAATCTCCTCAGATTACAAATGATCATAAGTTTTCACAAAATTTCACAAAATGATCCTTTGTTGACTCTTTGTCAGATTCCTTTATTAAATATGTCTCAGATGAAAATCATGGCTTTTAGGGAGGGGGGGGGGCTTATCTCCATATATGGTATATAGTGAATTTTTTGAAAATCTTATTCTTTCAAACTGCAGGATGGTTTTCAACCAAACTTTCAGGAATGATAAGTTAACTCAGGCTGGTGGAGAAAATCAGGCGCTCACGCCCCTTTAGTTTGATTGATGCCAATTTTTATGCTGCTCCATCAATAGGCCAGTTTTAAGTTGGTGGAATTTAGGAAAAAAAACTTCCCTTATAGGATAGAAAACATTGTGGATAATGAAGAAATTGCTTATTACAAGCAATTTCTTCATTGTGCACAATGTTTTCCAATGCTTTATGCTTGGGAATCTTAAAAAGCGGGATTGAGTGGTAATGGGTTAAATAGCCATGCTTCTGAAAGAGTTCTCTGCAATTTGATTACAGGATGCAATATTCTTACAAGAGGACCATGATGGTCCTAAATTGCTCCCCTGAGTATGATGGTTCATGGATTTATGATATACAAAATAGCAAAGCCCTCTAATTTTTTTGGAGAAGATGTTTAAGGATTTTCTCTTTTAATCCTAGGTATATTGATGATCCCACCATATAACCCTAATTACCTGAATAAGACAATGCTTTGAAGTATAGACATCAATACATACCAAATATTAAAGCTCTAGGCCTACTGGTTTAGGAGAAGAAGGTTTTCAAATATTTCCTTCTTTATTTTTTTTGTAAAATCAGGGATTGCACAGAAAAGGGCTAATTTTCAGAATACGGTAATTCTTTGAAGTATTTTGGGAGGGGGTCAATAGGTGATGATACAAACCAAATATAAAAGCTCTAGGCCTTATGGTTTTGGGAGAAGAAGATTTTCAAAGATTTCCTCCTTTATTTTCTTGTTAAATCAGGGATTGCACAGAAAAGGGCTAATTTTCAGAATTTGGTAATTCTTTGAAGTATTTTGGTAGAGGGTCAATAGGTAATGATACATACCAAATATCAAAGCTCACGGCTTAATGGTTCGGGAGAAGATTTTTTAAGATTTCCTTCGTAAAAACTGGGATCCCACAGAAAAGGGTTAATTTCAAGAGTACAGTAATTCTTTGAAGGATTTTGGTAGATGGTCAATAGATGATGATATGTACCAAATATCAAAGCTCTAGGCATAATGGTTTGGGAGACGAAGATTTTCAAAGATTTCCTTCTTTATTCCTTTGTAAAATCAGGAATTGCACAGAAAAGGGCTAATTTTCAGAATTTGGTAATTCTTTGAAGTATTTTGGTAGAGGGTCAATAGGTGATGATACATACCAAATATCAAAGCTTTAGGCCTTATGGTTTAGGAGGAGAAGATTTTATAAGATTTCCTTTGTAAAATCTGGGATCACACAGAAAAGGATTAATTTCAAGAGTACAGTAATTCTTTGAAGTATTTTGGTAGATGGTCAATAGGTGATTATATGTACCAAATATCAAAGCTCTAGGCCTTATGGTTTAGGAGGAGAAGATTTTTTAATAATTGCTTACAGATGGACGGACAGACCGACGCCGGACAATTACCGATCACAAAAGCTCACCTTGAGCTCAGGTGAGCTAAAAATAGATAATAACTACTTTTTATGGCGTATGCAGTCAATGGATCTAGTGGTTAAGCCTCCAGTGGAAGTTTGCACTAGTTGAACTTTGAGAAGGCCTCAAAATTTTGTCTGTTAACTTAGCCTTAAAAGCTGACGCATTGTTAGCTAAAAATAAAATTGTTGCATAGCAACTTATATGTGGTGACTACAGCTTAAATAAGATGTTACTAACTATATAAAGTGCAAAAAAGACAAAATGCTTCAAATAATTGTGCACCACTGTCGAAATTCATAGTTTATGTCCTGTCTAAATCAATAATTTGATCTATGGGTTCTTTGACTGACAGGGGTATTTCATCAATTTCCAAAATGTCAAAAGTCTTCTACAAATAAAATCCTATAACTATTAAGTTCAGAAACTGTAGAGTTGACTTGAGGTTTCTTTTTTAAAGTCAAGATTTTTACAAATAAACTCCTATAAATATAAGTTCAGAAACTGTAGAGTTGACTTGAGGTGCCTTTTTAAAGTCAAGGGTTCGATTCCGGGTAGTGGCAATTCCCCTTTCAAACACTTGTCTCCCAGAAATGGGTGGATAAATATAAACCCAAGTGGAATGAGCAGCTGGAGGCTAGGAAAAGATGTATTGGTAGTTATTGTATTAAAAATAACAGGATTCCACAGTTAGGTGCTTCAGTCATTGCAATATGACTAAAACACCGTTAAAAGTGACGCTGAACCTTTCAATCAATCATCCTTCTTTTATCTCTTATCTTGTTACAGGGACACTATAAATTTACATTGATTGATTGATTGAATGGGGTTTAACGCCACTCTTAACAGTATTTCAGTCATATCGCAGCAGCTGGAGCACCTAACAATGGATTCCTGGTATTTCTCACACCAGTACTACCTCTACATACTTTCCTAGCCTCCAGCTGCTATCCCACTTAGGATTACAATTATCCACCCATTGGTGAGAGACAAATGTCAAAAAAGGATATGTGCCGCCGCCAGGGTGTGAACCCATGACATCCCATGATTGAAGATTAAGAGCCTACCAACTGCGCTATGACAACGACACTATAAATTTGCAAACATGTATTCTAAAACAATGATGACTGTTCTGTTTCAATTTGTAGGTGGGTGCAGATTGCATGTCCAAGACTCTCTATTGATTGGGGTATGGCATTTGAGAAGCCTTTATTATCACCATATGAGGTAAGTTGTAAACATTGATAAATTGCAGAGAATATTCTGGTAGAAAACTATTGATCAAAGGTTATTTCATACATTAATAACTTGAAGATTTGAAGGGAATACCAATTTACAAATTTTTGTTTTGCTCTGTAGACATGATGGATTACTTTCAAATAGCCATTCTTGAATGGCAAATTTTTTATAGTTGTCTTATTAGAGTGAACTGTGTTAAGGGTAAAAAAGTTTAGTGATTTTCTGAGACTTCAAGACTTTTGTGTATGTATACATGGATGGACCAATTAACACCCAATTTCCAAGTTACTGTTGTAACTCACAATACACCATTTAGTTATTTACAGTAAACTGGAAATGCATATTTTATGTATTCATACACCAAGAAAAAGTATTCATCTTTGCAGTTCTAAAACTAGAACAAGGAGATGCAAGGATGCTAGAAAGTAAGGTTTTGTCTTATTGATTAGTTCTCTTGCATATGCAAGATTAACCCGGGGGAAATATGGATTGTGTATTCAAACCCATTACCAGACAAAAAAATTTTAGACTGGTCCAAATTGAAAGCTTTTGGAGACAACAATCTCAAGTTGGTGGAGCTTTGAAAATCTTTGCCTTTTAGGCAAGAAAACATTGTGGACAAGACTTTCAAGACTTTTTGTTGAGAGGCATCAAAAAACAAAATTGTTGGGGAATGGGTCAATTATAATCTTCATTTTATTGTTCTGAACTTACAATTATATAGAAGGTTTTTGATGGCCAGATAGATTAACCCATTCCCACATGATGAAATTTTAGACTGTCCAAATTCAAAGAAGTTGCAGACGACAATTTTAAGTTGATGAAATCTTTAAGATCTTTGTCTTTTGGGGTAGAAAACATTGTGGATAATGAAGAAATTGCTTGTAACAAGCAATTTCTTCATTCTCCACAATGTTGTTCAAAGCTTTCATATTGAGGGGCGTTTAAAAGTGTCACTGTGTGGGAACGGGTTAATAAAGTGACATTATGGGGAATGAGTTAATTATAATTTAATATCATTGTTTGTCATAGAACAATTTTTTGATGGCCAGATAGATTTACCCTTTTGAAATTGAGAAAAAGCTATTGTAAAACATGATAATTATGGCTCTTGAGAGGCTTTTTGTCAATTTTTGTGGGAGGATAAATTTGACATTTCATTAAATTCTTGGGAAATCTCTTAGATTTACTGTATGTTACCATGAGGATGGTCTCTAAAAAAAGATGCCAAGATTCAACACATGAAAGTTGACTTATGGAGATATGATTGATTGGAAACTATACAATTGTTTGTAATATTTCTGTTTTGAACTCGGAATTAATTGATTTACAGAAATTATTGAACTTTCACCTAAATTTAAAAATGGTTAAAAATGGAAGTGTCAACTCAAGAGTCAAAGATAGTAACTCTAACTTCATTTTCATTGGAATTTTGTCACTTTTTCAACTGAGGTTTATTACAAATATCGTCTTAGATTTTTGCAGCGGAGGTTCAGGCATCTGCATTTAAAGCTCATGCTGCTAAATAAAATTTGGACAAGTCTCAAATTTTGCCGTCTATTAATGGATTAAAAGAAAAATGTTATTAGTGTTTGAGGATTTTTTTTTGTTTAACACCTTTTGTAATTTCTGGACCTTCAGTCAATTGAATATTGACCTGACAATTTGTTTTGTGATAAAAATAATTACTTCACTTCAGATGCAAGTTCTTTCTGATTTCTTTTGCAAATGGTTATTTATCACAATGAATATACTTGTAAGCTCTGCTGTTTTCAAAGGAAACCTGAGGTATTGCTATAGCCTGGACGTTTTCAGCCTCCATATCCATAGAATAATATATATCAATACCTTAAAGTATAGACACTTTAGATGTTTTTGCACTAAGCCACCGATACGTTCACCATCAAAAGATCATTGGATACAAAGAGGGGAGATAATTCCTAATGCTTTTTTTAATAATTTGTCCCCTTTTCAAAATACTTTTACTAATTATCAAGCACTCAAAGAGCCATGCGTCAGCATTCACATGTGGTGCTCTTGTTTATCTATAGTAAGAGCCATTATGATATCCTTGTCTAACACATGTATAGAATCACTCTTTTAACTAAGTCAATAAAATTTAAGACTAGTAAAAAACTCAAATAGGTTGCACACAACAACTTTTAGTTGATTATATTAAAAAAAAAATCTTTGCTCTTTGGAGAAGAAATCATTGTGGAAATTAATGATGAATTGCTTGAAACAAACAATTTCTTCATTTTCCACATTGTTTCCCCACTTTTTTCTTGAGGGGCCTAAAAAAGCAGGATTGTGTGGAAATGAGGACATGATCATTTCTGGCCACTTGACTTGTGGTATTTTTTGACTCCAGGATTTCTTTGGCTTTTTAAATATTGCAACTGTTATATTTGTGGGAAAAGGAATATGTTACTCGATTTCTTTGGAAAAGCTGAAAGAAACATTGTCTTAAATATCGAAGTGATTAGCCCATTATCAAATTCAAAGTTGCAGGTGACGTTTCAAATTGTGCTACAATTGAAAAGTAATAGCCAATAAGTTGGAAAAGGTTGTGAGAAAAGGAGAAATTGCTTGTTACTAGCAATATCTCCTTTTCCCACAAGGTTTTCCATGATTTCATTTCTTCAGGGCATCAGAAAATGTCATTGTGTGGTAATGGGTTTAAAGATCCTCCATTGAAATATCCAATGAATGTACCTTTTACAGATGTCTGTTGCCTTGGATACTATAAAATGGCAGGCAGTTTATCCAATGGATTTTTATGCCAATGATAGTCTGGGAGCTTGGACCAATAATAATGAAGCTCATCGACCAGTCAGACAGAGAAAAAGTAAACCAGTCAAGATTAAAATAGACACAGATAAAGAGACTGCTTTACAACACAATAATGTTAACACATTATCAAATTGTGATGGTAAATCTTCAGATGTGTGTAATGGTGTTGAAACGTGTTGTAAAACATTATCTGGTGTATCTTGATACAATAAAATTATTGAGGCTTAAAATACATCTATTGTTGTTCATAGAAGAAAGATATAAGGGTTCTAGACTTTTCTTATGGATTCTAGAATTTTTAGAATTCAAAGATCTTCACCTATATAACAGAAGAAATGTCCTAAACTTGGTCCCAAATGACATAATTTTAGACTGGTCCAAATTGCAAGAAGTCCTAGATGTCAAACAGTTTTTCTATTTCGACTCATTTGATAAGAAGTCTACAATCTCTATGTTAACCCATTCCCACATAATGACGCTTTTTGACGCCCCTGAAGAACAACTGGGAAAACATTGGTAAATGAAGAAATTGCTTGTGACAAGCAATTTCCTCATTTTAGAAGTTTTCTATCCAGAAAGTTGAAACAAGAGGACCATGATGGTCCTAGATTGCTCACCTGAACTGTCTGCTGTTAAACAAATGCAATTAGAGACAAATAACTATAATCAGTTTCATGAAGATAGAGGCAAAACTGTGACTTCTATATTGTAAACAAAGAAATTGTCATTATGGCCGCTTTTCCTGTGTTATCCTATAGAGCCTTTCCATAATCTATAAGGTTCATCTTTATGACCTTACAAGTATCCTGACCAAGTAACATGACAATTGAGCCAAAATGATGACCTCTAGGGCATTAACAAAGAGATTGTCATTAAGGTCCCTTTTCCTGTGTTTTCCAAAAGTACCTTCCTATAATCAATAGGGTTCATCCTTGTGACTAAACAATTATTCTGGCAAATTTTCATGAAAATTGAGCCATAATTGTGGTCTCTAGAGTGTGAACAAAAAAATTGTCATTAAGGCCCCTTTTCCTGTGTTTTCCAAAAGAACCTTCCCATAATCAATAATCTTCATCCTCATGCCCTAATAATTATTCTGGCCCAGTTTCATGAGGATTGAACCCAAATTGTGGCCTCTAGACTTTAAACAAAGAAATTGTCATTAAGGCCCCTTTTCCTGTGTTTTCCAATAGAACCTTTCCCTAATCGATAGGGTTAATCCTTATGACCTTACAATTATTCTGACCAAGTTTCATGAAGATTGAGCCATAATTGTGGTCTCTAGAGTGTAAACAAAGAAATTGTCATTAAGGCCCCTTTTCCTGTGTTTTCCTATAGAATCCTCCTATAATCAATAGGGTTCATCCTCATGATCAAACAATTATTCTGACCAAGTTTCATGAAGATTGGGCCAAAAATTGTGGCCTCTAGAGTGCAAACAAAGAAATTGTCACTGAGGCCCCTTTTCCTGTGTTTTCCAATAGAACCTTTCCATAATCAATTGGGTTAATCTCTATGACCTAATAATTATTCTGGCAAAGTTTCATGAAGATAGAGCCATATTTGTGGCCTCTGGAGTGTAAACAAAGAATTTGACATTAAGCCCTTTTTCCTGTGTTTTCAATTAGAACCCTCCCATAATCAATAGGGTTCATCCTCATGACCCAACAATTATTCTGACCAAGTTTCATGAAGATTGAGTCAAAACTGTGGCCTCTAGAGTGTAAACACTTCAATTGTTTACGACGGCGATAGCATTCAACGATCACAAAAGCTCACCATGAGCACATTGTGCTCAGGTGAGCTAAAAATCTAAAATTTCATAAATTTTAAATTGTCCTCTGCATCTCCTTTTCAATTTTGTGCAGTCGAAAAATTTTCTCTCTGGTAATTGGTTAAAAGGTCATGATTGACTTTAGTTGACAGATCACGGCTGTTGATCATAAACGAATTCGACCAATCAAGTCATTCATTTAGACCAGAAGTTATTTTTGAACTCCAACATTCACTGTCATTTATGTGGCACACGTTTGTTGTTTGGGCAACTTAAAAGTAATAACTACAGCATATCTAAGCTCTAGGTACGTTTAGGTTGCCAACCATTTTACTTTTACGTCAAAAGTTTCCCTCAAAAATTTTTACAAAATAAAGCTGTTTGGTATTAAAGTATAGATTCCTGTCGGAGCTTGGTGGGTGAGGCCAGAGATCCGTCAATTTATTGTAATATTGGGTGATCTTGGGTGAATGAATTGAAACAGTCATTTAGAAATACATGTTTTATTTTCGTAATAAATATTTAAATATATTACATGATTGAACTTCAATCTATCACAGAAATTTCTACAAGGGCCCCATCATTAGATAAATGAATGGAAAGGTCTTTGAGGAGTTATCAATAATCAAATAAAGGAACTTTTAAGCTACATAACCCTTTCTAAAGCACCTCTATTCGAAGAAGCAGAAGCTGATGTAAACTTTGTCTTGATAAAATTAAGCCATTACCACATTTCCAAATTTTAATGCACTGAAGAAAAATAGTTGGGAACAATACTGAGACAAAAGGAGAAATTGATACCCACAAGCAATTTCTCCTTTTACCACATTTTTTTTCTACCCTACATGACACTTATTTTTGAATTTGATTTCACTTTGAATTGTCATATGCAACTTCTGTCTAATTGGACAAGTCTACAATTTTATCGTCTAGTCAAGTCTTAATGTTTGTGCAGCACTGACATGGAAAGGACTGCATTTGTATGCAGGCTGATCTTTGTCTATGCAACCTGCCAATGCAGAAATAGTGCATGAAGAAGGATACATTGCTGTCTCTATCACAGTTTTCCAACAGAAAGCTTTCGGAGCTTGTGCCCAACATACCCAAGATATGACCAATCATGGCTGTCAATCAAATAACCAGTCAACGAACCAAGTCATTCATTTAGACTGGAAGTTAACAATTAACTCTGACAAATGCTGCCATTTAGGTGAAGCATATTTTCTTTTTGGTTTGACAACTTAAATATCATAACTACAATATACTTAAGCTGGAAGTACGATGTTTAGGTCCCGAACAAACCAGTCTATTTTTTTGTTACATGCTACTGGCCATACATTTTTCAAAATAATGACATTGGATATTGAAGCCCATCTTCTTGTCTGAGTCAATGGGAAGGGCCAACAGAGTAAGTCAGGGGCCAGTGATTGCCCAACTAAAGTCTCCAATCAGTCTTTGCACTGATCAAAGTCTTCATTTTGAGGTGTATAGATACGATACTGACTCCATGCTCCAATAGTTGATTATCATGTATTCTTAATGCGCCGAGTGCCAGTCAAAGCTGATTGAAGACTGAGCTTCACTCACATGTGAAATTGTTGGAAATGTCACCTATAGGTTTATTTGATACTTTGCTCCCTTCAAATCTAAAAAAATGATTGACCAATTTAATCATTTCCTCTGGAAGTAAAATCTTGACCTCAGACGTTTAATTTATACATTTTCATTGATGGATTACATGTAATTGCTACAGCGTTTTTATGATTTGTATTATAACCATTTCTTCTGAACTAATGAGGTTTGATATCTCAAACAAACAACCTTGTTGGAGTGCAGCTGGTGTGCCTAGTGTCTTAAAATTCATAATTTGAAACTAAATCTACCAAAAGTCCCTTGTAGGACAGAGCCTTTACTAAATTACAGATCTGTCAGTCACTAATTTGGACGATAGATTAACACATTCCCACATAATGACGCTTTTTACCCCCTTCAAGAAAAAAAGCTTAGGAAAATATTGTGGATAATAAAGAAATTACTTTTGACAAGCGATTTCTTCTTTATCCACTGTTTTCTATCCCCAAAAGACCAAGATTTTTAAAATTTCATCAACTTGTCGTCTGCAACTTCTTGCAATTTTAACCAGTCTAAAATTTTGTCATCTAGGAATGGGTTAAGCAGCAGTTGTTTTTGCTGTATCCTTTAACAAATCTTTGGAAGCATTTTCTCTGGCTTGCAACATTCTGTTTCTTGCCTTCTTGAAAGCATCTGAAAAACAGAAGTATTTTCAATGAAACTTACATATATTTTCAGTTTTCCTGAATGTTTATTAGCAAAATATCATTTGGTTAGTTTCCCTTTTTTATCAATCAGAGCTGTTTTTTAACTTCATCCGTTGGGCTTGAATTAGCCTTGGTACAATTTTCTATGTTGACTTAAGGGAGTGCAGCAGATGAGAAAAACATTGCGGACAATGAATAAATTGCTTGTTCCAAGCAATTACTTCTTAATCCATATTTTTCTTAGTTATTTTTAGATGGTCAAGAAAAGAAAAAGTGAAATTAATTTGGAATGGTTTAATACTCTCCAATGGATTATCAAGATTTTCTGTGGTTTCACTTAGTAATTGAATGGCGACAGTCATATCGGACTAAACTAATTCTAAACTAGAATTGTATCAAAGTGGATTTATCATCACCTCACCCACCCCTACATACAACACACCAGCACTAACTCAAGTTGCGCAGTTGACCTTTGATGTACATTAATGAAAAGCAATAGGGCATCTTCATTGGTCATGTATAACATTTGTTTAAAGTTTCAAGGCCAAAGGACTTATGAGTTAGAGCAGAGAAACTGTTTTCAATCAACGTTCAATTGTGATCTTGACTTTTGATCTACTTAACCCAAAAGCAAAAGGGTTCTTCCATGGATCATTATCAACAACTGTATCAAGTGTATTATATGGTTGTGGGTTGTATGCTTCTAGAGAACGGAAACAAAAATAGGTGGATGAACTGACAGTCAGACAGACAGACAAGGGGAAACCATTAAACCCTAAATGAATTTGATTCAAATTGCTGATGTGAACTCTGAATCAACCAACAACATTAAAATTCTATTTTGGTTGCACTTAGGTTCATTTAATTTTCTCGAGTTAAGGCCCTTTGTTAAAAAAAGGCTTAAATCCAGTAACAAAATGTTTTGTCAATGAGACGTAGCCATTTGGGGGTTTTGACCACATTGTGTGATATATTAGTTTGCCACAGGGATCTCTAATAGGAAGGGAAAGCTCCTACAAACTTGGCTGATCATACAGGTTTTATTGTAATTTGCAAAATCTTAGAGAGAAAATAAGGACAACTTTTAAAGATTCATAAAGATGATACATCATTTTCCAGTACTTCACTGACAAAACATTTATTACAACCAATTTTAAATCTGAATAGTAAGAACTTGTTTACAAATTAATTTAGAATGAATAGGTCTGAACTAAATTAATAATAAACTAAACATTCTTACCCAACACATTTGAAATATTCTGTTGAACTGCATTGATTCTGAAAAGAGAGAAAATAATTTCAACTTTGTCAATAAAATGTGTGACCATCAATAGTTGTATATGCTTTTTTGGTAGCCTTGAATAAACTGTTGTATCATTTAAGTGGCCAAACCGTGTGTGTGGGTGGATGGGTGGATTGGTGTGGAATTATTGTCTGGAGCAAGAAATCTACATGAAATGATGGATACTAAATAACTTTGAACAGTTATTCCGATTGAAGGTTTCTAGTATCATTCATAAAGCTCTGTTGGATACCCCCAAGTTCAAGATCTCAACTGAAGGTCATATGGCAAGCAGTTACGCCTGTGATCCATGTCTGTGACATTTTTCTAGTTGAAATACAAACCAATCAGCTTTATTGTCTTTTCAAAATATTTGTTTTGGACATTTCCGTTATGGACCCTATTTGCATGATGGGTCAAAATTCAACATACCCTAATGCTTCCAACAATGAGCTCAAAGACTGTTTACTGGCTTTCTTCTCTCTAAAGGCTCTGAAACAAAAGAGAATAAGTTTTAGCAAAGTTTTTAAATTGTCATATATTAAGCAAGCAGAAAATAGTGCTTATTAAGGAAGAAGATTGATTGAAACGGGTTTAACGCCACTTTTAACAGTTTTTCAGTCATATCGCGGTGGCCGGAGCACCTAACAATAGATTCCTGGTTTTTCCCACACCTGTACTACCACTACATCCTTTCCTAGCCTCTAGCAGCTATCCTACTTAGGTTTACGATTATCCACCCATTGGTGAGAGACAAATGTTGGGAAGGATATATGCTGCCGCCGGGGATCGAACCCAATACATCCCATGATTGAAGATTAGGAGTCTGACGCGCTACCAACTGCGCTACCACGGTGGTTTATGAAAGAAGAACCAGGAATACTGCAATCAGGTAAAACAGTAGTTGATATATGTGTAGGGTTTAAATAAAATTTAATGCAGGTTTTGCAAGTCTCTTTAACCCTCTGTGGCTCAACTACAGAAAATTTTTAAACCATTCTCACATAGCAAAATTTTAGACTGGCCCAAATTGAAATGATTTACAGGCAACAATTGAAAGTTGATGAAACTGGGTATAAATGTAAAATGATGAAATTGCTTATTACAAGCATTTCTTCATTTTCCACAATGTTTTCCAAACTTCTTTTTCTTAGGGGGCGTCATAAAGTGTCGTTTGGGAGTGGGTTAAGACTGTTTTAACAGTCTCTAATTCTTCTCTGAAGTTGATCCCTAATAGTTCAAAGCTGTCCAATATTCTCTTTACATTTAACCAAAAAAAATTTATCCAATAAGGAATATACGAGTCAAGACTCGCTGAGTATATCCAAGCTTCCATTACCAAGTAAACAACATTGAATATCAAATTAGTCCTACTGTAATGAATTGTTCTCTTTCCTTGTTTTGATTTTAACCATACCTTGACTGCATGATAACATTGAGATTCACATTGACTTGTCCTGTAGACTCTGTTTTAAAACCAAACTTGCTCAGATGTGTGCCCTGTGAAGGAAAAATGTAAAAAACAATTGCCAACTGCATCACCAATATTTGCAATACTAGAACAGTAGTCATGATAAAAGAGCATTTTCATATCTACAGTCTTGATAAAGGAGCATTTTCATATCTACACAAATGCCTAAATCAACCCATTAACGACAAAATTCATGATGGAGGAAGATGCTGATGAAATTTCAAAGTGCCTTAAAATGTTGGCCATCGATATTTTAACACATTTTTACTGTCTTGATGACTTAACCCTTTCCCACACAATCCCTCCTTTTTATGCCCCTTTCTATAAAAGGCTATATTACAATCAATTTCTTCGTTATCCACATTGTTTTTACCTCACCCCCACACCCCCAAATTTTTTTTTTTACCAACTAAATATTGTTTTTTTTAACTTCTTTCAATTTGGACTAGTCTAAAATTTTGTTATGTGGGAAAGGGTAAAGCTATAATCAAGATGTTCAGGTTACCAACCAATCATTTGTTTTATATTCCTGACCATATATTATGAACCTATCTCAGTTGAACACTCTTGCTAGAGATAAGTGGGCGTGGCCTGTGATCTGTTATTTGATCCTTCTCAAGCTGAAAAAGTTCTTCCTCAGAATTTCATTAAGATCAAAGGACAGAAAGCAGGCTTTTGATGTTGGTCGAACCTTTTTTTTGCCATTGATAAAATTGGTTTATAACAACTCTGGATGCAGAATAAGAATAGACTGTACATATGTTCAAACTTGGTTGTAATTGCCTCCTGTGTAAACAGGAATATTCAGTATTCACAATAAATGCTGGAAAGAAATCCAAACTAAATAATCTAACTTGAAATGTGGATGGTATATAGGTATATTTTAAATCTTTAAATCAATAAAAAAACTGCGTAGTTGTGAGACTGTGTTTCTGCCTACAGGTCTCTAGGTCTCATACTTACTTGAAATGTGGACGGTATAGATGTATATGTCAGATCCTCTAATTCTGGTGACCCACCAATAAAAAACCTGCGTAGTTGTGAGACTATGTTTGTGCCTACAGGTCTCCAGCAGTGTAAAGTTTCTTCATATTTTCCTGAAAATAAAGGATTTTACGATATTTCAAGATATGAACCAGCAAATAATTTTCTCACCTTATTAGTTTTAAGTTATTGTACCAATGATAAGTTAAGGATATTTTGAATGATATTGATGACATACATGCATGTAGTAAAAGAATAAATGTAATTACAAACAAGGGCTACAAATGCAGGTACGTCACTTGGTTGCAGGTGCTGAATAAAAAAAAGATCTCAAGTAAAAGAGGAGGCATAATTCTGACAAAAATACACTGAGAATTATCTCCTTTACAGACATATATTGCTCTTTGATAATTAATATACTTTCTGAGCTTCAGATCAATATCACTATTATTAAAATTGCCAGAGATTTTGCCAAAAATGAAGCAGATGAAAGCAAGCTAGATAGTGTAACTAAAAATGTTTGCATCACAAATTAACCCTAGAAATATATCGCAGACACAGATACTTTGCATAACTGCTTGGCATATGACCTTGAACTCTGGAATATCCAACAGAACTTTAGCCATGGCAAAAGTACTCTCCAAGATATGCTCTATACTGAAATTGGACACACCAAGACACACAAACGTATCCACACACAGACCGAGGTCACTCAATATGCCATCACCATTACATATCGGGGCATAAAAAGACTCAAGTGTCAATGATTAATTGATTAAATGGGGTTTAACGCCACTTTAAACAGTATTTCAGTCATATCCGGCAGCTGGAGCACCTTACAATGGATTCCTGGTATTCTAACACCAGTACTACCACTACATCCTTTCCTAGCCTCCAGCTGCTATCCCACTTTAGTTTGCAATTATCCACCCATTGGAAAGAGACAAATGTCGGAAAGGATATGTGCTGCCACCGCGATCAAGGGTCTAAGATGACCACATAAGTTGAGTGTACTTTCTTTTATGACTTATGAAAACCATGTCCCTACAAGAAAAACTCTCACCTGGTTGACCTGGCACTGTGAGATATGTGTATCCTTCTGTTCTAAATCTGTTCCAAGAATCCAGAGACAATACTTCTATCATTAAGGTGGGAAAGTGTGGCAGCTCTAACTCTGAAATACAATGAAAATCCAAAATCAAACTCTGGAGTATTTCAGCTTTTACTGCAGAAAATAGTCAGGTACATATAGCACTTGTTAACGTGACCAAATTTACTTGGAGATACCATCTAAAACAACATTCAATCTGAGCCACCAGCTGCTCATCCTACTTAACCCATTACCAGACAGAAAAATTTTAGACTAGTAAAATTAAAAAGAGTTTCAGATGACATTTTAAAATTACCGAAATTTTAGGTTTTTCAAACTTTCTGGGTAGAAAACATTGTTTAAAATGAAGAAACCTTGTAGCAAGCAATTTCTTCATTTTACACAATGTTTTCCCAATAATTTTCCTGGAGGGGCACCAAAAAGTGGTGTTGTTTGTTAATAGGTGAAATGAACTACTTATTAGTTTCATTTGTCAATTTGCATCATTTCTTTAATCTGGCGGGTTATTGCTATTTCTTAGTGGATTATTACTGGATAGTTTCAGAGAAACCAATTTATCAAAATGGAAAACACCCTGTTTTCATAGATTTAACCATGCTTTTGTTTGTTTTCCCCTATTGATCTAAGCGGGAAATACAATGTATGATATTTATGATGTCATCATGTTACCATGTAATATGTATGTGAAATGACACGCTTTTGAGTTTTGTTTGAAAAAAAACTCACATTTTGAATTTATTTATTCTTATTAACTAATCCCACACAATCCCTGAAGAAAAAAGCTCAAAAAAACATTGTGGAAAATGAAGCAACTTCCACAATGTTTTCAACCCCAAAGGATAACAAGTTTACTAATTCTATCAAGTAAGAATTGTCATCTGTATCCTATTATGGCTTAAAGAAATAATTCACCATTTGTCTTTAGTGCAACATCAAACAAGAGGGCCGTTGGCCCTGGGGCGCCTGAGATAAAGGCTCTTTTTCTTTCAACAGTCTAATTTAATGTTAAGGTGAGGATTATGATACAAGTGGGCCACAATTACATATAAAGACTATGAACCTGGGGATCCAAAATTACACATTCCAAGGCTTTAGTGCTGATTTGAAAGAAGGAAAAAACTTTTTCCATTGGTTATAATTTCAGAAATAAGAAAGAAGTCAGTAAACTGATGCTTCATGCCTATACCCCCCCCCCCCCTGGGTCTGCCCCTGGAGACCTGTGAATCATGATTTTAGCTATTTTGTAAGAGATCAATATACTGATGCTTCATGCTAAATATCAAGGCTATACGCCTTCTGGTTCAGGAGGAGAAGATTCTTCAAGATTAGTTTTAAATTTCACTTTTGTTGCCATAGCAACCAGAGTTTTAAAGGGATTTCAATTCTTTTAGCTAATCTTAAGGGGGACCACCTAAGGAACATTTCTGCAAAATTTGGTTCAAATTGGCCAAGTGGTTTGGGTGGGGATGTCATTTAAAAAATCGTTCTTTATTTCTATATAAACCCCCCCCCCCCCCCGGGCTCTGTCCCTGGGGACCCTAGGATCATGATTTTAGCTATTTGAAAGAGGTCAATATACTGATGCTTCATGCAAAATATCAAGGCTCTACGCCTTCTGGGTCAGGAGGAGAAGATTTTTAAAGATTATTTAAAATTTTACTTTTGTCGCCATGGCAACTAGAGTTTTTAACGGATTCTTTTAGCTATTTTTGAAGGGGAGCACCTAAGCAACATTTCTACCAAATTTGGTTCAAATCGGCCCAGTGGTTTGGGAGGAGATGTCGTTTAAAAAAATCGTTCTTTATTTCTATATAAACCCCACCCCCCTGGGGCTCCGCCCCTGGGGACCCGAGGCTCATGATTTTAGCTATTTGAAAGAGGTCAATGAACTGATGCTTCATGCAAAATATCAAGGCTCTAAGCCTTCTGGGTCAGGAGGAGAAGATTTTTAAAGATTATTTTAAAATTTCACTTTTGTCGCCATGGCAACCAGAGTTTTTAACGGATATCAATTCTTTTAGCTTTTTTTGAAGGGGAGCACCTAAGGAACATTTCTGCCAAATTTGGTTCAAATTGGCCCAGTGGTTTGGGAGGAGATGTTGTTTAAAGAAATTGTTGACGCGCGATGCACGACGGACGGACGCCGGACAAAAGGGGATCACAATAGCTCACTTGAGAACTACGTGCTCAGGTGAGCTAAAAATGTTTCATATCATCAACAAAAAAAAGCTACATTTTCACCTGTGGTTCCACAACTCATGACAAAATAGCTCTTTTTATTCACTCAATGAAGATAAACCGATCTTGCACTGAAACAAACAATTATCCTCAGTCAGGCACAAAGGAATCATCTGAGAAGTTCGAAAAACCATCAACCCTGATGAGTCTGAATAGACTAAGCTTGCAATCTTTAAGCATATGGTGGATTTTCTTTATTTGGAAGGATCTTTCTACAATAATTTTTAACTGTTTTCAAAATACCATCTGTAAAGGACTGCACTCACTGAGGCTCCGAGATGATTCCTTTTCATGCAAAAGGCTGCATGTAAAACAAGAACCACCATGATTTCTTACCTTTTTCATCTTCATCAACATTGTCATTTTTGTAAAATAGTTCAAAATGGAACGGAAAACTGAAGTAGGCCACATCATCCTGAAATTTGATAAATAGTAAAGTCAATCTTGTATGGCCCCTAATCTCTAATATGAAGCTATATTAAACCACTAGGACTAATTTCCAAATTAACCCTTTCCACAACAATAAATTTTTTGACTGCTCCAAATTGAAAGAAGCTGAAGACGGCAATTACAAGTTGTCTGAATTTAATTTTCTCGTCATTTTGGATAGAAAACATTGTGGATAATGAAGAAATTGCTTGATACAAGCAATTTCTTCATTTTCCACAATGTTTTCCAAAGCTTTTTCTTGGGGGCGTAAAAAGGAGAGATTGGGTAGGAATTGGATAAGGCATTACCACACAATCACACCTTTTCAGGTCAACAATGTGGAAAGCGATGAAATTGTTTGCAAAAAGCAAATTCATCATTTTCAACAGTCTTCTATCCTGCAAGACAGACATACAGTATTTGAAATACTATCAACTTGAAATTATATTCTGTAACTTCCCTGAATTTTGAGCAGTCTAAAATTTTGTCATCTGGGAATGGGTTAAAGAAAATGATTCTGAATAACAATTATCTACTTATGACAATTCAATTTTCTCTTAATTTAACCCATTCCCACACAATTCCTCCTTTTTATGCCCCTCAAGATAAAATCTTTAAAAACATTATGGAAAATGAAAAGAATTGCTTGCATCAATTTCTTCATTATGGACAATTTCTATTCAAAAACATGAAATAATCTAAAATTCCATCAACTTGAGACTGTCATCTGCGATTTCTTTCAATTTGGACAAGTCTAAAATTAATGTGGGATTGGGTTAATGCTACGTTGACAGTACTTACTAAAATTGTCTCAGAAAGAAAATTCTTAAAGATCCTTGGTTAAGCTTATACCACTTATTTATTTAAGTTTGCATGTGACACAAGCTCTTAGCTTATAAAGTCACTCCAAAACACTCAAATTAGATGTATGCGTGTCCGATAGAGTGTGACCTTGACCCTCTGCTACCCATTTTACAAACAAAAAGACAAGAGCTGGCTACGTTTTGTCTTGCCCCTGAACACACCCTTGACCTACAGATGAACTTTACTATTTGGTTATCTAAGCAGTCAACAAAGCAAATGTATGTAAGTTGCCTAATTCCAGGAGCAAATCCAAATCTGAATTATCTCAGACTATCCTGATTTTTTGAAAATGTCTTGAGCTATGTTTTATAGCAAATTATGCCTTATGGGCAAGAGTAAAATAGGTTTGAGGTGGACATACTAACCCTTCCAACAACTTTGGTAGAACAAGTCTGTGTGACCCAGGATAACTGCTGATGTCTTTCTGCTGTCCAGTCTGTAACATAAAGTTAAACAATTCCCTGACAACACAATTCTAGACTGGTCCAAATTGAAAAGAGCTGCAGACAACAACTTAAAGTTGATGTAATTTTAATGTTTCCGTCTTATGGGATATAAAACATAGTGGACAATGAAAAAAATGCTTGATACAAGCAATTTCTTCATTTTCCACAATGTTTTCCAAAACTTTTTTCTTGAGGGGAGTAAAAAGGAGATCTTGAGTTGGAATGGGTTAAAGAGCATCTTCACTTAACTCATTACCAGACAATCCCCTTTTTACGCCCCTCATCCTTAAAAAAACATGTGAACATTGTAGAAATTGCTTGTGAAAGTAATGTATTCAATGTCCCCATTTGTTCTACCCTGAAAGGCAATGATATTTTTTTTTTAATTTCATTAACTTGAAATTGTTGTCTATAACTTCTTTCAATTTGGACTAGTTTAAAATTTTGATAAAAGCTTAACCTATGATTAGTGGAATAATTAACTTTTGAGGAGTCTAAATTGAAACAGGTTTTTGATGACACCTTAAATTTCATGTAAATTCAAGATCACTGAATGAAGATGCCACATTCAGTTAACCCTTTCCTGTTTTATGAAATTTAAGACTGGTCCAATTTGAAAGACGTTGCAGACGACAATGAAAACTGGATGCCATTTGAAATGAAACCATCCTATGTGGTAGAAAATATTGTGGTAAAAGGAGAAATTGCTTGTTACAAGCAATTTCTTCTTTTTCCACAATGTTTTCTCAAGTATAAAATCATAGGAATGTAAAATCCCGTATTTGAACGGGAAAGGGTTAAAGGTGCTGGGAAAGTGAAAAGAATCTACCTCAAGAAAGTACATAATTCTTTAAAAAAAAGTTATCTCCCTTGATAGTATGGATTGCTTTTTTAACAGACATGCCAAGTTTCACATAAATATCTTCAATAACCATAGAAATATGATAAAGGTTGAATTTTGTTAGACTTTCAACACCAATGCCTATAGCATGCTATATACTATACACCTAACCATGGGTTCATTGTATTTCTCTTACCAATACTTCCACTACATTCTTTCTGAGACTCCAGCTGCTCATCCCACCATTGGTTCGAGAAATTTGTTGGAAAGGATATTAGCCTCAAACTTGGACATCATGATTGAGATTCTGATAAGCTACAAACTGCATCATTGCTGCACCCCAAAAAACAGTCGAGGTAAAAACAACAAGAGCCATGTCAGACATGGCCATCCCCAGCCATAAAAGCTTGATAGTAAACTGAAGCCAGTTACATTTAGGCTTCTTGTGCACTGCATTTCTTCTTAATGAGTTCGATAATAGCTATTATACTTTCAGAGATATGCTCAGGACAAAATCTAAGTCTTTAAAACAACAAAGGGCAATAACTCCACAATTATGCAAGCAAGAGTTGTGGTTCTTGTGCACTGCACTTCTCCTCAAAGAGATCTATCCACCTTTGAAGTTTCAAGTTAATAGCTATTATACTTTCAGAGATATGCCCAAGACAAAATTTAAGTCTTTAAAACAACAAATTGCAATAACTCCAAAATTATGCAAGCAAGAGTTGTGGTTCTTGTGCACTGCAGTTCTCCCCAATGCGATCAATCCACCTTTGAAGTTTCAAGTTGATAGCAATTATACTTTCAGAGATATGCTCAGGACAAGTTTAGTGATGGAAAGACGGAAGGACAGAATGACAGAAGGAGACCATTCCTATAACCCCTTTGCCGAAACGGCGTGGGAGAACATTGATCAAAGGCATGAATAAGGCCTCAAATGCACCATATATTGTGAAACTATAGCTTTGTTATTCACTTTAACTGAAACTAATAACCTTTGAAGAACATCAGCACTGCAAATGTATGCCACATGCTCAGCTAAAACATGTAAGTCCTATATAGTTTGCATAAGTTGTACTAAATTTGCATAAAAGGTACCTCTCTTTATCTTATAGATTACCCTTTAGCCCATTACCAGATGGCAACATTTTAGACTGGTCCAAACTGAGAGGAGTTACAGACGACAATTTAAAGCTTATGAAATTTTGGATTTCCTTTGCCTTTGGGGTAGAAAACATTGTGGATAATGAAGAAATTGCTTGTCACAAGCAATTTCTTCATTTTCCAAAATGTTTTCCAACGCTTTTTTTGGTTGGGCGTCTAAAAGCATCACTGAGTGGGAATGGGTTAAATGAAGAACTCTTACTCCACATTTTGAGTAATTATCTTCAGTGATAGTAGATAGACAAGGTCTAAGGTTTTTTTTAATTGACAATGCCCGTACAAAGACTAAACCTTCACCTAAAGTTTTCTTTGAAAGCAAAAAAGCTAAAAATATTTCACCAATTACTAACCGACAGAATTTTTGAAGTCATTCAAATTCAAAGAAGTTGCAGATGTCAATATTTAGTTGATGAAATTTCAAAATTTCTTGTCTTTTTTGGTAGAAACATTGTGGGTAATGAAGAATTGCTTGTAACAAGCAATTTCTTCATCTCCAAAAACTTTTTCAAAGATTTTTTCATAAAGGGCATAAAAAGACGGGATTGTGTAGGAATGGGTTAATTAGTGCAAGAACAAAAATACTCACATTTTGGGAGATCAATAAAAAAGTGTAGGTATAGATCGTCATACTCAAAGTCTTTAACAGATTCTGAAAATAATATAAATATAATTATGTTTGAGAAACATTCATGCTCCTGTTATGGCTAGCTTTTGATATGTGATATTTAAGAGATGAAGTTGACATTGACCTTGTCATTCATAGATGAGTATCAAGAAAAAATATCTACATTACACTTAATTTTTGGTTTAGTACCAAACTGTTGAAATGCATACAAAGATGCATGTATATGTACTTACAACAGTTTGGCACAAACATCTAAGTTTGGTTAAAGTATTTCAACCAACAGACATAATATAAATATGCCCCTGATCTTAACTAGACTTTGTCGCAAAGCAGACTAATACCCCCCTCAACAGGGCTTGTCCATATACAAGTGCCAAAGGGCCATAACAAAAAACTGACTTTTTAATTAAAGGGCGATAACTCAGTACATAATCAAAGGACCGTAACCAAAATAGGATATGCACATATCTGACTTATACCGAGTCTTTCTGTGAAATTTGAATCAAATCCGTCCGATGGTTGCTGAGAACACGATCACCAAAGGGCCATAACTCTGTCAAAAATCATTTGACCTTAACCAAAATGGAATATGCACATCTCTGCTTGATATTGATTATATCAGGTAAGTTTGAATCAAATCTGTCCAATGGTTGCCGAGAAATTGAGAGGACACGAAAAAGCTACAGACGGACCGACTGACTGACGGACAAGCTGACTCCTATATACCCCCAAAATATAATTTTTGGGGGTATAATGATATGGAGCGTAAGAATTGGTAAGAACAATAGCACCATCTTGATCATTAATAAATTTCCTCATTACCCATTACCAAACTACTAAATTTCAAACAGGTCCAAAATCAAAGATGTTGCATATAACATTTTTTAGTTTATAAAATTCTGAATTTTTGAGGTCAAAACATTATGGAACAACATGCAATTTTCTATTTTCCACATTGTTTTCCAATGCCTTTTTCTTGGGGGCATCTAAAAGTATCAATGTGTGGAAATAAGTTAAAAATCTCAAAAACTGACAGTTGATTTTTATAAAGATAAACAATTCAAATTCTCATTGGCTGAGTACTTGAATGAAAATGACCCAATTTTAAACTCATTAAGATTTCATATAGACAAGCATTCTGATAAATCAGAGCAATATCAAAGATGATTTTTTTTAAATGGAATCAGACAAAAGGTTATTCAAAGGTCATTCCTCTACAATTTAGTTAATAACTATTACAATGTGACAAAACTTTACAATTGTCCAAATTAGAAAGCAGTTGCAGATATCATTTTCAAGTTGATGGAACTTAGAAAATTTTTGTCTGTAAGGTTAGAAAACATTGTGGCTATTGAAGAAATTGCTTCATTTTCCATGATGTTTTGCCAAACAGGTTTTTTTGTGCGGGCCATTGAAAGGGGGCAGCGGCACATATCCTATCTAACTTGCCTCTCACCAATGGATGGATAATCATAAACCGAAGTGCGATAGCAACTGGAGGCTGGGAAAAGATGAAATGGTGCAAGATATACCCAGAATCCATCGCTAGGTGCTCAAGACGAGTGATATGACTGAAAATTGTTAAAAGCAACGTTAAACCCCATTCAAACAAATTAAAAGGGGGGTTTCTCTGGGAAAGGGTTAGGTTTCTAAGAAGGAGATTATAAAATGCTAACTGACAAGCAACAGACACAACTTCAAGGGCCTTCAGCATGTGAAGCTTATGGACCATAACCTACCTATTTCTCCATACACTAATAGTCTTAAAACATCCTGTGGAGGCTGTACAAAGAAAACAAACAATTAAATTAAAGTTTGCATCCAGTTTTAACTAACCTGTATTGTAACAAAAGTACAGCATATATGTGCTTGACATTCAGCTTTGTCTGATATTAGATAGAGGAAAAAATATATTAAACAAAAGCAGCTTAATGCTTTCAAAAACTATATTTAGAGTTATCTCCCTTGACAATTTAGTCTGCTCTTTTGCTTGCCAAGCATTTATTCAAATCTTCAAATAAATGCCTTTATCAGAGAAATTACAAAATATAAAAGTTTTTGCATGATAAAGATAACATTAATGCAGACATGGCTATGACGTTACTTCAAGGATTTCTCCAAAAACAGCTGAGCTAAAATGAGGTTTTGATATACTTTGTCTATATTAACCCATTCCCACTCAATGACAATTTTAGACACCCAGAAGAAAAAGCTCCAAAAAACATTGTAGTAAATTGCGAATTCCTTGTTACAAGCAATTTCTTCATTATCCACAATGTTTTCTACTCCAAAAGTTAAAAACAAGAGGCCCATGAGGGCCTGAGACGCTCTACTGGTTATCAAGTTTTCCGTTAAAGAAATCTGATATTTAAGGAAGTTAATTGCTCAAAGAAGAATGCATAAAGAAAAAAAAGGGGCTTTATCCCCTTTATCATTTTAAGCAACAATCCTCAAGGCCCCTTTTCCCATGTTTCATGACGGATCCACTCCATTTCCAAAAGAAAGTTACCTTATGACCCTACAATCATTCTGTGAATATTTCATCAGAATCTGACAATAATTGTGGACTTAATCACATAAACAGGATTGTTTTGAATGAAAATCAATAAGGCCCCCTTTCCTGTGTTTTCTGATGGATCAATTTCATTCCAAAAGGAAGTTTCCTTTCAACCCAACAATTGTCCTGTGAAATTTAAAAGACAACTTGATAATGATTGTGATCTTCATCACATACACAAGAATGTTTTGAATGATAACCTGTAAGGCCCCTTTTCCTGTGTTTCAAATGCCACATTTATTCCATGCATCTTTGAAGAGAATCCAATAAAACTGTTGACTTTATTGTGTTAACAAAGATATTAATTCAAGTTCTCATAGGGCCCCTTTTCCCGTGATATTTTACTGTTGGTTTTATCATTCTATGAAAGTTAAAAGTGAATCCGATGAAATATTTGAAATTCATTATGTTTACTAGAATATTAAAAAAAAAAAATCAAATGTCCCCTTTTTACATGATACTTGATGGATTGTACCCAGTTCTGAAAAGAACCATCTAAGTATTTGTACAATCATTCTGTGAAATTTTGAAGTGAATCCGGTGAAATCAAGGGACATCATTGTGTTAACCAGAATATTTAAGAGAGTTTTTCATAAGGCCCCTTTTTATGTGACCCTTGCTATAGTCAGATCCACTGTCAAAATCAACAATTGGAATGATGGTACAATCAATCTGTTTAATCTGTGGAATTTATCGTGTTAATGAGTTTATAGTGAAACATTCATAGGGCCCCTTTTCTCATGATACTTTACAGAACAAACCAAATTTCAAAAGGAACAATTCTAATGAAGGTAGAATCATTCTTTAAAAGTTAAAGAGAATCAATGAAAACAGTGGACTGAATTGTGTCAAGAATTTTTGTAACTAAATTTTCATAAGGCCCCTTTTTCTGTGAAACTTAACAAATCAGACCCAATGTACAAAGGAACAATCCTAATGATAGTTTGAAGAAAATGATAAAGACTGAGGACTTTATTGTTATATTGATGTTTTGTAATAAAATTTTTATAAGGTCCCTTTTCTTGTGTCACTTAACCAATCAGACCTAATTTACAAAGGAACAATCCAAATGATGGTACAATCATTCTATTAAAGTTTGAAGAGATTCTGATAAAGACTGAGGGCATTGTTGTGTTTATGAGGATTTGGTAATAATTTTTCATACAGCCCCTTTTCCTATGATACTAGACAGATCAGGCCCAATTTGGAAAGAAACCATCCTTATGATGGTACAAACATTCTGTGAAAGTTTGAACAGAATCTGATGAAAACTGCAGACTTTATCTTGATGTCAAATTTTTAAAATAAAATTTTCTTAAGGCTCCTTTTCCTGTGATACTTGAAGGATCAGGTCTCATGTCAGCATCAACAATCGTGATTATTGTACAATGATTCTGTGAAGGTTTGAATAAAATCCAATGAAAGCTCTAGACTTGGTTAAAAGGGTTATAGATAAAATTCTCTAAAGGCCCCTCTTCCCATGATACTAGACAGATCACGCCTAATTTGAAAAGAAAGAATCCTTATGATGGAATAATCATTCTTTGAAAGTTTTAACAGAATCTGATGAAAACTGTTGACTTTATTGTGGTACAATGATTTTAAAATTAAATTTCATAATGCTCCTTTTCCTGTGATACTTGACGGATCAGGTCTAATGCAAACATCAACAATCATTATTATTGTACAATTATTCTGTGAATGTTTGAAGAAAATCCGATGAAAGCTCTGGACTTGGTAACAAATGAAATAAATGAAATTTTCCTAAGGCCCCTTTTCCTGTGCTTCTTGACAGTTCAAACCCTGTTATGAAAAGAATGATAGTTATGACCTTCCAATCATTCTGTGAAAGTTTCAACAAAATCTGATCAAAGCTGTGGGCTTTATTGTGTTAACAGGGTTTTATTAATTGAATTTTCATATAGCCCCTTTTCCCATGTTACTTGATGGATCTGAACCAATTCCAAAGGGAACTCTTCTTACAAAAGTATAATTATTCTGTTTGAGTATAAAGACAACCCCATCTCATCTGTGGACTTACAAGCATTAATTAAGATTTTTTTAATTGAATTTTCCTAAGGCCCCTTTTCCTATGTTTCTCAATGGATCAGACCCAATTTGAAAGGAACAATCCTTATGATGGTACAATCATTATGTGAAAGTTTGAAGTCAATCAGGTGAAATCTAGGGCCATTACATGTTAACTAAGATTTTTTTTATTAAATTTTCATAGGGCCCCTTTTCCCATGAAACTTGATGGATCAAACCTACTTCCGAAAGGAACAATCCATTTAATGTGAAAGTTCTGTGAAAGTTTGAAGAGAATCCGATGAAAACTGTGGACTTTATCGCGTAAACAAGGAAAAGTTTAACGGACGGACGCACGGACCCCGGACGGGAAAAAGCCATCGCTATAGCTCTAGTGGCCTTCGGCCAGTAGAGCTAAAACCCCCCAAAATTTCATTACCCTTACATTGTTGTCTTTAACTCCTTCTAATTTGCACTAGTCTGAAATTTTGTTGTGAGGGAATGGGTTAACTAATTTAAAAAAAAATGGGACTTTTATCTTGACTTCTGAATTGTTTCTTGACAAATAAAGTAAAGACTTGATCAATTCGAAGATATTTATCTTAAACATTTTTTAAAATCTTTACTAATTCTAAATACTTCTACAATGGCTAAGAAGCTAGCAACAATGTTAGTTTGAAGAAATTTTCACCATGAGTTCAATCTTCTTACATAAAGGTTAAACTTAAATAAATTGTTCAACTAATTTCATAATAATATATAATATATACTTTTGTTTTTAGATTTACCACAGATAAATACTAATTGTATTGCATCCTATGTGCATGTCTATAATGAATAATAACAAGCATGTTGAGTTACATTTGAAACTGATTTATCTGCAGAATTCTGTGGATAATGTAGGACTGAAAATTCAAACTCTGTAAAATAGAGGTAAAAAAGCATTTTTCCATAGAAAAATCATAATAAAAGGATAAATTTGCTTGTCCACAACAGGATTATAAAACCTATGAATTCTTTTCCATCACAACAACAACAAAAGTACAATTTTTCAAACCCAAAACTGCAAACATTTGTACCAGGAATTTGAACCAGTCATACACTAGTATCTTACCAATTCAAACTCATTTCCAACACAAGCTTGTAGAAAGTCTTTATGTCTGGAATATACTTCTCTATACATCTTCATTTCACGATCTTGCTCTTGTCTGAAGTTTAAAAGGGGATGATTATCTCTAAGGCTAAAAGGTAAACATGCTCATCAATGTGATCTGGTGTTCAAATTCGAGCCCCAATCCAAAAGGTGTGAGTTTATGAGTAAGACACTTATTAACTTATCCTAGATTACCCAGCAGTAAAATTTCTTATCAGTAAATTAAAGACACCATCTTTTATGCAGGAATGTGAAAACATCAGGATTGAATATTTCATAGCAACTCTATAAGCTATAAGATTTTGTTGAAATCAAAGTAAAATTAGTGTAAGCTAAAAAGTGATGCATATCTCCATTTAGCTTTCTTCTTCTAACAAAAAAAAAAAAACACATAAATTTCACAGTTCATAATATTGCTGTGCTATCAAACCATCACATACAAAGCTATAGCATCAATATTTTGAAAGTCCATCAAGGAAAGGCTATCTAGATATTCCAACACACGATCCTGCTTTTTCACATCCCTCAAGAAAAAGCATTGCAAAAATTGAAGAAATTGCTTGTTAAAAGTAGTTTCTTCATTATCCATTATGCCTTCTACCCCAAAAGAAAAAAAGATTTTTGGAATTCCATCAACTTTGAATTGTTATCTGCAATTTCTTTGAACTAATCTCAATTTCGATGTCTGGTAAGGGTTAAATGACCAATTAGACCCAGTTCGCCAATTAGGGCTGAACAACTATTCATGTTAAAAGACTACCAAAGCATTCATAAAACCTGTGAACCCTGCAAATGAAGTCAATTTTGCTCATTTACACAGTTGTTTACTGTGAACTTAGTCTGCATCATATTTTTGACATAGTATCAGTTTGTAAACTTCTTCAACAATTTGTCATAGAATTCTACCATAAATGAACATGAAATGTTATTGAGCTGGCCAAGTGTTTAACACAAACATTATCTCCTACCTGTTCATTGCTTTAGATGCATGTTCTATAGTGTACTCAAATACCTCTGAAAACAGAGAGAAATATCTTCAATAAACTTTATCCCATCCTGCTTTTGACGTAGAAAATGAAAATAACATTTAACCTATTCCCACACAATCCCGCTTTTGATGCCCCTGAAGAAATTGTATTTAGAAAACATTGTAGACAATGAAAAAAAATGCTTGCAACAAGCAATTTCTTCAATGTTCACAATATTTTTTTCTATCCTAAAAGGCAAAATTTTTCTTAAACCAAGCAACTTGATATTGTCTCTTTAACTTCTTTCAATATGGACCAGTCTAAAATTTTCTGGTGTGGTGATGATGGGTTGAAAGGTTGTTTTATTCAACAGGTATGGATGGCTTTGAATAGTGATTGACTGATCACTGGACCTGCCCACTGCCTCTGCTGGCCTTGCTCACTAACTCTGACAGGAAGTTCCACTATTAAACAGTGTTATTTCACTAAATATACGGACAGTAACATGCAAAAAAAGAGTAAAATAGTTCGTTGAATAATTAAATTATAAAGCTGTAGTTACAAAGTCTAAGTCAAAAAACCAACAAACAAGCATCACATCAATATCAGCCAATGCTGGAGAATATTTTTCATCTGGTTTAAATTAGTCAAACTTCATTTTCTCGAACACAGGAATTCTCAAACACAACAGAAATTTCGAACAAGAAACTTGGTCCCCGCAAAAAGTATTCATGATTCATTGTGTTCGACCTTGGAAAACTTGCACACCTCGAATGTCGAATTTTCTAACTCTTTCCAAAGTCCCAAATTACAAATCACTATATATTTCATCTGGAACAGTCAAACTAAGGGTTGGTTGACAAGCATAAGCTGCTATGTTTAATGAATTTTCACTCATTGGGACATGTTAATCGTTCTGCACTTTTTCAGATGAGATAGAATAACATGTTGACAAACGAATTTTCACTAATACCAACATGTTAATGCATTTATGACACCTTACTGTCAAACAATGCAATGTGTGTAATGATAACCTGTTCCGTGAAAAATACATTTTTTCTATCATTTAGGAATAATTATACCTGGTTTTGATTGCTTGCATAATCATCAACAAACAAGATGTGTTTGTGAAACACCATGCCCCCGATACAGGAATTCTTTAGAAAGGGTGATTTTTATTGGGTTTTTTTCTTAGTTTTAGGGAAAAGGGTTAAATCTTGACCTTGAAGAAATGACCTTCCCCAGTTGTGTCTTGTTGAAACCTATCTACATACCAAATATTAGCATTATAACTTAATTAGGGATGAAGTTAGAGTAAATGTTTAGTTGGAGGGTTAATTTTTGAGTAACATTATAGGGAAAAGGGTTAAAATTTTGACCTTGACCTTGAAGAAATGACCTTTCCCATTTTTACCTTGTTGAGACCTATCTACATACCAAATATTAGCATTGTAACTTAATAAGGGATGAAGTTATAGGAAAATGTTTAGTTGGCATGTTAAGTTTTTGAGTAACGTTTTTGGGAAAAAGGGTTAAAATTTTGACCTTGACCTTGATGAAATGACCTTCCCCAGTTGCGCCTTGTTGAGACCTATCTACATATCAAATATTAGCATTGTAACTTAACCCATTTAAACACAGTTGAATTTTAGACTGGTCCAAATTGAAAGAAGCTGCAGACAACAATTTCAAGTTAAAAGAATTTTGAATTTTTTGTCATTTTGGGTAGAAAACATTGTGGATAATGAAGAAATTGCTTGATACAAGCAATTTCTTCATTTTCCACAATGTTTTCATAAGCTTTTTCTTGATGGGCGTAAAAAGGAGGGATTGAGTTGTAATGGGTTTTAATAAGGGATGAAGTTATAGGAAAATGTTTAGTTGGCACGTTAAGTTTTTGAGTAATGTTTTGGGGAAAAGGGTTAAAATTTTGACCTTGACCTTGAAGAAATGACCTTCCCCAGTTGCGCCTTGTTGAGACCTATCTACATACCAAATATTAGCATTGTAACTTAGTCAGGGTTGAAAATATATGAAAATTGGATGGTTAAGTTTTGCAGACAGACAGACAGGCGGACGGACAGACAGACAGAAGTAAAACAATATGCCCCCGATCTATCAATGTGGGGGCATAAAAAGATGTCTTTTGGACCTAAATACCGAAAGTACCATGTAGAATCCCTAGTTGAACCTCAATGCCAATATTCAAGAGTATTCTATCTATGTTTGCTTAGAAAAATGCAACAAAAAGTTTGCCATGGATGTATGGATGGACCAACAGAAGGATGGACAGAGCTAAACAAGTACACACACATACCCTTCGATGTGGGTGTATGATTACCCATTCAGTTGCAGTTGAAAACAATTATAAACATAACAAGAGTAAATTTACCTCTTCCAAATTCCTTCATAGTTTCTTTAACATAAGCCTTTCTGCCTCTGTTAAAATCTGGGTTTATAGACAGGACACCATTAGAATCAATCTGTATGGTACATAATACTACTTCTTCTTCGTCAGTGGCCATTCTGGAAGGAGGAAAATAACTGTGAAACAACAGTTAATTAACCCATTCCAACATGATCCTACCTTTTAACAACCCTCATGACAAATTCATTGGAAAACATTGTGGAAAATGAAGACTTTGTGTGTAAAAAGCAATTTCTACATTTCCCACAAAATTTTCTAACCCAAAACACAAAGATTTTTAAAATTTCAAGAACTGATATTGACATATGCAACTTCCTAAACTTTGGACCAGTCTTAAATTTGTCTGACAGCTGGTAATTTGTTAAATTCATCATATGCTTACAGAAATTGCATTTATTTGAAAGAGGAAAGGAGCAAAAACTGTGGGTAGTATTAACATTAAAAGGAAATACCCGCGGGTAAAAACACATAATTTCAAACATTGTTCACATAAAAAGAAATCACTATCAGATAAATATTACCTTTCAGTCTTTAGGAATTAAGTGAGCCATTATATGCATGTCTTGTATTGGAGAAGACAGTAAATTGTTCCTCACTACCAGATAAACATTACCTGTCTCTGTGCTAATATATACATGTCTTGTACTGGAGAAGACAGTAAATTCTTACCCGTCTCTAGGCCTGAAGCCTGCATATATAACTACCCATGACTTGTACTGGAGAAGACAGGAAATTCTTTACTTTCAAATGAAAACTACAATGGCTTAGTGCAAAATCATCATAAGTGTTTATACAAAGTATAGACACTTATGATGATTTTACACTAAGTTATTGATTAACTGTCTTTAGGACTGAGGTCTGCAAATATATTCATGATTTGTACTAGAGTTGACAGAAGTCGTTTATCACTTTCAGATAAACATGTCTCTTGGACTGAAGTCTGCCAATATATGCTTGACTATTATGGGCAAAGTAAATTCTTTGCTATCAGATAAACATTACCTGTCTATAGGATTCGGATCTACCATAATATGCTTTGATTCGTACTGGAGAAGACAATGAATTGCTAGTCACTTTTAGATAAACATTACCTGTCTCTAGGACTTAGGTCAGCCATTATATGCATGACTTGTACAGGGGATGACAGTAAGTGATTCTTCACCAATAATTCTTCAGTAGGATCTGGATCAATCACATTTAACTTCGGAACAAATGTGTTGTCTCTGAAACAAAGATAATCAAGTATATTTAGAAAAAGTACTTTCAACACTTATGAGTTAGTTAAATATGGTCTAAAGTTATGTTTTGTAAAAGGTTAGAAAATACTCATTTTAGTAGCTACAGGTCCAGGAATTTTTTAACTAGGAGTCTGTGGGTTCAAAATTTATTTAGGCAGTTCTGCAATTCTCATCTTGTGTTGGTCATAGCTGGTCAAAATCAAAACTCCTTACATGCTTTCTGTTTTAATCTATCTGTTTTAACCTATTACCAGATGGCAAAATTTTAGACTGGCCCAAACTCAAAGGAGTTGCAGACGACAAATCAAAGTAACAAGCAATTTCTTCATTTTCAGCAATGTTTTCTGAAGCTATTTTCTTGGGGACCTCTAAAAGCGTCACTGAGTGGGAATGGGTTGAAACAAACTGGAAGGCTCCTAACTTTTATTTTACCATATTTTTGTCATTTTGGTCCGTTTTTTTGGGGGGGGGTGTAGTTTTAATACCATGAAAAGACAAAAGTGAAATTTAAAGTTTCCAAACTGATTTTTGATTGATTGAATGGAGTTTAACACTACTTTTAACAATATTTCAGTTATATTATGGTGACTAGAAAACTATTGCTTATAAGCAACTCCCTTTGTGCACAAATACTAGATTTATGGAAGAATCATTTCCTTTTAATTGCAATATCTGGCTATTTGCATAAAAAATCTTGACAACTTGGAGTTTATTTTAACATGAGTTATTTTTGCAGTGTTCTGGGAATAAGTTTTGGGTTTTTTTTTTACATATTTAGAGTAATATCAAATTATCTTAAACATCTTACACATATGAATTAAACAAGAGCTGGTCACTGTCATGTGACAAATGCCCCCAAAGGACAGGGTCAAGCATGTGGCACTTTGATTTGTTTTGTAAACACAACCACATGCATTTGTGATCTATATGTCTGGGTTTTTATAAAATGGAATTTTAATACATATAATAATTTCTATAAATACACAATGAAATCGAGAAATGCATTATGGACCGATTTTTCTGAGGTCAAAAGTAGGTCGAAGGTCAAGGTCACTGGGTCAAGGTCATGGTCATGTAAAGTGGTCCACCAAATTAAGCATCTGTCAAAATATTGAGGCAAACCATTGAAGAGTATGAGAGTAAATACAATTTAACCATTCTGGACGCAATTTAACCATTCTGGACGCCCCTTTGACCGCAGATTGTGACCTTGACCTTTCAGATAGGAACCTGGGTCTTTTTCACGACATGTCGTCTGAAGGTGGTGAACATTTGTATGAAAGAAATTTGTACCTGCATGCATGATTATAGAAGTTACAGAGCTTACACAGCAAAAAATGCCGATTTTTGACCTTGACCCCAGATTGTGGCCTTGACCTTTCAGATAGGAACCTTGGTCTTTTCCGCAACACGTTGTCTGAAGGTGGTTAACATTTGCATGAAAGAAATTTGTACCTGCGTGCATGATAATAGAAGTTACAGAGTGGACATGGCAAAAATTCCCCATTTTTGACCTTTGACCCAAGATTGTGACCTTGACCTTTGAGAAAGGAACCTGGGTCTTTTTTGCGACACTTCGTCTGAAGGTGATTAACATATGTATGGAAGAAATTTGTTCCTGTAGGCATGATTAAAGAAGTTACAGAGCAGACACGGCAAAAAGTCCCCATTTTTGACCTTTGACCCAAGATTGTGACCTTGATCTTTGAGATAGGAACCTGGGTCTTTTTCGCGACACGTTGTCTTATACTGGTGAACATTTGTGCAAAGTTATATTGAAATCCACTATTGCATACAGAGGGGACACAAAAGTGGGACAGACGGATGGACTTACTGTTGCACGGACAGACCTACAGTTCGATTACTATAATATGCCTTCCTTTGGGGGCATAAAAACATGAATAATAGGCAAGAATATGCATAACCTATAAATTTAATGTCAATAAAGATAAGAAATATGTTTGGTCCATTTGTCAGACTTGGTTGAAACTGGCCAAATGGTTTCTGAGATGTTGTTTATAGTAATCCTTTTAAACCCTTGTCATGCTAAACCCGGAATATTCCTGTTTAAGCAGGAGGTATAGACAAAGGTCAGCCTGTACATAAAAGCAGCCTGATCTTGGTCTAAACCTCCTAGTTGTCCCTTTTAAGGCAGATATGTTTTAAAAAGTTAACATTCAAAAGGAATAATGACCCTAAATGAGGCCTTCCAGTGGAGTCAGTCCTTTGATTTTAATACCATTCTGTATAGGATTATAATTCAGCATGACAAGGGTTAATTTCTAAATCGGCCTATGCCCCCAGGCTCTTCCAAGGGTCATGATTTTAGTAATTCTTTCATAAGTGAATGATCTGATGCTCCATGGCATATCAAGGTTATAGGCCTTCTGGTTTAGGAGAAGGCTTTATTATGAAGACTTATATTTCAAATTTTAACTTTCCTTATCATGGCAACCAGAGTTTTTCACTGATTTAAATTCTTTTAGCAATTTTGAGAGAGGATCATCCAACAAATATTCCTACAAAGTTAGGTTTAAATTGGTTAAGTGGTTGGAGAGGAGATGTTGCTTACAAATATTGTTGTCAGATGATAGGCAATTCATGACGCAAAATGCAAGACGGCCAGACCTGTGACAGGGGGTGATCACAATAGCTCACTTGATCACTTTATGCTCAGGAGAGGTTAGAATATTGAAAGCAATTTTGTCCCAGTTATGGAATAACATGTAATTGCTATATTGTTCATCAAATAAGGCTACATACACAAATATAAGGTTAAATGTGTAATGTGCATAAATATGTTCCTAATATACATGTATAAGCATTTGCAGAGTTTAGCTGGAGAAGTGCTTGATTACAACATTTCATACACATACTTGTTTACCATAAGTGTCAGACAACAAATATTACTAAAACAATTCCCACATAATCCTGCTTTTTTACACCCCTGGATAATCAAATTAAACATTGTGATAAAAGGCGAATTTGCTTGTTTCAAACAATTTCTCCTTTTATTACAATGTTTTCCATCCAATTTGGTCCTTAGTTTTCATCCTCAAAACAATTTGAAATGTTGTCTGCGATTTCTTTCAAGTTGAACCAGTCCAGAATTTTTGTTGAGAGGTAATCGGTAAATCTATTACTAGATGATAAATTCCTTTAACAAATCCCACAATGTTTTCATAAACAAAAACATGTAATAGCTGCAGGTAATAAAATGGGATTTCAAGCCTATGTTAACCCTTTTCTGTCTTTTTTATTTGTTTGTTTTTTAATTTTAAACTGGTCCAAACGGACAGATGGTGCAGACAAAAATGAAAATTGGATGTAATTTGAAATGGAACCATCCTATATGGTAGAAAAGATTGTTGGAAAAGAAAATATTGTTTTTACATGCAATTTCTTATTTTTCAATAGTGTTTTCTTAGTAAGAAATCATCGTGACGTAAAATCCTGAGTGTGTACAAGAAAGGGTTAAAGTAAAAACTTATGTTAACCTAAATGCATATTTTTACTGAAAAACTTCAAGAATTGGAAACTGTCTTTACTCACATTACACTTTACAAAGGAAAGGTTTGCTCTACAAGGTTTTATAATCTCTAAAGCTAAAAGCACACCGCAGTGAATACTTATGTAATATTTCACTTTCAAACATCAAAATGGAAGGCTGAAGAAATTCGAAAATGCTCTCATGGGTCTGAAACACCTTCAGGCCTCTTTTCCAATCAATTTCAACCAACTTTCTTACAATGTGGTATTGTGATGATACAATACTTGAAATTTCAACAAAATCCCCATTATTTCATGACCTTTAATATGTTTATGACAAGAGGGCCGTTGGCCCTGGGGCGCTCACCTGAGATATAGGCTCTTTTTCTTTCAACGGTCTAATTTCATGTTAAGGTTAGGATTATGAAACAAGTGGGCCACAAATACATATAAAGACTATGAACCTGGGGATCCAAAAGTCTAAATTACAAATTCCAAGACTAAAGTGCTGATTTGAAAGAAGGAAAAAACTTTTTCCATGGGTTATAATTTCAGAAATAAGAAAGAAGTCGGTGAACTAATGCTTCATGCCTATACCCCCCCCCCCCTGGAACCGCCCCTGGAGACCCAAGGATCATGATTTTAGCTATTTTGTAAGAGATCAATATACTGATGCTTCATGCAAAATATCAAGGCTCTACGCCTTCTGGGTCAGGAGGAGAAGATTTTTTAAGATTATTTTAAAATTTTACTTTTGTTGCCATGGCAACCAGAGTTTCTAACGGATTTCAATTCTTTTAGCTATTTTTGAAGGGGACCACCTAAGGAACATTTCTGCCAAATTTGGTTCAAATCGGCCCAGTGGTTTGGGAGGAGATGTCATTTAAAAAATTGTTCTTTATTTCTATATAAACACCCCCTGCCCCTGGGGCTCCACCCCTGGGAACCCGAGGATCATGATCTTAGCTATTTTGTAAGAGGTCAATATACTGATGCTTCAGAGATTATTTTAAAATTTTACTTTTGTTGCCATGGCAACCAGAGTTTCTAATGGATTTCAATTCTTTTCGCTATTTTTGAAGGGGACCACCTAAGGAACATTTCTGCCAAATTTGGTTCAAATCGGCCAAGTGGTTTGGAAGGAGATTTAAAGAAATTGTTGAAGGACAAGGCACGAGGCACGACGGATGACGGACAAAAGGGGATCACAATAGCTCACTTGAGCACTATGTGCTCAGGTGAGCTAAAAACCGTTCTTTAAACATTCCCGAAATACCCATATTCTCAGAGAATAAACTGGTATCTTCATGTCTAACAATAATCCTTTAAAAAAAATCTAGGGATCAAAACTGATTTAGATACGGTAAAAACTAGACATTGTCGCAAAGCAGACTAATACCCCCATGTCCATGTACAAGTGCTATCTCCCAAAGGGCCATAAGGAAAAAAGGACTTTTTAATCAAAGGGCCATAACTCAGTCCAAAATCAATGGACCATAACCAAAATAGGATATGCACATGTCTGACTTATACCGAGTCTTTTTGTGAAATTTGAATCAAATTCGTCCAATGGTTGCTGAGAAATTGAGTGGACACGATTTTTCACCAAAGGGCCGTAACTCTGTTAAAAATCAATGGACCGTTACCGAAATGGAATATGCACATCTCTGCTTGATACTGATTATATCAGTGAAGTTTGAATCAAATCCATTCAATGGCTGCTGAGAAATTGAGCGGACACGAAAAAGCTACAGACAGAACGACCTACTGACATACTGACGGACAAGCTGACTCCTATATAATATCCCCCCCCAATATATCTTAGGGGGTATAAAAACCTAACAAGAGCACATCAAACACATAAACTATAAGATTTAACCCATTCCAACTCAATCCCTCCTTTTTACGCCCTTCAAGAAAAAAGCTTTGAAAAACATTGTGGAAAATGAAGAAATTGCTTGTATCAAGCAATTTCTTCATTATCCACAATGTTTTCTATCCAAAAAGGTGAAAAACTTTAAAATTCCATGAACTTGAAATTGTCGTCTGCATCTTCTTTCAATTTGGACCAGTCTAAAATTTTGTCAAGTGGGAATGGGTTAAGTGCTAAAGGACCTTTAGTTGTTTATGCAGATTCACTGTTAAAATGTTGTTTAACCCTTTCCTGTTTTGCAAAATTTGAGACCTTTCTAAATTCAAAGGTATTGCAGACGAAAAATTTTTAAGAGGATTTAATTTGGAAAATAACCATTAAGTAGGGTAGAAAACATTGTGCAAAAAGAGGAAACTGCTTGCTCCAGACAAGAATTGGACACACACATGCATGCACTCATGCACAGACAGAGGTAACTCTTGATCTATATGCCCATTGCCAGTGTATGGCAGGGGCATTAAAACACTTAACCCATTCCCACACACTGACGCTTTTGGATGCCCCTCGAGAAATACACTTGGGAAAAAATGGTTGAAAATGAAGAAATTGCTTGTAGCAAGCAATTTCTTCATTTTACACAATGTTTTCTTCTCAGAAAGTTAAAAAAAATCTAAAATTTCATAACCTTTGAATTGTTGTCTGCAACTCCTTTCAGTTTGGACCAGTCTAAAATTTTGCCATTTGGTAATGGGTTAAGCAAATAACAGTGAACAAAATATGAATATTTGTATAGGTTAGGTCAAATCTAATTTGTGTGCATATTGCGTACATATGCTCTAAATAACTACATAACTCAATATTTGAACTACCGGTAATATATCAACTCTTGAATACAATATGGGCATGTAACAACATACAGAACTTTGTAATAAATGGGTGAACAGAGAGAAGGGACATAACATTTTAAGGTAAACAGATAATATTGTTATTTTACTGCATAAGTACAGTCTGATCTTATCTAAACTACCTGTGTTTCCCTCTAAGACACAATCGTATATAAAGTAGCTTTCAACAATAAAAAGTCCTCTATAGGGGCTTCCAGTGCTTTCATTATTAAATGCATCTTTGGGAAAGCAAGGCAAGGGTTAACTAGTATGCATTCATATATTTATTTACTAATTTTTTCGTATTACAAGCTTCAAGGTTTGACACTAACTGAATTTTGCCCCAGACTTGTATGACCAGTTGGTTCCAATCCATAAAGGTCCTCCCCTTTTATTGAAGGCCCCAAAAAAATAAAACCATTTTATGCAATATAGAAGTACATGTATTACGAAGTTAACCCTTTTCAAAATTGTAGACTTGTCAAAATTCAAAGAAGCTGCAAATGACTATTAAAAGTGAGTGTAATGTGAAAGGTAACAAACCTACAGGGTACAAAATATTGTGGAAAAAGAAGAAATTGCTTGTAACAAGCAATTTCTTCATTTACTACATTTTTCTTAAGTATGAAATCATGGGGACATTAAAACCAGGGATTGTATAGGAAAGGGTGAATAGAATGTAGTGCATATGATTAAAAGCAAGTATTGATAAGAAAACAGTGTCGTGGAAGAAGACATTATTTGTCACAAGAAATACAGATTTTCATGGATTAAATTTGAATGAGAAAAACTACAGGCCCAAAGGACTCGAAGCTCAAGAATTCTGTCTGTTTTTCCTATTAATAACTGGCCTTTGGTCTGAGGACTGGTGTTAGTGTCGACCCTGAGTTTGATTTGGTTTTCAAATATTTATCAAAATATTATGTCTCTTCAGATTCGAGATAACTTTCTCCTCATAAATAACATAGTTGCTGTTCAGTCATTTTCAGATTATAAACTCTTCTCTTATGAAGCTAAACATGTTAGAAAACTTAAGATTGAAAAGCCAAGTTTGTAATTGCCCCTGCCAGATAACCTTGACATTTTCCTAAGAAGATAAGCACTTAACAAAGCTACTTGCTTACCAAAATACGAGTACTTTACCTTCAATAGTCTTGGAGTAACAGAAAATTCAACTCGGCTTAAGTTTTCCATGCAGGGCATAAAAAGTAGATCATATGAATTATTTTAACCCATTCCCACACAGTGACGCTTTTGGACGCCCCTTAAGAAAAACAACTGGGAAAACATTGTGTAAAAATTAAGAAATAGCTTGTGACAATGTTTTCTACCATGAAAGTTGAAAATATCTAAAGTTTCATAAACTTTAAATGTCTTCCGCAACTCCTTTCAATTTGGACCAGTCTAAAAATTTACCATCTGGTAATGGGTTAAAGAACAGATCTCCTATAATCCATTCCGAAACAATCCTGCTTTTTATACCTCTGAAGGAAAATGCTTTGAAAAAAATTGTGGAAAATAAAGAAAGTGCCTCCAAATAGCAATTTCTTCATTATCCACAATGTTTTCTACCCTTAAAGACAAAGAAAGTTTAAAATCTATCAAGTTAAACTGTTGTATTCTGGTCTAAGATTTTGTCATGTTTAATTGGTTTAATCCTTTTTCATGAACTAAAAGTTACAGCAGTTATAACATTTATGAGGCAGAATAAGTGTACAAGAGCTAAGAAAAGGCATTAAGCATCAATATTACCTGAATCCCATTAAACCATCATTGCTAAAATTCATGCAATACATGTTAAACTGATGCATTTGAAATATGATGGGGATATTTTAAGTCTTTATCTCATTTTCAAACAATCTACCTTTTTTACGACACTCAATAAAAAGATGTAGGAAAATATTGTGGTAAATGAAGAAATTGCCTTTAGCAATTTTCTTTATTTTCACAATGTTTTCTATCCCAAAGTATACATATCTTTGTATATCTAAAAAATGTACAATTGTTGTCTGCAATTTCTTTCAATTTGGACCAGTCTTTTTCTCTAAAAGCAGACAAGTGCATGTTCACTGTGACTTGTCTTGGAACAAGTAAATAGCAGGGCTTGGAATCTTGAAATGGCACAAAATAGATCTCATAGATAACTTATTATATGTTGGAAAATTATTGTAATGTTTATACTGAAGTGTAGAAAAATTGTGGTTAATGAAGAAAATTCTGGGTTCAAGCAATTGTTTCAATAACAACGTTTTCTCAAAAATTTGTCATTAACTTTTTTTGCGGAAAAGTCTTTAATACTGGACAAGTAGACAATCATGTCTTGTTTGCTGACAAGTGGAGAAAATCTGTATTTCCACACCACTGTTAAGGAATTAGGCTTTTATTAAACTATATTTCCAAGATAAAGTTCTCACAGCTAACCTTCAATATGGCTTTCAAATGAGCTATCAAAAGGTATTAGTTACCATGATTTATGGTTGGGCTTGGGAATGTAAACAAGAGGCCCAGTGGGCCTTAACGGTCACCTGAGTAAAAGAGCACCAAGACAAGTGATTTTGTTTGAAAGAATTAGAAAAAGGTTTGGTTGAAATCCCCTCAGTAGTTCTTGAGAAGAAGATGAAAATGTTTAAAAGTTACCAAAATGACCCCCTTTTGGTCCCCATTTTAGGCACCCCTGACCTCCAGCCTTTTAATTTTCACAAATCTGTATAATCAGTACCCAATGATGCTTTTCACCAAGTTAGTTTGAAATTGGCTTTGAACTTCTTCAAAAGAAGGTGAAAATGTGATTTTTTTAACATGATGAACTTTGACCTCTGGGTGTGGCCCCATACATGACCCCAGGGGATTGAATTTCACAATTTATAATATACCTGTCCTAGTTGTCATGCACACAAAATATTTAAGCTCTGGCATTAACGGTTTATTAGAAGAAGATTTTTAAAGAAAAACTAAAAATTACCCCTTTTTGGCCCCTATTTTGGCCCCTTTGACCCCCAGAACCCCTATTTTCACAAACTTGAATTGGCATCCCCCAATGATGCTTTCTACCAAGTTTGGTTGAAATCCGCCCAGTAGTCCTTGAGAAGAAGATGAAATATTTAAAAGTTACCAAAATTACCCCCTTTTGGTCCCCATTGTAGGGCCCCCGGATCCCCTAGACTTTTTATTTTTACAAATCCAATTAACCATTACCAAATGATGCTTTTCACCAAGTTTGTTTGAAATTGACTTTGTACTTCATCAGAAGAAGGTGAAAATGTGATTTTTTTAACATGATGAACTTTGACCTCTGGGTGTGGCCCCATACATGACCCCAGGGGGATGAATTTTACAATTTATAATATACCTGTCCTAGTTGTCATGCACACAAAATATTTAAGCTCTGGCATTAACGGTTTATTAGAAGAAGATTTTTAAAGAAAAACTAAAAATTACCCCTTTTTGGCCCCTATTTGGGCCCCTTTGACCCCCAGAACCCCTATTTTCACAAACTTGAATTGGCATCCCCCAATGATGCTTTCTACCAAGTTTGGTTGAAATCCGCCTAGTAGTTCTTGAGAAGAAGATGAAATATTTAAAAGTTACCAAAAATTACCCCCTTTTGGTCCCCATTGTAGGGCCCCCTGACCCCCTAGCCTTTTTATTTTCACAAATCCAATTAACCATTACCAAATGATGCTTTTCACCAAGTTTGTTTGAAATTGGCTTTGTACTTCATCAGAAGAAGATGAAAATGTGATTTTTTTAACATGATGAACTTTGACCTCTGGGTGTGGCCCCATACATGACCCCAGGGGGATGAATTTCACAATTTATAATATACCTGTCCTAGTTGTCATGCACACAAAATATTTAAGCTCTGGCATTAACGGTTTATTAGAAGAAGATTTTTAAAGAAGTACCAAAAATTACCCCTTTTTGGCCCCTATTTGGGCCCCTTTGACCCCCAGAACCCCTATTTTCACAAACTTGAATTGTCACCCCCAATGATGCTTTCTACCAAGTTTGGTTGAAATCCACCCAATAGTTCTTGAGAAGAAGATGAAATATTTAAAAGTTACCAAAAATTAACCCCTTTTTGTCCCCATTTTAGGGCCCCCTGACCCCCTAGACTTTTTATTTTCACAAATCCAAATAACCATTATCAAATGATGCTTTTCACCAAGTTAGTTTGAAATTGGCTTTGTACTTCATCAGAAGAAGATGAAAATGTGAATTTTTTAACATGATGAACTTTGACCTCTGGGTGTTGCCCCATTCATGACCCCAGGGGGATGAATTTCACAATTTATAATATACCTGTCCTAGTTGTCATGCACACAAAATATTTAAGCTCTGGCATTAACGGTTTATTAGAAGAAGATTTTTAAAGAAGTACCAAAAATTACCCCTTTTTGGCCCCTATTTGGGCCCCTATGACCCCCAGAACCCCTATTTTCACAAACTTGAATTGGCATCCCCCAATGATGCTTTCTACCCAGTTTGGTTGAAATCCGCCCAGTAGTCCTTGAGAAGAAGATGAAATATTTAAAAGTTACCAAAATTACCCCCTTTTGGTCCCCATTGTAGGGCCCCCGGATCCCCTAGACTTTTTATTTTTACAAATCCAATTAACCATTACCAAATGATGCTTTTCACCAAGTTTGTTTGAAATTGACTTTGTACTTCATCAGAAGAAGATGAAAATGTGAATTTTTTAACATGATGAACTTTGACCTCTGGGTGTGGCCCCATACATGACCCCAGGGGGATGAATTTCACAATTTATAATATACCTGTCCTAGTTGTCATGCACACAAAATATTTAAGCTCTGGCATTAACGGTTTATTAGAAGAAGATTTTTAAAGAAGTACCAAAAATTACCCCTTTTTGGCCCCTATTTGGGCCCCTATGACCCCCAGAACCCCTATTTTCACAAACTTGAATTGGCATCCCCCAATGATGCTTTCTACCAAGTTTGGTTGAAATCCGCCCAGTAGTTCTTGAGAAGAAGATGAAAATGTATAAAAGTTAACGGACGACGGACGACGGACGACGGACGACGCACGACGGACGACGCACGACGACGGACAAACGATGATTGCAATAGGTCACCATGACCATTCGGTCAGGTGACCTAATAAAAGGGCAAAAAGTTGTTGAAGACCTACATGCTGCAAGAAAATTACAGGAAATTACATGGTATAACTGTTGAAGGTCAATATTTACTTCCAGTCTAAATGAAAGATTTGATTGGTTAATCTTTTTTTTCAATTTACTGGTACAGTTGATCAATTTGTAGCTATCTATACTTCATTATTGTAATGTATTTAGGAGGTGTGTCTATATCATATACAGTTAACATGCAAAATGGATATCTGGAAAAATATGGTGCCCAGCTGAGGGAAATCTTGATTATTTTATTTTGGAAAAAAATGTTTAGTAAGTTGGAATGAACGAATAACAGTTCAAGAATTTTTTTTTGAAAAAAACTACCCTGTGCAGTCTGATCAAAGTCTGACTTGTCACAAGACATGGAAACGGTTACTCATAGATAAGTAGCCCGGACATGATTAAAAAGAATTAAAAACAGCAAATAAATGTAAAAAAAACCAAAACAAACAATCCCTAAATCCCTACTCAAAACACACCGACAAAAAAGTGTAAAAATCAAAAAAAAAAAATTTATCATGTATGTACTAGCATCTATCTTATAGATTAGCAAATTAGATGTATCATATAGGAACATTCCAACTATCTCACAGGCACAAATACTTTACCTGGCAATTTTCTGCTTTCCCATTCCAATTTTTCTCTTTCTTACATGGGACATTTTATCAGCAAGAAAAGAAGGCTGCTCATTTGGAGAAGATGTCATGAAATCTAAAGCCTGTCAGAAAAAATGTATAACACTTCAATAAGTGTAAATTAAATTTAAAGCATTCTAAAACCAAAAAGCAGACAAAGTCCATTACTTTTCATACTTACCATTCCCTGACTTAGGAACAAAAAAAAGACTGAACTAATTCATAAAGTCTGCAAGCACTCAGGTAACCAATAACATGACATTTGCATCTATAAAAACTATAAAGCCCAAAATATAAACGTATGCAAATGAAGTTGCAGATGACATTTCAGTTGGAAAATAGTGCCAAACAGAGTAGAAGACATCGTGACAACAAGGTGCCAAATTGTCACAAGATACGCCCGTCACACTGCTTAATATTAACTGGAGGTTTGAATAGAACTGAGGTTATTTTGAATGAATATTTTTTCTCAAACCAAGTATGGAAAACAACAAAGGACAAAAACTCAAATTATACGCTAGGTTGAGTTATGGTTCTTGTACACTGCACACACACACCCCCCCCCCCCCCGGTGAGATCTATCCATCCATGAAGTTTCATGTTTCTAGCTATTTTACTTTTAGAGATATACTCCGGACAAGATTCAAGTATGAAAAACAACAAAGGGCAATAACTCAAATAATAGGCTTGGTAGAGTTATGGTTCTTGTACACTGCACTCCCACTTGGTGAGCTCTATCCATCCATGAAATTTCATTATTCTAGCTATTATACTTTTAGAGATAAACGCCGGACAAGATTTAAGTATGAACCAACGAAGGGCAATAACTAAAAAAATAGGCCAGGTAGAGTTATGGTTTTTGTGCACTGCACTCCCCCTTGGTGAGATCTATACACCCATAAAGTTTCATGATCCTAGCTATAATACTTTTAGAGAAATACTTCGGACAAGATTCAAGTATGAAAAACAACAAAGGGCAATTACTCAAAAAATAGGCCAGGTAGAGTTATGGTTCTTGTACACTGCACTCCCACTTGGTGAGATCTATCCATCCATGAAATTTCATGATTCTAGCTATAATGCTTTTAGAGATATACTCCGGACAAGATTCAAGTATGAAAAAAAACAAAGGGCAATAACTCAAAAAATTGGCTAGGTAGAGTTATGGTTCTTGTACACTGCACTCCCCCTTGTTAAGCTCTATCCATCCATGTAATTTCATGATTCTAGCTATTATACTTTTAGAGATATACTCCTGACAAGATTCAAGTATAAAAAACAACAAAGGGCAATAACTCAAAAAATTGGCTAGGAAAGGTTATGGTTCTTGTACACTGCACTCCCACTCGGTAAGCTCTATCCATCCATGTAATTTCATGATTCTAGCTATTATACTTTTAGAGATATACTTCGGACAAGATTCAAGTATAAAAAACAACAAAGGGCAATAACTCAAAAAATAGGCCAGGTTGAGTTATGGTTCTTGTACACTGCACTCCCACTTGGTGTGATCTATCCATCCATGAAATTTCATGATTCTAGCTATTATACTTTTAGAGATATACTTCGGACAAGATTCAAGTATGAAAAACAACAAAGGGCAATAACTCAAAAAATAGGCCAGGTAGAGTTATGGTTCTTGTGCACTGCACTCCCCCTTGGTAAGATCTATACACCCATGAAGTATCATGATCCTAGCTATAATACTTTTAGAGATATACTCCGGACAAGATTCAAGAATGAAAAACAACAAAGGGTAATAACTCAAAAAATAGGCCAGGTAGAGTTATGGTTATTGAGCACTGCACTCCGTATTGATGAGAAGAATATAACTGCCAAGTTTAAAGTCAATCTGACTTACGGTGACAGAGTTATGCTCCTGACAAAGAAGTGGACACCGCCAGGACAACCAGACGCCCGGACGGCTGGATGACCGGACGCCCGGACGCCACGGTGATCCCATAATACGTCCCGTCTTCGACGGGCGTATAAAAAGGAGAAATTGCTTGTCACAAGCAATTTCACCTTTTCCCACAAATTTTTCCATTATTGTATTTATTCTGGTTGTGAGAAAGGCTAATTAATAGGTTAAACTCTATCTTAAATTTTCTTTTGGCCTACATTTTATATACAGTAAAACCCTTCTAATGAGACCACCTGCGGTACTTTAGGAAAGTGGTTGTAAAAGGGGGATGGTCTTATTACCAAGGTTTGGTTGTATGTTGAGCTTTCGTCATGTGATTTGTCCGTGATTTGGCTTAATCAGAAGGTGTTTATCTTTATTTCTTATTTTGTAAATATTTTCTATAAAACAATTTTGAAAAAATGTATTTAGGAAAATACCACGAGTTCTGTACGTTCTCCTTTCTCTATCTTTTCTCCATTTCGATCTGATTCTGAAGTCCAACCTCAGATTATTTTTATATAAAAACAGGTTCATATTGTCAAATTATTGATATCATATCTTATTTAATGATATTAGTAAACACACATTGAGTTAAAATTAAACTTTAATTGCTAATCAATTCACTTTAAGATTGTTCTGATTGCCGTAAACAAACCAATCATAACTTCAAGCAATTTCTTCATTTAACAACATGTTTTCTCAATTGTCTTTCTTGAGGGGTGTCAAAAGGCATCACTGTGTAGGATTTGATTAACTGCCATGTAAGAGGTTTGAAGGTATGAGTAGCGATCAGACAATTGTCTAGTTATAGGTATCTACTTTACCTCGTCCTCCTGTGAAAACTTGTCATGGTCCACATATGTGAAGATCCGGTTGTTGGGTTTGGCTTTATTTCTGTAATCAAATGATTATGAGATTGTTAAACCATTCCAACTGACACTTTTATAAGCCCCACAAGAAAAAAAGCTTTGGAAAAAATTGGGGAAAACGAAGACATAGCTTGTTACAAGCAAGGTCTTCATTATCTACAATGTTTTCTATCCCAAGGTAAAAAAATCCGTAATTTCATAAACCTTTAATTTCAACTCCTTTCAATTTGGACAAGTCTAAAATTTTCCACAGGGCCTTCCCTGGGTTGATTTTTCTTTTCACAATCACTTTCATCAAATAGAAATAACTTGAGCCAAATCTGTTGCCAAGAAGCCAAATAAGAAGCCAAATTTTTATGCCCAGTTTCATTACACTGAAATCTGCTGAGCTAGGAGACTATTGACTCCAAAAAAGATCCTGCACAGAAGAAAACTTTAATAACTTAAGTGTGATCTATCTTATTCAATCAAACAAGCCATAATTTTTCACATAATTTCGAGATATTTCATTGAAAATTCGGATCCCCCAGAACCTCACCTACAGAGAATTCCAAATAAGTTTTCTGTTACTGTTCTGAAACCTATCAATCTTTGAATCAACCAATTTTATAAAGTGAGATAGAAATTAAATGGTGTCAGTTTTTGTTGTAAAATTTCTTTACCTTAACTATATATCCAAAGTTGTTGGGTTTTTTTTCATCACCATTGTTTTTACTTCAATGGAGATCAAAGTCATTGCATTTTTCTGTCAACCAGTTACCCTAAAATAGTCCTCTGTTGATGCAAAAACACAGCTGACGTCACAAAAATGTTGAGTATGACCATTCTACCCTAAGGGAGCTTAGGGTTGAGATGTACATCAAAAAGACTTAGGAGACCGACTTGGGAGAGTTGCCCACGTTGCACAAATTCCCCCGAGTAGAAATTAAGACACAGATTTGTACATGAAAATCTGTCTTTTGTATATTTAAGTAAATTTTCGATTTTTTGTCGGACATGTATTCTGGACTAACTGTAAACCCACTGAAGTAAGATTTTTCCGATTTTAATTTGTTAAATTTAATTTATGTAAAATACACTATCATTTGAGAAGTCTTTACGATCATGCTCAGAAACTGTAACCTGTATCATAGGTCATACATGGGATTACTGTTTGTCTTGTATGTTATTGAAATTTGACACAATTATCACTGTTTTCACACCTAGACTACGATTATCTACCTTGATTGCATTCTGATAATAAACTTTTGGTGCACGGATGGTACTTTATATGAAAATTACTATGGCTTCGACTGATTTTTTTTTAATCCCCAGCATTTTCGCAAAATTTGATTTTTTATCACCACTTAACTTTGATTTTTTTCATTGGGGACAATGGTGACCGCCAGCAAAGGCCCTGTTTCGACGTCTACTATAGGTTGAGAACAAAATACATGTAAATACATGTATGTCTGTGATAACAACTAATTTTAAGTTAGACGTAGTTGATAAATGATTAACTTTGACGATTAAAAAATAACTGGGAATAGATAAAAATAATTGTTTGTCTCAGTCTTTAAGATCAATTTATCTTTCATTGTGTGAACAACAAAAGCTATACTTCCACGATAAAATATGCTTTAATTATTAATGAAATGAAAGATATATTGATTTACATGAAAAAACAAAAGATATTTCTATTTCTTTAATTCAAAATGGGACAAAATATTGAAAAAATGACTTTTTTGAGAAAATTTTCAAAAAGGCATCATTTCGCACATGACTTACAAGGTAATGCTGATGACATCACCACCACTTTGTTGATAGAATTTTGAATATCTTTGTCTTTTGGGGTAGAAAACAATGTGGAATATAAAGAAATAGCTTGAATTACCTGAACTGTTTTCTTTAGGGTCAAGCAAAAGCATAATTGTTCGGCCATTGGTTGAGAACAAAAATAAAACTTACAAAATATGTTTAACCTCAATGTGGTATTTCTTCTCCACAGGGGTGGTGCAGTTTGTTTCATTGCTGTACATTTCTAACTCCCTCTAGAATATAAAACATGATCACCTTCAAGCAAATGTCAGGCTCAGTCACAGACACTAGATTCAAAAACATAGACCAAATTTCCAGCAGATATCTTTAATAATGAACAATATACTACATGTACTATGGTTATAATTTGTCATACCAAAGTCTAAGCCAACACTACTAACACTAAGGACATCAAGGTGATGACAATACCTCGATCTTTTGCTCAATAACAGCCACAATTGCTTGTCACAAGTAATTCACCCTTTACTCTCCATGCCTCCTAGTCTATTTGTACTTGTGTATCAAGTTCAACACACCTTGAATTGTTTTCCGTAACTTCTTTCAATTTGGACCTGTCTAAAATTTTGTCATTTAGTAATGGATTAAACACTGACAATCATTTTAACCCATTCTAATACAGTGACACTCTTGAAAAACAAGAAAAACAACAAGCAATTTCTTCATTTTATACAATGTTTTCTGTCAAGAAAGTTGGAAAAATCTAAAATTCTTTAAGACAATAGACAAGACAATAGACAATAGACAATATTTTATTGACTTAAACTATACAGTTTCTCGTCACAACAAATTACAACAAAAATACAATTTATAATGTCACAAAAGCAAAAAACATATATAACAACTAAACCTGGTAATCAAATGATCTCAGACTTAATATATTCATTGAATAAATTGAATTGGAAGAGAAGCAATAAATTACAACAAAAATACAATTTATAATGTCACAAAAGCAAAAAACATATATAACAACAATATTTAAGGTTAAATATAATTATAGTCTGCAACTCCTTTCAATTTGGACCAGTCTAAAATGTTGCCATCTTGTAATGGGTTAACCATGGACATATTTCAGTTTTGTGATTTATTTATATATAATATTTGAGTAATAGCAAAGTTAGAGGTAAAAAAAGGTAGGAAAGCTATAACCTTCTAGGGCTCTGCTTTATCTCTTTCCTGAAGTTGATTCCAAGAGGGTCCATGAACTCCAAGAAGACAATTTTGTGAGTCCTAGCCACTCAATAGTGGGTCTCAGACCCTGAAAATGCCACCCCTTTAACCCTTTCCTGTTCAATCCCTGGTTCTTACGTCTATGTGATTTTATACATGAGAAAACATTGCAATTTCTTCTTTTCCCACAATATTTTCTTCATTGTGGGCGAGTTACTTTTCAAAGTGTACTCACTTTTAATTGTTGTCTGCAACTACTTTCAAATTGGACAAGTCTAAAATGTTGAAAAACAGGAAAAGGTTAAAACTGCCAAAAGAAATAAGTAAATTAGTTTTTACAGGTATACATTAATAAGATTTACCTGACTAAAGACTTTCTCTTGCCAACTGATGACCATTTCTTCCTTATCCTTGATCCCCTGCTTGGATAAATCTTTGGGATCTCCATCAGAACTCTTTGCTACTTGTGGAACCAAGGCAGATGATGTTATCCTGTCTATCTTAACACTGTTAAAAATACAAGAAATAAAAGATTCTGTGACTACAACAATGTACTTTCTTAAATAAATAACAAGAAATGCTTGCAACACCAATTTTAATATTATTATTAGCCAAAAGCATGTTGGACCTCTTTGTTCCATTTCTTACAGGTCCTCCTCTATGATTTCACCAATTCCCATTCAATGACCCATTAAGAGGCCCCCTAAGAAAACAAGGTTTGGAAAACATTTTGGAAAATGAAGATATATCCAGTGTTTTTTACACCAAAAATTTAAAAAATACAATATTTCGTAAGTTTGAAATTGTCATTTGTAACCTCTTTCAATTTGGCCAAGTCTAAAATTTTACTGTTTGGGAATGGGTTAAATTAAGGTCCTCTAAATGTCTCTGCAATTTAGTCTAGAATCATTGAAAGAGGTTGCAGACACGATTTTAAAATCAAAAAAGGTATTTTGTGTGAATAGTGAAGTTAATAGTATGTTTTGCACATGAATGTGAAATGTTAAAAGGAAAACAGAGTTTGACCCGATATCCCCTTATTACAAGTAACAAAGGAAGTCGTTTGCTATTCCCTCTAACTCTAAGGAAATTACGAGTTTGTACATTTTAAATAGGATTATAATTGCAAGAGGTACAGGAAATCTATTTAAAACGTTTCTCATTTGGAAAAATTTGGAAAAAATGTCAAAGTAAGAAAAATCTGAAAAAAAATTGTTTAAGATCACTTTTTTACAACAAAAAGATTTGAATTTTTAGTAAATATACATTGTATCATATAATGTCATTGCATGATATATCTCAATATAGTAATAAGAATTTGGTAAATGGATTAACACATTCAAAAAGATTGTCTTAGTTTGATCTTTGTAACACTTCTTACGGTCAACTCTTTTATATTCAAATTTTTTTATTTATTCCTCACTTTTTCTAAAATACTTAGATACATGAAATGATATATAAAACAATAAATTAAAAAAAAAGCATTCAGTAGGGTAGAAATATTGTGGAAAAGGAGAAAAGTGCTCGCAACGAGCATGTTCTTTTTCTACAATGCATTCTCAATTTGCATATTCTTTTTCTACAATGCATTCTCAACAGGGATGTATAAACCAGAGTTAACCAGAATAAATTTTATATAAAAAATATAAATTTGTGCTCACCTCTAATGTCAGATGCTAAAGCATGTGCAGGTTGATTAATTTAATTTGGTTTACCCATACCAACACAATGACGCTTTTAGGCGCCCCTTAAGAAAAAATAATTGGGAAAAGATTGTGTTAAATGACAAAATTGCTTTTAACAAGCAATTTCTTCATTTTGCCGAATGTTTTCTGCCCAGAATGATGAAAATATCTACAAATCACTAAACATAAAGTTGTCATGTGCAAGTCCTTTAAATTTGGCACAGTCTAATATTTTGCCCTCCGGTTATTGGTAAAACACCACTTTCAACTTTAAATCAGTTACTAATCATAACTGACAATTCATCTGAGCAACCAGCTGCTCACCCTACTTAGACCTTATCATTTGCCGATTGGTAAGAAATTAATGATATATCTTACTTGCCATTGGTATGAAACGAATGGTATATCTTGGGAGGACCTACAGAGGCAGATCATTCCAATAAGCCTTCAGACGCTTTAAAAAGCTTGTTAAGGGTCATGCAGTGAAATCCTGGTTAAATTTACTTCATACTCATCAATGTAAAGGGTTTTTTATAAATTCCCATGGTCATGAAATGAAGACATGTGGAGAGCTTCTTTATAACAGTTCCCTTTTGTAAAATGACAGATATTTCAAAAATTCAAAGACCCGCTTGACATGTGAAACTTTTTTCTTAACTAGAGCTGTCGCCCTCAAGGGCTGACGAGAATACCCCCCACACCGCTAAAAAGGCTTTTCTATGAAGGAGTGGAATTTGAAGCTGTTTAATCACATGCATGCCATGGTGGATGAACATTGCCAACCCTCCACCTCTTTCTGATTTTGTGTTTGTTGCTAGAGTTGACTGATTAGGAAAGGCTGGTCAATATGAGCCTATGTTAAAGAAAACTGTGTGAGGAGATGATGACACAAAATTATATCCACGAAATGTCAATATGAGCCTATGTTAAATTTTTGACCCCCGGGGGGCGGGGTCAAATTTGACCTCAGGAAATAAACTGTTCAATATTTTGTAAAGGTCAACAAGATGATGTTACTTACCAAATTTGGTAACTCCCCTTATGGTTACTGAGTTTTGCAATTTTAAATTTTGACTACTCCCCCCCCCCATTAAAAAGTTCAAAATGGCATAACTCTAAAACTAACGACTGGATCAAGATAAAAATTGCAGGTGCACAATTTCATATGATAGGAAACAACCTGATAAAATTTCAGCAAAATTGGTCAAAAAATGTGGGAGGAGAAGAGGACACAAAATTATGTCCACGGACGGACGGACGGACGGACGGACGGACAACCTGATTCCAGTATACCCCCCCATAACTTCATTGTGGGGGGTTTAAAAAAGGAAAAAACGGAATGCATTTCCGTGAGTATCATTGTATTCATTTCGATGAAAAAAGCTCTTTTTTGTTAATTCATATGTATATCTGGAATTAGGGTATATCCGAAAAATACACTTTCATATCGGCTCAATTTCTATTATAAGCACATAAAACCTCACTTAGCTTTAAAAATTAAGCTCAGCTGTTAAAATAAAGAAGTCTCTAGATCATCTAGGGTTTCAACATCGATGACACGTAGTAAGAGCTGGCAACAACCTGTTAATGTTTTCGATACCGATACCATCGATTTTTTCACCGGAACTATCCAAAGATGTAAGGGAGGTCACTCTAATACTAAAACTAAGGGGAGTAACTCTGGATATCGGTAGGGGCCCATTCACTTTTTCTTAACAATTGGATTTTGGAAGGGTTGAAAGGGGTATGAAAGCGATGGCTAAACAACTCCAACAAGTTAATTACAAGGGTGGGGGTGGCATTTTGGATAAGGCCATACCAGCTCATTGCTAGCTCAAACTCTGGAATTGAAACAATTCTGGTACAGAAAATATCAGATGGCCTTATTACTATCCAAAAGTCATGGTGAAATAAAATAGGTTTTGTTATGACAATTTGCAAACAGTAAATTACGTAGCTAAAACAAAACTACAATTTTGAATAAACGGCTCCATTTGTCAAGTCCCACTAACATGTACAACAGAACTTACGAGAAAAACCAATTTCAAAATCAAATTCTATAGTATGAATTCTTGTCAGTTTCATGCCAAAAACAATATGTTGCGTTTTGTTTGAAAATAGTGTGATTTTTTACTTATTTCAAAACAAACTGGTGAGGCCACCAGGAAATGCATTGTACAAACTTTTCCAACTGCTGGTTCCCCCAATTTTTAAAATGAAAACAGACCAAAAGAAGAGATGGTTCCCGTCACATGAATGGGAAATCACTTGCTCCCGATGTGACTTTGTTCTACTTTGCTTGCAATTTGGGGGTTTTTAGGAAAAAAAAAAACACATAGAGTTTATCGTCTTTAACGCTAATAATTTTAAATACACAAACACGTAATGGCATTTTTGTTTCTACGTTCATTTATTTTTCTGTATGTTTATGCCATCTTAGGTAATGATTATCCACCTATTGATGGGAGACAAATTTCGGAAAGGACATTTGCCGCAACCAGGAATAGAACCCTAGACCTCATTGAGATGGTGTTGGGTAAAAAAGGCCCAGTGTCAGAAAGGCCTGGTCCAAAAAGGCCAAATCCAAAAAGGCCTACTATTAGAACTGACCAAAAAGGCCTGGTCCAAAAGGGCCTAGACCAGAAAGGCCCACAATTAAATCTAATAAAAAAGGCCCACTAACAAATCTTATCATTTGACATTATTTTGACTATAACAATTTGTATTTCTCTCGTTTTATTTTCAAACTGACTTAAATTGGTCAGTATAGAATCAAACACTTTTCAATAATCAGTTACAGAATGACAGTTTTATGTGAATCCCCTTATTAAGTGTGTTGAAAGGTGTTGGCATAAAGAACCAAGTATAATAGGGTATTATTGCTTCTTAACAGTTTTTTGTCATTATGGCAATGTTTTGAGAAACCAAGGTGATGTTCATAAAATTTTGATAATTCTTTTCTATCTTGTACAGTATCATATCGTTGTCTAGGAAAGGATTATTCAAGCAAGTGTGTACTGAAATATATGCTTGCACTTCTTAATAATTATATAATTCTTTTAACAGTTGAGTAAAATAAAATTATATTGTCTTGATATATTTGTATATAGTCGGCCTTTTTTTAGGTAGCCTTTCCGGTCAGTTGCAAAAGTTGGCCTTTTTGGACTAGGTCTATCTGACCGTGGGCCTTTTTGTACACTGGGCCTTTTTGTCACTGGGCCTTTTTGACTCTGATTCCATTGAGACTCTAATGCATTGTAGCCGCCCTGTGAGGAGCAATTATACTGCCTCTATATTCATTGACACATGTTAAGTTATTATCCGGGCATTAGAAGATATATAATGAAGCGACAGGTAGGGAATAATCACACTTATTCACTTCTTATATGGACAAATATCTTACCCCGCCCACACATTTCACGTTGAAAGCTAACAACCTCAAGTGCTTTTGTTGCATTTATTTGCAAAAACAGCTTGAAAAATTATTTGAACGAGTTGAAACTATTCTAAATAATCTATTTCGGACATAATTACTTTATTTTAAGGTTTTTCACCGGGTCTGCAGACCGATAATATGCCGTTCCGACGTCAGGTTCGTACAAGTCAGCCATGATGTTGTTAACCAGTTTGGAAGACCTCGCCAATTTGGAATATCTCGGTATTCCGAATCTGAACGAACCATCTCGGAACGGAGAGCTCCGTCCCGCCTTCTTTGTGTGACGTCAAGTTCGATAGAATTTCTGCTATAAAGTCAATTAAAATGATTTTAGGAATCAAACTTGATTATATTTTAATGATGGAAGCAGAGAACCGTAGACAAGTAGTATTTGAAGATTGGTGTCAACAAACGTTTGTTGACGAGAAGTCGACTCACGCTGTTGTCGCAGCCAGATGCGAGTCTTGTGATAAGATACTTGCAGCATCCAGAGCAAGAAGATGTCGTTCTTGCCGAAATGGAAAAGGCAAAACGTTCGAAGTTTAAGTTCAAGGTAATCATTCATTAATTCTTAAATTTAATAAATTATTTTAAAGATTTCAGTTGTACCAGATTTTTACGCGCTAAGACCGTAGATGTGGCTTGGGACATCTGTCATTTCTTTAAGATGTTTGGGAAAATTGGAGATTTTAAAAGAATCTAGAAATAATAAATGGTATTGTTTGAAATTCATTGGCCACATTGTTAATCACCCAAAAATGTTGAAGGTAGTTTGAGTTTCTTCAGATAAAATATTTAAAAAAGACATAGTTTAATAATGTGTTAACTGTGTCATGAACCAGTCCTGTTCAAGCCCTGTTTTTTACGTTCAAGTGTTTATATACTTGAGAAAAAATTGTGGAAAAAGAAAAGAAATGCTTAAATCAAGCAATTTCTTCTTTTTAAACAATATTTTCTACCATACCAAATGTTTTTTCCAATTAAATCACTTTAAATTGTTATCTGCAAAACCTTTTAATTTTAACAGTTCTAAAATTTTGCAAAAAAGGAAAGGGTTTAAAATTCAGGAAAAAAGGTACAAAATTTATGTATGTAAGTTAAGCAGTGGTGTATTTTAAATGGGTTGCAAGTTTTTGTTTGAACCTCCTCCCCTAAGTATATATATTTATTTTATTTTTCAAAATTGTTCACTTGTTCAAATTCAGAGGGGAAGCAGACAAATAAAAAAGTCTGTACTATTCAAAAAGTAACTGTCTTTTATGATAAAAAATAATGAAAGAAATAGCTTGTTACAAGAATATTTAGTCCTAAAATGATTCAAGTTTAACCCTTGTCATGCTAAATAAAATCTTTGATGACATATGCATTACAATTAAAGCGCAAATGGCACTGCAGGTCTGCTTTTCGGGGTCAATATTTCGTTTAGAATTTGATCTAATAGATAAATCTGATTTAAAATGGAAAAGCAGGTCTTGTAGACTATGATCATATTGCACATATGTGTAGGCTGATCTTTGTCTCTGCCTCCTGCCAAAGCAGGAATTTTCTGGGACCAGCATGACAAGTAACAAGACAGGGACGTAAAGATCAGAGATCAAACGGGAAAGGATTAAAACAACATATTTCAATTTCATTGTGTGATAAAAAAAATGGTTATTGTAGGAAATCAACTTTGTTGAATCCCTTTACATAAACTGTTGTTTCCACCATTAAAAAATACATTTAGCTCATAACAATACTACAAAATATTAGACTGATTCAAATTGAAATAAGTTGAAGCAAGAATTACAGGTTTATGAATGTCACTTGTTTTGGAGAAGAAAACATTGAAGAAAATGAAGGAATTGCCATGGCAAGCATTTTCTTCATTTTCCAATATATTTTTTTAACTTCAACCAATGCAATCCCCCTTTCTTTCAAAGTAATTAAATTACACCAAAGACAGATTTGAGGAGTAGATGACAAGAAAATGAAAAGCAGTTGCCAATCAAAATATCATTTACAACTTAATAGTTTTTGAATAATTTTTGTTAAATAAAGAAAAAGCGTGTAAGAGATTTTTCCCAAAAATTGGGGTTTGAAAGTTGGTTGAGGGTAATTTGACAATAAAGGGGGTTCATCAACATTTCCTGTTATATTTAAGTAATTTCACACCTATTTCAAGTGAAATGTAGTATACTCAAAAAATGTTTTATGTGTCAAAACAATGACAGTTATGTGCTGACTTCAGTGTACAATTATAGCACCTGCAATAATCGATTACTTCACAATGATGCTATTGACACCCTGAAAAATTACAACTTTTGAAAATAAATTGTAAAATAAGAAGAAATTGCTTGTAATTAGCAATTTCACCTTTTCTCACAGTGCTTTCTTACCTTATTGTCTCATTTTCTTAATTTTAGCACAAAGTGACAATTTGGAATGTTGTTTGCACAGTCTGATATTTTTCTTCATAGTTAAATATGATATTGGTTTCTCGGAAGAAGATTTCAAAGCATTCACCATAAATGGAAATTAACCAAGCCCATTAAAGCCATGTTTTTCATCCAATCAAAATTCTTTGAAGAAATCGGGTAGAGGTTTATCATAGGATCATTTCTGTGAAATTTTTGTTGAAATCCATCCATTTGTTTCTGGAAAGAAGATTTTCAAAGCTTTTACCATGTATGGAAATGAGCCCCGCCCATTAAAGCCTTGTTTTTCATTTGATCAAAATTCTTTGAAGGAATCTGATAGAGGCTCACCCAAGGATCATTTCTGTGAAATTTGGTTGAAATCCATCGACTGATTTTTTAAAGAGATTTTTTAAGCTTTTACCATATATGGAAATTACCCCGCCCATTAGTCATGTTTTTCATCCGATCAAAATTCTTTGTAGGAATCTGAAAGAGGATCACCCAGGGATAATTTCTACAATATTTGGTTGAAATCTGTTCATTACTTTCTGAGGAGAACATTTCAAAGGAAAAGTTTACGGAGGGGCGGACGACGGGCAGACGCACGCATGCACGATTGACACAACATCATGAAAATAGCTCTCTGGTTTTCAGCCAGTGGAGCCAAAACGATATGTCTCAATTAAATAATGAGAAGGAACAAAACCAACAAAATGCAATCTACTTTTGTTCTGGTAATAACTTAACAAAAAGATTTTTTAACCCTCATACATTTTTTAACACATTGATAAAGTGATTCCACAAATGGGTAGACTTCCCAATTTGGAATGGACTGATTGTTCATTTTCAATGAGGGGAATAGATTTTCTTTTAATTTTTTTTTTCAAGCAAATGAGTATTAGATCCAACACAACAATCTAGTTCCTTTCAATATTAGATCTGTTATTAACCAAACAAGAGTGTTATCCTGGAAATATGTTTTAAGATTCAATGTGATTAACAAATATTAAGAGAATGATGATTCCAAAATTGCTAGACTCCCAATGTTGAATGGAATGACAGTTAATTTTGGAATGGAGTGAAAAACATTTTGCAATGTTCATATTCAAGTTATTTTGATGAATTATGGACCAGTATCTAGTCCCTTTCAATTAAATGCTATCTAAGTCTATAATCTAAATATGTATTGTTTTTGGGGAGATAAACCAGGCTTTGGTTGAGGAATAAGCAGTCAGCCCAGTGTCCAATGAAAATAACTAGAAAGCAGGTATTGCCATTACTATTCCTACCACTTAGTTGAATTAAAACACATCAATTGCAGGATTCATTGAAAACAAGCACATTCTGATGTTTCAAATATCATGCCCTATTAATGACTGAATAAAATCAGAGTTAATTTTTTTCAAATAAGTGTTCAAGTTTCCTTCTTTATTTCTATGTAAAGTCACGGATCGCGCAGAAAAGGGCTAATTTTCAGAATATGGTAATTCTTTGAAATAATTTTGTAGAGGGTCAATAGAGGATGCCTTGTACCAAATATCAAAGCTCTAGGCCTTAACGGCTTGGGAGAAGAATATTTTTTAAGTTTTTCCACTCTGTTGCCAAGGCAACCAGAGTTCTTCATGGATTTCAATTCTTTGAAGTATTTTGAAAGAGCATGACCTAAGGATCATTTCTGAAAAGTTTTGTCGAAATTCCATGGTGAGTTTAGGAGGAGAGGATTTTTTTGTAATTGTGAACGGACGACAGACGATGACCGATCACAATAGCTCCCACAGAGCACTTCGTACTTAGGTGAGCTAAAAACGGGCAACTCTTCTAAAAATGGCTAATTTTAACCAAATTTGACAGAAATTTCCCAGATGCTCCCTTTTGTAATGTTATTTACTAAAAGATAAAGCATTGGTAGCCATGGCAAAATATATTGATATTACTTCAATATTAAAGGAGGTCTTCTCCCGACCAAGTTAGTATTAGGCATTGAATAAAAAAAGCCTTATCTCTGGTGAGCACCAGGGCCGCTGGCCCTCTCGTTTAACTTAACCCATTACCAGACAAGTTTTAGACTGGGCTAAATCGAAGGATTTGCAGATGACAAGTTTATGAAATTTAAGAATTTTTGATTTTCTGGTTAGAAAACATTGTGGGAAATGAAGAAATTCTATGTTACAAGCACATATTTTTGCACAATGTTTTCCCAATTGTTTTCTGGAGCGGCTTCCAAAGGCGTCAGAGAGCTCCAAGGTCGTGGTCTCATTTCAAGGTGAAAAAAATCAGCAGACTTTACATGTTCTTCATGGAGAGACAGACTATCTAGTTTTTTTTTTTTTTTGAAGAATTTGAAAATGAGAGTCATCCTAGGCACATTACTGTCAATGAAATCCATCCAGCAGCTTATGAGCAGATTTCAGAAGTGTTTTTTTTTTTTTAAATACATCATACAAATAAGCTCAGCATAATATGGAAATAAGCTCAGCATGTACTCTAATGGTTCTGGTACTGGTGTAATAAGATTTTATGAGTTATGTATAATGGTCTTCTAATTATCGTCCCTGTCTTTACAAATACACAATTTCCAACTTTCGGTCTAAATACCATTAGTTCACAATATAAAGGCATTATTAGTAGATCTCATTGGTGGTGTACTTTTCACAGGGCATGTATCTGTCATAATTGGTTTTGAAACACACACTGTCTTAAGAGTTTATGATTGTGTCAGTTAAAGTCCCAATTGTTAATTGTTCACACGTTTTTGATCTGAATGACTTCATGAAGCTCTTGGTTTATCAAGTTTCTAGAAGTTACCAGCAGTACACATATCCCAGAAATCTAAAAGCTCATTGGTAGAAACATCATCTATATTTTGTACTATTTCAAAAACTTGTATCACTTCCATATAGGATTTCTTGTAGTAAGTAAATCATGTGTCCATGAATAAAAAAGAGATATCCAACGACAACAGTGTCTTCCAGCTTTTAAGACGCTCTTGAACCATTCAATGTCGAACAGTCTTACTATTTTCATCTATAGAAAGCAGTTTCTTTTTGACCATGTGAAAACCAAAAGTTGTCATTCACTGAAACTAATGTCTGTGACCCAAATGCATTGGCAGCATTGACGATTGATGGAAACTTGCCCTTAAGCATGCAAATGATATTTCTCCGGATATATTCTAATGGATACCAATTTCGTAATGTTTCATCAATGTCTCTCAACCACCCGGATGGTTACTAGTCGAGTTCTAGTTCATAGTTCTCCTTTACCGAGAGTGTACCGAGGAAAGGTGTTGCGGTGTAAATGAAAAGAACAAGTATTTCTTTAATTTTAACAAACGTGTTGTACATCCTGAAGTTAACATATTATCATCGGCAACTTTTCAACAAATCGTGTTGTACATCATTCAGTCAACTTATTGTGATCTGCAACTATAATTGTTTGTTTTACCAGATGAACCATCTCGAGACTGAGCGATCTAAGTTGGAATTCCAAGTTGGAGAGACGCCCATCTTGAGATAGTCAGTATTCCAAACTGGTTAACAACATCTCTCGGGCTTATTGAAATTGCAGCCTTGTGAATGAAACTCCTCCTAAGTTTCTGGCTGGATCTAAATGAAACTTGGTGGATGTTGTCACCTTAATTGGTAGATGTGCATGAAGTAAGGATTTTATAGTTCGTTGATTTTTGCCTCAGTTATGCCCCCTTTAAACTTAGTCTCTGGGGCTTATTGAAATTGCAGCCTTGTGAATGCAACTCCTGCTAAGTTTCTTGGTGGATGTTATCACCTTAAATTAGTAGATGTGCATGAAGGATTTTATGGTTCCGCTATCACCCTATCAGATTCGATTTTTGGGTTTACGTCATTAAATGCCCATCAGCTAATCTCTTGATGCAGTCATTTGGGATCTACCTGTTGGCATTATTAATGTCGACGGCGGTACCTGTCTATCACTAGGTGGCATTTTTCAAGTACAATATTCGGAGAATATAACATGCGCAGACTCTGCGCATGTCATATTCTCCGAAGATTGACCTGTCTTCGGGACCGTGTCACTTATCCAGATGAACTGGATAAATATTACTAGGTCGTACGCATAACTCGATATTATATCACCAAAAAGTAGCAAGTGGATAATTGCAATAAAACCTACAATTGTGGAGAAATCAAACTTAACTGTCGCCCAAAATTAATTAGAAAAATGATTATTTTAAATTGCTAAAGCAATCACGTCTTACATGTGCTGCAAGAAGAGGCATCAAAAATTAGAAGCGTGCCTTTCACGGGCGCTGACATTTTGAATGTAGGTCGACGGAATCGGCCGAGTTGTCACGAATGACAATACCCAGAATGCTCAAATTAGATAGGTCAGTATTTGAAAAATGCTTCCTATCGGAAGATAACGGCGCAGACAACGGATCGTAGATCGGCCGAGAGATATTCCGAATGACGTCACTATGTCTGCCGAGAAAGAGAAATTGGTATTTGTTTCAGAAAAAACACAAGCATGGTACTTAATTTTCTGCTAGGAATAGAGGTAGGTGTCCAATTTTACTAAATATATGATTAGAGTACATAAACCAAATATTTAGGAGAAAATCCAAAGCAACATCTTAAGTGTACCAGTAACCGGAAATGAATTGAATTTGGATACAAAGTAATAAATGGCCTACAATTCAATTCAATGGAAAAGTGAACTCTTGGTAAATATACATTGACATTAATTATCATTAACATGATATTGACAATTTACACGTCTAGAGGCAATCAAATTCACCCAATATTTAAATTTTATATTATTGTAGTTTTCTTGACAGAGTACAAGGTTTTAATTAAACATCACTAAAATGGGGGTCTCTGGGACTCAACAATCTGTGTCATAATAATCCTTTCATTTTAGTCAAAGAAAAAGAAATCTTGAATTTTAGAAAATATCCTGGAAAAAGTCTGGGAAGAGTCTTGAAATTTACAAGCAGAAAATTGTGGGAACCCTTGGTGTTGTGGGTTTGAATCTTGGTGGCAGCACATATCCTTTACTGCATTTTGTCTCCCCAATGGGTAGATGATCCTAAACCTAAATTGGATGGCAGCTGGAGGCTAGGAAAGGATGTAATGGTAATACTGGTGCAAGAAATACAAGAAATCAATTGTTGAATGCTCCGCAATATAACAGAAAAATTGTTAAAACAACTAAGTCAACTTTCATTGGACATTTGGCAAAATCATTGTGACAAGTACCTTTTGCCTGCCACCAAAGGGCAAAATACAAGTGGTATGTGCAAGATGGGCAACTAGTGAGAGACAACAACTGATCTTCAGTGTTTAGCAAACAGGGCTTCTTTTAAAATTATTACTTTCTTTTTGTCAAGCCTACTTGTAGTGAGAAAGACAAAGTTGTCTCTATGACAAGTTGGTGTATGTGCCTTGGTAATTTTAACACCTCTGCCACTAGCCTCCAGCTGCCCATACTACTTAGTTTTCAATTATCCACCAAAATGAAAGAAATTTTGGAAAGGATATTTGCTGCGACCGGGGATCAAACCCTGAACCCTATGATTAGGAGTCCCATGCGCTACCAACTAGCTATGGCCGTGGCATGTGGATAATGAAGAACTAGCTTTTGTGGTAATGGGGTTCGAAGCGGCTTTAAAGGTACCGATTCTATTATGTATTTCTTGGATGAAACTAGTTGGATAGGGGAGGGGGTGTTGCGAACCTGTTTTCTCTGCGACATAGTTCATGCCATGCCCTTATTGATTGAGAGGAATTTAGGGAATATGAAATCAATGCTTTTTACGAACATATCCTTCTTTTTCCACTATTTCCCTAGAAGGACATCACTCGGGAATAACTGGTTATATAAGACCTGAATTTCAACAGAATGCTTTAGGTTTATGGAATTTCAGAATAAATCGTCAGTGGGAAGCGATATGTCATAACTATGGCTTTATCAAAGCTGTAGTTACATTTGTTCATATCGTTGGACGATCACAACTTTAATTAATACTGCGGTTACAAGAATTAGTCACAAAATAAAGATGTCATATTTGTGTGGAGGAGATTTTAAGGAAACATCTTACCCCCACCCCCCCTCTACTCCAAAGAAAAGAGAAAAAATTTGATTGCGAAGACGATGCACCGAGTTCAAGATTTATAATTTGCCAACCAAAATTTGTAATTATAGCTATAAAAAGCTGTAGTCTAGTCCACTGGTGATGAAAAACAATCAAGGTACAGGTATAGTCTGGTATGCACTGTTTTACAAGCATGCTATACATGCCGGCAGGGTACCAAATTTTCAGAATCTGTCCATCATATTTTTGACTAGTAGGAGCTTATAAGTAGTTCTAAAAAGACGGGGGTTCCACCAACTTTGATAGAAATATGAGGTAGGGCCTACAATCAAAATGGCTGGTGCAGTTGACAACAGTATACTTATATTTATACAAAGGTTAACCCAGTGCCACACAATTACGCTTTTTGATGCCTTCTAGAAAAAAAAAGCTTTGGAAAATTTTTATAGTAGCAAATTCTTTATTTCATAAACTTTAAATCGTCTTCAACTCCTTCCAGTTTGGACCAGTCTAATTTTATCGTCTGGTGATGGGTTAAACCCTGCAAAAAATCAATCTGAGAATTGGAAGCTCAACTTTCTTGTTGAGTTTGCCAGTTTGCGAGATAAGAAGTTACTTGTGGCAAAAGCCAAAATGCTAACCTAAGTGGGATAGCAGTTGGAGGCTAGGAAAGGATGTAGTGGTAGTACTGGTGGGAGAAATACCAGGAATCCAGTGTTAGGTACTCCAGCCGCCGCGATATGACTGAAATACTGTTAAAAGTGGCATTAAACCCATTTCAATCAATCAATTGAATTAAAAAACCATGTAGTTAACAAATCGTTCATTTACACAGTAAGACAATGTTGACCTCAAACATTGGGGGAGCAACCAAAAATATATTAGTTTTTATAATATCCGTCAGTTGGTAATAAAAAATTTAACAAAGCTGTAGTTGCGATGTTTCGGTTATCTGCCGACAATTGATACTTTGATTGCTAGATTTCGGAATGTTATGACCATATTTTTCCGAAATTCCAAGGGTGCGGGTCTGGATAACTGGTCCCCCAGTCCCCTCCTCAATCTGCGCAAGACCAACATTTATATCAATCATTACTGCTGGTTTGCCGTAAGTACAGATTATTCAAGCTGTAGTTATGATGTTGCAGTCTTCAAGTCAAAATTTCCTTTTTTATTCTGTTTTTGACTGTTGATAATGCAAATTAACATCATTTAAAATCTCTGTCATGCTGTAATGTCAGAGGTCATACAACATAACTTATTTAGCTACGCCCTCACTTCCCACAAGAAAGTCTGGCTTTGATCTTAAATGGCATCATTTTGCAAAATTTATGTCCAGCAGCATGTAACAAACAAGAGGCCCATGAGGGCCTGAGACGCTCTACTGGTTATCAAGTTTTATCTGTTAAAGAAATCCGATATTTAAGGAAGTCAATTACTCAAAGAAGAATGCATAAAGAAAAAAGCAACAGGACTTTATCCCCTTTAATATTTTAAGCAACAATCCTCAAGGCCCCTTTTCCTGTGTTTCATGACGGATCCACTCCATTTCCAAAGGAAAGTTACCTAATGACGCTACAATCATCCTTTGAAATTTTCATCAGAATCTGAAAATAATTGTTGACTTTATCACATAAACAGGATTGTTTTGAATGAAAATCAATAAGGCCCCTTTTCCTGTGTTTTCTGATGGATCAATTTCATTCCAAAAGGAACTTTCCTTACAACCCTACAATTCTCCTGTGAAATTTAAAAGACAATTTGATAATCATTGTGATCTTAATCACATACACAAGAGTTTTTTGAATGATAATCTGTAAGGCCCCTTTTCCTGTGTTTCGAATGCCACAATTATTCCATGCATCTTTGAAGAAAATCCGATAAAACTGTTGACTTTATTGTGTTAAATTTTCATAAGGCCCCTGTTTCTTGATGGATCATACTCGTTTTCAAAAGGAACGATCCTTAGGATGCCACAATCATTTTGAGAAAGTTTGAAGAGAATCTGATGACAACTGTGGACTCTAGAGTATTAACGAGGATTTTTAATGGAATTTTTCAATTAAATTTTCATAAGGCCCTTTTTCCCATGTTTCTTGACGGATCATACCCAATTTCGAAAGGAACGATCCTTATAATGGTACAATCATTCTGTGAAAGTTTGAAGGGAATCCGTTGAAAACTGTGGACTCTAGAGTCTTAAAGAGGATTTTTTATTTAAATTTTAATTAGGCCCCTTTTCTCATGTTTCTTGATGGATCTGACCCAATTTCGAAAGGAACTATCCTTATGATGGTACAATCATTTTGTGAAAGTTTGAAGGGAATCCAATGAAAACTGTGGACTCTAGAGTGTTAACAAGGAAAAGTTAAATGGACGGACGGCCGTTGAATGGTTGGATGTTGACTTAAACGCCATAACTACAGCTTCAATAAGCCGTAGTTACGACGTTTAAGTCGCAAAACCAACAAAAAAGGTTAACAAAAAAGGTAGCCAATGTCGAAGTTAAAGGCCAAGTTCCGGGCTAAATAAATGATTTGATTCCTTGATTGACAGCCGCGATTAGTCAATTACAGAGGGCTGTGAAACATGCCATTAGAATAAGAAAGGGTTGAGGAAATAGCAAATCATCAGACTTTGTATGTTTCAAACTTTTGCCAATTTGATAATTTGCATAAGAAAATTTGGAGAGGCAAATGTATCGGTCTATCTTTGCGAACGATCTAATATCTGGTAGCTAACCATCACAACGACATGACGGATAGTCGTCACAAGTTGAAATTTCATCATGATGTTTAATGATCACAATCTAATACTGAAGTAAAAATCTAAAAATAGGGAGAAGGAAGGATAGTTGTCACTGGGAAAACATTGTGAAGGTTAATCACGACAAGTAATGGAATTTTGGAAGATTTAGATACTTTGTTTGTTGAATGGGGTTTTCGCCGCTTTCAACAATCTTTCAGTTACATCGCGGCGCTTTAGCACTTTACAATGGAATCCTGGTATTTCTCACACCAGTACTACCATTACATCCTTTCCTAGCCTCCAGCTGCTATCCCACATAGGTCTACGATTATCGGCCAATTGGTGAGAGACAAATAGTCTGAAAGGATTAGTGCCGCCGTCGGGGATCGAACCCAGGACCTCTAGATTGACAGTCCAACTGGCTACCATCTGCGCTATGACGGCGGCTTTAGATACTTTGTAAAACAGTGATATGCTTCAGAATCACCTTGGTGGCTTAGTGCATTATGGCATTACTTTCAGGTGTAATCTAGCTATGAATTGTACACCGCTTTTATCCATAAGGTAATGTATTTATTGAAAGCACTTTTTAAACAGGTTATGCAAGAGAGTGGGTCATCGTTTCAACCAATAAATCATGTATGGTAATAAAATAACGCATAATTTTGATTCCAGTTAAAAATATTTTCATAAACTTCATGCTGGCAACAAAAGAAACTTAAGGGGTAGACGGGAGAAAATCCATTTATTTGGAAAAATTACATTGTGATGATTTAGCGTCACAGCAAGGGGTAATGGTTAGCCGTCAGATAATGGACTGGAGACAGGGCTCTTCCCTCTACCCCTCTCTTAGAACTACAATAATATCAAGGTGAGACACTTTACAGGCAACAAGTGCAGCTCTTTAACCTTTTCCTAATCAATCACCAGTTTTTAGGCTCCTGTGATTTTATAATTGAGGAAACATCATAGAAAAAGAAGAAATTGCTTGTACCAAGCAATTTCTTATTTCTCTATAATATTTTCCACCATAAAGAAAATTATTTTTCTAATTAAATCCACTATGATCACGCCTATGATTCTCCTACGATTACAAGCCAAATTATTCTGTGATAGAAATTAGATTACATATTAGAATTAAACATGTTTAAAACACAGCATCATAAATGATTGTTTGTTTGAATGGGGTTGTACGCCGCTTTCAACAATCTTTCAGTTATATCACGGCGGCTGAAGCACCTAACAATGAAATCCTGGTATATCTCACACAAGTACTACCATAACATCCCTTCCTAGCCTCCAGCTGCTATCCCATATAGGTCTACGATTATCGACCCATTGGTGAGAGACAAATAGTTGGAAAGGATAAGTGCCGCTGTCAGATCGAACAGCATCATAAATGGATAATCTTATATAACAAAAGCCATAGTGAACACCTTTTTGAAACAAGTTATATTCTTTCTAAGACTATTTGTCAGTTATCCTTGCCACTAGAAATGTTGTTTGATGCCTTTTTAGCTCACCTTAGCCCAACATGCAAAAGGTGAGCTATTGTGATAGTAAATGTCCGGGGTCCATCTGTCCATCCGTCCATAAACAACTATAAACAAGAGGACCAAGATGGTCCTATATTGCTCCCTTGAGTATGATTGCTCAAGGCTTTATGATATAATATCCAAAATATCAAAGCCCAACACCTAATCATTTTGGAGAAGAAGATTTTTAGCTCACCTGAGCACGAAGTGCTCAAGTGAGCTATTGTGATCACCTTTTGTCAGGCGTCCGGCCATCGTGCGTCAACAATTTCTTTAAACAACATGTCCCAAACAACTGGGCCAATTTGAACCAAATTTGGCAGAAATGTTCCTAAGGTGGTCCCCTTCAAAAGTAGTTAAAAGAATTGAAATCCATTAAAAACTGTGGTTGCCATGGCAACAAAAGTGAAATTGTAAAATAATCTTTAAAAATCTTCTCCTCTTGATCCAGAGGGCATGGAGCCTTTATATTTTGCATGAAACATCATTATATTGACCTCTTTCAAAATAGCTAAAATCATGATCCTCTGGTCCCCAGGGACAGAGCCCCAGAGGGGTGGGGTTTATATAGAAATAAAGAACGATTTTTTAAATGACATCTACTCCCAAACCACGTGGCCAATTTGAACTAAATTTGGCAGAAATGTTCCTTAGGTGGTCCCCTTCAAAAATAGCTAAAAGAATTGAAATCCATTAAAAACTCTGGTTGCCATGGCAACAAAAGTGAAATTTAAAATAATCTTTAAAAATATTCTCCTGACCCAGTAGGCGTAGAGCCTTGATATTTTACATGAAGCATCAGTATATTGACCTCATTCAAAATAGCTAAAATCATGATCCTCTGGTCCCCAGGGGCGGAGCACCAGGGGGTGGGGTTTATATAGAAATAAAGAACGATTTTTTAAATGACATCTCCTCCCAAACCACTTGGCCAATTTGAACCAAATTTGGCAGAAATGTTCCTTAGGTGGTCCCCTTCAAAAATAGCTAAAAGAATTGAATTCTGTTTAAAACTGTGGTTGCCATGGCAACAATAGTGAAATTCTAAAATAATCTTTAAAAATCTTCTCCTCCTGACCCAGAAGGTGTAGAGCTTTGATATTTTGCATGAAGCATCAGTATATTGACCTCATTCAAAATAGCTAAAATCATGATCCTTGGGTCTACAGGGGAGTAGCCAAAGGGGAATATAGGCATTAAGCATCAGTTCACATACTTCTTTCTTATTTCTGAAATTATAACCCATGGATCCAGAGGGAGGAAAAAGTTTTTTCCTTCTTTCAAATCAGCACTAAAGCCTTGGAATTTGTAATTTAGATCCCCAGGTTCATAGTCTTTATATGTAATTGTGGCCCACTTGTTTCATAATCTTAACCTTAACATGAAATTAGACTGTTTAAAGAAAAAGAGCCTTTATCTCAGGTGAGCGCCCCAGGGCCAACAGCCCTCTTGTTTAAAGGTTTTCTCTTTTAATCCTAGGTATAGAGAAAACCCAACCATGTTAAGCTAAATTCAAGAGTACTGTAATTCTTTGAAGTAATAAAGTAGAGGGTCAATAGGCATTAATACATACCAAATATCAAAGCTCTAGGCCTAATGGTTTAGAAGGAGAACATTTTCAATGATATCCTTCTTTTTATTCCTATCTAGAAAAGGCCTTATTTTCAGAATACAGTAATTCTATGAAGCATTTTAGCACAAGGTCAATAGGCATTAATACACACTAAATATCAAAGCTCTCAGCTTTATGGTTTTGGAGAAGATTTTTATAGATTTTCTTCTTCAAATCTGTGTAAAATCAGGAATCGCACAGAAAAGGGCTAATTTTCAGAATACAGTAATTCTTTGAAGTGTTTTGGAAGAGGGTCAATGGATGATGATTTATACAAAATATCCAAGCTCTAGGCCTTATGGTTTTGGAGAAGAGGATTTATGAAGTTTTCCTTCTTTATTTCTATGTAAAATCAGGGATTGCACAGAAAAGGGCTAATTATCAGAATGCTGTAATTCTTTGAAGTATAGTGGTAGAGTGACAAAAGATGATGATTTGAACCAAGTTTAAAAGTCCTTGGCCTTATGGTTTGGGAGAAGATTTTTAGAGTTTTCCTTATTTATTAATATGTAAAATCAAGGATCACACTTAAAAGGGCTGATAATTAGAATACGGTTATTCTTTGAAGGTTTTTTGTAGTGGAGAGTCAATAGATGATAATTTATACAAAACATCAAAACTCTAGACCTTACAGCTTGGGAGAAGATTTATAAAGTTTTCCTTCTTTATTTCTATGTTAAATCAGGGATCATGCAGAAAAGGGCTAATTTTGAAAGTACAGTAATTCTTTGAAGTATTTTGTTAGAGGGTCAATAGATGATGATTTGTACCAAATATCAAAGCTCTAGGCATTACGCATTGGAGGAGAAGATTTTTTAAGTTTTCCTTCTTTATTTCTATGTAAAATCAGGGATCGCACAGAAGAGGGCTTATTTTCAGAATACAGAAATTCTTGGAAGTATTTTGGTAGAGGGTCAATAGATGATGATCTATACCAAATATCAAAGCTCTAGACCTAACAGCTTGGGAGGAGAGGATTTTTTAAGTTTTCCTTCTTTATTTCTATGTAAAATCAGGAATCACACAGACAAGGGCTTATCTTCAGAATACACTTTGAAGTACTTTGGTAGTTTGGTTGAAATTCCATGGTGAGTTTAGAAGGAGAAGATTTTTTTGTAATTGTGAATAGACAGACGTTGGATGATTACAATAGCCCCCCCCCCCCCTGAGCACTTTGTGCTCAGGTGAGCTAAAAAAAAACTCATAACCATAAGGCCCAGAGGTTTTATATATGGCAAATATCAACAACCTATTGACCCTCTACCAAAATACTTCACAAAATTACTGTTCTCTCCAAATTAGCTCTTTGAAAATCATCTCCTCCTAAAATATAAGGTCTAGGGTCTAGAGCTTTTATATTTGGTACATGTCATCACCCAGTGACCCTCTACCAAAATACTTCAAAAAATTACTGTACTTTCAAAATTAGCCCTTTTCTGTGCAATCCCTGATTATTCAAAGGAATAAAGGAAATTTTTGAAAATCTTCCTCACCAAAACAATAAGACCTAGAGCTTTAATATTTTATACATACCATCAACTAGTGACCCTCTACCAAAATACTTCAAAGAATTACTGTACTCTGAAAATTAGCCCTTTTCTGTGCAATCTCTAATTTTGCAGAGAAATAAAGAAGGAAAACTTTGAAAATCTTCTTCTCCCAAACAATAAGGCCTAGAGCTTTGATATTTGGTACATATCATTACCTATTGACCCTCTTCTAAAATACTTCAACAAATTATTGTATTCTGATAATTAGTCCTTTTCTGTGCAATCCCTGATTTTATAAAAAGGAATAAAGAAGGAAATCTTTTAAAGTCATTTTCTCCTAAAAAATAAGGCCTAAAGCTTTAATATTTGGTATGTATCATCAGCTAGTGACCCTCTATCAAAATACTTCAAAGAATTACTGTACTCTGAAAATTAGCCCTTTTCTGTGCAATCTCTAATTTTGCAAAGAAATAAAGAAGGAAAACTTTGAAAATCTTCTTCTCCCAAACAATAAGGCCTAGAGCTTTGATATTTGGTACATATCATTACCTATTGACCCTCTTCTAAAACACTTCAACAAATTATTGTATTCTGATAATTTGTCCTTTTCTGTGCAATCCCTGATTTTATAAAAAGGAATAAAGAAGGAAATCTTTTAAAGTCATTTTCTCCTAAAAAATAAGGCCTAAAGCTTTAATATTTGGTATGTATCATCAGCTAGTGACCCTCTATCAAAATACTTCAAAGAATTACTGTACTCTGAAAATTAGCCCTTTTCTGTGCAGTCTCTAATTTTGCAAAGAAATAAAGAAGGAAATCTTTGAAAATCTTCTTCTCCCAAACAATAAGGCCTAGAGCTTTGATATTTGGTACATATCATCACCTATTGACCCTCTTCTAAAATACTTCAACAAATTATTGTATTCTGATAATTAGTCCTTTTCTGTGCAATCCCTGATTTTATAAAAAGGAATAAAGAAGGAAATCTTTTAAAGTCATTTTCTCCTAAAGAATAAGGCCTAAAGCTTTAATATTTGGTATGTATCATCAGCTAGTGACCCTCTATCAAAATACTTCAAAGAATTATTGTACTCTGATAATAGCCCTTTTCTGTGTGATCCCTAATTTTACAAAGGAATAAAGAAGGAAAACTTTGAAAATCTTCTTCTCAAAAACTATAAGGCCTCGAGCTGTGATGTCTGGTATGTGTTGATGGCTATTGACCCTCTACCAAAATACTTCAAAGAATTACAGTACTCTGAAAATTAGCCCTTTTCTGTGTGATCCCTGATTTTAGATAGGAATAAAGAAGGATATCTTTGAACATCTTCTTCTCCTAAACCATTAGACCTAGAGCTTTGATATTTGGTATGTGTTGATGGCTATTGACCCTCTAATAAAATTCTCAAAGTATTATCATATTCAGGAAATTAGCACCTATGGTGGGATCATCAATATACCGAGGACATATTTTCTCCAAAATAATTAGACAGAAGGCTATGCTATTTTGTATATATCATAAATTCATGAAACCATCATACTTAGGGGAGCGATTTAGGACAATCATGGTCCCCTTGTTTTATTTAAACTTGAGCGCTTTTATTGCTCCACTGGCATGAACTTACTGATTAAGCAAATTTTTTCATGAATTTAAAATAAACTGAATGTAATGAACTATTCATAGTTTTTACAAAAGTCAAGTCAAGTTATGTAAAATTCATTATGTAAAATTTTCACCATACCATATATGGACATAACCCACCACCATAATAGCCATGTCTTTTTACCAATCAAACTTAAATGAAGGAATCTGAATAACAGCCATCTGGTTATCTCCCCGTGAAATTTGGTTGATATCCATCAACAGGTTTCTGAGAAATTTAATAAGTTGTCAGTATATACCATATATTGAAATTAGCCCTACCCTTTAAAGCCATATTTGTCATCCAATCAAAATTCTTTTTTAATCTGATAAAAGGTAACCCAAGGATCAAACCGTTCAAATCCATCCACTGGTTTCTGATAAGAATTTCAAACTTTTTACCATATATGGAAAAAGCCCCGCCCATTAAAGCCATGTTTTTCATCCGATCAAAATTCATTGAATGAATCTGAAAGAGGTTAACCATAGGATCATATCTGTGGAATTTGATTGAAATCCATACTCTAGGTTCTAAGAAGAAGATTTTCAAAGCTTTTACCATACATGGAAATTAGCCCTGCCCATTAAAGCCATGTTTTTCATCCGATCAAAATTCTTTGAAGGAATCTGATAAAGGTTCACCCAAGGATCATTTTCTGTGAAATTTGGTTGAAATCTGTTTCATTACTTTCTGAGGAGAAGATTTTCAAATTAAAAGTTCACAGATAGACGCACGCATGCACTCACGACAGACACAACGCCTTGACAATAGCTCTCTGGATATATGCTCCAGTAATGTAAACGTAATAATACCAAAAAGCAATAACTAAACAAGAGGCCCATGAGGACCTGAGACGCTCTACTGGCTATCAAGTTTTCCATTAAAGAAATCTGATATTAAAGGAAGTTAATTTACTCAAAGAAGAATGCATTAAGAATACAAGAGGGCCAGAATGGCCCTGAAATCGCTCACCTGACTAATGTAAGATGATTCAAAATTTTGCCAACACTTTTGAAAAGGGTCACCAAAGGAATATTCATTTAAGTTTAGTTGAAATTGGCCCAATAGTTACTGAGGAGATATTTAAAAATTAAAAAAAAAACTGCCTTACCATGCCACGCCCATATTTGGGCGTCAATCAAAATTCTCGAACAACTTTTGAAAAGGGTCATCCAAGGAACATTCTTACCAAATTTGGTTGAAATTTGCCAAATGATTACTGAGGAGAAGATATTTAAAGATTTCTAAATAAAAACAGCCACGCCCATATTTTGGCGTCAATCAAAGTTCCCAAACACGATTTGAAAAGGATCACTCAAGGAACATATATGACAAGTTTGGTTGAAATTGGCCAAATGGTAACTGAGGAGAAGATTTTTAAAGACTTCTAAGTCAAAAACTGCCCCACCCTGCCACGCCCTTATTTGGGCATCAATCAAAATTATAGAACAACTTTTGAAAAGGGTCACCCAAGGAACAATCATGCAAAGTTTGGTTGAAATTTGCACAATGATTACTGAGGAGAAGATGTTTAAGCTTTCAAAGTCAAAAACTGCCACGCCCTGCAACGCTAATATTTGGGCGTGAATCAAAATTCTGCATACAACTTATGAAAAGGGTCACCAAAGGAACATTCATGCCAAGTTTGGTTGAAATTAACCCAATTGTTACTGAGGAGAAGATGTTTAAAGATTTCAAAGTCAAAAACTGCCCCACCCTGCCACGCCCATATTTGTGCATAAATCAAATATTCCACTGACAACTTTTTAAAAGGGTCACCCAAGGAACATTCATGCCAAGTTTGGTTGAAATTGGCCCAATGGTTACTCAGGAAAAGATGTTTAAAGATTTCAAAGTAAAACAAGAGGCCCATGAGGGCCTGAGACGCTCTACTGGTTATCAAGTTTTCCGTTAAAGAAATCTGATATTTAAGGAAGTTAATTGCTGGAAGAATGCATAAAGAAAAAAAAGGGGGCTTTATCCCCTTTATCATTTTAAGCAACAATCCTCAAGGCTCCTTTTCCCATGTTTCATGACGGATCCACTCCATTTCCAAAAGAAAGTTACCTTATGACCCTTCAATCATTCTGTGAATATTTCATCAGAATCTGACAATAATTGTGGACTTAATCACATAAACGGGATTGTTTTGAATGAAAATCAATAAGGCCCCTTTTCCTGTGTTTTCTGATGGATCAATTTAATTTCAAAAGGAACTTTCCTTACAACCCGACAATTGTCCTGTGAAATTTAAAAGACAACTTGATAATGACTGTGATCTTCATCACATACCAAAGAATGTTTTGAATGATAATCTGTAAGGCCCCTTTTCCTGTGTTTCAAATGCCACAATTACTCCATGCATCTTTGATTGTTTGTTTGTTTGTTTGAATGGGGTTTTACGCCGCTTTTAACAATCTTTCAGTCATATCGCGGCGGCGGGAGCACCTAACAATGGATTCCTGGTATTTCTCACACAAGTTCTACCATTACATCCTTTCCTAGCCTCCAGCTGCTATCCCACATAGGTCTACGATTATCAACCCATTGGTGAGAGACAAATAGTCGGAAAGGATGAGTGCCGCCGTCGGGAATCGAACCCGGGATCTCTAGATTCCATGCATCTTTGAAGAGAATCCAATAAAACTGTTGACTTTATTGTGTTAACAAAGATATTAAATTCAAGTTCTCATAGGGCCCCTTTTCCCGTGATATTTTACTGTTGGTTTTATCATTCTATGAAAGTTAAAAGTGAATCCGATGAAATATTGGAAATTCATTATGTTTACTAGAATATTTAAAAAAAAAAAATCATATGGCCCCTTTTTACATGATACTTGATAGATTGTACCCAGTTCTGAAAAGATCCATTCAAGTAATTGTACAATCATTCTGTGAAATTTTGAATTGAATCCAGTGATATCAAGGGACATCATTGTGTTAACCAGAATATTTAAGAGATTTTTTCATAAGGCCCCTTTTTATGTGACCCTTGCTATAGTCAGATCCACTGTCAAAATCAACAATTGGAATGATGGTACAATCAATCTGTTTAATCTGTGGAATTTATTGTGTTAATGAGTTTATAGTGAAATATTCATAGGGCCCCTTTTCTCATGATACTTTACAGAACAAACAAAATTTCAAAAGGAACAATTCTAATGAAGGTAGAATCATTCTTTAAAAGTTAAAGAGAATCAATGAAAACAGTGGACTGAATTGTGTCAAGAATTTTTGTAACTAAATTTTCATAAGGCCCCTTTTTCTGTGAAACTTAACAAATCAGACCCAATGTACAAAGGAACAATCCTAATGATAGTTTAAAGAAAATGATAAAGACTGAGGACTTGATTGTATTAATGATGTTTTGTAATAAAATTTTTATAAGGTCCCTTTTCTTGTGTCACTTAACCAATTAGACCTAATTTACAAAGGAACAATCCAAATGATGGTACAATCATTCTATTAAAGTTTGAAGAGATTCTGATAAAGACTGAGGGCATTGTTGTGTTTATGAGGATTTGGTAATACTTTTTCATACAGCCCCTTTTCCTATGATACTAGACAGATCAGGCCCAATTTGGAAAGAAACAATCCTTATGATGGTACAAACATTCCGTGAAAGTTTGAACAGAATCTGATGAAAACTGCAGACTTTATCTTTATGTCAAATTTTTAAAATAAAATTTTCATAAGGTTCCTTTTCCTGTGATACTTGAAGGATCAGGTCTCATGTCAGCATCAACAATCGTGATTATTGTACAATGATTCTGTGAAGGTTTGAATAAAATCCAATGAAAGCTCTGGACTTGGTTACAAGGATTATAGATAAAATTCTCTAAATGCCCCTTTTCCCATGATACTAGACAGATCACGCCTAATTTGAAAAGAAAGAATCCTTATGATGGAATAATCATTCTGTGAAAGTTTTAACAGAATCTGATGAAAACTGTTGACTTTATTGTTTTACAATGATTTTAAAATTAAATTTCATAATGCTCCTTTTCCTGTGATACTTGACGGATCAGGTCTAATGCAAACATCAACAATCATTATTATTGTACAATTATTCTGTGAATGTTTGAAAAAAATCCGATGGAATCTCTGGACTTGGTAACAGATTAATAAATGAAATTTTCATAAGGCCCCTTTTCCTGTGCTTCTTGACAGTTCAAACCCTGTTATGACCTTCCAATCATTCTGTGAAAGTTTCTACAAAATCTGATCAAAGCTGTGGGCTTTATTGTGTTAACAGGGTTTTATTAATTGAATTTTCATATAGCCCCTTTTCCCATGTTACTTGATGGATCTGAACCAATTCCAAAGGGAACTCTTCTTACAAAAGTATAATTATTCTGTTTGAGTATAAAGACAACCCCATCTCATCTGTGGACTTACAAGCATTAATTAAGATTTTTTTAATACAATTTTCCTAAGGCCCCTTTTCCTATGTTTCTCAATGGATCAGACCCAATTTGAAAGGAACAATCCTTATGATGGTACAATCATTATGTGAAAGTTTGAAGTCAATCAGGTGAAATCTAGGGCCATTACATGTTAACTAAGATTTTTTTTATTAAATTTTCATAGGGCCACTTTTCCCATGAAACTTGATGGATCAAACCTACTTCCGAAAGGAACAATCCATTTAATGTAATAATCATTCTGGGAAGGTTTGAAGAGAATTTGTTGAAAACTATGGACTCTATTGTGTTTTCGAGGACTTTTTCAATCCAGTTTTAATCGGGCCCCTTTTTCCCGTGGTCCTTGACTGATCATACCAAATTTTGAAAGGAACAATTCTTTTGATGGTACAATCATTCTATGAAAGTTTGAAGTCAATCAGATGAAAACTGTGGACTCTAGAGTGTTAACAAAGATCTTTGAATTAAATTTTAATAAGGCCCCTTTTCCTATGTTTCTTGAGGAATCATATCCAATTCCAAAAGGTACAATCCTTATGATGGTACAATCATTCCTGCGAAAGTTTGAAGAGAATCTGTTGTAAATTGTTGGCTCTAGATTATTAATGAGAATTTTTTATTAAATATTTCATAAGGTCCCTTTTTCCTGTGTTTCTTGAAGGATCATACCAAATTTCAAAAGGAATAATCCTTATGATAGTACAATCATTCTGTCAAAGTTTGAAGGGAATCCGATGAAAACTAATGACTCCAGAGTGTTATCAAGAATTTTTTAATTAAATTTTCATAAGGCCCCTTTTCCCCTGTTTAATGACAGATCAGACCCATTTTCGAAAGGAACGATCCTTATGATTGTACAATCATTCTGAGAAAGTTTGAAGAGAATCCGAAGAAAACTGTGGACTCTATCGTGTAAACAAAGATTTTTAATGGAGCTTTTAATTGAATTTTCATAAGGACCCTTTTCCAATGTTTCATACCAAATTTCAAAAGGAATGATCCTTATGTTGGTACAATCATTCTGTGAAAGTTTGAAGAGAATCCAATGAAAACTGTGGACTCTATCGCGTAAACGAGGATTTTTAATGGAATTCTTATTAAATTTTCATAAGGCCCCTTTTCCCATGTTTCTTGACGGATCATACCAAATTTCAAGAGGAACGATCCTTATGTTGGTACAATCATTCAGTGAAAGTTGAAAGAGAATCTGATGAGAACTGTGGACTCTATCGCATAAATGTGGATTTCTTAATTAAATTTCCATTAGACCCCTTTTCCTGTGTTTCTTTACTGATCATACCCATTTTCGAAAGGAACGATCCTTATTCTGTGAAAGTTTGAACGATCCTTATGATTGTACAATAATTCTGAGAAAGTTTGAAGAGAATCCGATGAAAACTATGGACTTTATCGCGTAAACGAGGATTTTTAATTGAATTTTTAATTAATTTTTCATAAGGCCCCTTTTCCCGTGTTTCTTGACGGATAATACCCATTTTCGAAAGGAACGATCCTTATGATGGTACAATCATTCTGTGAAAGTTTGAAGAGAATCCCATGAAAACTATGGACTTTATCGCGTTAACGAAGATTTTTTAATTAAGTTTTAATTAGGCCCCTTTTCCCATGTTTCTTGATGGATCTGACCCAATTTTGAAAGGAAAGATCCTTATGATGAAAACTGTGGACTTTATTGCATAAACAAGGAAAAGTTTAACGGACGGACGAGGACGGACGGACGCACAGACAGACACACGGACGCCGGACTGGAAAAAGCCATAGCTATAGCTCTAGTGGCCGTCGGCCAGTAAAGCTAAAAACTGCCACGCCCTGCCACGCCAATATTTTGGCATAAATCAAAATTCTACAACAACTTTTGAAAAGGGTCACCAAAGGAACATTCATGCGAAGTTTGGTTGAAATTGGTCCAATGGTTACTGAGGAGAAGATGTTATAAGATTTCAAAGTCAAAAACTGCCACACCCTGACACGCCCATATTTGGGCAAAAATCAAAATTCCAACAACAACTTTTGAAAAGGGTCAGACAAGGAACATTCATGCCAAGTTTGGTTAAATTTGGCCAAATGGTTACTGAGGAGATGATGTTTAAAGATTTCAAAGACAAAAACTGCCACGCCCATATTTTGGCATTAATCAAAATTCTACAAACACCTTTTGAAAAGGGTCCCACAAGGAACATTCATACCAAATTTGGTTGAAATTGGCCCAATTGTTACTGAGGAGAAGATGTTTAAGAATTTCAAAGTAAAAAACTGCCGCGCCCTTCCTAGCCCATATTTGGGCGTCAATCAAAATTCTCGAACAACTTTAGAAAAGGGTCACCCAAGGAACAGTCATGCCAAGTTTGCTAGAAATTGGCCCAATGGTTACTGAGGAGAAGATGTTTAAAGATTTCAAAGTCAAAAACTGCCATGCCCATAATTGGGCGTCAATCAAAATTTCGCGAACAACTTTTGAAAAGGGTCACACAAGGAACATTCATGCCAAGTTTGCTTGAAATTGGCCCAATGGCTACTGAGGAGAAGATGTTTAAAGATTTCAGTGTCCAAAAATGCCCCGCCCTGCCCATATTTGGGCATCAATCAAAATTACAAGAACAAATTTTTGAAAAAGGTCACCCAAGGAACATTTATGCAAAGTTTGTTTGAAATTGGCCAAATTTTTACTGAGGAGAAGATGTTTAAAGATTTCAAAAGTCAAAATCAACATCACTCTGCCATGCAAATATTTGGACATCAATCAAAATTACCGAACAATTTTTGAAAAGGGTCACCAAAGGTACATTCATGCAAAGTTTGGTGGGAATTGGCTTAATGGTTACTGAGAAGAAGATGTATAAAGATTTCAGTCAAAAACTGCCCCACCCCTCCATGCCCATATTTGGGCATCAATCAAAACTCTGCGAACAGCTTTTGAAAAGGGTCACCTAAGGAACATTCATACCAAGTTTGGTTGAAATTGGCATGATGGTTACTGAGGAGAAGATGTAAAGTCATAAACTTCCATGCCCTGCCACACCAATATTCTGTCATAAATCAAAATTCCGCGATCAAACGAAGGAGCATTCATACCAAGTTTGGTTGAAATTGGCCAAGTGGTTACTGAGGAGAAGATGTTTAAAGAATAGCTGACGCCTTCCGACGGACGATAAACAACAGACAAAGGGTGATCACAAAAGCTCACCTTGTGCACGTTGTGCACAGGTGAGCTACAAAGCTTTAGAAAACATTGTGGAAAATGGAGAAATTGCTCGTTACAAACAATTTCTTCTTGATCCACAATGCTTTTTATCATAAAGAATAAAAATTATTAAAATTCCATGAGCTACAAACTGCAGTCTGTAATTTTTTTGAATTTGGACCAACCTTAAATCTTGAAGTCTGGTAAGTTTGTTTTGTTTGAATGAGGTTTTATGCCGCTTTCAACAATCTTTCAGTTATAATCTGGCGGTTGGAACATCTAACAATGGAATCCTGGTATTTCTCACACCAGTACTACCATTACATCCTTTCCTAGCCTCCAGCTGCTATCCCACGTGGGTCTACGATTATCGACCCAATGGTGAGAGACAAATAGTCGGAAAGGAGTGCAGCTGTGGGGTTCGAACCTGGGACCTCTAGATTGACGCACTGACGTCTTGTAATGAGTTAAAAATAATATTTGGTTGCTGGAAGAAATACAAGAATTGTAGTTAGACTAGTATTTATTATACAAATAATCACATAGAAGTCCTTATGAATAAATTAAACGAAAAATTGATGAATGTGTGTTATATACGAGTAAACCCATTCCAACACAGTGGAATTTTAGACAGGTCCAAATTGAAAGGAGCTTCAGACGACAATTTTAAGTTGATGGAATTGTAAATTTTTAGTGTTTTTGGATAGAAAACATTGTGGATAATGAAGAAATTACTTGATCCAGCAATTTCTTCATTTTCCCCAATGTTTTCCAAAGCTTTTGTGTTGAGGGGCGTAAAAAGGAGGGATTGAGTGGGAATGGGTTAACCTATTATCAATGACCCTTTCTCATGCCCTGAAGAAGTACACACTGAAAATATTGTGAGTAAAGAAAAAATTGGTTGCAACAAGCAATTTATCTTTTTCTTACATTGTTATCTACCCTATTTGGCACTTATTTTCCATTTTCAGTGGAATTTGAGATGTCTTTTGCAATTTCTTTCAATTTCGACCAGTCTAAAGTTTTGCTGTCTGGTAATGGGTTGAGGAATATTTCTGTCAGCTTTATTAATTTCTAATGTAAATAGAACTGGGAGTCAAAAGGCTCCATATATCCTTCAATTGATGGATTGCCACTGTAAATAAACAAGAGCACTGCCTACGGGTGCCTACTCACAGCTGTTGGATGCTGGATAGTGGACAAAATGCATCTAGAGTTATAGAATTTTAATTCAGCATGACAGCATGACAATGGTTAAGTTTGAATAAGTATCTTACAAGAAAGATATAAATACATGGAATATATCATAGGGTCGGTGTTTTGCATGTATAGCTTTAAATGCAATTTCTATGCATTGCAATATCTAATAAATGTCTACCAACACTGTCTAAGTGTTCAGTAATATCCAAAAATGTCCTTTTTAATCTTTCAGAAAGTTCTTGACTGCCTCTGTATCAAAATTTGTGATGTCTAATCCAGTCGTACAATACTCCAACGTTTGTGTACATACATAGTTTCCAGTGTCACATCCTTTCCAATGAGAGATGATCCCAGTCTGAAACCATATTTTGTAGTCTGTCATAATCATTGCACCACCGCTGCAGGTTTGCTAGAAAAAACAGAGAAAATAAAATGGTTCTGTTAACCAATTCCCACACAGTGATGCTTTTAGACACCCCCTAGACCTGTCTTAACCCATTACCACACTAAGACAAACTGGAATAATTGATATATGTCTTAACCCATTACCACACTAAGACAAACTGGAATAATTGATATAGCGGATAATGAACTGGTTATTTTTTTTATGAAAAATTTCTCATGAGAATGCATATTAAGGCGTTAATAAAACGAGTTTTTCTAACTTAAAGCAACATATTCGAGTGAGAGATTTTTCTTATAAAAAATAACCAGTTGATAATTCTATTTATCATAATCGAAACAGTTTTATTTTTCAATTGTTACCTATTTATTTCAATCATATTCCTTATTCTCGGCATGGGGAACCGTGCGCATTAACATCCACAAATTTTTTTAACAATAATATCTGTTTGCAATCTTGGACTGCCTTTCCAAGTGGGCAGGGTTTAAAAGGAATTTTTAAGGGAAAGTCCCTATTTTAAGACACTTAGAGATTTGCAGTGTCAGGCACGTAAATAATTTGGGCGAAACATACTGTATCTAAGGGCGACAATCTTATCGTTGACCCGGCATATTTTGAACATCAATCTTTCTTTCAAGACTTGTACTTGAAAAGAATCATAGAATTGGCAGTCTTTGATCACTCAGTCTCCTGACTTGGGCGAATGAAGCAAGCTCATGCGGGTTAGGGATGAGTGTCTATCACTTTAACTGCAATATCATCAGTATTCGAGGTCAGTCATAATTTTGGATGCAACAGAATATTTTGAATTTGTTTGGGTCAATCAGTGATAACACAAACATCCAGGCTCATTATTGTTTAAAACCAGTTGTTAAGAATTGTTTGTTTGTTTGAATGGGGTTTTATGTCACTTTCAACGATCTTTCAGTTATATCACGGCTGGAGCACCTAACAATGGAATCCTGGTATTTCTCACACTAGTACTACCATTACATCCTTTCCTAGCCTCTAGCTTCAATCCCACATAGGTCTACGATTATCGACCCATTGGTGAGAGACAAATAGTTGGAAAGGATGAGTGCCGCCGTCGGGAATCAAACCCAGGACCTCTAGATTGACAGTCTGATGCGCTACCAACTGCACTATGACGGCTGCTCAGTTATTAACAAACAGGTTATTTGGTGTTTTAGTCATTTACATTAATTTCTTCTTATTTTACTGTTTTTTGATTGATTTTTAGCCTTAGAAATTAAATGTAGGGTCACTGAGCTAGCTGGCCCTTTGGAAAAACAAGAGGGCCAGAGTGGCCCTAGAATTGCTCACCTGACTAATGTAAGATGATTCAAAATTTTGCCAACACTTTTGAAAAGGGTCACCCAAGGAACATTCATTTTGGTTTAGTTGAAATTGGCCCAATGGTTACTGAGGAGAAGATGTTTAAAAATTTTCAAAGTAAAAAAACTGCTCCGCCCTGCCACGCCCATATTTGGGCGTAAATCAAAATTCTGCAAACACCTTTTGAATAGGGTCACCAAAGGAACATTCATGCCAAGTTTGGTTGAAATTGGCCCAATGGTTACTGAGGAGAAGATATTTAAAGATTTCTAAACAAAAAAATGCCCCAACCTGCCACGCCCATATTTGGGCGTCAATCAAATTTCACAAACAGCTTTTGAAAAAGGTTCACCCAAGGAACATTCATGCCAAGTTTTGTTGAAATTTGCCAAATGCTTACTTAGGAGAAGATATTTGGTTGAAATGGCCCAATGGTTACTGAGGAGCAGATGTTTAAAGATTTCGAAAGTCAAAAACTGCCACGCCCTGCCACGCCCATATTTGGACATTATTAAAAAAACCGCGAACAACTTTTGAAAAGGGTCACCCAAGGAACATTCATGCCAAGTTTGGTTGAAATTGGCCCAATGGTTCCTGAGGAGAAGATGTTTAAAGATTTCTAAGTCAAAAACTGCCACGCCCTGCCACGCCCATATTTGGGCATCAATCAAAATTCCACGAACAACTTTTGTAAAGGGTCACCCAAGGAACATTCATATCAAATTTGGTTGAAATTGGCCCAATGGTTACTGAGGAGAAGATGTTTAAAGATTTCAAAGTCAAAAACTGCCACGCCCTGCCACGCCCATATTTTGGGGTCAATCAAAATTCCACGAACAACTTTTGAGAAGGGTCACCCAAGGAACATTCCCACCAAGTTTGGTTGAATTCCGCCCAGTTGTTACTGAGGAGAAGATGTTCAAAGAATTGTTGACGCCTTCCGACGCACGACGGACAAAAGGTGATACCAAAAGCTCACCTTGAGCACGTTGTGCTCAGGTGAGCTAAAAAGTAGTTTCCAATTTTTGGAGTGAAAGTTGTTATCACTAGTGATGATAACAAATTTATTACACTGGAAAATCCAAAGATTTTACAGCTAGTAATATAATAAAATGTAATTATCATTAACCAGAATACAAAATTTTAGACAAGTCCAAATTGAAAGAAGTTGCAGATGACAATTCAAAGTTTTAAAATCCTAAATTGCTAGTAACAAGCAATTTCTTCATTTTCCACATTGTTTTCTACCCAGAAAATTGAAATAATTATATTGTTGTCTACAACTCCTTTCAATTTGGACCAGTCTAAAATTTTACCATCTGGTAATGGGTTAGCAGTCAAAATATACTTACATAGACTCTGTTTTTTAATTTTTGGTGAACAACCGTCACAGTCTTCGGCTACACAAGTTTATGTGCCAGTGTCATCCTCCTCCACTGGAAAAAAATGAAGAAAAAATAATTGAGATTAAAGAGATGAAGATGTTTTCTTTTGTTATCATGGTGGTATGAAATAGAAAAATAGAAGAAAAAGCCAAGGACATTCATACAGAAGCATAATTAGTTATTTCTTTTCACACCTCCATTTGAAGAAAAAATATTATCTTCATTTCTTATAATTAAATGACATCATTTAAAAAAAGAAAAACACAATTTTACAAATTTTGATACATTTTTGATGGAATATTTTGTGTGCAAAATAGCAACATGCTAAAATTTTGTTTATGGAGGTATGAATTTTTTGTTTCGCCTAATCAGAATGCTTGTTTTTAGCTCACCTGAGCACATAGTGCTCAAGTGAGCTATTGTGATCCCCTTTTGTCAGGCGTCCGTGCGTCGTGCATCGTCCGTCAACAATTTCTTTAAACAACATCTCCTCCCATACCGTTGGGCCAATTTGAACCAAATTTGGCAGAAATATTGCTTATTTGGTCCCCTTCAAAAATAGCTAAAAGAATTGAAATCCGTTAAAAACTCTAGTTGCCATGGTAACAAATGTGAAATTTTAAAATAATCTTTAAAAATCTTCTCCTCCTGACCAAGATGGCATAGAGCCTTGATATTTTGCATGAAGCATCAGTATATTGACCTCTTTCAAAATAGCAAAAATCATGATCCTCAGGTCCCAAGGGGCGGAGCCCCAGGGGGGTGGGGGGGGTTATACAGAAATAAAGAACGATTTTTTTAAATGACATCTCCTCCCAAACCACTGGGCCAATTTGAACCAAATATGGCAGAAATACTGGTATTGCTTATTTGGTCCCTTTCAAAAATAGCTAAAAGAATTGAAATCTGTTAAAACTCTGGTTGCCATGGCAACAAAAGTGAAATTTTAAAATAATTTTTAAAAATTTTCGCCTCCTGATCCAGAAGGCGTAGAGCCTTGATATTTTGCATGAAGCATCAGTATATTGACCTCTTTCAAAATAGCTAAAATCATAGTCCTCGGGTCCCCAGGAGCGGAGCCCCAGTGGGGGGGGGGGGGTATATAGAAATAAAGAACGTTTTTTTAAATGACATCTCCTCCCAAACCACTGGGCCAATTTGAGCCAAATTTGGCGGAAATAATGTTAAGGTGGTCCCCTTAAAAATAACCTTAAAAAATTGAAATCCATTAAAAACTCTGGTTGCCATGGCAACAAAAGTTAAATTTTATAACAATTTTTAAAAATCTTCTCCTCCTGACCCAGAAGGCGTAGAGCCTTGATATTTTGCATGAAGCATCAGTATATTGACTTCTTTCTAAATAGCTAAAATCATGATCCTCAGGTCCCCAGGGGCAGAGCCCCGGGGGGGGGGGGGGTTAGATAAAAATAAAAAAAGATTTTTTCAAAAGACATCTCCTCCCAAACCACTGGACTAATTTGAACCAAATTTGGCGGAAATATTGCTTAGGTGGTCCCCTTCAAAAAAAACTAAATAAATTGAAATCCATTAAAAACTCTGGTTGCCATGGCAACAAAAGTTTAATTTTATAACAATTTTTAAAAATCTTCTCCTCCTGACCCAGAAGGCGTAGAGCCTTGATATTTTGCATGAAGCATCAGTATATTGACTTCTTTCTAAATAGCTAAAATCATGATCCTCAGGTCCCCAGGGGCAGAGCCCGGGGGGGGGGGGGGGTTAAATAAAAATAAAGAAAGATTTTTTCAAATGACATCTCCTCCCAAACCACTGGGCTAATTTGAACCAAATTTGGCGGAAATATTGCTTAGGTGGCCCCCTTAAAAAAAAACTAAAATAATTGAAATCCATTAAAAACTCTGGTTGCCATGGCAACAAAAGTTAGATTTGATAATAATTTTTAAAAATCTTTTCCTCCTGACCCAGAAGGCGTAGAGCCTTGATATTTTGCATAAAGCATCAGTATATTGTCCTCTTTCAAAATAGCTAAAATCATGATCCTCAGGTCCCCAGGTGCGGAGCCCCAGGGGGGGGGGGGGTTTAAATAGAAATAAAGTTTAAATAGAAATAAAGAACGTTTTTTCAAATGACATCTCCTCCCAAACCACTGGGCCAATTTGAACCAAATTTTGCAGAAATGTTGCTTAGGTGGTCCTCTTCAAAAATAGCTAAAAGAATTGAAATCTGTTAAAACTCTGGTTGCCTTGGCAACAAAAGTGAAATTTAAAATAATCTTTAAAAAACTTCTCCTCCTGACCCAGAAGGCATGGAGCCTTGATATTTTGCATGAAGCATCAGTATATTGACCTCTTTCAAAATAGCTAAAATCATAGTCCTCGGGTCCCCAGGAGCGGAGCCCCAGTGGGGGGGGGGTATATAGAAATAAAGAACATTTTTTTAAATGTCATCTCCTCCCAAACCACTGGGCCAATTTGAGCCAAATTTGGCGGAAATAATGCTTAGGTGATCCCCTTAAAAATAACCTTAAAAAATTGAAATCCATTAAAAACTCTGGTTGCCATGGCAACAAAAGTTAAATTTTATAACAATTTTTAAAAATCTTCTCCTCCTGACCCAGAAGGCGTAGAGCCTTGATATTTTGCATGAAGCATCAGTATATTGACTTCTTTCTAAATAGCTAAAATCATGATCCTCAGGTCCCCAGGGGCAGAGGCCCGGGGGGGGGGGGTTAGATAAAAATAAAGAAAGATTTTTTCAAATGACATCTCCTCCAAAACCACTGGGCTAATTTGAACCAAATTTGGCGGAAATATTGCTTAGGTGGTCCCCTTGAAAAAAAACTAAATAAATTGAAATCCATTCAAAACTCTGGTTGCCATGGCAACAAAAGTTTAATTTTATAACAATTTTCAAAAATCTTCTCCTCCTGACCCAGAAGGCGTAGAGCCTTGATATTTTGCATGAAGCATCAGTATATTGACTTCTTTCTAAATAGCTAAAATCATGATCCTCAGGTCCCCAGGGGCAGAGCCCCGGGGGGGGGGGGGTTAAATAAAAATAAAGAAAGATTTTTTCAAATGACATCTCCTCCCAAACCACTGGGCTAATTTGAACCAAATTTGGCGGAAATATTGCTTAGGTGGCCCCCTTAAAAAAAAACTAAAATAATTGAAATCCATTAAAAACTCTGGTTGCCATGGCAACAAAAGTTAGATTTGATAATAATTTTTAAAAATCTTTTCCTCCTGACCCAGAAGGCATAGAGCCTTGATATTTTGCATAAAGCATCAGTATATTGACCTCTTTCAAAATAGCTAAAATCATGATCCTCAGGTCCCCAGGGGCGGAGCCCCAGGGGGGGGGTTAAATAGAAATAAAGTTTAAATAGAAATAAAGAACGTTTTTTCAAATGACATCTCCTCCCAAACCACTGGGCCAATTTGAACAAAATTTTGCAGAAATGTTGCTTAGGTGGTCCTCTTCAAAAATAGCTAAAAGAATTGAAATCTGTTAAAACTCTGGTTGCCTTGGCAACAAAAGTGAAATTTAAAATAATCTTTATAAAAAACTTCTCCTCCTGACCCAGAAGGCATGGAGCCTTGATATTTTGCAAGAAGCATCAGTATATTGACCTCTTTCAAAATAGCTAAAATTATGATCCTCAGGTCCCCAGGAGCGGAGCCCTGGGGGGGGGGGGTTATATAGAAATAAAGAACGATTTTTTAAATGACATCTCCTCCCAAACCACTTGGCTGATTTGAACCAAATTTGGCAGAAATGTTCCTTAGGTAGTCCCCCTTAAAAGTAGCTAAAAGAATTGAAACTGCGTGAACACTCTGGTTGTCATGGCAACAAAAGTGAAATTTCAAAATAATCTTTAAGGATCTTCTCCTCCTGACCCAGAAGGTGTAGAGCCTTTATATTTTGCATGAAGCATCAGTATATTGATCTCTTACAAAATAGCTAAAATCATGATCCTCGGGTCTACAGGGGGGGGGGGTTATAGGCATGAAGCATCAATTCACAGACTTCTTTCTTATTTCTGAAATTATAACCCATGGAAAAAGTTTTTTCCTTCTTACAAATCAGCAATAAAGCCTTGGAATTTGTAATTTAGACTTTTGGATACCCAGGTTCATAGTCTTTATATGTAATTGTGGCCCACTTGTTTCATAATCCTAACCTTAACATGAAATTAGACTTTTGAAAGAAAAAGAGCCTTTATCTCAGGTGAGCGCCTTAGGGCCAACGGCCCTCTTGTTTAGAAATGAAACTTACAATAAAATCATAACATTATGACAATAAATGAGAGATATTGCTTGTTATGAGCTTTCTTGTATTATCTTTATCTCTTGAATAAATATCTTCAAATAGAGAAAGTCGACACTTAAATTATATCCAGGAAAACTTCAACATGTGATCAATGTATTCATAAACTTTCAGTACAAGTGAAGCAAAGCTAAAGAAGAAATTCACAATATGTACTAAAGTGAATGTGTAGAAAGAGAAGAATTTGTGAAATTTCAAGGGGAGAAATTTCTTTTACATGCGAGATTTGGCACTCCATAATTATGTATTGCAAATCTCAACATACAATCAAAGCATCTTTTACAGTTTCCTTACAACTGATGCAAATCTGAAGACAAATCTACTAGTAAATGCATACATAGGGTAAAATTGTCTAATTTCAAGGAAGGATAAGTCTTTTTACAGGGGAAGTTGAAACTTCAAAATTGATCAATGTACTTTCAAGTTTCAGCATGCTTGATGTAAAACTGATTTTGCAACACACAGTAACAGTATTTTGAACACAGAAAAATGGGTGGATAGATAGGCAATAGTAACCCCTGGAAACACCTGGATGCTTTGCTGTCTAAAACCAAGAAGGCCAGTGGCCCTGGCTCTTATCTGAGATAAGACTTTTTTTCTACTTAGGCCCAATCATCCTGTGGCCCTGAAATTTTAGCAATTTTGAAAGACATCAATGAACTGATGCTTCATGCAAAAAATCATGATTCTTTAACTTCTGAAACAGGAGGAGGTATTTGATTAAAGTTTTTTTGCTGTCATGGCAACCAGAGCTTTCAACTTATTTCATTTCTTTTGTTGCTATTGGTCCAGTGATTTGGAATGAGATGCTTTTTTTAAAAATCCTTCTTTATCTCAAAATAAGCCAAATCCCTCCTGGGGCTCAACCCCTGTGGACCTGAGGGAAATGATGCTTCATGATGCTGATGCTTCATGCAAAATATCAAGGTTCTAGGACTTCTGGGTCAAAGAAGAATATTTCTAAAGATTATTTGAAAATGTCGCTTTTGTTGCCATAGTAACCAGAGTTTTTAATGGATTTCAATTCTTTATGTAATTTTTACAAGGCACCATGGCACCTAAGGAACACCTCTGCAAAATTTGGTTGAAATTGGCCAAGTGGTTAGGGAAGAGATGTTGTTTTAAGAATTCTTTATTTCTATATGAGCCTCAACCGCTCTGAAGCACCGCCCCTGAAGGCCTGAGGTGATGATTTGAACAATTCTGAAAGAGATCAATATACTGATACTGCATGCAAAATATCAAGGTTCTACACCTTCTGGACCAGCAGGAGATAATTTTTAAAGATTTTTTTTTTAAACTTCAGTTTTGTTGCCATAGTAACCAGAGTTTTGAATGGTTTCAGTTCTTTCAGCAGTTTTCAAAGGGCACCATCTAAGGAACATTTTATACCAAATTTGGGTGAAATTGACCCGCTGGTTTGGCAAGAGGTGTTATCCAAATATCCTTTAAATCAATATGATATAAGCACCTTCATCCCCTGCTCCACCCCTGAGGACCTGAAGGTGATGATTTTAGTAATTCTAAAAGAGGTCAATGTACTGATGCTACATTCAAAATAGCATGGCTGCAATTTTCAAGGGGCACCACCTGGTTGAAAGAGGCCTAGTGGTTTTAGAGGAGATGTAGTTTTAAAAATCTTTTTTTATGAATAAGCACAGACACCCCAAGGGTCCACCCCTGGAAACCCTAGCATGACGATTTTAGCAATTTTAAAAGAGGTCAATTTACTGATGCTTCATGCAAAATATCGAGGTTCTAGGACTTCTTGATCAGGAGGAGATTTTTTCTTTTCATTATTGGGACAGAAAATATGCTCAAATACATTTTTAATGGATATTCATAAAATTTCTTGACCTAAGTGAAGGAATTACCAATTTATACAAAGACACAAAAAATATACAATTTATATTTTACCCAAAGGCTTGGTTCCATATTTCAGTTTAATCCTCTTCCTTCAAACTGTTATCACTGTAGAAGTAGACATCCAGCTTAGCTGTTCTTGATATGTATGCAAACTGCCCCCACCCACAAAATTTGGTTTCATCTTCCTGATCAACAATTCTCTCAAAATCAAACCTGAAATAACCTAAAAGGCCAATCACCTATCTCAGCCCTATTATTAAACAATCAAACAAGGTAGAAGGCCTTTCAAAGTGTTTCAATTACAAATTGGTCCTCCAGACACACTGCAGCCACAAAACTTCTTTGTTCCTTTGACCGCAGTAAAATCCTGAGATTTTATGAAGTGATTGAAGATGGGCAAGAACTTACCAGAGAGTCTCAAAACATCCTCAATACATATCAATTTCTTTATTCACACCCATCTTAGCCCACTTATGAAAAAATTGAATATGGTAGAATGGTTTGAAAAGATTATGAAATACTAAATGGTTCCCCAGCTGTATCACAGTCTGCTATTTTAACTTTTTGTAGTTCAATCAAATCAAAGCCTTGAAAAAATAAATTGAAATGAAAGAAGATGCACGAGAATAATTCCTGATTTTAATGCTAAAGCCAAAATTTTAACCTAGCTCAGGAAATTGCCTGTCATTTGGTTATTTTCTTTACTATCACCATTCTCAGAAATAAGAAAATTAAACAGACTAGAATGCCTTTCAAAGATTTTAAAATTAAAAGTTGACCTAGTAAAAATTTAACCTAGTCATGAGTGATTTAAATAAGGTAGAATGGTTTGAAAAGATTATGAAATACAATTTTGTCAACTTGCCATGTCCTGATTTCTATTTAAACATTTTTTCAATCTACAAGAAAAATAAGCCTTGAAAATATAAATTGAAATCAAAGAAGATGCATGAGAATATTTACTTATTTTAACGCTAAAGCCTCAAATTTTAACCAAGGCCGGGAAAAAGCCTCTAATTTAGCTATGTTCTTGACTTACACCTATCTCAGCCCTGTGATGAGAAATTTTAACAAGGAAGATAGCCTTTCAAAGTTTGTCAATTATTAATTAGTTCCTCAGACACATCCCAGTCACCTTACATCATCGTTTATATATTTTTTACAAAAAAAGCCCTGAAGTATTATATAAAATGATTGAAGATGCCTAAAAACATGTCCTTATCCTAATGATGCCTGCCACTTAAGTCTCAAACTCACTGGCCACTTACCAATTTCTTTATTTTTACCCATCTTAACCTAGTCATGAGTGATTTAAATAAGGTAGAATGGTTTGAAAAGTTATTAAATACAAATTGGTCCCCTTGCTGTGTCCTGACTCGGATTTTAACATTTTTCAATTTACTGAAAAAAAGCCTTGAAAATATTAATTGAAATCAAAGAAGATGCCTAAGAATATTACCTGATTTTTATGCTAAAGCCTGAATTTTTACCTAACCTCGGAAAACACCTGTCATTTAGATTTATTCTTGAGTAACATCATTCTCATTTATGAAAAAATTAAACTGGGTAGAATGCTTTTCAAAGATTTTCAATTACAAATAGGTCCCCCAAACACAACCCAGTCACCTACATTTTCTGTTCCTTTTTATGAGGAATTAGCCCTGAAATTTTGTATACAATGATTGAAGAGGCCTTATAACATGTCCTTATCCTAATCTTGCCTGCCACTTAAGTTTCAAAACTCACTGGCCACTAACCAATTTCTTTATTTGTACCCATCTTAACCTAGTCATGAGTGATTTAAATAAGGTAGAATGGTTTGAAAAGATTATGAAATACAATTTTGTCAACTTGCCATGTCCTGATTTCTTTTTAAACTTTTTTTCAATCTACAAGAAAAAAAAAGCCTTGAAAAAATAAATTGAAATCAAAGAAGATGCATGAGAATATTTACTTATTTTAACGCTAAAGCCTCAAATTTTAACCAAGGCCGGGAAAAAGCCTCTAATTTAGCTATGTTCTTGACTTACACCTATCTCAGCCCTGTGATGAGAAATTTTAACAAGGAAGAAAGCCTTTCAAAGTTTGTCAATTATTACTTAGTTTCTCAGACAGATCCTGTCCACCTAACTTCATTGTTTCTATTTTATTTTTTTACAAAAAAAGCCCTGAAGTATTATATAAAATGATTGAAGATGGCTCATAACATGTCCTTATCCTAACGATGCCTGCCACTTAAGTTTCAAACTCACTGGCCACTTACCAATTTCTTTATTTTTACCCATCTTAACCTAGTCATGAGTGATTTAAATAAGGTAGAATGGTTTGAAAAGTTATTAAATACAAATTGGTCCCCTTGCTGTGTCCTGACTCGGATTTTAACATTTTTTTAATTTACCGAAAAAAAAAGCCTTGAAAATATTATTTGAAATCAAAGAAGATGCCTAAGAATATTACCTGATTTTTATGCTAAAGCCTGAATTTTTACCTAACCTCGGAAAACACCTGTCATTTAGATTTATTCTTGAGTAACATCATTCTCATTTATTAAAAAATTAAACTGGGTAGAATGCTTTTCAAAGATTTTCAATTACAAATAGGTCCCCCAAACTCACCCCAGTCACCTACATTTTCTGTTCCTTTTTATGAGGAATTAGCCCTGAAATTTTGTATACAATGATTGAAGAGGCCTTATAACATGTCCTTATCCTAATCTTGCCTGCCACTTAAGTTTCAAAACTCACTGGCCACTAACCAATTTCTTTATTTATACCCATCTTAACCTAGTCATGAGTGATTTAAATAAGGTAGAATGGTTTGAAAAGATTATGAAATACAATTTTGTCAACTTGCCATGTCCTGATTTCTATTGAAACTTTTTTTCAATCTACAAGAAAAAAAAGCCGCGAAAATATAGATTGAAATCAAAGAAGATGCATGAGAATATTTACTTTTTTAAGGTTTTAACGCTAAAGCCTCAAATTTTAACCAAGGCCGGGAAAAAGCCTCTAATTTAGCTATGTTCTTGACTTACACCTATCTCAGCCCTATGATGAGAAATTTTAACAAGGAAGATAGCCTTTCAAAGTTTGTCAATTATTAATTAGTGCCTCAGACACATCCCGGTCACCTAACTTCATCGTTTATATATTTTTTACAAAAAAAGGCCCTGAAGTATTATATAAAATGATTGAAGATGCCTAAAAACATGTCTTTATCCTAACCATGCCTGCCAGTTAAGTCTCAAACTCACTGGCCACTTACCAATTTCTTTATTTTTACCCATCTTAACCTACTCATAAGTGATTTTAATAAGGTAGAATGGTTTGAAAAGTTATTAAATACAAATTGGTCCCCTTGCTGTGTCCTGACTAAGATTTTAACATTTTTCAATTTACCGAAAAAAAGCCTTGAAAATATTAATTGAAGTCAATGAAGATGCGTAAGAATATTACCTGATTTTTATGCTTAAGCCTGAATTTTTACCTAACCTGGGAAAACACCTGTCATTTAGATTTATTCTTGAGTAACATCATTCTCATTTATGAAAAAATTAAACTGGGTAGAATGTTTTTCAAAGATTTTCAATTACAAATAGGTCCCCCAAACACAACCCAGTCACCTACATTTTCTGTTCCTTTTTATGAGGAATTAGCCCTGAAAATTTGTATACAATGATTGAAGAGGCCTTATAACATGTCCTTATCCTAATCTTGCCTGCCACTTAAGTTTCAAAACTCACTGGCCACTAACCAATTTCTTTATTTGTACCCATCTTACCTAGTCATTAGTGATTTAAATAAGGTAGAATGGTTTGAAAAGATTATGAAATACAATTTTGTCAACTTGCCATGTCCTGATTTCTATTTAAACTTTTTTTCAATCTACAAGAAAAAAAAGCCTTGAAAAAATAAATTGAAATCAAAGAAGATGCATGAGAATATTTACTTATTTTAACACTAAAGCCTCAAATTTTATCCAAGGCCGGGAAAAAGCCTCTAATTTAGCTATGTTCTTGACTTACAGCTATCTCAGCCCTGTGATGAGAAATTTTAACAAGGAAGAAAGCCTTTCAAAGTTTGTCAATTATATATAAGTGCCTCAGACAGATCCCAGTCAACTAACTTCATCGTTTCTTTTTTTTTTTTTACAAAAAAAGCCCTGAAGTATTTGATAAAATGATTAAAGATGCCTGATAACATGTCCTTATCCTAACGATGCCTGCGACTTAAGTTTCAAAACTCACTGGCCACTAACCAATTTCTTTATTTGTACCCATCTTAACCTAGTCATGAGTGATTTAAATAAGGTAGAATGGTTTGAAAAGTTATAAAATACAAATTGGTCCCCTTGCTGTGACCTGACTCGGATTTTAACATTTTTCAATTTACCGAAAAAAAGCCTTGAAAATATTAATTGAAATCAAAGAAGATGCCTAAGAATATTACCTGATTTTTATGCTAAAGCCTGAATTTTTACCTAACCTGGGAAAACACCTGTCATTTAGATTTATTCTTGAGTAACATCATTCTCATTTATGAAAAAATTAAACTGGGTAGAATGCTTTTCAAAGATTTTCAATTACAAATAGGTCCCCCAAACACACCCCAGTCACCTACATTTTCTGTTCCTTTTTATGAGGAATTAGCCCTGAAATTTTGTATACAATGATTGAAGAGGCCTTATAACATGTCCTTATCCTAATCTTGCCTGCCACTTAAGTTTCAAAACTCACTGGCCACTAACCAATTTCTTTATTTATACCCATCTTAACCTAGTCATGAGTGATTTAAATAAGGTAGAATGGTTTGAAAAGATTATGAAATACAATTTTGTCAACTTGCCATGTCCTGATTTCTATTGAAACTTTTTTTCAATCTACAAGAAAAAAAAGCCGCGAAAATATAGATTGAAATCAAAGAAGATGCATGAGAATATTTACTTATTTTAACGTTTTAACGCTAAAGCCTCAAATTTTAACCAAGGCCGGGAAAAAGCCTCTAATTTAGCTATGTTCTTGACTTACACCTATCTCAGCCCTGTGATGAGAAATTTTAACAAGGAAGATAGCCTTTCAAAGTTTGTCAATTATTAATTAGTGCCTCAGACACATCCCGGTCACCTAACTTCATGGTTTATATATTTTTTACAAAAAAAGCCCTGAAGTATTATATAAAATGATTGAAGATGCCTAAAAACATGTCCTTATCCTAACGATGCCTGCCACTTAAGTCTCAAATTCACTGGCCACTTACCAATTTCTTTATTTTTACCCATCTTAACCTACTCATGAGTGATTTAAATAAGGTAGAATGGTTTGAAAAATTATTAAATACAAATTGGTCCCCTTGCTGTGTCCTGACTCGGATTTTAACATTTTTCAATTTAGCGAAAAAAAGCCTTGAAAATATTAATTGAAATCAAAGAAGATGCCTAAGAATATTACCTGATTTTTATGCTAAAGCCTGAATTTTTACCTAACCTGGGAAAACACCTGTCATTTAGATTTATTCTTGAGTAACATCATTCTCATTTATGAAAAAATTAAACTGGGTAGAATGCTTTTCAAAGATTTTCAATTACAAATAGGTCCCCCAAACACACCCCAGTCACCTACATTTTCTGTTCCTTTTTATGAGGAATTAGCCCTGAAATTTTGTATACAATGTTTGAAGATGCCTAATAACATGTCCTTATCCTAATCTTGCCTGCCACTTAAGTTTCAAAACTCACTGGCCACTAACCAATTTCTTTATTTGTACCCATCTTAACCTAGTCATGAGTGATTTAAATAAGGTAGAATGGTTTGAAAAGATTATGAAATACAATTTTGTCAACTTGCCATGTCCTGATTTCTATTTAAACATTTTTTCAATCTACAAGAAAAAAAAGCCTTGAAAAAATAAATTGAAATCAAAGAAGATGCATGAGAATATTTACTTATTTTAACGCTAAAGCCTCAAATTTTAACCAAGGCCGGGAAAAGCCTCTAATTTAGCTATGTTCTTGACTTACAGCTATCTCAGCCCTGTGATGAGAAATTTTAACAAGGAAGAAAGCCTTTCAAAGTTTGTCAATTATATATAAGTGCCTCAGACAGATCCCGGTCAACTAACTTCATCGTTTCTTTTTTTTTTTTTTACAAAAAAAGCCCTGAAGTATTTGATAAAATGATTAAAGATGCCTAATAACATGTCCTTATCCTAACGATGCCTGCCACTTAAGTTTCAAAACTCACTGGCCACTAACCAATTTCTTTATTTGTACCCATCTTAACTTAGTCATGAGTGATTTAAATAAGGTAGAATGGTTTGAAAAGTTATTAAATACAAATTGGTCCCCTTGCTGTGACCTGACTCGGATTTTAACATTTTTCAATTTACCGAAAAAAAGTCTTGAAAATATTAATTGAAATCAAAGAAGATGCCTAAGAATATTACCTGATTTTTATGCTAAAGCCTGAATTTTTACCTAACCTGGGAAAACACCTGTCATTTAGATTTATTCTTGAGTAACATCATTCTCATTTATGAAAAAATTAAACTGGGTAGAATGCTTTTCAAAGATTTTCAATTACAAATAGGTCCCCCAAACACACCCCAGTCACCTACATTTTCTGTTCCTTTTTATGAGGAATTAGCCCTGAAAATTTGTATACAATGATTGAAGAGGCCTTATAACATGTCCTTATCCTAATCTTGCCTGCCACTTAAGTTTCAAAACTCACTGGCCACTAACCAATTTCTTTATTTGTACCCATCTTAACCTAGTCATGAGTGATTTAAATAAGGTAGAATGGTTTGAAAAGATTATGAAATACAATTTTGTCAACTTGCCATGTCCTGATTTCTATTGAAACTTTTTTTCAATCTACAAGAAAAAAAAGCCTTGAAAATATAGATTGAAATCAAAGAAGATGCATGAGAATATTTACTTTTTTAAGGTTTTAACGCTAAAGCCTCAAATTTTAACCAAGGCCGGGAAAAAACCTCTAATTTAGCTATGTTCTTGACTTACACCTATCTCAGCCCTATGATGAGAAATTTTAACAAGGAAGATAGCATTTCAAAGTTTGTCAATTATTAATTAGTGCCTCAGACACATCCCGGTCACCTAACTTCATGGTTTATATATTTTTTACAAAAAAAGCCCTGAAGTATTATATAAAATGATTGAAGATGCCTAAAAACATGTCCTTATCCTAACGATGCCTGCCACTTAAGTCTCAAATTCACTGGCCACTTACCAATTTCTTTATTTGTACCCATCTTAACCTACTCATGAGTGATTTAAATAAGGTAGAATGGTTTGAAAAGTTATTAAATACAAATTGGTCCCCTTGCTGTGTCCTGACTCGGATTTTAACATTTTTCAATTTAGCGAAAAAAAGCCTTGAAAATATTAATTGAAATCAAAGAAGATGCCTAAGAATATTACCTGATTTTTATGCTAAAGCCTGAATTTTTACCTAACCTGGGAAAACACCTGCCATTTAGATTTATTCTTGAGTAACATCATTCTCATTTATGAAAAAATTAAACTGGGTAGAATGCTTTTCAAAGATTTTCAATTACAAATAGGTCCCCCAAACACACCCCAGTCACCTACATTTTCTGTTCCTTTTTATGAGGAATTAGCCCTGAAATTTTGTATACAATGTTTGAAGATGCCTAATAACATGTCCTTATCCTAATCTTGCCTGCCACTTAAGTTTCAAAACTCACTGGCCACTAACCGATTTCTTTATTTGTACCCATCTTAACCTAGTCATGAGTGATTTAAATAAGGTAGAATGGTTTGAAAAGATTATGAAATACAATTTTGTCAACTTGCCATGTCCTGATTTCTATTGAAACTTTTTTTCAATCTACAAGAAAAAAAAGCCTTGAAAAAATAAATTGAAATCAAAGAAGATGCATGAGAATATTTACTTATTTTAACGCTAAAGCCTCAAATTTTAACCAAGGCCGGGGAAAAGCCTCTAATTTAGCTATGTTCTTGACTTACACCTATCTCAGCCCTGTGATGAGAGATTTTAACAAGGAAAAAAGCCTTTCAAAGTTTGTCAATTATTAATTAGTGCCTCAGAAAGAACCCGCTCAACTAACTTCATCGTTTCTATTTTTTTTTTAAAAAAAAATCCCTGAAGTATTATTTAAAATGATTGAAGATGCCTAATAACATGTCCTTATCGTAACGATGCCTGCCACTTAAGTTTCAAACTCACTGGCCACTTACCAATTTCTTTATTTTTACCCATCTTAACCTAGTCATGAGTGATTTAAATAAGGTAGAATGGTTTGAAAAGTTATTAAATACAAATTGGTCCCCTTGCTGTGTCCTGACTCGGATTTTAACATTTTTCAATTTACAGAAAAAAAGCCTTGAAAATATTAATTGAAATCAAAGAAGATGCCTAAGAATATTACCTGATTTTTATGCTAAAGCCTGAATTTTTACCTAACCTCGGAAAACACCTGTCATTTAGATTTATTCTTGAGTAACATCATTCTCATTTATGAAAAAATTAAACAGGGTAGAATGCTTTTCAAAGATTTTCAATTACAAATAAGTCACCCAAACACACCCCAGTCACCTACATTTTTTGTTCCTTTTTATGAGGAATTAGCCCTGAAATTTTGTATACAATGATTGAAGAGGCCTTATAACATGTCCTTATCCTAATCTTGCCTGCCACTTAAGTTTCAAAACTCACTGGCCACTAACCAATTTCTTTATTTGTACCCATCTCAACCTAGTCATGAGTGATTTAAATAAGGTAGAATGGTTTGAAAAGATTATGAAATACAATTTTGTCAACTTGCCATGTCCTGATTTCTATTTAAACATTTTTTTAAATCCACAAGAAAAAAAAGCCTCGAAAATATAAATTGAAATCAAAGAAGATGCATGAGAATATTTACTTTTTGTAAGGTTTTAACGCTAAAGCCTCAAATTTTAACCAAGGCCGGGAAAAGCCTCTAATTCAGCTATGTTCTTGACTTACACCTATCTCAGCCCTATGATGAGAAATTTTAACAAGGAAGATAGCCTTTCAAAGTTTGTCAATTATTAGTAAGTGCCTCAGACACATCCCGGTCACCTAACTTCATTGTTTATATATTTTTTACAAAAAAAGCCCTGAAGTATTATATAAAATGATTGAAGATGCCTAAAAACATGTCCTTATCCTAACGATGCCTGCCACTTAAGTTTCAAACTCACTGGCCACTTACCAATTTCTTTATTTTTACCCATCTTAACCTAGTCATGAGTGATTTAAATAAGGTAGAATGGTTTGAAAAGTTATTAAATACAAATTGGTCCCCTTGCTGTGTCCTGACTCGGATTTTAACATTTTTCAATTTACCGAAAAAAAAAGCCTTGAAAATATTATTTAAAATCAAAGAAGATGCCTAAGAATATTACCTGATTTTTATGCTAAAGCCTGAATTTTTACCTAACCTCGGAAAAGACCTGTCATTTAGATTTATTCTTGAGTAACATCATTCTCATTTATTAAAAAATTAAACAGGGTAGAATGCTTTTCAAAGATTTTCAATTACAAATAGGTCCCCCAAACACACCCCAGTCACCTACATTTTTTGTTCCTTTTTATGAGGAATTAGCCCTGAAATTTTGTAAACAATGATTGAAGAGGCCTTATAACATGTCCTTATCCTAATCTTGCCTGCCACTTAAGTTTCAAAACTCACTGGCCACTAACCAATTTCTTTATTTGTACCCATCTTAACCTAGTAATGAGCGATTTAAATAAGGTAGAATGGTTTGAAAAGATTATGAAATACAATTTTGTCAACTTGCCATGTCCTGATTTCTATTTAAACTTTTTTTCAATCTACAAGAAAAAAAATCTTGAAAAAATAAATTGAAATCAAAGAAGATGCATGAGAATATTTACTTATTTTAACGCTAAAGCCTCAAATTTTAACCAAGGCCGGGAAAAAGCCTCTAATTTAGCTATGTTCTTGACTAACACCTATCTCAGCCCTATGATGAGAAATTTTAACAAGGAAGATAGCCTTTCAAAGTTTGTCAACTATTAATTACTGCCTCAGACACATCCCGGTCACCTAACTTCATCGTTTATATATTTTTTACAAAAAAAGCCCTGAAGTATTATATAAAATGATTGAAGATGCCTAAAATCATGTTCTTATCCTAACCTTGCCTGCCACTTAAGTCTCAAACTCACTGGCCACTTACCAATTTCTTTATTTTTACCCATCTTAACCTAGTCATGAGGGATTTAAATAAGGTAGAATGGTTTGAAAAGTTATTAAATACAAATTGGTCCCCTTGCTGTGTCCTGATTCGGATTTTAACATTTTTCAATTTACCGAAAAAAAGCCTTGAAAATATTAATTGAAATCAAAGAAGATGCCTAAGAATATTACCTGATTTTTATGCTAAAGCCAGAATTTTTTCCTAACCTGGGAAAACACCTGTCATTTAGATTTATTCTTGAGTAACATCATTCTCATTTATGAAAAAATTAAACTGGGTAGAATGCTTTTCAAAGATTTTCAATTACAAATAGGTCCCCAAAACACACCCCAGTCACCTACATTTTCTGTTCCTTTTTATGAGGAATTAGCCCTGAAATTTTGTATACAATGATTGAAGAGGCCTTTTAACATGTCCTTATCCTAATCTTGCCTGCGACTTAAGTTTCAAAACTCACTGGCCACTAACCAATTTCTTTATTTGTACCCATCTTAACCTAGTCATGAGTGATTTAAATAAGGTAGAATGGTTTGAAAAGATTATGAAATACAATTTTGTCAACTTGCCATGTCCTGATTTCTATTTAAACATTTTTTCAATCTACAAGAAAAAAAAGCCTTGAAAATATAGATTGAAATCAAAGAAGATGCATGAGAATATTTACTTTTTTTAAGGTTTTAACGCTTAACCCTCAAATTTTAACAAAGGCCGGGAAAAAGCCTCTAATTTAGCTATGTTCTTGACTTACACCGATCTCAGCCCTATGATGAGAAATTTTAACAAGGAAGATAGCCTTTCAAAGTTTGTCAATTATTAATTAGTGCCTCAGACACATCCCGGTCACCTAACTTCATCGTTTATATATTTTTTGCAAAAAAAGCCCTGAAGTATTATATAAAATGATTGAAGATGCCTAAAAACATGTCCTTATCCTAACCATGCCTGCCACTTAAGTCTCAAACTCACTGGCCACTTACCAATTTCTTTATTTTTACCCATCTTAACCTAGTCATGAGTGATTTATATAAGGTAGAATGGTTTGAAAAGTTATTAAATACAAATTGCTAACCTTGCTGTGTCCTGATTCGGATTTTAACATTTTTCAATTTACCGAAAAAAAGCCTTGAAAATATTAATTGAAATCAAAGAAGATGCCTAAGAATATTACCTGATTTTTATGCTAAAGCCAGAATTTTTTCCTAACCTGGGAAAACACCTGTCATTTAGATTTATTCTTGAGTAACATCATTCTCATTTATGAAAAAATTAGACTGGGTAGAATGCTTTTCAAAGATTTTCAATTGCAAATAGGTCCCCCAAACACACCCCAGTCACCTACATTTTCTGTTCCTTTTTATGAGGAATTAGCCCTGAAAATTTGTATACAATGATTGAAGAGACCTTATAACATGTCCTTATCCTAATCTTGCCTGCCCCTTAAGTTTCAAAACTCACTGGCCACTAACCAATTTCTTTATTTGTACCCATCTTAACCTAGTCATGAGTGATTTAAATAAGGTAGAATGGTTTGAAAAGATTATGAAATACAATTTTGTCAACTTGCCATGTCCTGATTTCTATTTAAACATTTTTTCAATCTACAAGAAAAAAAAAGCCTTGAAAATATAGATTGAAATCAAAGAAGATGTATGAGAATATTTACTTTTTGTAAGGTTTTAACGCCAAAGCCTCAAATTTTAACCAAGGCCGGGAAAAAGCCTCTAATTTAGTTATGTTCTTGACTTACACCTATCTCAGCCCTATGATGAGAAATTTTAACAAGGAAGATAGCCTTTCAAAGTTTGTCAATTATTAATTAGTGCCTCAGACACATCCCAGTCACCTAACTTCATCGTTTATATATTTTTTACAAAAAAAGCCCTGAAGTATTATATAAAATGATTGAAGATGCCTAAAAACATGTCCTTATCCTAACCATGCCTGCCACTTAAGTCTCAAACTCACTGGCTACTTACCAATTTCTTTATTTTTACCCATCTTAACCTAGTCATGAGTGATTTAAATAAGGTAGAATGGTTTGAAAAGTTATTAAATACAAATTGGTCCCCTTGCTGTGTCCTGATTTGGATTTTAACATTTTTCAATTTACCGAAAAAAAGCCTTGAAAATATTAGTTGAAATCAAAGAAGATGCCTAAGAATATTACCTGATTTTTATGCTAAAGCCAGAATATTTTCCTAACCTGGGAAAACACCTGTCTTTAGATTTATTCTTGAGTAACATCATTCTCATTTATGAAAAAATTAAACTGGGTAGAATGCTTTTCAAAGATTTTCAATTACAAATAGGTCCCCCAAACACATCCCAGTCACCTACATTTTCTGTTCCTTTTTATGAGGAATTAGCCCTGAAATTTTGTATACAATGATTGAAGAGGCCTTTTAACATGTCCTTATCCTAATCTTGCCTGCCACTTAAGTTTCAAAACTCACTGGCCACTAACCAATTTCTTTATTTGTACCCATCTTAACCTAGTCATGAGTGATTTAAATAAGGTAGAATGGTTTGAAAAGATTATGAAATACAATTTTGTCAACTTGCCATGTCCTGATTTCTATTTAAACATTTTTTCAATCTACAAGAAAAAAAAGCCTTGAAAATATAGATTGAAATCAAAGAAGATGCATGAGAATATTTACTTTTTGTAAGGTTTTAACGCTAAAGCCTCAAATTTTAACCAAGGCCGGGAAAAAGCCTCTAATTTAGCTATGTTCTTGACTTACACCTATCTCAGCCCTATGATGAGAAATTTTAACAAGGAAGATAGCCTTTCAAAGTTAGTCAATTATTAATTAGTGCCTCAGACACATCCCGGTCACCTAACTTCATCGTTTATATATTTTTTACAAAAAAAGCCCTGAAGTATTATATAAAATGATTGAAGATGCCTAAAAACATGTCCTTATCCTAACCATGCCTGCCACTTAAGTCTCAAACTCACTGACCACTTACAAATTTCTTTATTTGTACCCATCTTTACCTAGTCATGAGTGATTTAAATAAGGTAGAAAGGTTTGAAAAGTTATTAAATACAAATTGATCCCCTTACTGTGTCCTGACTCTGATTTTAACATTTTTCAATTTACCGAAAAAAAGCCTTGAAAATATCAATTGAAATCAAAGAAGATGCCTAAGAATATTACCTGATTTTTATGCTATAGCCTGAATTTTTATCTAACCTGGGAAAACACCTGTCATTTCGATTTATTCTTGAGCAACTACATTCTCATTTATGAAAAAATTAAACTGGGTAGAATGCTTTTCAAAGATTTTCAATTACAAATAGGTCCCCCAAACACATCCCAGTCACCTACATTTTCTGTTCCTTTTTATGAGGAATTAGCCCTGAAATTTTGTATACAATGATTGAAGAGGCCTTATAACATGTCCTTATCCTAATCTTGCCTGCCACTTAAGTTTCAAAACTCACTGGCCACTAACCAATTTCTTTATTTGTACCCATCTTAACCTAGTCATGAGTGATTTAAATAAGGTAGAATGGTTTGAAAAGATTATGAAATACAATTTTGTCAACTTGCCATGTCCTGATTTCTATTTAAACATTTTCTCAATCTACAAGAAAAAAATCCTTGAAAATATAGATTGAAATCAAAGAAGATGCATGAGAATATTTACTTTTTGTAAGGTTTTAACGCTAAAGCCTCAAATTTTAACCAAGGCCGGGAAAAAGCCTCTAATTTAGCTATGTTCTTGACTTACACCTATCTCAGCCCTATGATGAGAAATTTTAACAAGGAAGATAGCCTTTCAAAGTTTGTCAATTATTAATTAGTGCCTCAGACACATCCCGGTCACCTTACTTCATCGTTTATATATTTTTTACAAAAAAAGCCCTGAAGTATTATATAAAATGATTGAAGATGCCTAAAAACATGTCCTTATCCTAACCATGCCTGCCACTTAAGTCTCAAACTCACTGACCACTTACAAATTTCTTTATTTTTACCCATCTTTACCTAGTCATGAGTGATTTAAATAAGGTAGAATGGTTTGAAAAGTTATTAAATACAAATTGGTCCCCTTGCTGTGTCCTGACTCTGATTTTAACATTTTTCAATTTACTGAAAAAAGCCTTGAAAATATCAATTGAAATCAAAGAAGATGCCTAAGAATATTACCTGATTTTTATGCTAAAGCCTGAATTTTTACCTAACCTGGGAAAACACCTGTCATTTAGATTTATTCTTGAGCAACATCATTCTCATTTATGAAAAAATTAAACTGGGTAGAATGCTTTTCAAAGATTTTCAATTACAAATAGGTCCCCCAGACACACCCCAGTCACCTACATTTTCTGTTCCTTTTTATGAGGAATTAGCCCTGAAAATTTGTATACAATGATTGAACAGGCCTTATAACATGTCCTTATCCTAATCTTGCCTGCCACTTAAGTTTCAAAACTCACTGGCCACTAACCAATTTCTTTATTTGTACCCATCTTAACCTAGTCATGAGTGATTTAAATAAGGTAGAATGGTTTGAAAAGATTATGAAATACAATTTTGTCAACTTGCCATGTCCTGATTTCTATTTAAACTTTTTTTCAATCTACAAGAAAAAAAAGCATTGAAAATATTGATTGAAATCAAAGAAGATGCATGAGAATATTTACTTATTTTAATGCTAAAGCCTCAAATTTTAACCAAGGCCGGGAAAAAGCCTCTAATTTAGCTATGTTCTTGACTTACACCTATCTCAGCCCTATTTTAACAAGGAAGATAGCCTTTCAAAGTTTGTCAATTATTAATTAGTGCCTCAGACACATCCCGGTCACCTAACTTCATCGTTTATATTTTTTTTTACAAAAAAAGCCCTGAAGTATTATATAAAATGATTGAAGATGCCTAAAAACATGTCCTTATCCTAACGATGCCTGCCACTTAAGTTTCAAACTCACTGGCCACTTACAAATTTCTTTATTTTTACCCATCTTAACCTAGTCATGAGTGATTTAAATAAGGTAGAATGGTTTGAAAAGTTATTAAATACAAATTGGTCCCCTTGCTGTGTCCTGATTTGGATTTTAACATTTTTCAATTTACCGAAAAAAAGCCTTGAAAATATTAGTTGAAATCAAAGAAGATGCCTAAGAATATTACCTGATTTTTATGCTAAAGCCAGAATATTTTCCTAACCTGGGAAAACACCTGTCTTTAGATTTATTCTTGAGTAACATCATTCTCATTTATGAAAAAATTAAACTGGGTAGAATGCTTTTCAAAGATTTTCAATTACAAATAGGTCCCCCAAACACATCCCAGTCACCTACATTTTCTGTTCCTTTTTATGAGGAATTAGCCCTGAAATTTTGTATACAATGATTGAAGAGGCCTTTTAACATGTCCTTATCCTAATCTTGCCTGCCACTTAAGTTTCAAAACTCACTGGCCACTAACCAATTTCTTTATTTGTACCCATCTTAACCTAGTCATGAGTGATTTAAATAAGGTAGAATGGTTTGAAAAGATTATGAAATACAATTTTGTCAACTTGCCATGTCCTGATTTCTATTTAAACATTTTTTCAATCTACAAGAAAAAAAGCCTTGAAAATATAGATTGAAATCAAAGAAGATGCATGAGAATATTTACTCTTTGTAAGGTTTTAACGCTAAAGCCTCAAATTTTAACCAAGGCCGGGAAAAAGCCTCTAATTTAGCTATGTTCTTGACTTACACCTATCTCAGCCCTATGATGAGAAATTTTAACAAGGAAGATAGCCTTTCAAAGTTAGTCAATTATTAATTAGTGCCTCAGACACATCCCGGTCACCTAACTTCATCGTTTATATATTTTTTACAAAAAAAGCCCTGAAGTATTATATAAAATGATTGAAGATGCCTAAAAACATGTCCTTATCCTAACCATGCCTGCCACTTAAGTCTCAAACTCACTGACCACTTACAAATTTCTTTATTTGTACCCATCTTTACCTAGTCATGAGTGATTTAAATAAGGTAGAAAGGTTTGAAAAGTTATTAAATACAAATTGATCCCCTTACTGTGTCCTGACTCTGATTTTAACATTTTTCAATTTACCGAAAAAAAGCCTTGAAAATATCAATTGAAATCAAAGAAGATGCCTAAGAATATTACCTGATTTTTATGCTAAAGCCTGAATTTTTACCTAACCTGGGAAAACACCTGTCATTTAGATTTATTCTTGAGTAACATCATTCTCATTTATGAAAAAATTAAACTGGGTAGAATGCTTTTCAAAGATTTTCAATTACAAATAGGTCCCCCAAACACACCCCAGTCACCTACATTTTCTGTTCCTTTTTATGAGGAATTAGCCCTGAAATTTTGTATACAATGATTGAAGAGGCCTTATAACATGTCCTTATCCTAATCTTGCCTGCCACTTAAGTTTCAAAACTCACTGGCCACTAACCAATTTCTTTATTTGTACCCATCTTAACCTAGTCATGAGTGATTTAAATAAGGTAGAATGGTTTGAAAAGATTATGAAATACAATTTTGTCAACTTGCCATGTCCTGATTTCTATTTAAACATTTTTTCAATCTACAAGAAAAAAATCCTTGAAAATATAGATTGAAATCAAAGAAGATGCATGAGAATATTTACTTTTTGTAAGGTTTTAACGCTAAAGCCTCAAATTTTAACCAAGGCCGGGAAAAAGCCTCTAATTTAGCTATGTTCTTGACTTACACCTATCTCAGCCCTATGATGAGAAATTTTAACAAGGAAGATAGCCTTTCAAAGTTAGTCAATTATTAATTAGTGCCTCAGACACATCCCGGTCACCTTACTTCATCGTTTATATATTTTTTACAAAAAAAGCCCTGAAGTATTATATAAAATGATTGAAGATGCCTAAAAACATGTCCTTATCCTAACCATGCCTGCCACTTAAGTCTCAAACTCACTGACCACTTACAAATTTCTTTATTTTTACCCATCTTTACCTAGTCATGAGTGATTTAAATAAGGTAGAATGGTTTGAAAAGTTATTAAATACAAATTGGTCCCCTTGCTGTGTCCTGACTCTGATTTTAACATTTTTCAATTTACTGAAAAAAGCCTTGAAAATATCAATTGAAATCAAAGAAGATGCCTAAGAATATTACCTGATTTTTATGCTAAAGCCTGAATTTTTACCTAACCTGGGAAAACACCTGTCATTTAGATTTATTCTTGAGCAACATCATTCTCATTTATGAAAAAATTAAACTGGGTAGAATGCTTTTCAAAGATTTTCAATTACAAATAGGTCCCCCAGACACACCCCAGTCACCTACATTTTCTGTTCCTTTTTATGAGGAATTAGCCCTGAAATTTTGTATACAATGATTGAACAGGCCTTATAACATGTCCTTATCCTAATCTTGCCTGCCACTTAAGTTTCAAAACTCACTGGCCACTAACCAATTTCTTTATTTGTACCCATCTTAACCTAGTCATGAGTGATTTAAATAAGGTAGAATGGTTTGAAAAGATTATGAAATACAATTTTGTCAACTTGCCATGTCCTGATTTCTATTTAAACTTTTTTTCAATCTACAAGAAAAAAAAGCATTGAAAATATTGATTGAAATCAAAGAAGATGCATGAGAATATTTACTTATTTTAATGCTAAAGCCTCAAATTTTAACCAAGGCCGGGAAAAAGCCTCTAATTTAGCTATGTTCTTGACTTACACCTATCTCAGCCCTATGATGAGAAATTTTAACAAGGAAGATAGCCTTTCAAAGTTTGTCAATTATTAATTAGTGCCTCAGACACATCCCGGTCACCTAACTTCATCGTTTATATTTTTTTTTACAAAAAAAGCCCTGAAGTATTATATAAAATGATTGAAGATGCCTAAAAACATGTCCTTATCCTAACGATGCCTGCCACTTAAGTTTCAAACTCACTGGCCACTTACAAATTTCTTTATTTTTACCCATCTTAACCTAGTCATGAGTGATTTAAATAAGGTAGAATGGTTTGAAAAGTTATTAAATACAAATTGGTCCCCTTGCTGTGTCCTGACTCAGATTTTAACATTTTTCAATTTACCGAAAAAAAGCCTTGAAAATATTAATTGAAATCAAAGAAGATGCCTAAGAATATTACCTAATTTTTTATGCTAAAGCCTGAATTATTACCTTACCTCGGAAAACACCTGTCATTTAGATTTATTCTTGAGTAACATCATTCTCATTTATGAAAAAATTAAACTGGGTAGAATGCTTTTCAAAGATTTTCAATTACAAATAGGTCCCCCAAACACACCCCAGTCACCTACATTTTCTGTTCCTTTTTATGAGGAATTAGCCCTGAAATTTTGTATACAATGATTGAAGAGGCCTTATAACATGTCCTTATCCTAATCTTGCCTGCCACTTACCGTAAGTTTCAAAACTCACTGGCCACTAACCAATTTCTTTATTTGTACCCATCTTAACCTAGTCATGAGAGATTTAAATAAGGTAGAATGGTTTGAAAAGATTATGAAATACAATTTTGTCAACTTGCCATGTCCTGATTTCTATTTAAACATTTTTTCAATCTACAAGAAAAAAATCCTTGAAAATATAGATTGAAATCAAAGAAGATGCATGAGAATATTTACTTTTTGTAAGGTTTTAACGCTAAAGCCTCAAATTTTAACCAAGGCCGGGAAAAAGCCTCTAATTTAGCTATGTTCTTGACTTACACCTATCTCAGCCCTATGATGAGAAATTTTAACAAGGAAGATAGCCTTTCAAAGTTTGTCAATTATTAATTAGTGCCTCAGACACATCCCGGTCACCTTACTTCATCGTTTATATATTTTTTACAAAAAAAGCCCTGAAGTATTATATAAAATGATTGAAGATGCCTAAAAACATGTCCTTATCCTAACCATGCCTGCCACTTAAGTCTCAAACTCACTGACCACTTACAAATTTCTTTATTTTTACCCATCTTTACCTAGTCATGAGTGATTTAAATAAGGTAGAATGGTTTGAAAAGTTATTAAATACAAATTGATCCCCTTACTGTGTCCTGACTCTGATTTTAACATTTTTCAATTTACCGAAAAAAGCCTTGAAAATATCAATTGAAATCAAAGAAGATGCCTAAGAAAATTACCTGATTTTTATGCTAAAGCCTGAATTTTTACCTAACCTGGGAAAACACCTGTCATTTAGATTTATTCTTGAGTAACATCATTCTCATTTATGAAAAAATTAAACTGGGTAGAATGCTTTTCAAAGATTTTCAATTACAAATAGGTCCCCCAGACACACCCCAGTCACCTACATTTTCTGTTCCTTTTTATGAGGAATTAGCCCTGAAATTTTGTATACAATGATTGAACAGGCCTTATAACATGTCCTTATCCTAATCTTGCCTGCCACTTAAGTTTCAAAACTCACTGGCCACTAACCAATTTCTTTATTTGTACCCATCTTAACCTAGTCATGAGTGATTTAAATAAGGTAGAATGGTTTGAAAAGATTATGAAATACAATTTTGTCAACTTGCCATGTCCTGATTTCTATTTAAACTTTTTTTCAATCTACAAGAAAAAAAAGCCTTGAAAATATTGATTGAAATCAAAGAAGATGCATGAGAATATTTACTTATTTTAACGCTAAAGCCTCAAATTTAAACAAGGCCGGGAAAAAGCCTCTAATTTAGCTATGTTCCTGACTTACACCTATCTCAGACCTATGATGAGAAATTTTAACAAGTAAGATAGCCTTTCAAAGTTTGTCAATTATTAATTAGTGCCTCAGACACATACCGGTCACCTAACTTCATCGTTTATATATTTTTTACAAAAAAAGCCCTGAAGTATTATATAAAATGATTGAAGATGCCTAAAAACATGTCCTTATCCTAACCATGCCTGCACTTAAGTCTTAAACTCACTGGCCACTTACCAATTTCTTTATTTTTACCCATCTTAACCTAGTCATGAGTGATTTAAATAAGGTAGAATGGTTTGAAAAGTTATTAAATACAAATTGGTCCCCTTGCTGTGTCCTGATTCGGATTTTAACATTTTTCAATTTACCGAAAAAAAGCCTTGAAAATATTAATTGAAATCAAAGAAGATGCCTAAGAATATTACCTGATTTTTATGCTATAGCCTGAATTTTTACCTAACCTGGGAAAACACCTGTCATTTTGATTTATTCTTGAGTAACATCATTCTCATTTATGAAAAAATTAAACTGGGTAGAATGCTTTTCAAAGATTTTCAATTACAAATAGGTCCCCCAAACACACCCCAGTCACCTACATTTTCTGTTCCTTTTTATGAGGAATTAGCCCTGAAATTTTGTATACAATGATTGAAGAGGCCTTATAACATGTCCTTATCCTAATCTTGCCTGCCACTTAAGTTTCAAAACTCACTGGCCACTAACCAATTTCTTTATTTGTACCCATCTTAACCTAGTCATGAGTGATTTAAGTAAGGTAGAATGGTTTGAAAAGATTATGAAATACAATTTTGTCAACTTGCCATGTCCTGATTTCTATTTAAACATTTTTTCAATCTACAAGAAAAAAAGCCTTGAAAATATAGATTGAAATCAAAGAAGATGCATGAGAATATTTACTTTTTGTAAGGTTTTAACGCTTAAGCCTCAAATTTTAACCAAGGCCGGGAAAAAGCCTCTAATTTAGCTATGTTCTTGACTTACACCTATCTCAGCCCTATGATGAGAAATTTTAACAAGGAAGATTGCCTTTTAAAGTTTGTCAATTATTAATTAGTGCCTCAGACACATCCCGGTCACCTAACTTCATCGTTTATATATTTTTTACAAAAAAAGCCCTGAAGTATTATATAAAATGATTGAAGATGCCTAAAAACATTTCCTTATCCTAACCATGCCTGCCACTTAAGTCTCAAACTCACTGACCACTTACAAATTTCTTTATTTGTACCCATCTTTACCTAGTCATGAGTGATTTAAATAAGGTAGAAAGGTTTGAAAAGTTATTAAATACAAATTGATCCCCTTACTGTGTCCTGACTCTGATTTTAACATTTTTCAATTTACCGAAAAAAAGCCTTGAAAATATCAATTGAAATCAAAGAAGATGCCTAAGAATATTACCTGATTTTTATGCTATAGCCTGAATTTTTATCTAACCTGGGAAAACACCTGTCATTTCGATTTATTCTTGAGCAACTACATTCTCATTTATGAAAAAATTAAACTGGGTAGAATGCTTTTCAAAGATTTTCAATTACAAATAGGTCCCCCAAACACATCCCAGTCACCTACATTTTCTGTTCCTTTTTATGAGGAATTAGCCCTGAAATTTTGTATACAATGATTGAAGAGGCCTTATAACATGTCCTTATCCTAATCTTGCCTGCCACTTAAGTTTCAAAACTCACTGGCCACTAACCAATTTCTTTATTTGTACCCATCTTAACCTAGTCATGAGTGATTTAAATAAGGTAGAATGGTTTGAAAAGATTATGAAATACAATTTTGTCAACTTGCCATGTCCTGATTTCTATTTAAACATTTTCTCAATCTACAAGAAAAAAATCCTTGAAAATATAGATTGAAATCAAAGAAGATGCATGAGAATATTTACTTTTTGTAAGGTTTTAACGCTAAAGCCTCAAATTTTAACCAAGGCCGGGAAAAAGCCTCTAATTTAGCTATGTTCTTGACTTACACCTATCTCAGCCCTATGATGAGAAATTTTAACAAGGAAGATAGCCTTTCAAAGTTTGTCAATTATTAATTAGTGCCTCAGACACATCCCGGTCACCTTACTTCATCGTTTATATATTTTTTACAAAAAAAGCCCTGAAGTATTATATAAAATGATTGAAGATGCCTAAAAACATGTCCTTATCCTAACCATGCCTGCCACTTAAGTCTCAAACTCACTGACCACTTACAAATTTCTTTATTTTTACCCATCTTTACCTAGTCATGAGTGATTTAAATAAGGTAGAATGGTTTGAAAAGTTATTAAATACAAATTGGTCCCCTTGCTGTGTCCTGACTCTGATTTTAACATTTTTCAATTTACTGAAAAAAGCCTTGAAAATATCAATTGAAATCAAAGAAGATGCCTAAGAATATTACCTGATTTTTATGCTAAAGCCTGAATTTTTACCTAACCTGGGAAAACACCTGTCATTTAGATTTATTCTTGAGCAACATCATTCTCATTTATGAAAAAATTAAACTGGGTAGAATGCTTTTCAAAGATTTTCAATTACAAATAGGTCCCCCAGACACACCCCAGTCACCTACATTTTCTGTTCCTTTTTATGAGGAATTAGCCCTGAAATTTTGTATACAATGATTGAACAGGCCTTATAACATGTCCTTATCCTAATCTTGCCTGCCACTTAAGTTTCAAAACTCACTGGCCACTAACCAATTTCTTTATTTGTACCCATCTTAACCTAGTCATGAGTGATTTAAATAAGGTAGAATGGTTTGAAAAGATTATGAAATACAATTTTGTCAACTTGCCATGTCCTGATTTCTATTTAAACTTTTTTTCAATCTACAAGAAAAAAAAGCATTGAAAATATTGATTGAAATCAAAGAAGATGCATGAGAATATTTACTTATTTTAATGCTAAAGCCTCAAATTTTAACCAAGGCCGGGAAAAAGCCTCTAATTTAGCTATGTTCTTGACTTACACCTATCTCAGCCCTATGATGAGAAATTTTAACAAGGAAGATAGCCTTTCAAAGTTTGTCAATTATTAATTAGTGCCTCAGACACATCCCGGTCACCTAACTTCATCGTTTATATTTTTTTTTACAAAAAAAGCCCTGAAGTATTATATAAAATGATTGAAGATGCCTAAAAACATGTCCTTATCCTAACGATGCCTGCCACTTAAGTTTCAAACTCACTGGCCACTTACAAATTTCTTTATTTTTACCCATCTTAACCTAGTCATGAGTGATTTAAATAAGGTAGAATGGTTTGAAAAGTTATTAAATACAAATTGGTCCCCTTGCTGTGTCCTGATTTGGATTTTAACATTTTTCAATTTACCGAAAAAAAGCCTTGAAAATATTAGTTGAAATCAAAGAAGATGCCTAAGAATATTACCTGATTTTTATGCTAAAGCCAGAATATTTTCCTAACCTGGGAAAACACCTGTCTTTAGATTTATTCTTGAGTAACATCATTCTCATTTATGAAAAAATTAAACTGGGTAGAATGCTTTTCAAAGATTTTCAATTACAAATAGGTCCCCCAAACACATCCCAGTCACCTACATTTTCTGTTCCTTTTTATGAGGAATTAGCCCTGAAATTTTGTATACAATGATTGAAGAGGCCTTTTAACATGTCCTTATCCTAATCTTGCCTGCCACTTAAGTTTCAAAACTCACTGGCCACTAACCAATTTCTTTATTTGTACCCATCTTAACCTAGTCATGAGTGATTTAAATAAGGTAGAATGGTTTGAAAAGATTATGAAATACAATTTTGTCAACTTGCCATGTCCTGATTTCTATTTAAACATTTTTTCAATCTACAAGAAAAAAAAGCCTTGAAAATATAGATTGAAATCAAAGAAGATGCATGAGAATATTTACTTTTTGTAAGGTTTTAACGCTAAAGCCTCAAATTTTAACCAAGGCCGGGAAAAAGCCTCTAATTTAGCTATGTTCTTGACTTACACCTATCTCAGCCCTATGATGAGAAATTTTAACAAGGAAGATAGCCTTTCAAAGTTAGTCAATTATTAATTAGTGCCTCAGACACATCCCGGTCACCTAACTTCATCGTTTATATATTTTTTACAAAAAAAGCCCTGAAGTATTATATAAAATGATTGAAGATGCCTAAAAACATGTCCTTATCCTAACCATGCCTGCCACTTAAGTCTCAAACTCACTGACCACTTACAAATTTCTTTATTTGTACCCATCTTTACCTAGTCATGAGTGATTTAAATAAGGTAGAAAGGTTTGAAAAGTTATTAAATACAAATTGATCCCCTTACTGTGTCCTGACTCTGATTTTAACATTTTTCAATTTACCGAAAAAAAGCCTTGAAAATATCAATTGAAATCAAAGAAGATGCCTAAGAATATTACCTGATTTTTATGCTATAGCCTGAATTTTTATCTAACCTGGGAAAACACCTGTCATTTCGATTTATTCTTGAGCAACTACATTCTCATTTATGAAAAAATTAAACTGGGTAGAATGCTTTTCAAAGATTTTCAATTACAAATAGGTCCCCCAAACACACCCCAGTCACCTACATTTTCTGTTCCTTTTTATGAGGAATTAGCCCTGAAATTTTGTATACAATGATTGAAGAGGCCTTATAACATGTCCTTATCCTAATCTTGCCTGCCACTTAAGTTTCAAAACTCACTGGCCACTAACCAATTTCTTTATTTGTACCCATCTTAACCTAGTCATGAGTGATTTAAATAAGGTAGAATGGTTTGAAAAGATTATGAAATACAATTTTGTCAACTTGCCATGTCCTGATTTCTATTTAAACATTTTTTCAATCTACAAGAAAAAAATCCTTGAAAATATAGATTGAAATCAAAGAAGATGCATGAGAATATTTACTTTTTGTAAGGTTTTAACGCTAAAGCCTCAAATTTTAACCAAGGCCGGGAAAAAGCCTCTAATTTAGCTATGTTCTTGACTTACACCTATCTCAGCCCTATGATGAGAAATTTTAACAAGGAAGATAGCCTTTCAAAGTTAGTCAATTATTAATTAGTGCCTCAGACACATCCCGGTCACCTTACTTCATCGTTTATATATTTTTTACAAAAAAAGCCCTGAAGTATTATATAAAATGATTGAAGATGCCTAAAAACATGTCCTTATCCTAACCATGCCTGCCACTTAAGTCTCAAACTCACTGACCACTTACAAATTTCTTTATTTTTACCCATCTTTACCTAGTCATGAGTGATTTAAATAAGGTAGAATGGTTTGAAAAGTTATTAAATACAAATTGGTCCCCTTGCTGTGTCCTGACTCTGATTTTAACATTTTTCAATTTACTGAAAAAAGCCTTGAAAATATCAATTGAAATCAAAGAAGATGCCTAAGAATATTACCTGATTTTTATGCTAAAGCCTGAATTTTTACCTAACCTGGGAAAACACCTGTCATTTAGATTTATTCTTGAGCAACATCATTCTCATTTATGAAAAAATTAAACTGGGTAGAATGCTTTTCAAAGATTTTCAATTACAAATAGGTCCCCCAGACACACCCCAGTCACCTACATTTTCTGTTCCTTTTTATGAGGAATTAGCCCTGAAATTTTGTATACAATGATTGAACAGGCCTTATAACATGTCCTTATCCTAATCTTGCCTGCCACTTAAGTTTCAAAACTCACTGGCCACTAACCAATTTCTTTATTTGTACCCATCTTAACCTAGTCATGAGTGATTTAAATAAGGTAGAATGGTTTGAAAAGATTATGAAATACAATTTTGTCAACTTGCCATGTCCTGATTTCTATTTAAACTTTTTTTCAATCTACAAGAAAAAAAAGCATTGAAAATATTGATTGAAATCAAAGAAGATGCATGAGAATATTTACTTATTTTAATGCTAAAGCCTCAAATTTTAACCAAGGCCGGGAAAAAGCCTCTAATTTAGCTATGTTCTTGACTTACACCTATCTCAGCCCTATGATGAGAAATTTTAACAAGGAAGATAGCCTTTCAAAGTTTGTCAATTATTAATTAGTGCCTCAGACACATCCCGGTCACCTAACTTCATCGTTTATATTTTTTTTTACAAAAAAAGCCCTGAAGTATTATATAAAATGATTGAAGATGCCTAAAAACATGTCCTTATCCTAACGATGCCTGCCACTTAAGTTTCAAACTCACTGGCCACTTACAAATTTCTTTATTTTTACCCATCTTAACCTAGTCATGAGTGATTTAAATAAGGTAGAATGGTTTGAAAAGTTATTAAATACAAATTGGTCCCCTTGCTGTGTCCTGACTCAGATTTTAACATTTTTCAATTTACCGAAAAAAAGCCTTGAAAATATTAATTGAAATCAAAGAAGATGCCTAAGAATATTACCTAATTTTTTATGCTAAAGCCTGAATTATTACCTTACCTCGGAAAACACCTGTCATTTAGATTTATTCTTGAGTAACATCATTCTCATTTATGAAAAAATTAAACTGGGTAGAATGCTTTTCAAAGATTTTCAATTACAAATAGGTCCCCCAAACACACCCCAGTCACCTACATTTTCTGTTCCTTTTTATGAGGAATTAGCCCTGAAATTTTGTATACAATGATTGAAGAGGCCTTATAACATGTCCTTATCCTAATCTTGCCTGCCACTTAAGTTTCAAAACTCACTGGCCACTAACCAATTTCTTTATTTGTACCCATCTTATCCTAGTCATGAGTGATTTAAATAAGGTAGAATGGTTTGAAAAGATTATGAAATACAATTTTGTCAACTTGCCATGTCCTGATTTCTATTTAAACATTTTTTCAATCTACAAGAAAAAAATCCTTGAAAATATAGATTGAAATCAAAGAAGATGCATGAGAATATTTACTTTTTGTAAGGTTTTAACGCTAAAGCCTCAAATTTTAACCAAGGCCGGGAAAAAGCCTCTAATTTAGCTATGTTCTTGACTTACACCTATCTCAGCCCTATGATGAGAAATTTTAACAAGGAAGATAGCCTTTCAAAGTTTGTCAATTATTAATTAGTGCCTCAGACACATCCCGGTCACCTTACTTCATCGTTTATATATTTTTTACAAAAAAAGCCCTGAAGTATTATATAAAATGATTGAAGATGCCTAAAAACATGTCCTTATCCTAACCATGCCTGCCACTTAAGTCTCAAACTCACTGACCACTTACAAATTTCTTTATTTTTACCCATCTTTACCTAGTCATGAGTGATTTAAATAAGGTAGAATGGTTTGAAAAGTTATTAAATACAAATTGATCCCCTTACTGTGTCCTGACTCTGATTTTAACATTTTTCAATTTACCGAAAAAAGCCTTGAAAATATCAATTGAAATCAAAGAAGATGCCTAAGAAAATTACCTGATTTTTATGCTAAAGCCTGAATTTTTACCTAACCTGGGAAAACACCTGTCATTTAGATTTATTCTTGAGTAACATCATTCTCATTTATGAAAAAATTAAACTGGGTAGAATGCTTTTCAAAGATTTTCAATTACAAATAGGTCCCCCAGACACACCCCAGTCACTTACATTTTCTGTTCCTTTTTATGAGGAATTAGCCCTGAAATTTTGTATACAATGATTGAACAGGCCTTATAACATGTCCTTATCCTAATCTTGCCTGCCACTTAAGTTTCAAAACTCACTGGCCACTAACCAATTTCTTTATTTGTACCCATCTTAACCTAGTCATGAGTGATTTAAATAAGGTAGAATGGTTTGAAAAGATTATGAAATACAATTTTGTCAACTTGCCATGTCCTGATTTCTATTTAAACTTTTTTTCAATCTACAAGAAAAAAAAGCCTTGAAAATATTGATTGAAATCAAAGAAGATGCATGAGAATATTTACTTATTTTAACGCTAAAGCCTCAAATTTAAACAAGGCCGGGAAAAAGCCTCTAATTTAGCTATGTTCCTGACTTACACCTATCTCAGACCTATGATGAGAAATTTTAACAAGTAAGATAGCCTTTCAAAGTTTGTCAATTATTAATTAGTGCCTCAGACACATACCGGTCACCTAACTTCATCGTTTATATATTTTTTACAAAAAAAGCCCTGAAGTATTATATAAAATGATTGAAGATGCCTAAAAACATGTCCTTATCCTAACCATGCCTGCACTTAAGTCTTAAACTCACTGGCCACTTACCAATTTCTTTATTTTTACCCATCTTAACCTAGTCATGAGTGATTTAAATAAGGTAGAATGGTTTGAAAAGTTATTAAATACAAATTGGTCCCCTTGCTGTGTCCTGATTCGGATTTTAACATTTTTCAATTTACGGAAAAAAAGCCTTGAAAATATTAATTGAAATCAAAGAAGATGCCTAAGAATATTACCTGATTTTTATGCTATAGCCTGAATTTTTACCTAACCTGGGAAAACACCTGTCATTTTGATTTATTCTTGAGTAACATCATTCTCATTTATGAAAAAATTAAACTGGGTAGAATGCTTTTCAAAGATTTTCAATTACAAATAGGTCCCCCAAACACACCCCAGTCACCTACATTTTCTGTTCCTTTTTATGAGGAATTAGCCCTGAAATTTTGTATACAATGATTGAAGAGGCCTTATAACATGTCCTTATCCTAATCTTGCCTGCCACTTAAGTTTCAAAACTCACTGGCCACTAACCAATTTCTTTATTTGTACCCATCTTAACCTAGTCATGAGTGATTTAAGTAAGGTAGAATGGTTTGAAAAGATTATGAAATACAATTTTGTCAACTTGCCATGTCCTGATTTCTATTTAAACATTTTTTCAATCTACAAGAAAAAAAGCCTTGAAAATATAGATTGAAATCAAAGAAGATGCATGAGAATATTTACTTTTTGTAAGGTTTTAACGCTTAAGCCTCAAATTTTAACCAAGGCCGGGAAAAAGCCTCTAATTTAGCTATGTTCTTGACTTACACCTATCTCAGCCCTATGATGAGAAATTTTAACAAGGAAGATTGCCTTTTAAAGTTTGTCAATTATTAATTAGTGCCTCAGACACATCCCGGTCACCTAACTTCATCGTTTATATATTTTTTACAAAAAAAGCCCTGAAGTATTATATAAAATGATTGAAGATGCCTAAAAACATTTCCTTATCCTAACCATGCCTGCCACTTAAGTCTCAAACTCACTGACCACTTACAAATTTCTTTATTTTTACCCATCTTAACCTAGTCATGAGTGATTTAAATAATGTAGAATGGTTTGAAAAGTTATTAAATACAAATTGATCCCCTTACTGTGTCCTGACTCTGATTTTAACATTTTTCAATTCACCGAAAAAAAGCCTTGAAAATATTAATTGAAATCAAAGAAGATGCCTAAGAATATTACCTGATTTTTATGCTAAAGCCTGAATTTTTACCTAACCTGGGAAAACACCTGTCATTTCGATTTATTCTTTAGCAACTACATTCTCATTTATAAAAAAATTAAACTGGGTAGAATGCTTTTCAAAGATTTTCAATTACAAATAGGTCCCCCAAACACACCCCAGTCACCTACATTTTCTGTTCCTTTTTATGAGGAATTAGCCCTGAAATTTTGTATACAATGATTGAAGAGGCCTTATAACATGTCCTTATCCTAATCTTGCCTGCCACTTAAGTTTCAAAACTCACTGGCCACCAACCAATTTCTTTATTTGTACCCATCTTAACCTAGTCATGAGTGATTTAAATAAGGTAGAATGGTTTGAAAAGATTATGAAATACAATTTTGTCAGGTTGCCATGTCCTGATTTCTATTTAAACATTTTTCAATCTACAAGAAAAAAAGGCCTTGAAAATATAGATTGAAATCAAAGAAGATGCATGAGAATATTTACTTTTTTTAAGGTTTTAACGCTAAAGCCTCAAATTTTAACCAAGGCCGGGAAAAAGCCTCTAATTTAGCTATGTTCTTGACTTACACCTATCTCAGCCCTATGATGAGAAATTTTAACAAGGAAGATAGCCTTTCAAAGTTTGTCAATTATTAATTAGTGCCTCAGACACATCCCGGTCACCTAACTTCATCGTTTCTTTTTTTTTTTTTTTACAAAAAAAGCCCTGAAGTATTATATAAAATGATTGAAGATGTCTAAAAACATGTCCTTATCCTAACCATGCCTGCCACTTTAGTTTCAAACTCACTGGCCACTTACCAATTTCTTTATTTTTACCCATCTTAACCTAGTCATGAGTGATTTAAATAAGGTAGAATGGTTTGAAAAGTTATTAAATACAAATTGGTCCCCTTGCTGTGTCCTGACTCTGATTTTAATATTTTTCAATTCACCGAAAAATAGCCTTGAAAATATTAATTGAAATCAAAGAAGATGCCTAAGAATATTACCTGATTTTTATGCTAAAGCCTGAATTTTTACCTAACCTGGGAAAACACCTGTCATTTAGATTTATTCTTGAGTAACATCATTCTCATTTATGAAAAAATTAAACTGGGTTGAATGCTTTTCAAAGATTTTCAATTACAAATAGGTCCCTAAAACTCACCCCAGTCACCTACAATTTCTGTTCTTTTTTATGAAGAATGAGCCCTGAAATTTTGTATACAATGATTGAAGAGGCCTTATAACATGTCCTTATCCTAATCTTGCCTGCAACTTAAGTTTCAAAACTCACTGGCCACTAACCAATTTCTTTATTTGTACCCATCTTATCCTAGTCATGAGTGATTTAAATAAGGTAGAATGGTTTGAAAAGTTATTAAATAAAAATTGGTCCCCTTGCTGTGTCCTGACTCGGATTTTAACATTTTTCAATTTACCGAAAAAAAAGCCTTGAAAATATAGATTGAAATCAAAGAAGATGCATGAGAATATTTACTTTTTTTAAGGTTTTAACGCTAAGCCTCAAATTTTAACCAAGGCCGGGAAAAAGCCTCTAATTTAGCTATGTTCTTGACTTACACCTATCACAGCCCTGTGATGAGAAATTTTAACAAGGAAGATAGCCTTTCAAAGTTTGTCAATAACTAATTAGTGCCTCAGACACATCCTGGTGAACTAACTTCATCGTTTCTTTTTTTTTTTTACAAAAAAAGCCCTGAAGTATTATATAATATGATTGAAGATGCCTAATAACATGTCCTTATCCTAACGATGCCTGCCACTTTAGTTTCAAACTCACTGGCCACTTACAAATTTCTTTATTTTTACCCATCTTAACCTAGTCATGAGTGATTTAAATAAGGTAGAATGGTTTGAAAAGATTATGAAATACAATTTTGTCAACTTGCCATGTCCTGATTTCTATTTAAACATTTTTTCAATCTACAAGAAAAAAAAGGCCTTGAAAATATAGATTGAAATCAAAGAAGATGCATGAGAATATTTACTTTTTGTAAGGTTTTAACGCTAAAGCCTCAAATTTTAACCAAGGCCGGGGAAAAGCCTCTAATTTAGTTATGTTCTTGACTTACACCTATCTCAGCCCTGTGATGAGAAATTTTAACAAGGAAGATAGCCTTTCAAAGTTTGTCAATTATTAATTAGTGCCTCAGATACATCCCGGTCACCTAACTTCATCGTTTATATATTTTTTACAAAAAAAGCCCTGAAGTATATTATAAAATGATTGAAGATGCCTAAAAACATGTCCTTATCCTAACGATGCCTGCCACTTAAGTCTCAAACTCACTGGCCACTTACAAATTTCTTTATTTTTAACCAATTTTAACCTAGTCATGAGTGATTTAAATAAGGTAGAATGGTTTGAAAAGATTATTAAATACAAATTGGTCCCCTTGCTGTGTCCTGACTCGGATTTTAACATTTTTCAATTTACCGAAAAAAAGCCTTGAAAATATTAATTGAAATCAAAGAAGATGCCTAAGAATATTACCTGATTTTTATGCTAAAGCCTGAATTTTTACCTAACCTGGGAAAACACCTGTCATTTAGATTTATTCTTGAGTAACATCATTCTCATTTATGAAAAAATTAAACTGGGTAGAATGCTTTTCAAAGATTTTCAATTACAAATTGGTCCCCCAAACACACCCCAGTCACCTACATTTTCTGTTCCTTTTTATGAGGAATTAGCCCTGAAATTTTGTATACAATGATTGAAGAGGCCTTATAACATGTCCTTATCCTAATCTTGCCTGCCACTTAAGTTTCAAAACTCACTGGCCACTAACCAATTTCTTTATTTGTACCCATCTTAACCTAGTCATGAGTGAATTAAATAAGGTAGAATGGTTTGAAAAGATTATGAAATACAATTTTGTCAACTTGCCATGTCCTGATTTCTATTTAAACTTTTTTTCAATCTACAAGAAAAAAAAGCCTTGAAAAAATAAAGTGAAATCAAAGAAGATGCATGAGAATATTTACTTACTTTAACGCTAAAGCCTCAAATTTTAACCAAGGCCGGGAAAAAGCCTCTAATTTAGCTATGTTCTTGACTTACACCTATCTCAGCCCTGTGATGAGAAAAAATAACAAGGAAGAAAGCCTTTCAAAGTTCGTCAATTATTAATTAGTGCCTCAGACAGATCCTGGTCAACTAACTTCATCATTTCTATTTTTTTTTACAAAAAAAGCCCTGATGTTTTATATAAAATGATTGAAGATGCCTAAAAACATGTCCTTATCCTAACCATGCCTGCCACTTAAGTCTCAAACTCACTGACCACTTACAAATTTCTTTATTTTTACCCATCTTAACCTAGTCATGAGTGATTTAAATAAGGTAGAATGGTTTGAAAAGTTATTAAATACAAATTGGTCCCCTTGCTGTGTCCTGACTCGGATTTTAACATTTTTCAATTTACCGAAAAAAAGCCTTGAAAATATTAATTGAAATCAAAGAAGATGCCTAAGAATATTACCTGATTTTTATGCTAAAGCCTGAATTTTTACCTAACCTGGGAAAACACCTGTCATTTAGATTTATTCTTGAGTAACATCATTCTCATTTATGAAAAAATTAAACTGGGTAGAATGCTTTTCAAAGATTTTCAATTACAAATAGGTCCCCCAAACACACCCCAGTCACCTACATTTTCTGTTCCTTTTTATGAGGAATTAGCCCTTAAATTTTGTATACAATGATTGAAGAGGCCTTATAACATGTCCTTATCCTAATCTTGCCTGCCACTTAAGTTTCAAAACTCACTGGCCACTAACCAATTTCTTTATTTGTACCCATCTTAACCTAGTCATGAGTGATTTAAATAAGGTAGAATGGTTTGAAAAGATTATGAAATACAATTTTGTCAACTTGCCATGTCCTGATTTCTATTTAAACTTTTTTTCAATCTACAAGAAAAAAAAGCCTTGAAAAAATAAAGTGAAATCAAAGAAGATGCATGAGAATATTTACTTATTTTAACGTTAAAGCCTCAAATTTTAACCAAGGCCTGGAAAAAGCCTCTAATTTAGCTATGTTCTTGACTTACACCTATCTCAGCCCTGAGTTGAGAAATTTTAACAAGGAAGAAAGCCTTTCAAAGTTTGTCAATTATTAATTAGTGCCTCAGACAGATCCTGGTCAACTAACTTCATCGTTTCTAATTTTTTTTTTACAAAAAAGGCCCTGAAGTATTATATAAAATGATTGAAGATGCCTAATAACATGTCCTTATCCTAACGATGCCTGCAACTTAAGTTTCAAACTCACTGGCCACTTACAAATTTCTTTATTTTTACCCATCTTAACCTAGTCATGAGTGATTTAAATAAGGTAGAATGGTTTGAAAAGTTATTAAATACAAATTGGTCCCCTTGCTGTGTCCTGACTCGGATTTTAACATTTTTAATTTACCGTAAAAAAGCCTTGAAAATATTAATTGAAATCAAAGAAGATGCCTAAGAATATTACCTGATTTTTATGCTAAAGCCTGAATTTTTACCTAACCTGGGAAAACACCTGTCATTTAGATTTATTCTTGAGTAACATCATTCTCATTTATGAAAAAATTTAACTGGGTAGAATGCTTTTCAAAGATTTTCAATTACAAATAGGTCCCCCAAACACACCCCAGTCACCTACATTTTCTGTTCCTTTTTATGAGGAATTAGCCCTGAAATTTTATATACAATGATTGAAGAGGCCTTATAACATGTCCTTATCCTAATCTTGCCTGCCACTTAAGTTTCAAAACTCACTGGCCACTAACCAATTTCTTTATTTGTACCCATCTTAACCTAGTCATGAGTGATTTTAATAAGGTAGAATGGTTTGAAAAGATTATGAAATACAATTTTGTCAACTTGCCATGTCCTGATTTCTATTTAAACTTTTTTTCAATCTACAAGAAAAATAAGCCTAGAAAATATAGATTGAAATCAAAGAAGATGCATGAGAATATTTACTTTTTTTAAGGTTTTAACTCTAAAGCCTCAAATTTTAACCAAGGCCGGGAAAAGCCTCTAATTTAGCTATGTTCTTGACTTACACCTATCTCAGCCCTATGATGAGAAATTTTAACAAGGAAGATAGCCTTTCAAAGTTTGTCAATTATTAATTAGTGCCTTAGACAGATCCCGGTCAACTAACTTCATTGTTCATATATTTTTTTACAAAAAAAGCCCTGAAGTATTATATAAAATGATTGAAGATGCCTAAAAACATGTCCTTATCCTAACCATGCCTGCCACTTAAGTCTCAAACTCACTGGCCACTTACCAATTTCTTTATTTTTACCCATCTTAACCTAGTCATGAGTGATTTAAATAAGGTAGAATGGTTTGAAAAGATTATTAAATACAAATTGGTCCCCTTGCTGTGTCCTGACTCGGATTTTAACATTTTTCAATTTACCGAAAAAAAGCCTTGAAAATGTTAATTGAAATCAAAGAAGATGCCTAAGAATATTACCTGATTTTTATGCTAAAGCCTGAATTTTTACCTAACCTGGGAAAACACCTGTCATTTAGATTTATTCTTGAGTAACATCATTCTCATTTATGAAAAATCAAACGGGTAGAATGCTTTTCAAAGATTTTCAATTACAAATAGGTCCCCCAGACACACCCATGTCACCTACATTTTCTGTTCCTTTTTATGAGGAATTAGCCCTGAAATTTTGTATACAATGATTGAAGAGGCCTTATAACATGTCCTTATCCTAATCTTGCCTGCCACTTAAGTTTCAAAACTCACTGGCCACTAACCGATTTCTTTATTTGTACCCATCTTAACCTAGTCATGAGTGATTTAAATAAGGTAGAATGGTTTGAAAAGATTATGAAATACAATTTTGTCAACTTGCCGTGTTAAACTTTTTTTCAATCTACAAGAAAAAAAAGCCTTGAAAAAATAAATTGAAATCAAAGAAGATGCATGAGAATATTTACTTATTTTAACGCTAAAGCCTCAAATTTTAACCAAGGCCGGGAAAAAGCCTCTAATTTAGCAATGTTCTTGACTTACACCTATCTCAGCCCTATGATGAGAAATTTTAACAAGGAAGATAGCCTTTCAAAGTTTGTCAATTATTAATTAGTGCCTCAGACACATCCCAGTCACCTGACTTCATCGTTTCTATTTTTTTTTTTACAAAAAAAGCCCTGAAGTATTATATAAAATGATTGAAGATGCCTAATAACATGTCCTTATCGTAACCATGCCTGCCACTTAAGTTTCAAACTCACTGGCCACTTACCAATTTCTTTATTTTTACCCATCTTAACCTAGTCATGAGTGATTTAAATAAGGTAGAATGGTTTGAAAAGTTATTAAATACAAATTGGTCCCCTTGCTGTGTCCTGACTCGGATTTTAACATTTTTCAATTTACCGAAAAAAAGCCTTGAAAATATTAATTGAAATCAAAGAAGATGCCTAAGAATATTACCTGATTTTTATGCTAAAGCCTGAGTTTTTACCTAACCTGGGACAACACCTGTCATTTTGATTTATTCTTGAGTAACATCATTCTCATTTATGAAAAAATTAAACTGGGTAGAATGCTTTTCAAAGATTTTCAATTACAAATAGGTCCCCCAAACACACCCCAGTCACCTACATTTTCTGTTCCTTTTTATGAGGAATTAGCCCTGAAATTTTGTATACAATGATTGAAGAGGCCTTATAACATGTCCTTATCCTAATCTTGCCTGCCACTTAAGTTTCAAAACTCACTGGCCACTAACCAATTTCTTTATTTGTACCCATCTTAACCTAGTCATGAGTGATTTAAATAAGGTAGAATGGTTTGAAAAGATTATGAAATACAATTTTGTCAACTTGCCATGTCCTGATTTCTATTTAAACATTTTTTCAATCTACAAGAAAAATAAGCCTTGAAAATACAGATTGAAATCAAAGAAGATGCATGAGAATATTTACTTTTTTTAAGGTTTTAACGCTAAAGCCTCAAATTTTAACCAAGGCCGGGAAAAGCATCTAATTTAGCTATGTTCTTGACTTACACCTATCTCAGCCCTATGATGAGAAATTTTAACAAGGAAGATAGCCTTTCAAAGTTTGTCAATTATTAATTAGTGCCTCAGACACATCCCGGTCACCTAACTATATCGTTAAAAATTTTTTACAAAAAAAGCCCTGAAGTATTATATAAAATGATTGAAGATGCCTAATAACATGTCCTTATCGTAACCATGCCTGCCACTTAAGTTTCAAACTCACTGGCCACTTACCAATTTCTTTATTTTTACCCATCTTAACCTAGTCATGAGTGATTTAAATAAGGTAGAATGGTTTGAAAAGTTATTAAATACAAATTGGTCCCCTTGCTGTGTCCTGACTCGGATTTTAACATTTTTCAATTTACCAAAAAAAAAGCCTTGAAAATATTAATTGAAATCAAAGAAGATGCCTAAGAATATTACCTGATTTTTATGCTAAAGCCTGAATTTTTACCTAACCTGGGAAAACACCTGTCATTTAGATTTATTCTTGAGTAACATCATTCTCATTTATGAAAAAATTAAACGGGTAGAATGCTTTTCAAAGATTTTCAATTACAAATAGGTCCCCCAAACACACACCAGTCACCTACATTTTCTGTTCCTTTTTATGAGGAATTAGCCCTGAAATTTTGTATACAATGATTGAAGAGGCCTTATAACATGTCCTTATCCTAATCTTGCCTGCCACTTAAGTTTCAAAACTCACTGGCCACTAACCAATTTCTTTATTTGTACCCATCTTAACCTAGTCATGAGTGATTTAAATAAGGTAGAATGGTTTGAAAAGATTATGAAATACAATTTTGTCAACTTGCCGTGTTAAACTTTTTTTCAATCTACAAGAAAAAAAAGCCTTGAAAAAATAAATTGAAATCAAAGAAGATGCATGAGAATATTTACTTATTTTAACGCTAAAGCCTCAAATTTTAACTAAGGCCGGGAAAAAGCCTCTAATTTAGCTATGTTCTTGACTTACACCTATCTCAGCCCTATGATGAGAAATTTTAACAAGGAAGATAGCCTTTCAAAGTTTGTCAATTATTAATTAGTACCTCAGACACATCCCGGTCACCTAACTTCATCGTTTATATATTTTTTACAAAAAAGCCCTGAAGTATTATATAAAATGATTGAAGATGCCTAAAAACATGTCCTTATCCCAACCATGCCTGCCACTTAAGTCTCAAACTCACTGGCCACTTACCAATTTCTTTATTTTTACCCATCTTAACCTAGTCATGAGTGATTTAAATAAGGTAGAATGGTTTGAAAAGTTATTTAATACAAATTGGTCCCCTTGCTGTGTCCTGACTCGGATTTTAACATTTTTCAATTTACCGAAAAAAAGCCTTGAAAATATTAATTGAAATCAAAGAAGATGCCTAAGAATATTACCTGATTTTTATGCTAAAGCCTGAATTTTTACCTAACCTGGGAAAACACCTGTCATTTAGATTTTTTCTTGAGTAACATCATTCTCATTTATGAAAAAATTAAACTGGGTAGAATGCTTTTCAAAGATTTTCAATTACAAATAGGTCCCCCAAACACACCCCAGTCACCTACATTTTCTGTTCCTTTTTATGAGGAATTAGCCCTGAAATTTTGTATACAATGATTGAAGAGGCCTTATAACATGTCCTTATCCTAATCTTGCCTGCCACTTAAGTTTCAAAACTCACTGGCCACTAACCAATTTCTTTATTTGTACCCATCTTAACCTAGTCATGAGTGATTTAAATAAGGTAGAATGGTTTGAAAAGATTATGAAATACAATTTTGTCAACTTGCCATGTCCTGATTTCTATTTAAACTTTTTTTAAATCTACAAGAAAAAAAAGGCCTTGAAAATATAGATTGAAATCAAAGAAGATGCATGAGAATATTTACTTTTTTTAAGGTTTTAACGCTAAAGCCTCAAATTTTAACCAAGGCCGGGAAAAAGCCTCTAAATTTAGCTATGTTCTTGACTTACACCTATCTCAGCCCTATGATGAAAAATTTTAACAAGGAAGATAGCCTTTCAAAGTTTGTCAATTATTAATTAGTGCCTCAGACAGATCCCAGTCACCTAACTTCATCGGTTATATATTTTTTACAAAAAAAGCCCTGATGTTTTATATAAAATGATTGAAGATGCCTAAAAACATGTCCTTATCCTAATCTTGCCTGCCACTTAAGTTTCAAAACTCACTGGCCACTAACCAATTTCTTTATTTGTACCCATCTTAACCTAGTCATGAGTGATTTAAATAAGGTAGAATGGTTTGAAAAGATTATGAAATACAATTTTGTCAACTTGCCATGTCCTGATTTCTATTTAAACATTTTTTCAATCTAAAAGAAAAAAAAGCCTTGAAAAAATAAAGTGAAATCAAAGAAGATGCATGATAATATTTACTTATTTTAATGCTAAAGCCTCAAATTTTAACCAAGGCCGGGAAAAAGCCTCTAATTTAGCTTTGTTCTTGACTTACACCTATCTCAGCCCTATGATGAGAAATTTTAACAAGGAAGATAGCCTTTCAAAGTTTGTCAATTATTAATTAGTGCCTCAGACACATCCCGGTCAACTAACTTCATCGTTAATATATTTTTTACAAAAAAAGCCCTGAAGTATTATATAAAATGATTGAAGATGCCTAAAAACATGTCCTTATCCTAACCATGCCTGCCACTTAAGTCTCAAACTCACTGGCCACTAACCAATTTCTTTATTTTTACCCATCTTAACCTAGTCATGAGTGATTTAAATAAGGTAGAATGGTTTGAAAAGATTATTAAATACAAATTGGTCCCCTTGCTGTGTCCTGACTCGGATTTTAACATTTTTCAATTTACCGAAAAAAAGCCTTGAAAATATTAATTGAAATCAAAGAAGATGCCTAAGAATATTACCTGATTTTTTTGCTAAAGCCTGAATTTTTACCTAACCTGGGAAAACACCTGTCATTTAGATTTATTCTTGAGTAACATCATTCTCATTTATGAAAAAATTAAACTGGGTAGAATGCTTTTCAAAGATTTTCAATTACAAATAGGTCCCCCAAACACACCCCAGTCACCTACATTTTCTGTTCCTTTTTATGAGGAATTAGCCCTGAAATTTTGTATACAATGATTGAAGAGGCCTTATAACATGTCCTTATCCTAATCTTGCCTGCCACTTAAGTTTCAAAACTCACTGGCCACTAACCAATTTCTTTATTTGTACCCATCTTAACCTAGTCATGAGTGATTTAAATAAGGTAGAATGGTTTGAAAAGATTATGAAATACAATTTTGTCAACTTGCCATGTCCTGATTTCTATTTAAACTTTTTTTCAATCTACAAGAAAAAAAAGCCTTGAAAAAATAAAGTGAAATCAAAGAAGATGCATGAGAATATTTACTTATTTTAACGTTAAAGCCTCAAATTTTAACCAAGGCCGGGAAAAAGCCTCTAATTTATATATGTTCTTGACTTACACCTATCTCAGCCCTATGATGAGAAATTTTAACAAGGAAGAAAGCCTTTCAAAGTTTGTCAATTATTAATTAGTGCCTCAGACAGATCCTGGTCAACTAACTTCATCGTTTCTAATTTTTTTTTTACAAAAAAGGCCCTGAAGTATTATATAAAATGATTGAAGATGCCTAATAACATGTCCTTATCCTAACGATGCCTGCAACTTAAGTTTCAAACTCACTGGCCACTTACAAATTTCTTTATTTTTACCCATCTTAACCTAGTCATGAGTGATTTAAATAAGGTAGAATGGTTTGAAAAGTTATAAAATACAAATTGGTCCCCTTGCTGTGTCCTGATTCGGATTTTAACATTTTTAATTTACCGTAAAAAAGCCTTGAAAATATTAATTGAAATCAAAGAAGATGCCTAAGAATATTACCTGATATTTATGCTAAAGCCTGAATTTTTACCTAACCTGGGAAAACACCTGTCATTTAGATTTATTCTTGAGTAACATCATTCTCATTTATGAAAAAATTTAACTGGGTAGAATGCTTTTCAAAGATTTTCAATTACAAATAGGTCCCCCAAACACACCCCAGTCACCTACATTTTCTGTTCCTTTTTATGAGGAATTAGCCCTGAAATTTTGTATACAATGATTGAAGAGGCCTTATAACATGTCCTTATCCTAATCTTGCCTGCCACTTAAGTTTCAAAACTCACTGGCCACTAACCAATTTCTTTATTTGTACCCATCTTAACCTAGTCATGAGTGATTTAAATAAGGTAGAATGGTTTGAAAAGATTATGAAATACAATTTTGTCAACTTGCCATGTCCTGATTTCTATTTAAACTTTTTTTCAATCTACAAGAAAAAAAAGCCTTGAAAAAATAAAGTGAAATCAAAGAAGATGCATGAGAATATTTACTTATTTTAATGCTAAAGCCTCAAATTTTAACCAAGGCCGGGAAAAAGCCTCTAATTTAGCTATGTTCTTGACTTACACCTATCTCAGCCCTGTGATGAGAAATTTTAACAAGGAAGAAAGCCTTTCAAAGTTTGTCAATTATTAATTAGTGCCTCAGACAGATCCTGGTCAACTAACTTCATCGTTTCTAATTTTTTTTTTACAAAAAAAGCCCTGAAGTATTATATAAAATGATTGAAGATGCCTAATAACATGTCCTTATCCTAATCTTGCCTGCCACTTAAGTTTCAAACTCACTGGCCACTTACAAATTTCTTTATTTTTACCCATCTTAACCTAGTCATGAGTGATTTAAATAAGGTAGAATGGTTTGAAAAGTTATTAAATACAAATTGGTCCCCTTGCTGTGTCCTGACTCGGATTTTAACATTTTTAATTTACCGTAAAAAAGCCTTGAAAATATTAATTGAAATCAAAGAAGATGCCTAAGAATATTACCTGATTTTTATGCTAAAGCCTGAATTTTTACCTAACCTGGGAAAACACCTGTCATTTAGATTTATTCTTGAGTAACATCATTCTCATTTATGAAAAAATTTAACTGGGTAGAATGCTTTTCAAAGATTTTCAATTACAAATAGGTCCCCCAAACACACCCCAGTCACCTACATTTTCTGTTCCTTTTTATGAGGAATTAGCCCTGAAATTTTATATACAATGATTGAAGAGGCCTTATAACATGTCCTTATCCTAATCTTGCCTGCCACTTAAGTTTCAAAACTCACTGGCCACTAACCAATTTCTTTATTTGTACCCATCTTAACCTAGTCATGAGTGATTTTAATAAGGTAGAATGGTTTGAAAAGATTATGAAATACAATTTTGTCAACTTGCCATGTCCTGATTTCTATTTAAACTTTTTTTCAATCTACAAGAAAAATAAGCCTAGAAAATATAGATTGAAATCAAAGAAGATGCATGAGAATATTTACTTTTTTTAATGTTTTAAATCTAAAGCCTCAAATTTTAACCAAGGCCGGGAAAAGCCTCTAATTTAGCTATGTTCTTGACTTACACCTATCTCAGCCCTATGATGAGAAATTTTAACAAGGAAGATAGCCTTTCAAAGTTTGTCAATTATTAATTAGTGCCTTAGACAGATCCCGGTCAACTAACTTCATTGTTTATATATTTTTTTACAAAAAAGCCCTGAAGTATTATATAAAATGATTGAAGATGCCTAAAAACATGTCCTTATCCTAACGATGCCTGCCACTTAAGTCTCAAACTCACTGGCCACTTACCAATTTCTTTATTTTTACCCATCTTAACCTAGTCATGAGTGATTTAAATAAGGTAGAATGGTTTGAAAAGATTATTAAATACAAATTGGTCCCCTTGCTGTGTCCTGACTCGGATTTTAACATTTTTCAATTTACCGAAAAAAAGCCTTGAAAATGTTAATTGAAATCAAAGAAGATGCCTAAGAATATTACCTGATTTTTATGCTAAAGCCTGAATTTTTACCTAACCTGGGAAAACACCTGTCATTTAGATTTATTCTTGAGTAACATCATTCTCATTTATGAAAAAATTAAACGGGTAGAATGCTTTTCAAAGATTTTCAATTACAAATAGGTCCCCCAGACACACCCCAGTCACCTACATTTTCTGTTCCTTTTTATGAGGAATTAGCCCTGAAATTTTGTATACAATGATTGAAGAGGCCTTATAACATGTCCTTATCCTAATCTTGCCTGCCACTTAAGTTTCAAAACTCACTGGCCACTAACCAATTTCTTTATTTGTACCCATCTTAACCTAGTCATGAGTGATTTAAATAAGGTAGCATGGTTTGAAAAGATTATGAAATACAATTTTGTCAACTTGCCATGTCCTGATTTCTATTTAAACTTTTTTTCAATCTACAAGAAAAAAAAGCCTTGAAAAAATAAATTGAAATCAAAGAAGATGCATGAGAATATTTACTTATTTTAACGCTAAAGCCTCAAATTTTAACAAAGGCCGGGAAAAAGCCTCTAATTTAGCTATGTTCTTGACTTACACCTATCTCAGCCCTGTGATGAGAAATTTTAACAAGGAAGAAAGCCTTTCAAAGTTTGTCAATTATTAATTAGTGCCTCAGACACATCCCAGTCACCTGACTTCATCGTTTCTATTTTTTTTTTTTTTACAAAAAAAGCCCTGAAGTATTATATAAAATGATTGAAGATGCCTAATAACATGTCCTTATCGTAACCATGCCTGCCACTTAAGTTTCAAACTCACTGGCCACTTACCAATTTCTTTATTTTTACCCATCTTAACCTAGTCATGAGTGATTTAAATAAGGTAGAATGGTTTGAAAAGTTATTAAATACAAATTGGTCCCCTTGCTGTGTCCTGACTCGGATTTTAACATTTTTCAATTTACCGAAAAAAAGCCTTGAAAATATTAATTGAAATCAAAGAAGATGCCTAAGAATATTACCTGATTTTTATGCTAAAGCCTGAATTTTTACCTAACCTGGGAAAACACCTGTCATTTAGATTTTTCTTGAGTAACATCATTCTCATTTATGAAAAAATTAAACTGGGTAGAATGCTTTTCAAAGATTTTCAATTACAAATAGGTCCCCCAAACACATCCCAGTCACCTACATTTTCTGTTCCTTTTTATGAGGAATTAGCCCTGAAATTTTGTATACAATGATTGAAGAGGCCTTATAACATGTCCTTATCCTAATCTTGCCTGCCACTTAAGTTTCAAAACTCACTGGCCACTAACCAATTTCTTTATTTGTACCCATCTTAACCTAGTAATGAGTGATTTAAAGAAGGTAGAATGGTTTGAAAAGATTATGAAATACAATTTTGTCAACTTGCCATGTCCTGATTTCTATTTAAACATTTTTTCAATCTACAAGAAAAATAAGCCTAGAAAATATAGATTGAAATCAAAGAAGATGCATGAGAATATTTACTTTTTTTAAGGTTTTAACGCTAAAGCCTCAAATTTTAACCAAGGCCGGGAAATTTATCTTATTTAGCTATGTTCTTGACTTACACCTATCTCAGCCCTATGATGAGAAATTTTAACAAGGAAGATAGCCTTTCAAAGTTTGTCAATTATTAATTAGTGCCTCAGACACATCCCGGTCACCTAACTTCATCGTTAAAAATTTTTTACAAAAAAAGCCCTGAAGTATTATATAAAATGATTGAAGATGCCTAAAAACATGTCCTTATCCTAACCATGCCTGCCACTTAAGTTTCAAACTCACTGGCCACTTACCAATTTCTTTATTTTTACCCATCTTAACCTAGTCATGAGTGATTTAAATAAGGTAGAATGGTTTGAAAAGTTATTAAATACAAATTGGTCCCCTTGCTGTGTCCTGACTCGGATTTTAACATTTTTCAATTTACCAAAAAAAAAGCCTTGAAAATATTAATTGAAATCAAAGAAGATGCCTAAGAATATTACCTGATTTTTATGCTAAAGCCTGAATTTTTACCTAACCTGGGAAAACACCTGTCATTTAGATTTATTCTTGAGTAACATCATTCTCATTTATGAAAAAATTAAACGGGTAGAATGCTTTTCAAAGATTTTCAATTACAAATAGGTCCCCCAAACACACCCCAGTCACCTACATTTTCTGTTCCTTTTTATGAGGAATTAGCCCTGAAATTTTGTATACAATGATTGAAGAGGCCTTATAACATGTCCTTATCCTAATCTTGCCTGCCACTTAAGTTTCAAAACTCACTGGCCACTAACCAATTTCTTTATTTGTACCCATCTTAACCTAGTCATGAGTGATTTAAATAAGGTAGAATGGTTTGAAAAGATTATGAAATACAATTTTGTCAACTTGCCGTGTTAAACTTTTTTTCAATCTACAAGAAAAAAAAGCCTTGAAAAAATAAATTGAAATCAAAGAAGATGCATGAGAATATTTACTTATTTTAACGCTAAAGCCTCAAATTTTAACCAAGGCCGGGAAAAAGCCTCTAATTTAGCAATGTTCTTGACTTACACCTATCTCAGCCCTATGATGAGAAATTTTAACAAGGAAGATAGCCTTTCAAAGTTTGTCAATTATTTATTAGTGCCTCAGACACATCCCAGTCACCTGACTTCATCGTTTCTATTTTTTTTTTACAAAAAAAGCCCTGAAGTATTATATAAAATGATTGAAGATGCCTAATAACATGTCCTTATCGTAACCATGCCTGCCACTTAAGTTTCAAACTCACTGGCCACTTACCAATTTCTTTATTTTTACCCATCTTAACCTAGTCATGAGTGATTTAAATAAGGTAGAATGGTTTGAAAAGTTATTAAATACAAATTGGTCCCCTTGCTGTGTCCTGACTCGGATTTTAACATTTTTCAATTTACCAAAAAAAAAGCCTTGAAAATATTAATTGAAATCAAAGAAGATGCCTAAGAATATTACCTGATTTTTATGCTAAAGCCTGAATTTTTACCTAACCTGGGAAAACACCTGTCATTTAGATTTATTCTTGAGTAACATCATTCTCATTTATGAAAAAATTAAACTGGGTAGAATGCTTTTCAAAGATTTTCAATTACAAATAGGTCCCCCAAACACACCCCAGTCACCTACATTTTCTGTTCCTTTTTATGAGGAATTAGCCCTGAAATTTTGTATACAATGATTGAAGAGGCCTTATAACATGTCCTTATCCTAATCTTGCCTGCCACTTAAGTTTCAAAACTCACTGGCCACTAACCAATTTCTTTATTTGTACCCATCTTAACCTAGTCATGAGTGATTTAAATAAGGTAGAATGGTTTGAAAAGATTATGAAATACAATTTTGTCAACTTGCCGTGTTAAACTTTTTTTCAATCTACAAGAAAAAAAAGCCTTGAAAAAATAAATTGAAATCAAAGAAGATGCATGAGAATATTTACTTATTTTAACGCTAAAGCCTCAAATTTTAACCAAGGCCGGGAAAAAGCCTCTAATTTAGCAATGTTCTTGACTTACACCTATCTCAGCCCTATGATGAGAAATTTTAACAAGGAAGATAGCCTTTCAAAGTTTGTCAATTATTAATTAGTACCTCAGACACATCCCGGTCACCTAACTTCATCGTTTATATATTTTTTACAAAAAAGCCCTGAAGTATTATATAAAATGATTGAAGATGCCTAAAAACATGTCCTTATCCTAACAATGCCTGCCACTTAAGTCTCAAACTCACTGGCCACTTACCAATTTCTTTATTTTTACCCATCTTAACCTAGTCATGAGTGATTTAAATAAGGTAGAATGGTTTGAAAAGTTATTTAATACAAATTGGTCCCCTTGCTGTGTCCTGACTCGGATTTTAACATTTTTCAATTTACTGAAAAAAAGCCTTGAAAATATTAATTGAAATCAAAGAAGATGCCTAAGAATATTACCTGATTTTTATGCTAAAGCCTGAATTTTTACCTAACCTGGGAAAACACCTGTCATTTAGATTTTTTCTTGAGTAACATCATTCTCATTTATGAAAAAATTAAACTGGGTAGAATGCTTTTCAAAGATTTTCAATTACAAATAGGTCCCCCAAACACACCCCAGTCACCTACATTTTCTGTTCCTTTTTATGAGGAATTAGCCCTGAAATTTTGTATACAATGATTGAAGAGGCCTTATAACATGTCCTTATCCTAATCTTGCCTGCCACTTAAGTTTCAAAACTCACTGGCCACTAACCAATTTCTTTATTTGTACCCATCTTAACCTAGTCATGAGTGATTTAAATAGGGTAGAATGGTTTGAAAAGATTATGAAATACAATTTTGTCAACTTGCCATGTCCTGATTTCTATTTAAACTTTTTTTAAATCTACAAGAAAAAAAAGGCCTTGAAAATATAGATTGAAATCAAAGAAGATGCATGAGAATATTTACTTTTTTTAATGTTTTAAATCTAAAGCCTCAAATTTTAACCAAGGCCGGGAAAAAGCCTCTAAATTTAGCTATGTTCTTGATTGACACCTATCTCAGCCCTATGATGAAAAATTTTAACAAGGAAGATAGCCTTTCAAAGTTTGTCAATTATTAATTAGTGCCTCAGACAGATCCCAGTCACCTAACTTCATCGGTTATATATTTTTTACAAAAAAAGCCCTGATGTTTTATATAAAATGATTGAAGATGCCTAAAAACATGTCCTTATCCTAATCTTGCCTGCCACTTAAGTTTCAAAACTCACTGGCCACTAACCAATTTCTTTATTTGTACCCATCTTAACCTAGTCATGAGTGATTTAAATAAGGTAGAATGGTTTGAAAAGATTATGAAATACAATTTTGTCAACTTGCCATGTCCTGATTTCTATTTAAACTTTTTTTCAATCTACAAGAAAAAAAAGCCTTGAAAAAATAAAGTGAAATCAAAGAAGATGCATGAGAATATTTACTTACTTTAACGCTAAAGCCTTAAATTTTAACCAAGGCCGGGAAAAAGCCCCTTATTTAGCTTTGTTCTTGACTTACACCTATCTCAGCCCTATGATGAGAAATTTTAACAAGAAAGATAGCCTTTCAAAGTTTGTCAATTATTAATTAGTGCCTCAGATACATCCCGGTCACCTAACTTCATCGTTAATATATTTTTTACAAAAAAAGCCCTGAAGTATTATATAAAATGATTGAAGATGCCTAAAAACATGTCCTTATCCTAACCATGCCTGCCACTTAAGTCTCAAACTCACTGGCCACTAACCAATTTCTTTATTTTTACCCATCTTAACCTAGTCATGAGTGATTTAAATAAGGTAGAATGGTTTGAAAAGATTATTAAATACAAATTGGTCCCCTTGCTGTGTCCTGACTCGGATTTTAACATTTTTCAATTTACCGAAAAAAAAGCCTTGAAAATATTAATTGAAATCAAAGAAGATGCCTAAGAATATTACCTGATTTTTTTTGCTAAAGCCTGAATTTTTACCTAACCTGGGAAAACACCTGTCATTTAGATTTATTCTTGAGTAACATCATTCTCATTTATGAAAAAATTAAACTGGGTAGAATGCTTTTCAAAGATTTTCAATTACAAATAGGTCCCCCAAACACACCCCAGTCACCTACATTTTCTGTTCCTTTTTATGAGGAATTAGCCCTGAAATTTTGTATACAATGATTGAAGAGGCCTTATAACATGTCCTTATCCTAATCTTGCCTGCCACTTAAGTTTCAAAACTCACTGGCCACTAACCAATTTCTTTATTTGTACCCATCTTAACCTAGTCATGAGTGATTTAAATAAGGTAGAATGGTTTGAAAAGATTATGAAATACAATTTTGTCAACTTGCCATGTCCTGATTTCTATTTAAACTTTTTTTCAATCTACAAGAAAAAAAAGCCTTGAAAAAATAAAGTGAAATCAAAGAAGATGCATGAGAATATTTACTTACTTTAACGCTAAAGCCTCAAATTTTAACCAAGGCCGGGAAAAAGCCTCTAATTTAGCTATGTTCTTGACTTACACCTATCTCAGCCCTGTGATGAGAAAAAATAACAAGGAAGAAAGCCTTTCAAAGTTCGTCAATTATTAATTAGTGCCTCAGACAGATCCCGGTCAACTAACTTCATCATTTCTATTTTTTTTTACAAAAAAAGCCCTGATGTTTTATATAAAATGATTGAAGATGCCTAATAACATGTCCTTATCCTAACAATGCCTGCCACTTAAGTTTCAAACTCATTAGCCACTTACAAATTTCTTTATTTTTACCCATCTTAACCTAGTCATGAGTGATTTAAATAAGGTAGAATGGTTTGAAAAGTTATTAAATACAAATTGGTCCCCTTGCTGTGTCCTGACTCGGATTTTAACATTTTTCAATTTAGCGAAAAAAAAGCCTTGAAAATATTAATTGAAATCAAAGAAGATGCCTAAGAATATTACCTGATTTTTATGCTAAAGCCTGAATTTTTACCTAACCTGGGAAAACACCTGTCATTTAGATTTATTCTTGAGTAACATCATTCTCATTTATGAAAAAATTAAACTGGGTAGAATGCTTTTCAAAGATTTTCAATTACAAATAGGTCCCCCAAACACACCCCAGTCACCTACATTTTCTGTTCCTTTTTATGAGGAATTAGCCCTGAAATTTTGTATACAATGATTGAACAGGCCTTATAACATGTCCTTATCCTAATCTTGCCTGCCACTTAAGTTTCAAAACTCACTGGCCACTAACCGATTTCTTTATTTGTACCCATCTTAACCTAGTCATGAGTGATTTAAATAAGGTAGAATGGTTTGAAAAGATTATGAAATACAATTTTGTCAACTTGCCATGTCCTGATTTCTATCTAAACTTTTTTTCAATCTACAAGAAAAAAAAGCCTTGAAAAAATAAATTGAAATCAAAGAAGATGCATGAGAATATTTACTTATTTTAATGCTAAAGCCTCAAATTTTAACAAAGGCCGGGAAAAAGCCTCTAATTTAGCTATGCTCTTGACTTACACCTATCTCAGCCCTGTGATGAGAAATTTTAACAAGAAAGAAAGCCTTTCAAAGTTTGTCAATTATTAATTAGTGCCTCAGACACATCCCGGTCAACTATCTTCATAGTTTCTATTTTTTTTTTACAAAAAAAGCCCTGAAGTATTATATAAAATAATTGAAGATGCCTAAAAACATGTCCTTATCCTTACGATGCCTGCCACTTAAGTTTCAAACTCACTGGCCACTTACAAATTTCTTTATTTTTACCCATCTTAACCTAGTCATGAGTGATTTAAATAAGGTAGAATGGTTTGAAAAGATTATGAAATACAAATTGGTCCCCTTGCTGTGTCCTGACTAGGATTTTAACTTTTTTCAATTTACCGAAAAAAAGCCTTGCAATATTAATTGAAATCAAAGAAGTTGCCTAAGAATATTACCTGATTTTTATGCTAAAGCCTGAATTTTTACCTAACCTGGGAAAACACCTGTCATTTAGATTTTTCTTGAGTAACATCATTCTCATTTATGAAAAAATTAAACTGGGTAGAATGCTTTTCAAAGATTTTCAATTTCAAATAGGTCCCCCAAACACACCCCAGTCACCTACATTTTCTGTTCCTTTTTATGAGGAATTAGCCCTGAAATTTTGTATACAATGATTGAAGAGGCCTTATAACATGTCCTTATCCTAATCTTGCCTGCCACTTAAGTTTCAAAACTCACTGGCCACTAACCAATTTCTTTATTTGTACCAATCTTAACCTAGTCATGAGTGATTTAAATAAGGTAGAATGGTTTGAAAAGATTATGAAATACAATTTTGTCAACATGCCATGTCCTGATTTCTATTTAAACTTTTTTTCAATCTACAAGAAAAATAAGCCTTGAAAATATAGATTGAAATCAAAGAAGATGCATGAGAATATTTACTTTTTTTAAGGTTTTAACACTAAAGCCTCAAATTTTAACCAAGACCGGGAAAAAGCCTCTAATTTAGCTATGTTCTTGACTTACACCTATCTCAGCCCAATGATGAGAAATTTTAACAAGGAAGATAGCCTTTCAAAGTTTGTCAATTATTAATTAGTGCCTCAGACAGATCCCGGTCACCTAACTTCATCGTTTATATATTTTTTATACAAAAAAAGCCCTGAAGTATTATATAAAATGATTGAAGATGCCTAAAAACATGTCCTTATCCTAACCATGCCTGCCACTTAAGTCTCAAACTCACTGGCCACTTACCAATTTCTTTATTTTTACCCATCTTAACCTAGTCATGAGTGATTTAAATAAGGTAGAATGGTTTGAAAAGTTATTAAATACAAATTGGTCCCCTTGCTGTGTCCTGACTCGGATTTTAACATTTTTCAATTTACCAAAAAAAAAGCCTTGAAAATATTAATTGAAATCAAAGAAGATGCCTAAGAATATTACCTGATTTTTATGCTAAAGCCTGAATTTTTACCTAACCTGGGAAAACACCTGTCATTTAGATTTATTCTTGAGTAACATCATTCTCATTTATGAAAAAATTAAACGGGTAGAATGCTTTTCAAAGATTTTCAATTACAAATAGATCCCCCAAACACACCCCAGTCACCTACATTTTCTGTTCCTTTTTATGAGGAATTAGCCCTGAAATTTTGTATACAATGATTGAAGAGGCCTTATAACATGTCCTTATCCTAATCTTGCCTGCCACTTAAGTTTCAAAACTCACTGGCCACTAACCAATTTCTTTATTTGTACCCATCTTAACCTAGTCATGAGTGATTTAAATAAGGTAGAATGGTTTGAAAAGATTATGAAATACAATTTTGTCAACTTGCCATGTTAAACTTTTTTTCAATCTACAAGAAAAAAAAGCCTTGAAAAAATAAATTGAAATCAAAGAAGATGCATGAGAATATTTACTTATTTTAACGCTAAAGCCTCAAATTTTAACCAAGGCCGGGAAAAAGCCTCTAATTTAGCAATGTTCTTGACTTACACCTATCTCAGCCCTATGATGAGAAATTATAACAAGGAAGATAGCCTTTCAAAGTTTGTCAATTATTAATTAGTGCCTCAGACAGATCCCGGTCACCTAACTTCATCGTTTATATATTTTTTACAAAAAATCCCTGAAGTATTATATAAAATGATTGAAGATGCCTAAAAACATGTCCTTATCCTAACCATGCCTGCCACTTAAGTCTCAAACTCACTGGCCACTTACCAATTTCTTTATTTTTACCCATCTTAACCTAGTCATGAGTGATTTAAATAAGGTAGAATGGTTTGAAAAGTTATTAAATACAAATTGGTCCCCTTGCTGTGTCCTGACTCGGATTTTAACATTTTTCAATTTACCGAAAAAAAGCCTTGAAAATATTAATTGAAATCAAAGAAGATGCCTAAGAATATTACCTGATTTTTATGCTAAAGCCTGAATTTTTACCTAACCTGGGAAAACACCTGTCATTTAGATTTATTCTAGAGTAACATCATTCTCATTTATGAAAAAATTAAACTGGGTAGAATGCTTTTCAAAGATTTTCAATTACAAATAGGTCCCCCAAACACACCCCAGTCACCTACATTTTCTGTTCCTTTTTATGAGGAATTAGCCCTGAAATTTTGTATACAATGATTGAAGAGGCCTTATAACATGTCCTTATCCTAATCTTGCCTGCCACTTAAGTTTCAAAACTCACTGGCCACTAACCAATTTCTTTATTTGTACCCATCTTAACCTAGTCATGAGTGATTTTAATAAGGTAGAATGGTTTGAAAAGATTATGAAATACAATTTTGTCAACATGCCATGACCTGATTTCTATTTAAACTTTTTTTCAATCTACAAGAAAAATAAGCCTTGAAAATATAGATTGAAATCAAAGAAGATGCATGAGAATATTTACTTTTTTTAAGGTTTTAACACTAAAGCCTCAAATTTTAACCAAGGCCGGGAAAAAGCCTCTAATTTAGCTATGTTCTTGACTTACACCTATCTCAGCCCAATGATGAGAAATTTTAACAAGGAAGATAGCCTTTCAAAGTTTGTCAATTATTAATTAGTGCCTCAGACACATCCCGGTCACCTAACTTCATCGTTTCTATTTTTTTTTTAACAAAAAAAGCCCTGAAGTATTATATAAAATGATTGAAGATGCCTAAAAACATGTCCTTATCCTAACCATGCCTGCCACTTAAGTCTCAAACTCACTGGCCACTTACCAATTTCTTTATTTTTACCCATCTTAACCTAGTCATGAGTGATTTAAATAAGGTAGAATGGTTTGAAAAGTTATTAAATACAAATTGGTCCCCTTGCTGTGTCCTGACTCGGATTTTAACATTTTTCAATTTACCGAAAAAAAGCCTTGAAAATATTAATTGAAATCAAAGAAGATGCCTAAGAATATTACCTGATTTTTATGCTAAAGCCTGAATTTTTACCTAACCTGGGAAAACACCTGTCATTTAGATTTATTCTTGAGTAACATCATTCTCATTTATGAAAAAATTAAACTGGGTAGAATGCTTTTCAAAGATTTTCAATTACAAATAGGTCCCCCAAACACACCCCAGTCACCTATATTTTCTGTTCCTTTTTATGAGGAATTAGCCCTGAAATTATGTATACAATGATTGAAGAGGCCTTATAACATGTCCTTATCTTAATCTTGCCTGCCACTTAAGTTTCAAAACTCACTGGCCACTAACCAATTTCTTTATTTGTACCCATCTTAACCTAGTCATGAGTGATTTAAATAAGGTAGAATGGTTTGAAAAGATTATGAAATACAATTTTGTCAACTTGCCGTGTTAAACTTTTTTTCAATCTACAAGAAAAAAAAGCCTTGAAAAAATAAATTGAAATCAAAGAAGATGCATGAGAATATTTACTTATTTTAACGCTAAAGCCTCAAATTTTAACCAAGGCCGGGAAAAAGCCTCTAATTTAGCAATGTTCTTGACTTACACCTATCTCAGCCCTATGATGAGAAATTTTAACAAGGAAGATAGCCTTTCAAAGTTTGTCAATTATTAATTAGTGCCTCAGACACATCCCGGTCACCTAACTTCATCGTTTATATATTTTTTACAAAAAAAGCCCTGAAGTATTATATAAAATGATTGAAGATGCCTAAAAACATGTCCTTATCCTAACCATGCCTGCCACTTAAGTCTCAAACTCTCTGGCCACTTACCAATTTCTTTATTTTTACCCATCTTAACATAGTCATGAGTGATTTAATTAAGGTAGAATGGTTTGAAAAGTTATTAAATACAAATTGGTCCCCTTGCTGTGTCCTGACTCGGATTTTAACATTTTTCAATTTACCGAAAAAAAGCCTTGAAAATATTAATTGAAATCAAAGAAGATGCCTAAGAATATTACCTGATTTTTATGCTAAAGCCTGAATTTTTACCTAACCTGGGAAAACACCTGTCATTTAGATTTATTCTTGAGTAACATCATTCTCATTTATGAAAAAATTAAACTGGGTAGAATGCTTTTCAAAGATTTACAATTACAAATAGATCCCCCAAACACACCCCAGTCACCTACATTTTCTGTTCCTTTTTATGAGGAATTAGCCCTGAAATTTTGTATACAATGATTGAAGAGGCCTTATAACATGTCCTTATCCTAATCTTGCCTGCCACTTAAGTTTCAAAACTCACTGGCCACTAACCAATTTCTTTATTTGTACCCATCTTAACCTAGTCATGAGTGATTTAAATAAGGTAGAATGGTTTGAAAAGATTATGAAATACAATTTTGTCAACTTGCCATGTTAAACTTTTTTTCAATCTACAAGAAAAAAAAGCCTTGAAAAAATAAATTGAAATCAAAGAAGATGCATGAGAATATTTACTTATTTTAACGCTAAAGCCTCAAATTTTAACCAAGGCCGGGAAAAAGCCTCAGACACATCCCGGTCACCTAACTTCATCGTTTATATATTTTTTACAAAAAAAGCCCTGAAGTATTATATAAAATGATTGAAGATGCCTAAAAACATGTCCTTATCCTAACCATGCCTGCCACTTAAGTCTCAAACTCACTGGCCACTTACCAATTTCTTTATTTTTACCCATCTTAACCTAGTCATGAGTGATTTAAATAAGGTAGAATGGTTTGAAAAGTTATTAAATACAAATTGGTCCCCTTGCTGTGTCCTGACTCGGATTTTAACATTTTTCAATTTACCGAAAAAAAGCCTTGAAAATATTAATTGAAATCAAAGAAGATGCCTAAGAATATTACCTGATTTTTATGCTAAAGCCTGAATTTTTACCTAACCTGGGAAAACACCTGTCATTTAGATTTATTCTTGAGTAACATCATTCTCATTTATGAAAAAATTAAACTGGGTAGAATGCTTTTCAAAGATTTTCAATTACAAATAGGTCCCCGAAACACACCCCAGTCACCTACATTTTCTGTTCCTTTTTATGAGGAATTAGCCCTGAAATTATGTATACAATGATTTAAGAGGCCTTATAACATGTCCTTATCTTAATCTTGCCTGCCACTTAAGTTTCAAAACTCACTGGCCACTAACCAATTTCTTTATTTGTACCCATCTTAACCTAGTCATGAGTGATTTAAATAAGGTAGAATGGTTTGAAAAGATTATGAAATACAATTTTGTCAACTTGCCGTGTTAAACTTTTTTTCAATCTACAAGAAAAAAAAGCCTTGAAAAAATAAATTGAAATCAAAGAAGATGCATGAGAATATTTACTTATTTTAACGCTAAAGCCTCAAATTTTAACCAAGGCCGGGAAAAAGCCTCTAATTTAGCAATGTTCTTGACTTACACCTATCTCAGCCCTATGATGAGAAATTTTAACAAGGAAGATAGCCTTTCAAAGTTTGTCAATTATTAATTAGTGCCTCAGACACATCCCGGTCACCTAACTTCATCGTTTATATATTTTTTACAAAAAAAGCCCTGAAGTATTATATAAAATGATTGAAGATGCCTAAAAACATGTCCTTATCCTAACCATGCCTGCCACTTAAGTCTCAAACTCTCTGGCCACTTACCAATTTCTTTATTTTTACCCATCTTAACATAGTCATGAGTGATTTAATTAAGGTAGAATGGTTTGAAAAGTTATTAAATACAAATTGGTCCCCTTGCTGTGTCCTGACTCGGATTTTAACATTTTTCAATTTACCGAAAAAAAGCCTTGAAAATATTAATTGAAATCAAAGAAGATGCCTAAGAATATTACCTGATTTTTATGCTAAAGCCTGAATTTTTACCTAACCTGGGAAAACACCTGTCATTTAGATTTATTCTTGAGTAACATCATTCTCATTTATGAAAAAATTAAACTGGGTAGAATGCTTTTCAAAGATTTACAATTACAAATAGGTCCCCCAAACACACCCCAGTCACCTACATTTTCTGTTCCTTTTTATGAGGAATTAGCCCTGAAATTTTGTATACAATGATTGAAGAGGCCTTATAACATGTCCTTATCCTAATCTTGCCTGCCACTTAAGTTTCAAAACTCACTGGCCACTAACCAATTTCTTTATTTGTACCCATCTTAACCTAGTCATGAGTGATTTAAATAAGGTAGAATGGTTTGAAAAGATTATGAAATACAATTTTGTCAACTTGCCATGTTAAACTTTTTTTCAATCTACAAGAAAAAAAAGCCTTGAAAAAATAAATTGAAATCAAAGAAGATGCATGAGAATATTTACTTATTTTAACGCTAAAGCCTCAAATTTTAACCAAGGCCGGGAAAAAGCCTCAGACACATCCCGGTCACCTAACTTCATCGTTTATATATTTTTTACAAAAAAAGCCCTGAAGTATTATATAAAATGATTGAAGATGCCTAAAAACATGTCCTTATCCTAACCATGCCTGCCACTTAAGTCTCAAACTCACTGGCCACTTACCAATTTCTTTATTTTTACCCATCTTAACCTAGTCATGAGTGATTTAAATAAGGTAGAATGGTTTGAAAAGTTATTAAATACAAATTGGTCCCCTTGCTGTGTCCTGACTCGGATTTTAACATTTTTCAATTTACCGAAAAAAAGCCTTGAAAATATTAATTGAAATCAAAGAAGATGCCTAAGAATATTACCTGATTTTTATGCTAAAGCCTGAATTTTTACCTAACCTGGGAAAACACCTGTCATTTAGATTTATTCTTGAGTAACATCATTCTCATTTATGAAAAAATTAAACTGGGTAGAATGCTTTTCAAAGATTTTCAATTACAAATAGGTCCCCCAAACACACCCCAGTCACCTACATTTTCTGTTCCTTTTTATGAGGAATTAGCCCTGAAATTTTGTATACAATGATTGAAGAGGCCTTATAACATGTCCTTATCTTAATCTTGCCTGCCACTTAAGTTTCAAAACTCACTGGCCACTAACCAATTTCTTTATTTGTACCCATCTTAACCTAGTCATGAGTGATTTAAATAAGGTAGAATGGTTTGAAAAGATGATGAAATACAATTTTGTCAACTTGCCGTGTTAAACTTTTTTTCAATCTACAAGAAAAAAAAGCCTTGAAAAAATAAATTGAAATCAAAGAAGATGCATGAGAATATTTACTTATTTTAACGCTAAAGCCTCAAATTTTAACCAAGGCCGGGAAAAAGCCTCTAATTTAGCAATGTTCTTGACTTACACCTATCTCAGCCCTATGATGAGAAATTTTAACAAGGAAGATAGCCTTTCAAAGTTTGTCAATTATTAATTAGTGCCTCAGACACATCCCGGTCACCTAACTTCATCGTTTATATATTTTTTACAAAAAAAGCCCTGAAGTATTATATAAAATGATTGAAGATGCCTAAAAACATGTCCTTATCCTAACCATGCCTGCCACTTAAGTCTCAAACTCTCTGGCCACTTACCAATTTCTTTATTTTTACCCATCTTAACATAGTCATGAGTGATTTAATTAAGGTAGAATGGTTTGAAAAGTTATTAAATACAAATTGGTCCCCTTGCTGTGTCCTGACTCGGATTTTAACATTTTTCAATTTACCGAAAAAAAGCCTTGAAAATATTAATTGAAATCAAAGAAGATGCCTAAGAATATTACCTGATTTTTATGCTAAAGCCTGAATTTTTACCTAACCTGGGAAAACACCTGTCATTTAGATTTATTCTTGAGTAACATCATTCTCATTTATGAAAAAATTAAACTGGGTAGAATGCTTTTCAAAGATTTACAATTACAAATAGGTCCCCCAAACACACCCCAGTCACCTACATTTTCTGTTCCTTTTTATGAGGAATTAGCCCTGAAATTTTGTATACAATGATTGAAGAGGCCTTATAACATGTCCTTATCCTAATCTTGCCTGCCACTTAAGTTTCAAAACTCACTGGCCACTAACCAATTTCTTTATTTGTACCCATCTTAACCTAGTCATGAGTGATTTAAATAAGGTAGAATGGTTTGAAAAGATTATGAAATACAATTTTGTCAACTTGCCATGTTAAACTTTTTTTCAATCTACAAGAAAAAAAAGCCTTGAAAAAATAAATTGAAATCAAAGAAGATGCATGAGAATATTTACTTATTTTAACGCTAAAGCCTCAAATTTTAACCAAGGCCGGGAAAAAGCCTCAGACACATCCCGGTCACCTAACTTCATCGTTTATATATTTTTTACAAAAAAAGCCCTGAAGTATTATATAAAATGATTGAAGATGCCTAAAAACATGTCCTTATCCTAACCATGCCTGCCACTTAAGTCTCAAACTCACTGGCCACTTACCAATTTCTTTATTTTTACCCATCTTAACCTAGTCATGAGTGATTTAAATAAGGTAGAATGGTTTGAAAAGTTATTAAATACAAATTGGTCCCCTTGCTGTGTCCTGACTCGGATTTTAACATTTTTCAATTTACCGAAAAAAAGCCTTGAAAATATTAATTGAAATCAAAGAAGATGCCTAAGAATATTACCTGATTTTTATGCTAAAGCCTGAATTTTTACCTAACCTGGGAAAACACCTGTCATTTAGATTTATTCTTGAGTAACATCATTCTCATTTATGAAAAAATTAAACTGGGTAGAATGCTTTTCAAAGATTTTCAATTACAAATAGGTCCCCCAAACACACCCCAGTCACCTACATTTTCTGTTCCTTTTTATGAGGAATTAGCCCTGAAATTATGTATACAATGATTGAAGAGGCCTTATAACATGTCCTTATCTTAATCTTGCCTGCCACTTAAGTTTCAAAACTCACTGGCCACTAACCAATTTCTTTATTTGTACCCATCTTAACCTAGTCATGAGTGATTTAAATAAGGTAGAATGGTTTGAAAAGATGATGAAATACAATTTTGTCAACTTGCCGTGTTAAACTTTTTTTCAATCTACAAGAAAAAAAAGCCTTGAAAAAATAAATTGAAATCAAAGAAGATGCATGAGAATATTTACTTATTTTAACGCTAAAGCCTCAAATTTTAACCAAGGCCGGGAAAAAGCCTCTAATTTAGCAATGTTCTTGACTTACACCTATCTCAGCCCTATGATGAGAAATTTTAACAAGGAAGATAGCCTTTCAAAGTTTGTCAATTATTAATTAGTGCCTCAGACACATCCCGGTCACCTAACTTCATCGTTTATATATTTTTTACAAAAAAAGCCCTGAAGTATTATATAAAATGATTGAAGATGCCTAAAAACATGTCCTTATCCTAACCATGCCTGCCACTTAAGTCTCAAACTCTCTGGCCACTTACCAATTTCTTTATTTTTACCCATCTTAACATAGTCATGAGTGATTTAATTAAGGTAGAATGGTTTGAAAAGTTATTAAATACAAATTGGTCCCCTTGCTGTGTCCTGACTCGGATTTTAACATTTTTCAATTTACCGAAAAAAAGCCTTGAAAATATTAATTGAAATCAAAGAAGATGCCTAAGAATATTACCTGATTTTTATGCTAAAGCCTGAATTTTTACCTAACCTGGGAAAACACCTGTCATTTAGATTTATTCTTGAGTAACATCATTCTCATTTATGAAAAAATTAAACTGGGTAGAATGCTTTTCAAAGATTTACAATTACAAATAGGTCCCCCAAACACACCCCAGTCACCTACATTTTCTGTTCCTTTTTATGAGGAATTAGCCCTGAAATTTTGTATACAATGATTGAAGAGGCCTGATAAGATGTCCTTATCCTAATCTTGCCTGCCACTTAAGTTTCAAAACTCACTGGCCACTAACCAATTTCTTTATTTGTACCCATCTTAACCTAGTCATGAGTGATTTAAATAAGGTAGAATGGTTTGAAAAGATTATGAAATACAATTTTGTCAACTTGCCATGTTAAACTTTTTTTCAATCTACAAGAAAAAAAAGCCTTGAAAAAATAAATTGAAATCAAAGAAGATGCATGAGAATATTTATATATTTTAACGCTAAAGCCTCAAATTTTAACCAAGGCCGGGAAAAAGCCTCTAATTTAGCTATGTTCTTGACTTACACCTATCTCAGCCCTGTGATGAGAAATTTTAACAAGAAAGAAAGCCTTTCAAAGTTTGTCAATTATTAATTAGTGCCTCAGACACATCCCGGTCAACTATCTTCATAGTTTCTATTTTTTTTTTTACAAAAAAAGCCCTGAAGTATTATATAAAATAATTGAAGATGCCTAATAACATGTCCTTATCCTAACGATGCCTGCCACTTAAGTTTCAAACTCACTGGCCACTTACAAATTTCTTTATTTTTACCCATCTTAACCTAGTCATGAGTGATTTAAATAAGGTAGAATGGTTTGAAAAGATTATGAAATACAAATTGGTCCCCTTGCTGTGTCCTGACTAGGATTTTAACATTTTTCAATTTAGCGAAAAAAAGCCTTGCAATATTAATTGAAATCAAAGAAGTTGCCTAAGAATATTACCTGATTTTTATGCTAAAGCCTGAATTTTTACCTAACCTGGGAAAACACCTGTCATTTAGATTTTTCTTGAGTAACATCATTCTCATTTATGAAAAAATTAAACTGGGTAGAATGCTTTTCAAAGATTTTCAATTTCAAATAGGTCCCCCAAACACACCCCAGTCACCTACATTTTCTGTTCCTTTTTATGAGGAATTAGCCCTGAAATTTTGTATACAATGATTGAAGAGGCCTTATAACATGTCCTTATCCTAATCTTGCCTGCCACTTAAGTTTCAAAACTCACTGGCCACTTACCAATTTCTTTATTTGTACCAATCTTAACCTAGTCATGAGTGATTTAAATAAGGTAGAATGGTTTGAAAAGATTATGAAATACAATTTTGTCAACATGCCATGTCCTGATTTCTATTTAAACTTTTTTTCAATCTACAAGAAAAATAAGCCTTGAAAATATAGATTGAAATCAAAGAAGATGCATGAGAATATTTACTTTTTTTAAGGTTTTAACACTAAAGCCTCAAATTTTAACCAAGGCCGGGAAAAAGCCTCTAATTTAGCTATGTTCTTGACTTACACCTATCTCAGCCCAATGATGAGAAATTTTAACAAGGAAGATAGTCTTTCAAAGTTTGTCAATTTTTAATTAGTGCCTCAGACACATCCCGGTCACCTAACTTCATCGTTTCTATTTTTTTTTACAAAAAAAGCCCTGAAGTATTATATAAAATGATTGAAGATGCCTAAAAACATGTCCTTATCCTAACCATGCCTGCCACTTAAGTCTCAAACTCACTGGCCACTTACCAATTTCTTTATTTTTACCCATCTTAACCTAGTCATGAGTGATTTAATTAAGGTAGAATGGTTTGAAAAGTTATTAAATACAAATTGGTCCCCTTGCTGTGTCCTGACTCGGATTTTAACATTTTTCAATTTACCGAAAAAAAGCCTTGAAAATATTAATTGAAATCAAAGAAGATGCCTAAGAATATTACCTGATTTTTATGCTAAAGCCTGAATTTTTACCTAACCTGGGAAAACACCTGTCATTTAGATTTATTCTTGAGTAACATCATTCTCATTTATGAAAAAATTAAACTGGGTAGAATGCTTTTCAAAGATTTTCAATTACAAATAGGTCCCCCAAACACACCCCAGTCACCTACATTTTCTGTTCCTTTTTATGAGGAATTAGCCCTGAAATTTTGTATACAATGATTGAAGAGGCCTTATAACATGTCCTTATCTTAATCTTGCCTGCCACTTAAGTTTCAAAACTCACTGGCCACTAACCAATTTCTTTATTTGTACCCATCTTAACCTAGTCATGAGTGATTTAAATAAGGTAGAATGGTTTGAAAAGATTATGAAATACAATTTTGTCAACTTGCCGTGTTAAACTTTTTTTCAATCTACAAGAAAAAAAAGCCTTGAAAAAATAAATTGAAATCAAAGAAGATGCATGAGAATATTTACTTATTTTAATGCTAAAGCCTCAAATTTTAACCAAGGCCGGGAAAAAGCCTCTAATTTAGCAATGTTCTTGACTTACACCTATCTCAGCCCTATGATGAGAAATTTTAACAAGGAAGATAGCCTTTCAAAGTTTGTCAATTATTAATTAGTGCCTCAGACACATCCCGGTCACCTAACTTCATCGTTTCTATTTTTTTTTTTACAAAAAAAGCCCTGAAGTATTATATAAAATGATTGAAGATGCCTAATAACATGTCCTTATCCTAACGATGCCTGCCACTTAAGTTTCAAACTCACTGGCCACTTACCAATTTCTTTATTTTTACCCATCTTAACCTAGTCATGAGTGATTTAAATAAGGTAGAATGGTTTGAAAAGTTATTAAATACAAATTGGTCCCCTTGCTGTGTCCTGACTTGGATTTTAACATTTTTCAATTAACCGAAAAAAAGCCTTGAAAATATTAATTGAAATAAAAGAAGATGCCTAAGAATATTACCTGATTTTTATGCTAAAGCCTGAATTTTTACCTAACCTGGGAAAACACCTGTCATTTAGATTTATTCTTGAGTAACATCATTCTCATTTATGAAAAAATTAATCTGGGTAGAATGCTTTTCAAAGATTTTCAATTACAAATAGGTCCCCCAAACACACCCCAGTCACCTACATTTTCTGTTCCTTTTTATGAGGAATTAGCCCTGAAATTTTGTATACAATGATTGAAGAGGCCTTATAACATGTCCTTATCCTAATCTTGCCTGCCACTTAAGTTTCAAAACTCACTGGCCACTAACCAATTTCTTTATTTGTACCCATCTTAACCTAGTCATGAGTGATTTAAAGAAGGTAGAATGGTTTGAAAAGATTATGAAATACGATTTTGTCAACTTGCCATGTCCTGATTTCTATTTAAACATTTTTTCAATCTACACGAAAAAAAAGCCTTGAAAAAATCAATTTAAATCAAAGAAGATGCATGAGAATATTTACTTTTTTTAAGGTTTTAACGCTAAAGCCTCAAATTTTAACCAAGGCCGGGAAAAAGCCTCTAATTTAGCTATGTTCTTGACTTACACCTATCTCAGCCATAAGATGAGAAATTTTAACAAGGAAGATAGCCTTTCAAAGTTTGTCAATTATTAATTAGTGCCTCAGACACATCCCAGTCACCTAACTTCATCATTTATATATTTTTTACAAAAAAAGCCCTGAAGTATTATATAAAATGATTGAAGATGCCTAAAAACATGTCCTTATCCTAACCATGCCTGCCACTTAAGTTTCAAACTCACTGGCCACTTACCAATTTCTTTATTTGTACCCATCTTAACCTAGTCATGTGTGATTTAAATAAGGTAGAATGGTTTGAAAAGATTATGAAATACAATTTTGTTAACTTGCTATGTCCTGATTTCTATTTAAACTTTTTTTCAATCTACAAGAAAAATAAGCCTTGAAAATATAGATTGAAATCAAAGAAGATGCATGAGAATATTTACTTATTCTAACGCTAAAGTCTCAAATTTTAACCAAGGCCGGGAAAAAGCCTCTAATTTAGTTATGTTCTTTACTTACACCTATCTCAGCCCTGTGATGAGAAATTTTAACTAGGAAGAAAGCCTTTCAAAGTTTGTCAATTATTAATTAGTGCCTCAGACACATCCCGGTCACCTAACTTCATCGTTTATATATTTTTTACAAAAAAAGCCCTGAAGTATTATATAAAATGATTGAAGATGCCTAAAAACATGTCCTTATCCTAACGATGCCTGCCACTTAAGTCTTAAACTCACTTGCCACTTACAAATTTTTTTTCAATCTACAAGAAAAATAAGCCTTGAAAATATAGATTGAAATCAAAGAAGATGCATTAGAATATTTACTTATTTTAACGCTAAAGCCTCAAATTTTAACCAAGGCGGGGAAAAAGCCTCCAATTTAGCTATGTTCTTGACTTACACCTATCTCAGCCCTATTATGAGAAATTTTAACAAGGAAGATAGCCTAGTGCCTCAGACACATCCCGGTCACCTAACTTCATTGTTTCTATTTTTTTTTACAAAAAAAGCCCTGAAGTATTATATAAAATGATTGAAGATGCCTAAAAACATGTCCTTATCCTAACCATGCCTGCCACTTAAGTCTCAAACTCACTGGCCACTTACAAATTTCTTTATTTTTACCCATCTTAATCTAGTCATGAGTGATTTAAATAAGGTAGAATGGTTTGAAAAGTTGTTAAATACAAATTGGTCCCCTTGCTGTGTCCTGACTCGGATTTTAACATTTTTCAATTTACCGAAAAAAAGCCTTGAAAATATTAATTGAAATCAAAGAAGATGCCTAAGAATATTACCTGATTTTTATGCTAAAGCCTGAATTTTTACCTTACCTCAGAAAACACCTGTCATTTAGATTTATTCTTGAGTAACATCATTCTCATTTATGAAAAAATTAAACTGGGTAGAATGCTTTTCAAAGATTTTCAATTACAAATAGGTCCCCCAAACAAAACCCAGTTACCTACATTTTCTGTTCCTATTTATGAGGAATTAGCCCTGAAATTTTGTATAAAATGATTGAAGAGGCCTTATAACATGTCCTTATCCTAATCTTGCCTGCCACTTAAGTTTCAAAACTCACTGGCCACTAACCAATTTCTTTATTTGTACCCATCTTAACCTAGTCATGAGTGATTTAAATAAGGTAGAATGGTTTGAAAAGATTATGAAATACAATTTTGTCAACTTGCCATGTCCTGATTTCTATTTAAACTTTTTTTCAATCTACAAGAAAAAAAAGCCTTGAAAAAATAAATTGAAATCAAAGAAGATGCATAAGAATATTTACTTATTTTAACGCTAAAGCCTCAAATTTTAACCAAGGCCGGGAAAAGCATCTAATTTAGCTATGTTCTTGACTTACACCTATCTCAGCCCTGTGATTGGAAATTTCAACAAGGAAGATAGCCTTTCAAAGTTTGTCAATTATTAATTAGTGCCTCAGACAGATCCCGGTCAACTAACTTCATCGTTTATATTTTTTTTTTACAAAAAAAGCCCTGAAGTATTATATAAAATGATTGAAGATGCCTAATAACATGTCCTTATCCTAACGATGCCTGCCACTTAAGTCTCAAACTCACTGGCCACTTACAAATTTCTTTATTTTTACCCATCTTAACCTAGTTATGAGTGATTTCTATTTAAACTTTTTTTCAATCTTCAAGAAAAAGAAGCCTTGAAAAAATAAATTGAAATCAAAGAAGATGCATTAGAATATTTACTTATTTTAATGCTAAAGCCTCAAATTTTAACCAAGGCGGGGAAAAAGCCTACAATTTAGCTATGTTCTTGACTTACACCTATCTCAGCCCTATTATGAGAAATTTTAACAAGGAAGATAGCCTAGTGCCTCAGACACATCCCGGTCACCTAACTTCATCGTTTCTATTTTTTTTTACAAAAAAAGCCCTGAAGTATTATATAAAATGATTGAAGATGCCTAAAAACATGTCCTTATCCTAACCATGCCTGCCACTTAAGTTTCAAACTCACTGGCCACTTACAAATTTCTTTATTTTTACCCATCTTAATCTAGTCATGAGTGATTTAAATAAGGTAGAATGGTTTGAAAAGTTGTTAAATACAAATTGGTCCCCTTGCTGTGTCCTGACTCGGATTTTAACATTTTTCAATTTACCGAAAAAAAGCCTTGAAAATATTAATTGAAATCAAAGAAGATGCCTAAGAATATTACCTGATTTTTATGCTAAAGCCTGAATTTTTACCTTACCTCAGAAAACACCTGTCATTTAGATTTATTCTTGAGTAACATCATTCTCATTTATGAAAAAATTAAACTGGGTAGAATGCTTTTCAAAGATTTTCAATTACAAATAGGTCCCCCAAACAAAACCCAGTTACCTACATTTTCTGTTCCTATTTATGAGGAATTAGCCCTGAAATTTTGTATAAAATGATTGAAGAGGCCTTATAACATGTCCTTATCCTAATCTTGCCTGCCACTTAAGTTTCAAAACTCACTGGCCACTAACCAATTTCTTTATTTGTACCCATCTTAACCTAGTCATGAGTGATTTAAATAAGGTAGAATGGTTTGAAAAGATTATGAAATACAATTTTGTCAACTTGCCATGTCCTGATTTCTATTTAAACTTTTTTTCAATCTACAAGAAAAAAAAGCCTTGAAAAAATAAATTGAAATCAAAGAAGATGCATGAGAATATTTACTTATTTTAACGCTAAAGCCTCAAATTTTAACCAAGGCCGGGAAAAGCATCTAATTTAGCTATGTTCTTGACTTACACCTATCTCAGCCCTGTGATTGGAAATTTCAACAAGGAAGATAGCCTTTCAAAGTTTGTCAATTATTAATTAGTGCCTCAGACAGATCCCGGTCAACTAACTTCATCGTTTATATTTTTTTTTTACAAAAAAATCCCTGAAGTATTATATAAAATGATTGAAGATGCCTTAAATAAGGTAGAATGGTTTGAAAAGTTATTAAATACAAATTGGTCCCCTTGCTGTGTCCTGACTCGGATTTTAACATTTTTCAATTTACCGAAAAAAAGCCTTGAAAATATTTATTGAAATCAAAGAAGATGCCTAAGAATATTACCTGATTTTAAATAGGTCCCCCAAACACACCCCAGTCACCTACATTTTCTGTTCCTTTTTATGAGGAATTAGCCCTGAAATTTTGTATACAATGATTGAAGAGGCCTTATAACATGTCCTTATCCTAATCTTGCCTGCCACTTAAGTTTCAAAACTCACTGGCCACTAACCAATTTCTTTATTTGTACCCATCTTAACCTAGTCATGAGTGATTTAAATAAGGTAGAATGGTTTGAAAAGATTATGAAATACAATTTTGTCAACTTGCCATGTCCTGATTTCTATTTAAACTTTTTTTCACTCTACAAGAAAAAAAGCCTTGAAAAAATAAATTGAAATCAAAGAAGATGCATGAGAATATTTACTTATTTTAACGCTAAAGCCTCAAATTTTAACCAAGTCCGGGAATACACCTCTCATTTAGCTATGTTCTTGACTTATACCTATCTCAGCCCTGTGATGAGAAATTTTAACAAGGAAGAAAGCCTTTCAAAGTTTGTCAATTATTAATTAGTGCCTTAGACACATCCCGGTCAACTAATTTCATCGCTTCTATTTCTTTAATAAAAAAAGCCCTTAAGAAATATAAAAAATGATTGAAGATGCCTAATAACATGTCCTTATCCTAAGCATGCCTGCCACTTAAGTCTCAAAACTCAATGGCCAATTACCAATTTCTTCCATTTTCCATCTTAACCTCATCATGAATAAATTAGATAAGGTAGAATGGTTCGAAAAGATTATTATCTACAAATTGGTCCACTTGATGTGTCCTGATTAAGATTTTATCATTTTTCCATTTACCGAAAAAAAAAAGAGCCTTGAAAATATCATTTGAAATCAAAGATGATGCATGATTTTAATGCTAAAGCCTTAATTTTAACCTAACCCAGGAAACCACCTGTCTTTAGATATATTCTTTAGTAACATCATCCTCAATAATGAGAAAAGTAAACAGGATGGAATGCCTATCCTAACCATGGTTGCCACTAATTGCTTCAAACTCACTGGCCACTTAACACTTTCTTTATTTTTACCCATCTTAACCTAGTCATGACTGAATTAAATAAGGTAGAATGGTTTGAAAAGATTATTAAATACAATTTGGTCGACTTGCTCTGTCCTAATTCCTATTTTTCAATTTACAAAAAAAAAAGGCCGGAACTATTTTAGCAGGTTCCATTAATACATTTTCTCCTTCCATTGATTAGTTGAGTTCAGAGAACGAGCATTACTAGGATCCCAGTTCAAGGTGGGGGCCCAAAAAGATAAGTAAATGGTGATGCTCAATTCTACTATGCATTTTTATCTTTCAGCTCAAGGTAGGAAGTTAAGAAGGGCATTTTGTTTGTTAAGCAAGGGCTTCGCTAGGCGACCAGGGTGTGTTTGGGGGGATGTTATTAATTAGAATTATAAACCTAGCTACACCCTTGCTAACAGCCAAAGCACACTCCTTAACAACCAACATTGACCTGAAAAGATTAAACTGCACAGTAAAACCGCCAAACAACATTTACTATTCCCAAAGGGTGCACTGCTTTGCCCTGGTTCCCTTATAACATCCTTTCTCAAAACCCTGCCAAGCTGTGGAAAATCAAAAGTAAATAACAGACACTGTAAAACATTTCCTACTTCTTATTGGTACTATCCTGCCAAACCTAGTTCCATAACTTAATCTTTGTTAAATACATTGTCCTAACCCTGTAATTATTTGTTAAAATGATATTTCAGGCAAAAGCATTTCCAACACCCTGTCCACTTGTCGTGTGCTGATTCCTATTTAAACATTTTTCATTTAACCCATACAAAGCCCTGAAAACATGAATTGAAATCAAAGAAAAAACATGAGAATATTTACTATTTTTAACGTTAATTAGCCTCAAATTATAACCAAACGAGGGTAAGCACCTCTAATTTAGCTACATTCTTACTTAACACCTATCTAAGCCCCGTAATGAGAAATTTATACAAGGTAGAGTGGTTTGAAAAGATTATTAAATGCAAACTGGTCAGCCATCTGCATCCTGGTCCTCTGTTTTAACTTTTGTCGTTTTACTCAAACAAAGCCATGAAATATAAATTGAAATGAAAAAAGATTTCCTAAATTTTAACCCAACCTAGATAAGGGCCTGTTATTTAGCTATGTTCTTTACTAAAACCTAGCTCAGTAATGAGAAAATTTAACAAGGTAGAAGTCTCAAAACTCACTGGTCACTTACCAATTTCTTTATTTTAACCCATCTTAACCTAGTCATGAGAAAATTAAATAAGGTAGAATGGTGTGAAAAGATAATTAAATACAAATTGGTCCATTTGCAGTGTCCCGATCCCTAATTTAACATTTTTTGTTTAACAAAAAAAAAAAGCCTTGAAATATATAATATAAAATCAGAAAAGATGCATGCGAACATTAACTGATTTTACCACTACAGCCTCAAATTTTTACCCATCTTAACCTAGTCATTAGTAAATTAAATAAGGTAGAATGGTTTGAATAGATTAAATACAATTTGGTCCCCTTGCAGTGACCTGATTCAGATTGTAACATTTTTCAATTAACCAAAAAAAAAGCCTTGAAAATATGAATTGAAATCAAAGAAGATGTATGCGAATAGTTACTTATTTTAAAGCTAAAGCCTCAAATTTTAACCAAAGCTGGGAAAATGCCTCTCATTTAGCTACATTCTTAACTTACACCTGTCTCAGCCCTGTGATAAGAAATTTTCACAAATAGAAGGCCCATGAAAGTTTTTCATTTATAAATTAGTGCCTAAGACACATCCAGGTCAAGTAACTTCATTGTTCCTTCATTTTTTTTTACAATAAATGCCCTAAAATATTATTCAGATTGATTTAAGATGCCTAATAGTATGTCCTTATCCTAATCATGCCTGCCACTTAAGTTTCAAAACTCACTGGCCACTAACCAATTTCTTTATTTTTACCCATCTTAACCTACTAATGAGTAAATTAAATCAGGTAGAATGGTTTGAAAAGATCATAAAATACAATTTGGTCAACTTGCTGTTTCCTGATTCCTATCTAAACATTTTTCAATTTACAAAGAAAAACCCCATTGAAAAATAAATTCAAATCAATGAATATTCATGAGAATATTTACTTATTTTAACGCTTCAGCCTCAAATTTCACCAAATCTGGGAAATGCCTCTCATTTTGCTACGTTCTTGACTTACACCCATCTCAGCCCTGTGATGAGAAATTTTAACAATTTAACGCTCTAACCTTCAAACCTCAAATTTTAACCACACCCATTAAATGCCTCTCATTTAGCTATATTCTTGACTTAAACCTATCTTTCACCTGTGATGAGAAATTTTAATAAGGTAGAAGGCATTCCAAAGTTTATCAATTAAAAATTAGTGCCTCAGACACACCCCAGTCACCTTACTTCATTTTTACATTTTAAAAAAAAACAAACACTGAAATAATATATAAATTGGTTGAAGATGCCTAATAACATGTCCTTATCCTAAGCATGCCTGCCACTAAAGTCTCAAAACTCAATGGCCAATTACCAATTTCTTTATTTTTCCCATCTTAACCTAGTCATGAATAAATTAGATAAGGTAGAATGGTTCGAAAAGATTATTATCTACAAATTGGTCCACTTGTTGTGTCCTGATTCAGATTTTAACATTTTTCAATTTACCAAAAAAAAAAAAAGCTTTGAAAAATGTAATTTGAAATCAAAGAAGATGCATGATTTTTAATCCTAAAGCCTTAATTTTAACCTAACCCGGGAAACCACCTGTCTTTAGATATATTCTTTAGTAACATCATTCTCAATAATGAGAAAAGTAAACAGGATAGAATGCCTATCCTAACCATGGTTGCCACTAAATGCTTGAAACCCACTGGCCACTTAACAGGCTCTTTATTTTTACCCATCTTAACCTATTCATTAGTGAATTAAATAAGGTAGAATGGTTTGAAAAAGTTATTAAATACAATTTGGTCAACTTGCTCTGTCCTGATTCCTTTTTAAACATTTTTCAAACAACAAAAAAATTCTTGAAAAGTTCAATTGAAATCAAAGAAGATGCATGAGAATATTTATTTTAATGTTAAAGTTTTTTCAATTATAAATTAGTGCCTCTGACACACCCAGTCAACTAACTTCATTGTTCCCTTTATGACAAAAAATTCCCTACAGAATAAGGAACTATTTTAGCAGGTTCCATTAATACATTTTCTCCTTCCATTGATTAGTTGAGTTCAGAGAAAGAGCATAACTAGGATCCCAGTTCAAGGTGGGGGCCCAGAAAGATAAGTAAATGGTGATGCCCAATTCTTCTATGCATTTTCATCTTTCAGCTCAAGGTAGGAAGTTAAGAAGGGCATTTTGTTTGTTAAGCAAGGGCTTCGCTAGGCGACCAGGATGTGTTTGGGGGGATGTTATTAATGAGAATTATAAACCTAGCTACACCCTTGCCAACAGCCAAAGCACACTCCTTAACAACCAACATTGACCTGAAAAGATTAAACTGCACAGTAAAACCGCCAAACAACATTTACTATTCCCAAAGGGTGCACTGCTTTGCCCTGGTTCCCTTGTAACATCCTTTCTCAAAACCCTGCCAAGCTGTGGAAAATCAAAAGTAAATAGCAGACACTGTAAAACATTTCCTACTTCTTATTGGTACTATCCTGCCAAACCTAGTTCCATAACTTAATCTTTGTTAAATACATTGTCCTAACCCTGTAATTATTTGTTAAAATGATATTTCAGGCAAAAGCATTTCCAACACCCTGTCCACTTGCTGTGTGCTGATTCCTATTTAAACATTTTTCATTTAACCCATACAAAGCCCTGAAAACTTAGATTGAAATCAAAGAAAAAACATGAGAATATTTACTATTTTTAACGTTAATTAGCCTCAAATTATAACCAAACCAGGGTAAGCACCTCTAATTTAGCTACATTCTTACTTAACACCTATCTAAGCCCCATAATGAGAAATTTATACAAGGTAGAGTGGTTTGAAAAGATTATTAAATGCAAACTAGTCAGCCATCTGCATCCTGGTCCTCTGTTTTAACTTTTGTCGTTTTACTAAAACAAAGCCATGAAAATATAAATTGAAATGAAAAAAGATTTCCTAAACTTTAACCAAACCTAGATAAGGGCCTGTTATTTAGCTATGTTCTTTACTAAAACCTAGCTCAGTAATGAGAAAATTTAACAAGGAAGAAGTCTCAAAACTCACTGGTCACTTACCAATTTCTTTATTTTCACCAATCTTAACCTAGTCATGAGAAAATTAAATAAGGTAGAATGGTTTGAAAAGATAATTACATACAAATTGGTCCATTTGCAGTGTCCTGATCCCTAATTTAACATTTTTTGTTTAACAAAAAAAAGCCTTGAAAGATATAATTTGAAATCAGAAAAGATGCATGCGAACATTAACTGATTTTACCACTAGAGCCTCAAAATTTTACCCATCTTAACCTAGTCATTAGTAAATTAAATAAGGTAGAATGGTTTGAATAGATTAAATACAATTTGGTCCCCTTGCTGTGTCCTGATACAGATTGTAACATCTTTCAATTAACCAAAAAAAACCCTTGAAAATATGAATTGAAATCAAAAATAGTTACTAATTTTAAAGCTAAAGCCACAAATTTTAACCAAAGCTGGGAAAAAGCCTTTCATTTAGCTACATTCTTAACTTACACCTGTCTCAGCCCTGTGATAAGAAATTTTCACAAAATAGAAGGCCCATGAAAGTTTTTCAATTTTTAAATTAGTGCCTAAGACACATCCAGGTCAAGTAACTTCATTGTTCCTTTTTTTTTTTTACAATAAATGCCCTAAAATATTATTCAGATTGATTTAAGATGCCTAATAGTATGTCCTTATCCTAATCATGCCTGCCACTTAAGTTTCAAAACTCACTGGCCACTAACCAATTTCTTTATTTGTACCCATCTTAACCTAGTCATGAGTGATTGAAATAAGGTAGAATGGTTTGAAAAGATCATAAAATACAATTTGGTCAACTTGCTGTTTCCTGATTCCTATCTAAACATTTTTCAATTTACAAAAATAACCCCATTGAAAAATAAATTCAAATCAAAGAAGATGCTTGAGAATATTGACTTATTTTAACGCTTCAGCCTCAAATTTCACCAAATCTGGGAAATGCCTCACATTTTGCTACGTTCTTGACTTACACCTATCTCAGCCCTGTGATGAGAAATTTTAACAATTTAACGCTCTAACCTTCAAACCTCAAATTTTAACCACACCCATTAAATGCCTCTCATTTAGCTATATTCTTGACTTAAACCTATCTTTCACCTGTGATGAGAAATTTTAATAAGGTAGAAGGCATTCCAAAGTTTATCAATTAAAAATTAGTGCCTCAGACACACCCCAGTCCCCTTACTTCATTTTTACATTTTAAAAAAAAACAAACACTGAAATAATATATAAATTGGTTGAAGATGCCTTATAACATGTCCTTATCCTAAACATGCCTGCCACTAAAGTCTCAAAACTCAATGGCCATTTACTAATTTCTTTATTTTCCCATCTTAACCTAGTCATGAATAAATTAGATAAGGTAGAATGGTTCGAAAAGATTATTATCTACAAATTGGTCCACTTGTTGTGTCCTGATTCAGATTTTAACATTTTTCAATTTACCAAAAAAAAAAAAAGCTTTGAAAAATGTAATTTGAAATCAAAGAAGATGCATGATTTTTAATCCTAAAGCCTTAATTTTAACCTAACCCGGGAAACCACCTGTCTTTAGATATATTCTTTAGTAACATCATTCTCAATAATGAGAAAAGTAAACAGGATAGAATGCCTATCCTAACCATGGTTGCCACTAAATGCTTGAAACCCACTGGCCACTTAACAGGCTCTTTATTTTTACCCATCTTAACCTATTCATTAGTGAATTAAATAAGGTAGAATGGTTTGAAAAAGTTATTAAATACAATTTGGTCAACTTGCTCTGTCCTGATTCCTTTTTAAACATTTTTCAAACAACAAAAAAATTCTTGAAAAGTTCAATTGAAATCAAAGAAGATGCATGAGAATATTTATTTTAATGTTAAAGTTTTTTCAATTATAAATTAGTGCCTCTGACACACCCAGTCAACTAACTTCATTGTTCCCTTTATGACAAAAAATTCCCTACAGAATAAGGAACTATTTTAGCAGGTTCCATTAATACATTTTCTCCTTCCATTGATTAGTTGAGTTCAGAGAAAGAGCATAACTAGGATCCCAGTTCAAGGTGGGGGCCCAGAAAGATAAGTAAATGGTGATGCACAATTCTACTATGCATTTTCATCTTTCAGCTCAAGGTAGGAAGTTAAGAAGGGCATTTTGTTTGTTAAGCAAGGGCTTCGCTAGGCGACCAGGGTGTGTTTGGGGGGATGTTATTAATGAGAATTATAAACCTAGCTACACCCTTGCCAACAGCCAAAGCACACTCCTTAACAACCAACATTGACCTGAAAAGATTAAACTGCACAGTAAAACCGCCAAACAACATTTACTATTCCCAAAGGGTGCACTGCTTTGCCCTGGTTCCCTTGTAACATCCTTTCTCAAAACCCTGCCAAGCTGTGGAAAATCAAAAGTAAATAACAGACACTGTAAAACATTTCCTACTTCTTATTGGTACTATCCTGCCAAACCTAGTTCCATAACTTAATCTTTGTTAAATACATTGTCCTAACCCTGTAATTATTTGTTAAAATGATATTTCAGGCAAAAGCAAGTAACTTCATTGTTCCTTATTTTTTGACAATAAATGCCCTAAAATATTATTCAAAATGATTTAAGATGCCTAATAGTGTCCTTATCCTAACCATGCCTGCCACCAAAGTCACAAATCTCACTGGCCACTTTACAATTTCTTTATTTTTATCCATCTTAACCTAGTCATGAGTAAATTAAATAAGGTAGAATGGTTTGAAAAGATCATAAAGAACATTTTGGTCAACTTGCTGTTTCCTGATTCCTATCTAAACATTTTTCAATTGACAAAAAAAAAAAAACCCATTGAAAAATAAATTCAAATCAAAGAAGATGCATGAGAATATTGACTTATTTGAAAGCTTAAGCCTCAAATTTCACCAAATCTGGGAAATGCCTCTCATTTTGCTACGTTCTTGACTTACACCTATCTCAGCCCTGTGATGAGAAATTTTAACAATTTAACGCTCTAACCTTCAAACCTCAAATTTTAACCACACCCATTAAACGCCTCTCATTTAGCTATATTCTTGACTTAAACCTATCTTTCACCTGTGATGAGAAATTTTAATGAGGTAGAAGGCATTCCAAAGTTTATCAATTAAAAATTAGTGCCTCAGACACACCCCAGTCCCCTTACTTCATTTTTACATTTTTGAAAAAAAAGAGCACTGAAATATTATATAAAATGGTTGAAGATGCCTAATAACATGTCCTTATCTTAAGCATGCCTGCCACTAAAGTCTCAAAACTCAATGGCCAATTACCAATTTCTTTATTTGTGCCCATCTTTATCTGGTCATGAATAAATTAGATAAGGTAGAATGGTTCGAAAAGAATATTATCTACAAATTGGTCCACTTGTTGTGTCCTGATTCAGATTTTAACATTTTTCAATTTACCAAAAAAAAAAAGCTTTGAAAATGTTATTTGAAATCAAAGAAGATGCATGATTTTTAATCCTAAAGCCTTAATTTTAACCTAACCCGGGAAACCACCTGTCTTTAGATATATTCTTTAGTAACATCATTCTCAATAATGAGAAAAGTAAACAGGATAGAATGCCTATCCTAACCATGGTTGCCACTAAATGCTTGAAACCCACTGGCCACTTAACAGGCTCTTTATTTTTACCCATCTTAACCTATTCATTAGTGAATTAAATAAGGTAGAATGGTTTGAAAAAGTTATTAAATACAATTTGGTCAACTTGCTCTGTCCTGATTCCTTTTTAAACATTTTTCAAACAACAAAAAAATTCTTGAAAAGTTCAATTGAAATCAAAGAAGATGCATGAAAATATTTATTTTAATGCTAAAGTTTTTTCAATTATAAATTAGTGCCTCTGACACACCCTGTCAACTAACTTCATTGTTCCCTTTATGACAAAAAATTCCCTACAGAATAAGGAACTATTTTAGCAGGTTCCATTAATACATTTTCTCCTTCCATTGATTAGTTGAGTTCAGAGAAAGAGTATTACTAGGATCCCAGTTCAAGGTGGGGCCCAAAAGGATAAGTGATGATGCACAATTCTACTATGCATTTTCATCTTTCAGCTCAAGGTAGGAAGTTAAGAAGGGCATTTTGTTTGTTAAGCAAGGGCTTCGCTAGGCGACCAGGGTGTGTTTGGGGGGATGTTATTAATTAGAATTATAAACCTAGCTACACCCTTGCCAACAGCCAAAGCACACTCCTTAACAACCAACATTGACCTGAAAAGATTAAACTGCACAGTAAAACCGCCAAACAACATTTACTATTCCCAAAGGGTGCACTGCTTTGCCCTGGTTCCCTTATAACATCCTTTCTCAAAACCCTGCAAAGCTGTGGAAAATCAAAAGTAAATAACAGACACTGTAAAACATTTCCTACTTCCTATTGGTACTATCCTGCCAAACCTAGTTCCATAACTTAATCTTTGTTATAATACATTGTCCTAACCCTGTAATTATTTGTTAAAATGATATTTCAGGCAAAAAAACATTTCCGACAACCTGTCCACTTGCCGTGTCCTGATCTCTAATTAAACATTTTTTTATGTTTAACAAAAACAAAGCCTTGAAAATATAAATTGAAATCAAAGAAGATGCATTAGAAAATTTACTTATTTTAACCGCTAAAGCCTCAAATTTTAACCAAACCCAAGTAAATACCTCTCATTTACATACATTCTTAACTTACACTAATCACAGCCAAGTGATGAGAAATTTTAACAAGGTAGAAGGTCTTTCAAAGTTTTCAAATATAAATTAGTCCCTCAGTTACATCGGTCACCCTTTTTATTGTTCCTTTGACAAAAAATTCCCCGAAATATTATATGAAATAATTGAAGATGTGCGAGAAGATATCCTTTTACTAACCTTGCCAGCCCCTGAAGTCTCAAAACATCCCCATTACATATCAAATTGTTTACAACCATCTAAGCCCACTTTTGAAAAAATGAATAAGGTAGAATGTTTTGAAAAGATTATTTCTTTAATTCCCTCCTCTACCTCCATCCTTCTGCAAATGAAAAAAAGATTATTTCTTTAATTCCCTCCTCTACCTCCATCCTTCTGCAAATGAAAAAAAAACGTTCTAAATCTTATATTTAATGGCCCTAGCAGCCCTCCATACCTAACCTATGCCCATAGGTGTTCTGTTTCTCGAGTACCCTCCTTTTTCTACTAACTTCCTGCAAATGAAAAATTTTATTAACTCCCCCTTATTCCTCCACACTTCTGCAAATAAAAAAATATCCAAATAGTTAGATTTATAATAGCTTGCCACCCTCGATCCATACCACATCAGGGCCCTTGGGCAACAATTTGACTCTGAGTTTTGTTGTTGTTGTTTGATAATGTAAAGACCGTATGAAGCAGACTTTACAAAGCATACCACAAGAAATGAAAAGTAAAAAGAAATAAACCACATCCATTCAGATAGCATCGTTCTCCGTCCTCCAAAGCTCTACCAAATACTTAGCTCTATATCGTCCTGCACTCCTGTCACCTCTGTAATCAGAGTAAGACTAGGAGTAGCAGACGACTTTCGAAACCGTTAATCTCTTGTGTTGAGCAGACATCACCTGTTAATCTATACACTCGAATGATTTTTCCGTGAATTCACGAATGATTTATGTTTAAGCATTGTAAATTGTACATAATGGATAAGTATAATAAATTGTATAGAACAGATTTAAAATCTTCATTGTTCCTTGTCGCAAGTTAATCCATTGCTGTTTTTCTATTTTGTTCTTTTTTTTAAATTCAAAATTTTAGACTTGCCCAAAAGTGGGTAGCAGAATCCATTGTAAAGTAAGAACATTTCAAAATGGTTACCATCCTATACATAGAACATGTAGAAATGGAAGAAATCGGTTATTATAAGCTATTCCTTCCTTTTCCCCAATGTTTTTTAATTATATTTACACCGGAACGTAAACAACAAGAATTGAACGGAATGGCAAAAAAATCTTTAAAATCTTCAATCGTCGGTGTAATGAAAAATGTGTACACTGGGGACATTTTTGCAGTCGGTGTATAAATACAGACATTACAGTTTGGTTGAGATGTCTATGTATTAACCCTTGTTATGCTAAATAAATTATGAATTAGTTTACCACGTTAAAATCATAGGGCTAAAAGCACCAATATTGCTGGTTTATATTCATTTTAAAAATTTGCTATGCAAACAACTATGTTTGGAAAAAAAAAAGAATCAGCAGGTTGTGTAGACAAAGATCAGACTACAAATATGTGCAGGCTGATTGTTGTCTTCGCCTCCTGCAAAACAGAAATATTTCGGGTTCATCATGACAAGGGTTATGCAACCGCATAAGGGATACACAAAATGTGCTTGTTTTGAAACTCAATGACCGCTTGCTTGAGGCTGGTTGCTTGTCAAATGCAGGTTATCGCTAAAGAAATTACGCGACAAAAAATATTTCGAGTCCTTCTAATTGCAAACTCAAAGAGATTTATAAGATGAAAATAAGCGTAGAAAAAAATGTTAGAAAAAGAGAAAAAGCTTGCTACAAGCGGTTTCTTCCGGGTCACGATGTTTCGTTAGCATTGGCCTCTCAGCTCCGACCTGCGTCGAATACCTGTACCCATTTTCAGACGACAAAATTTTAGACTGATAAGAATTTCAGAGAAATGCAGGCGCCATGAAACCGGAAAATAAGTGTAAAATAAGTCAGGAAAACATTGTGAGAAAATGAGCAATTTCTTCTTTTTACCCGGTAAGTTTTCCGCAAGTATAATTCTCCAAGGCGTCAGAAAGTGTGGGCGTGTGGGAAATGGGTTAATGTCGTTGAACGACGAAAACATTGGGCCTAAATGTTGGAGATTCGCGATGGAATTGATTGATTGAATGGGGTTTAACGCCGCTTTTTACAGTATTTCAGTCATATCGCGTCGGCTGGAGAACCTAACAATGGATTCCTGGTATTTCTCACACCAGTACTACCACTACACCCTTTCCTAGCCTCCAGTTGCTACCCCACTTAGGTTTAAGATAATCCACCCATTGGTAAGAGTTCACGATGAAATGTCTTGGTATGAAAAATGACTTGGCATTAAAAGGTGCATCTTTAATGCATCTTGAATTCTTTCAATTTAACCAATCCCCACATAATACCGCTTTTTTAGCCCCTCGAGAAAAAAGCTTTGGAAAATAATATGGGAAGTGATGAAATGTCTTATTACATGCATTAACAATATCTTCTACCCCAAATGACACAGGGTGTATAAACCCCGTGATTTTTCAGGATACGGAGGACTACACCAAAATCGCATGCTTCAGGAAGATTTTTCGATAAAGATAAAGACGACGGCCTGGCGATTTTTAATGCACATTCCCTTAACATACAGTTAGTGGGAAAAGTCGATTTTAATCCACGAAAAATGTACACTCGTCCAACGGAGAATAAACAAATTGAATCTGGTGGAAAGGTCGCATGTTGACGTTTCAAGGTACTTCACGATCCACATAGGCTGCGATTTTTTTTTGGGGGGGGGGATTTTCACGGACCACATACGCTGTGAAGAATTTGGGGGGGGGGGGGGGTTCTTTACGGACAACTTACGCTGTTAATAACTTTTGGGGATCTTCACGGACCACATACGCTGTGAAAATTTTGGGGATCGAAAGCGAATGAGCACAACGTTTCATTGTCTGAAAATCTGCGTTTTACACCATAAAATCGACCTTTAGTACTGATCGTCCACAGGAGAACAACTTACCGAGGATTCCGCGGGGGGGAGGGACAATTTTCTTATTGCAAATAATACTGTTGAGTATTTGCTAAAACCACACTTGATGGTAAACTGTTCATTTTAATACATGGTAGCGTCATTGTTATTTCTATTTCAGCTGATTCAGTGCCCCCCGTCCTTTATTCCCTCTCTTTTTCCGTCATTCACGTCCATAGAAAAGCAACTTACCGAGGATTCCGCAGGGGTGGGGGTATTTGTTCTTATTGTTCAGTATTCGTTAAAACCACACTTGGTGGTAAACTGTTTATTCCAATACATGGTAGCTTCAATGTTCTTTTCTATTGCAGCTCATTCAATTCCCCCCGTCCTTTATTCCCTCTAATTTTCCGCCATTCTCTGGACCACGCGTGGCTGAGTGGTTAGAGCGGCTTACTTCGATTCGTCAGCGCGAAACAGTTGTAACTGCCTATAAACATATAATCATTTACTGAACAAGAGGCCTGTAATTCCGGACATTCTTTGTTCATGTTATTCCGTGTACATGCATACTGTTTCTGTGAGGGGCTGAGGGCGTCAATTGACGGATATTTGGCTACGCCCATCGAGCTTCGACAAGAAGTTTCACTTCGATCAAAGACGATGTTATTTGGCAAAATTTATGACCTTTTAAATGTGATGAGAAAGTAACATTGTTGGTCGGCGACCTAAATGTCGTAACTACGGCTTCATTAAGTCTAGTTACGGCGCGTTTTAATAGCCTCCAAGCCAACAGACATGTTTCACATATACAGAATTCAAACGTTCACTTGCGGTCTTAGCGTATGCTTTGATTGGCCGTTCCCTTTTTTAATGACAGCCGCAATCATTCAACGAAATCTGTGTTTAACCCATTCCAACTCAATCCCTCCTTTTTACGCCCCTCAAGAAAACAGCTTTTGAAAACATTGTGGAGAATGAAGAAATTGCTTGTATCAAGCAATTTCTTCATTATTCACAATGTTTTCTATCCAAAAAGATGAAACAATTCAAAATTCCATCAACTTGAAATTGTCGTCTGCGGCTTCTTTCAATTTGGACCAGTCTAAAATTTTGCTGTGTTGGAATGGGTTAAATGTTTGTGTGAATTGTCCACATTTTTTTATAGTCCCTCGAATCGTCGCAGTGAAGGTTCTGTTTTTGTTATACCAACTGATCGAACGTCTTATATCCCCATCGAAAACGTGTACTGTCATTTAGACATCTGTCAGATCGCTTGAGTCGAGTTAAGCCGATGACCACGTGAATGATGTTTGGCAAGATATGTAGTGGGGACAAGTCGAAAATTAACTTCGGAGACAAACCCTTGGAAAATCTTTGTCTAGTTTAAATATCCTTTACTAGTATGTTAGATTTAATCGCATATATTTTGGGTTTGTTGTTGTTTGTTTATTTGTTTGATTGTTTGTAAGAGATGGTACGGTTCTGTCAGCGCCCCTGCCTAGTACTGATGATTGACATGAAGTGCACGAGTAACTGAAATTGCCGTGATATAACTTAAAGATTGTTGAAAACTGCGTAAATCCCAAATCAATCCTCTGTCTCTCTCTCAGTCCCCCACCTCTCTCTCTATCTCTATCTCTCGCTCTCTCTCTCTCTCTCTCTCTCTCTCTGTGTATTTTCGCGCGCGTATGTGTGTGTGTGTGCACAATAAAAGAACGCCAGACCGTCGTTTTTGTTTTCTAACAATCTGTTCCATTTTAAGGAAATAATCGCGAAAAATCTTACCCGAAACGACTTTCTCTCCTCCGAAAAAGTCACGTAGTTTATACACGCTGTTACAACATCAAAATGGAGTCCAAAAATTCTTCTGGTAGCCTAATGGGAGCCAGTCTAATATCTGTCGTATATGTCGGAGGGCTTTGGGGCTCTGATTTTCGAGTTATATTTTTGTAGGAGGACAAAGTTGTAATATATCTTTTTCTTGATGTTCCCTGTTCCCTAATTTTACATATTTGTTTGTGAAACACCATGCCCCCATATCAGCCTTTTTTCGGAAATGTGACCGGTCAATGAAATTGGCCAAGATTGATTATTGATTACCTAGATCTTCAACAAACGGATGCATAATATTGCAAGGAACCTTGTCCGAAATATGAGCCATGTAACTGCAACAATATTCGAAAATCTTAAGTCTTTCCGCTACCTTGCTAAGTGACCTTGATCTTGATGGATAATATTGATGTTGCAACCAACTGATGCCTATTGATACAATGAACCTTCGTCCCAGATCTTCAACATGAATAAAATGCTCATCTCACCTGGGTTTATGATTATCCACCCATTTTAGGTATTTATGGAAGACAAGTGTCTGGAAGGATACTTGTCGCCGCCCGGGGATCGAATCCGGGACCCTTAGATTAGGGCTGCGACGCGCTACCAACTGCACTACGGACGCGGCCCATAACTCGGACAGACAGACAGATGGACATTGGCAAAACAAATATGCCCCAATCTTATCGATGCAAGGATATAGACATATTTATATCCTTTCAATAATTTTGTATACTTCTCTAGCAATTTTCCCCACAATGTTTTCACCAAAATATGCCCAAGATATACACGATAAATTTTATCGCAGCAAGGTGTGAGTGTGCACGTTTGTGGGGACGGTTTAAAGAAGAATTTCAATAAAATGATAAATAGTTATACCTACGGAATTTTGATAAATCCTATTTAGAATAAATTCATTCTGAATACTAAATCGACACACATGCTGACCTACAAGATCTCGTGCAAAATGTGGTTCACGGAGAGCACATGTTGTCATGCTAAACTGAAACATTCTTAACCCATTTCCAGACAACAAAATTTAAGACTGGCTTATATGCTGGAATATCGGAAGTTTTTGTATTTTTGGTATAGAATACATTGTGGATAATAAAGAAATTGCTTGTACCAAGCAATTTCTCCGTTTTCCACAATATTGTCATAAGCTTTTTTCTTGAGGATTGTAAAAAAGTGGGATTGAATGTAAATATGTTAACATTATGCTAAACCTCTACTATCATGTTGTCATTTATTCGGAAGCTTTATTGCGGTATAAAAAAATCCCCATATAGAATATCGTTTGAAAAAAGAAAGAAAAACGTATGCCGGTTTAAGAAAAAAAGAACCTCTAGCAGGTTCGAATTTTGCACCTCTGGATTCAAAGTACGCGACCTTACACTAGTAGCTATTCCTTCATACTTGACGATGTAGGATAAAATTTGTTGTTTAAACTAATGTTCAAGCTTAGTTAGTTCTTTTCGGATAATAATGAGGGTCAAAAGGAATATTATATGAGCGAAAGGTCAATGATGTTGAAATAACATCAAAGATACATACATGTATATCACACTCATAAGTTGCAATTTTATCAAAGTACTGAAAAGTACTGTAAGCTTACAAAGCATGGTTTTGTTCCGTAATCTTCTTTTTCAAACGTTATTATGACAAAGAAACGAGGTTAAAGTCACGAAGGAGTTAACCCATTCCCACACAATTCCTCCTTTTGTCGCCCCTCAAGAAAATAGTTAAGGAAAACAATGTGGAAAACGAAGAAATTGCTTGTTACAAGCAATTTCTTCATTTTCCACGTTGTTTTCTATCGAAAGAGATTAACATTTTAGAATTTTCAACTATTTGAAATTGTCGTCTGAAACTTCGTTGAAGACTCTGATCAGGGTCATTTGAACAGGATGTGCTAATAAAAATATTGTCTGTTAACTTAAGCCATCAAAGCTGACGCTTTGCTAGCTAAAAAATAAAATGACTCGACAGGCGAAAAAAAAGTCCCATCGACACTTGCTAGTCTAAAATTCAAAGCATGGGAGTCTGACATATCAAAGGACATCAGTTTGCAAAATATATGTTTGGGAACAAATATGGAAGCTGATAGTTTGTGACATGATTTATCCCATTACCAGGCGGCAAAGTTTTAGACTTGTCTTAATTGAAAAGAGTTACAGATGAAAAAAGCTTGAAAAAAGCTTGTAAAAAGATTGCAAGGAATGGAAAAATTGCTTGCAACAAGCAATTAAGCCCTTTCTCACAATTAGTTCTACCCTATACGACAGTTGCTTTGATTTGTCATCTGCAACCTATTTGAATTTGGACCAGTGTAAAATCCTGTTGTTTAGTAACGGACAAAGTAAGTATAATGCAGCAAAACTCTCAATGTTTTTCACTTGAAAATTCTTGTGAGGCACTAAACCCTTTCCTATTCAGTCCCTGGTTTTTCGTCCCTATAATTTCATAATTGAGAAACATTGTAGAAAAATAAGAAATTGTTTGTAACAAGTAAATTCTTCTTTTTCTCGCAAAATTTTCTACCATACTGAATGGTTATTTTTCAAGTTAAATCCACCTTTAATTTCCGTCTGCACAACCTTTGAATTTGGAAAAGCATTTTCTACAATATTTTCTCGATCATTTAACAAATTTATCTTTGAAAAATCTCTGACAAATTCATCTGCTTTAGGACAGCATTCTGGACTTGCAGCTTTTCTTGTATCTATATAACGTTTTTGAGGTTAGCTGTATACAGAAATAAACCTGAAGTCTATAGTCAATATTGTCGGTGGGCGACCAAATGTCACAAATACAGCTTTATTCAGGCTGAATTTACAGCATTTTGGTCACCAGGCAACGAAATATTTCTTCAATGTAAAATGTTCTTTTATATTTATAGATTCAGCCTTTTTTGAACACATAACCCATTATAAGATGGCATAATTTAAGACTGGTCCAAAGAGGTTGCAGACGACAAATTTTTGTTGATAACAATTTTAAAATCTTTGAATTTTGGGTAGAAAACAATGTACAAGCAATACTTGTCGATGACAACTCCTCTTTGTATAGATTCATGCAATAAATTTGATTGATAGAATGGATGGGGTTTAACAGTATTTTACTCACATCGCGGCGGCTTGAGCACCTAACAATGGATTCCTGGTATTTCTCACACCAGTACATCCACTACATCCTATCCTAGCCTCCAGCTGCTGTCCAACTTAGGTTTACTATTATCCACCCTTTGGTGAGAGACAAATGTCGGAAAGGATATGTGCCGCCGGCAGGGATCGAACCCATGACTCTCATGATTGAAGATTAGGAGTCTGACGAGCTACCGACTGCGCTATGACGGCGGCTGCAATCGATTTGAACAGAATTGATGTTGAAGTTTGAGCTCACACTTTGGCTGACATTGATGTGTTTATTTGATTGAATGGGGTTAAACGCTGCTTTAACAGTATTTTAGTCATATCGCGGCGGCTGGAGCACCTTACAATGGAATCCTGGTATTTCTCACACCATTACTACCACTACATCCTTTCCTAGCCTCCAGCTGCTGTCCCACTTAGGTTTACTATTATCCATCCTTTGGTGAGAGACAAATGTCGGAAAGAATATGTGCCGCCTCCGGGGATCGAACCCATGACCTCCCATAAGTGGAAATTAGGAATCTGATGCGCTACCGACAGCGCTATGACGGCGGCTGACATTAACGTGAAGCCTCTTTCTTGAATTGGATTTCAACTTACCCAAGCTATAGTTACGATATTTAGGGCAATCAACAATTCTAATTCTTTTTTGATAAATGGTACTGGCCTCTTTTTTCAAAATAACGCCGTTTAACCCATTCCCACTCAATGACACTTTTAGACGCCCCAAGGGAAAAAAGCTTTGGAAAACATTGTGAAAAATGAAGAAATTGCTTATAACAAGCAATTTCTTCATTTTCCACAATGTTTTCTAACCAGAAAGTTGAACAAAAATCCAAAAATCATCAACTTCATGTTGTCGTCTGCAACTTCTTTCATTTAGGACCAGTCTAAAATTTTGCCGTTTGGGAATGGGTTAATATAGAACTTGAACTTCCTGTTCGAACTCAGTGGGCGTGGTCAGTGATCCATCAAGTAACAGTTTGGACCCTTTGTTATAACACTTACATGCAGTTTTCGCTGAATTCAAGGTCAAACTTTTCGGAGACGAAAGACAGGTAGTGTCCATTCTCTATCTCAAATGCCAAGTGAACATCCATGATGACGCTCCAACCAAAACAAATAGCATTCGTCCCATTTATTTTTCGCTCCATTTATGTATTAAAGTCGTGGCCAAGAAACGGAACTTTAAATTGAAGCTGGTGTTAGCAAGTATCTCACGATTACTATTTAAAAGGTAGTTATATAACCCTTTCTAACAAAATGAATCTTTTGACGAATGAAAACATTGTGGAAAAATAAAAAAAAGGCTTATCGAAAGCTATTTCTTCATTATCTACAATGTTTTTTACCATAAAAGTTAAAAACAAAAACAAAACAAACAAACAAAAAAAAAAGAATCACCAACTAAAATTCATCGCTTGGAATATCTTATGATTTGGAGCAATCTTAAATTTTAAAAAAAAGTCTGGTAATGAGTGAATAACTTAAGACATTTAAAAAAATCCAAATTATTTCCGTTTCAAAAGTGTATATAATGATAAGCTGAAAGATAATCTTATTATTAATTATTAATTTTGACGCCACACATTTCATTTACCCCAAAATCTTAGACCTGTCCAAATTCAAAGCTTTGCAGACGAAAATTAAAAGTGGATTTAATTTGAAAAATTATTATTCAGTAGGGTAGAAAATATTTCAAAAAGAAGAAATTGCTCGTTACATGCAATTTCTTCCTTTTCTACAATGTTTTCTCAATTATATAACCACAGAGACGTAATAATTAATGGTTGAAATGGAAATGGTTAAAGAAATTTTCCTTTGGGCTATGATCATGCAGCAGCATAAAAATGGCCAAGCCTGCGCTGCCGTGAATTTTTAACTCGTTTAGTATACCGCATTGGACTAAGTTTTCTTAACCCATTACAACTCAAGCCCTCCTTTTTACGCCCCTCAAGAAAAAAGCTTTTGAAAACATCGTGGAAAATGAAGAAATTGCTTGTATCAAGCAATTTCTTCATTATCCACAATGTTTTCTACCCAAAATAACGAAAAAGTTTAAAATTCTATCAACTTGAAATTGACGTCTGCAGCTTCTTTCAATTTGGACCGGTCTAAAATTTTGCTGTGTGGGAATGGGTTAAGCCGCTAAATTAGAATCTTAAGAATTCTTAATGAAGACCTAAGTATACACAGTATTGGCTGAAACGAGTAGTCGCTGACGACGTCGAGTGTTTTGCCCTAAGAGTCACGATTTAACCCATTCCAACACAGTGGAATTTTACACCGGTCTAAATTGAAAGGAGCTGCAGACGACAATTTCAAGTTGATTGAATTTTAAATTTTTTCGTCCTTTTGGATAGAAAACAATGTGGATAATGAAGAAATTGCTTGATCCAAGCAATTTCTTTATTTTCCACAATGTTTTCCAAAGCCTTTTTGTTGAGGGGCGTAAAAAGGAGGGATTGAGTGGAAATGGGTTAAATGGCTCTTCGCTATCATCTCGTCGAAAAGAACGCACTTCAGAGGTATTAACATAAAAAAAATTATCACACTAATGTCTGAATTTACTTCGTTCAGTGTGATAAAGTTTTTAAGTTCATACATTAATGAAAAAATCTCTTCGTTTCTCATATAAGAGTTACCTACCTTAAAAGGGATATGATAAGTCAATATTGACTCTCGACACCCTGTTTATTAAGTTAAATGAGATCTTGAAATATTAATAATCCGAAGAAGGGACGCCGGTCAACACTCGCTACAATAGGGAACACATGATTTCATATCTCAGTCATTTTCATTAAATTGCCTAGATTACTCCAATGAAAAATAGACCTCTTAAAAATTTCAAAATTCTAATTTAAAAATTCGGAGCAAATTAGTGCGAGTTTATTTTCAAATTATTTTCTAAAAAAGTATTCAGAAATCGATTACGAAGACTAATTGAGTATCTATGATCAACAAATCTGTACAAAACATTGCACGCATTTGCGATCGAAGAGGCAAACACTTACAATAAATAAATGAATGAAATTAAAGTACCGTAACATGAGACAGTGTTGGAAGATATTCACTAGGTAAATTGTCACTTGGGTGACTTATTAAAACGAACGGCGATCCAATTGACCAAGTGAGACTGGCAATCAAAATATTCAATCTACCAATCAAAATAGTCATTTAGGCCGGAAGTGAACTTTGAACTCCGATATTTGCGGGTGCATTTTTGTTGGTTTAGCAACTTAAACATCATAACAACAGGTTAATCAAAATGTAAGTACCACGTTTAGGTTACCTAACAATCGATCGTTTCACATTTACGTGTTACTAGTCATAAATTTTGTCTGATATCAAAGTAGAGCTTTCTGTCGGAATCAGTGGACGGGAACAGCGATTCGTCTATTGTTTTTAAGAGAAGAATTCTTTTTAGTTTCGTGGAAATATAAAAAAAACCTCTCTCTCTCTCTCTCTCTCTCTCTCTCTCTCTCTCTCTCTCTCTCTCTCTCTCTCTCTCTCTCTCTCTCTCTCTTTCTCTCTCTCTCTCTCTCTCTCTACTTAAAAACTGGCGAATCCGGCGCTGACCCCCACCTAATCAGTTTAGACGGGAAGTTCCACTTTGATATTAAACTGCGATTTTTTTCAAAATTTATGATCGGGTACACGTAACAAAAATGAATGGCTTGGTACCAAAACGTCGTAACTTCAGCTTGAAAAATTTTAGTTGTGACATTTAGGCCGCTAAGCTAACAAAAATGCTCCACATAAAGATATGCCATCACATGAGTTGATGGTGTACTTTCAGTCTAAATCTATGTTTTGATTTGTCCATCGATTTTTGTTTGACAATCGCGATCCATCAATAAGCGTGTCACGTGATATTTTAACTTCTGTCAACAAATATGAACATACTTTCTTGTCTTAAAATGGATTGAATTTCTGGGCATCTGAAAACATGATGATTTTCATCTATTTGGTGATTTCAACAAGAATTACACACAATATATGCGAGAAAATGATGTTCGGTCATAAACTTGATGTATGGAAAAGTACCACAACTTATTTAGTCGGAAGTGTTTCTGGTGTAGACGTGAGTGATTGTGTTAATATATGTAAAGACACGGACTCGTGCACGTTCATTACTTATCATAGACTAGCGCACGTGTGTGGCATAGTTGGACAAATTTCGCTCCTGATCTCGAGTACTTCTATCGTGAAACATCCTGGATATATACTCGGAGAAAAGTCAGAATGGACAGGGGTAAGTTTAAGGCAAATTTGACCCGTCATGCCTAAAAGATTCATCCGGGGAACTCTCAAAATAGTTCAAAAGGGGATAGAACGCAGTAGAGATCAATCAGAGATAGTATTTTGAAAAATAGACACATGATTCAGAAGTAGGACTATTTTAGACGTAGATAATCTTTTAACCCATTTCCAGACAATGACGCTTTTTGACGCCCATCACAAAAAATGGAAAATATTGTATAAAATGAAGCGATTGCTTGCATAAGTAATTTCTTCATTTTTTACAATATTCTCTTTTAAGAAAGTTGAAAAATCTAAATTTTTACCAACTTTAAAATTTTGCCGTCTGGTAATGGGTTAAAGCGAAAAGTTTCGAAAATCACTAGTCAGCGGCGTGCTCGCAGTTCGATATACCATTAACAATCACCGGAAGGCTCTTTTTCGCTTATCGGTACATCAATACATTGATATGTGGCGAGTCTTCTTGACATTTCGATGGGTCAGCGTGAAACAGTTGTAACTGCAAATAGGTGTATAGGCAGTAACATTTGTTTCGCGTTGACCAATCGATTTGGGATCTTTAAAGACAAACTTTGAAAGCTGACAAGGGCAGAATCATTTTTACTTTCCAAAGAGTTTATTAAGGAGATTGATTGATTGATTGATTGATTGATTGATTTATTGATTTATTGATTTATTGATTGATTTTATGATTTATTGATTGATTTATTGATTGATTGATTGATTGATTGATTGATTGATTGATTGGGAGGTTTAACGTCACTTTTAACAGTATTTCAGTCATATCGCGGCTGGAGCACCTTACAATGAATTTCTGGTATTTCTCACAGCAGTACTTTCCTAGCCTCCAGCTGCTATCCAACTTACGTTTAATTTTATCCATCCATTATTATCCATTGGTGAGAGACAATTGTCGGAAAGGATACATGCCGATGTTGGGGATCGAACCCATAACATCCAATGATTGAAGATTGAGAGTCTGATGTGCTACCCACTGCGCTGTGACGGCGGATTTATCAAGGAGAGTCATTTAAGAAATGAAGAGAATACCTTTTTTTGAAAATGAATTACTAATACAATTTGGATGCACTTTGGCTCGAAAAAAAGGAATCAATATCAAATAAAGGGTCGATAATAATATTTGATTATTGATTTAAGAATTGCAGTCCTACATTCAGCGATAATTCCCACAAACACTGCGTTTTCCTTCGGTGGCTTATCTTTTATAAATTCATAAAAAACAGTGAAATCAAAAAAAATGATAAAGTGACAGTTTGGATAGATTTCTGTTTTCGTTCATTTCGCTCTACAGAGCGTCATCTCAAAACACTGCTGACGTCATCTCTTCGCCATATAATTTACGAGGGAATGACTCAGATTTTGAGATTTATTTAAAAAACAATATGTATTTTTGCATTACAGCAATAAAATAATTGTTTTTGATTTTTTTCACGTAAGATTTTTTTTTCTAATTTCTACACGGAAAGAAAAAGATATATATCTTTTTTTTTACAAGGAATCGGATATTATCATCTTCCCCCCCCCCCTTTTTTTTTTGCAACGGACAACATTTTTCTTTTTAATTTCAGGACTCCGGACACAACAGTCAAACTGTAGGTAAAGGATTTGTTACAAAGAAAAAAAGGTTAAATGTTTAGACCTTCTATTTCCATCAATGTGTGATGTGGCTGCGATTCACGCATATTAAAAGGCAATAAAACACTTGACATTCTTTTCATAATCTTGAACACTCGATTTTAAAACCAAAGTACTGAAAGTACTATAAGCTAGCAAAGCCTGTTTGAATTTTAAAAATCTTTACTATTTTGGTTTAGAAAAATTGTGGACATTGAAGAAATTGCTTGTTACAAGTATTTTCTTCAGTGTCCACAATGTTTTCTAAAGCTTTTTTTCTGGAGATGCTTAAAAAGCGGAGTTGAGTGGGAATGGTTTAAATAGCATGCTTTTGACAGAGTTCTCTACAACTTGAATAGAGTTTGCAATATTCCTGAAATACATAAGAAATATTCTTTATGGCGTAGGCATTTAACAGATTTAGTGGTTCAGACAGCCTTCAGTGGCAGTTTGCACTCGTTGAACTTTGCGACGACTTCAAAATTTTGTGTGTTAACTTTAGCTATCAAAGCTGGTGCTTTGCTAGCTGAAAATGTTGCTTTTATCTTATGTCATATGAATACATGTAGTATATAAAAGGACTTTTAAAGCCATATATAATTTTAATATAACCGATAGACCAATCAAATAATACATTGAGACAGGAAATGAGCACTGAACCCAGATATTTGACGACATTTATCGTAAGCATTCATCATGGTTTTGCGACTTAAAACAAAAGCTTATTCCAGCAGTAGCTATTACCTCTAGGTCGCAAACGAACCATTTTACTTCTTTGTTACATTTGACTGGCCAAGAGTTTGCAAAAGAAAGAAGCTGTTTAATTATCTTAGTTGAATTTCCTGTGGGAGGTGAGGGGTGGGGGCCAGCGATCCGCCAATTGAACACATTTAAATATGATTTATCTTAAATTAAGATTATTACTCTCACATATTTACTTCCCCTTAGAGCACAGATGTAACGAAAAACAGACTTGATTTTTCTTTTTCGAATATCTCACCTATTGAGATCGAATTTGCGTATTGCTGTTGGTTTGGTAGAGAACCTGTTACTCTTGAAACATACTTGTATTCATGACTTTGTTGTTGTTGTTCTTGATATTGCTACTGTTGCTGTTTTTATCCATTACCAGACGACAAAATTTTAGACCGGTCCAAATTGAAAGGAATTGAATAAGACAATTAAGAGTATTGAATGATAGATTTTTCTAACTTTCTGTTTTGAAAACATTGTGGAAAATGAAGGAATTGCTTGTCACAAGCAATATCTTCAATTTATACAATATTTTCCCAATTGTTTTTTCTTGAGGGGCGTCCAAAAGTTTCATTGTGTGTGGTATGTGTTAAAAGAGACAAAAAGGACAGGCGGAATATATTCCTGACCTTGGTTGGAGTCCTATCTTATGGAGTCGGTTGCATTTTATGTACTTATTACATTTCATATAAGTAATAGTTGGGTAAATTTATTGATGATGAATATAAAATAAGTTTTATAACTCTCAGCGCTAATGAATGTTGGTGACGCCTACAACTGTATCATCTTCGCTATTACCAGACTTTCTTGTTTATAAGAAAATCCCAAACTTTTCGGCCGAAAATGAAATTAAAAACTCCCCCCCCCCCTGAGTTAATCTGCACATCTCCACATATCTCCTGCAGGATGTGGTCCTCCACGTAGTATGTATATGGCGACGCTATGGGGTAACATGTTTACAGCTGGTAGTGTAAGTCAGTACACGTGCACTAACGATAGCTCACTGACGACAAGGACTGTTTGCCAGGCTGATGGATCTTGGAGAGACACGAATCTGCAGTGTATCACAAGTATGACGTGGTCCCGTCGACTTTGATAAGTCATGTCCTTCCGAAAAAAAATGAATTGCAGAAAAGTTTCGACTTTGTTTAGACTGCAAAGGTGGTGCCTACTTTTCCCATTAATAGATTTTCTCTTTGTACCATGCTGGTCATTTTATCGTACTAGGTATTCAAAATTGACCTGGGAAAAGGGACCTTTTGGATGTGCGAACTGTATCTGTCCTGGTCAGTCTTCGCGAAATGCCCAGACTGACCTGGGTCGATGTTTTTCGCTCTTTGTAGAATTGTTGAATCTAGTGTGGTTATTGAACCTTACCATATGCTTATTTTTGAAATACTTTATCTAACTGACCTTCTTTTGGATCGGATCTATTTTTCGAATATTTTTTACACGGAGTCCCTCGGAACTCCCAAGTGACAAGATACATTTTTGTAGACGGGGTTCTGATTAAATATGAGGTTTTTGTTGTTGCTGTTGTTGTTGATGATGATGATGTTTAGGAAATAGGGTGTTTAAATGATTTGCTTAGGGAATTTTAGGATGATTCCTTTTTCGAATGATTTTTCATGATATGTTACGATGCTCAGGGACCATTTTTTATCCGATTATTATCATATCCGACCATCATTCTTATTAAAAGATCCCGTCGGGACCATCAAACAACTCACCTTCGTAATTTGGTATGAAGACAAAATCTATAAACCTGAGTCTTTTTTTTTTTTTTTTTTTTTTTGCCCATCATTTCATAAGTAATTCAGGGATCGCAGCTATTAATCAAAAAACTGTTGGTAAATCAACCCATTCATTTAGACCGGAAGTGAACTTTGAACCTTAAACACCGTAACTGCGGGTATTTCAAGCTGTTGTTACGAGGTCCCCCCAACCATCGATATGATGTTGTTTAATACCTAGTCTGTCTACTATATTCGAGATCGGTGGGCGGGGCCAGCTTCCAAACAATAAAGGTTTTACTGTAATGCAATAGGGAGAAATTAGAAAAGGGAGACAATTCTTGTTTTTCAAATATCTCCGTCTGCGGGCCGCGGCCATAGCGCAGTGGTAGCTACTCGGACACTCTATCATGAGTTCCAGGTTTCGATCTTCGGTCACGGCAAATATTGTTTCAAACTTTTCCCTCCCACCAATAGGTGGATAATCGTAAACCTTAGTGGGATAGTAGCTTGAGGCTAGGGAAGGATGTAGTGGTAGTTCTAGTATGGGGAATACCAGGAATCCATTATTAGGTGCTCCAGTCACAGCGATATGAAAGTGGCGTTAAACTCCAGTCAATTAAACAGTTCAAATAATTGCTTTATCTTAATACTATCCGTGAAATGTACATAATTCATTGTCTTTAACCAATTCCCACACTATTCCCCATTTTCACGCCCCTCCCCAGGAGAAAGCTTTGAAAAACTTTATGGAAAGTGAAGAAATTGCTTGTATCGAGCATTTTCTTCATTGTCCACAAAGTTTTCAACCCAAAAAGATAACAAAATATTTAGATTACATCAAGTTTTATTGTCGTCTGCAGCTTCTTTCAATTTGGACCAGTCTAAACTTTTGTTGTGTGGGAATGGGTTAAATAATGCGTTAATTCTTTGAAAGCTATCGTCGGTGGGCGACCAAAATGTCGTAAATACAGCTTTATTCAAGCTAATTCAAGACATTTTACGCAACCATTGCCGCTATGCGGATCAATTAGCTATAAGTCATTAACTGTTTGCAATAGTTCTTGAAGATCATAAATATTAAAACAAATTTAGCGAGAAAGCTTTCAACAAAATTTCTGAACATTCAGCCAGTTAAATTGCATCTAATAAATATTTTAGACACAAGCTATAATTGCCGGATTGCGTTTTTGAATCAAAAAATCGATAGACCAATCAAATCATACATTCAGACCGGAAATGAACTTTGAATTCAACATTTGTAGACACTTATGCGAAGCATTTCTGTTAGTTTGGCGACTTAAACGTCTTAAGCCATTCCCGCACAACAAAATTTTAGACTGGTCCAAATTGAAAGAAGCTGCAGACGAAAATTTCAACTTGGGGGAATTTTAAATCTTTTCGTCATTTTTTATAGAAAACATTGTGGATAATGAAGAAATTGCTTGATACAAGCAATTTCTTCATTTTCCACAATGTTTTCCAAAGCTTTTTTCTTGAGGGGCGTAAAAAGGAGGGATTGAGTGGGAATGGGTTAACTAAAACTCATTTAAGAACGGCTGTTCTCCATTAATCGTTGGTGTGATCATAAATATAAATTGACAAACTGTATAAAGAGCAGATCTGGAAATTTAAACAACTAATGAGTACATGTGTAAGGTCACATGTCAAGGTCAGATGTGAAAATTGGGTTGATTGTGTTTTCCAAATTTAGGGATAAATTTTATAATATGATTGCTCAGTTGTTTTTGATTACGCCTAGATTATACCATTACCAGATAACGAAATTTTAGACTGGTCAAAATTCCAAGAAGTTTCAGATGTTGAGAAATTTTAAAAACCATAGTTAACAAATTGCTTGTAACAAGCAATTTCTTCATTTTCTAAAATGATTTCTTATCTTTTTATTTCTTGTGGGCGTAAAAAGCGTCACTATGTCAAAAAATCGGTTAAATATTTGAAACAAACAGGGGTGCCTCTAGTAATGCCAATTTCGAGGAGAGAGAATCCTAATTAAGTAATTTATCCCATATTATTTCTTATTTTCACACTTCATAGAGAAAGGTTATGGAAACAAGGGAAACTGCGCGATTAGGAGAATCCCAGGAGAAAACGACTCTACCTGTTGGGATGAGGCTTTGTTTTATTAAACAAGTCTGAAATTTAGCGGAAGCTTTTTAAAATGTAGTGCTTGGGGAAATCCATTTGTCATATTTATTTTCAACATGTGAACAGATTGCGCGAGTCCACCTGTCCTGAACAACGCGGTCCGATCGGAATTATCAACTAGAATTGGCACTAGAATAACCTACAAATGTACTCAACCCTACTTGAAGACAGAAACTATAATTTGTCAGCAAAACGGGACATGGTCTCCTCTAACCATGCAGTGTATTCCAGGTTAGTTAATCGTCGAGTTTTTAACCCATTACCGGACGGCAAAATTTCCGACTAGTCAAAATTGAAATGATTGACAATTTAAAGTTTATAGCAATGAAGTTAAGGAATATATTGTGCGGTGTGAATGTAATTGAAGAAACGCGACTGTCAATCAAAGAAAAAAACTGCAAATCAAATTGTTCATATTGATCACATGTTGATTTTGAACTCCTACATTGGCTGTAGTTTATGTAACGAATTTTAGTTGTTTAGGCGATTTAAACGTCGTGACTACAGCTTATTTCAGTTACGACGTTTAGGTCGCTAACCAACCATTCTACTTTCTTGTCATGCGTTACTGGCCATAAATTTACAAGTAACGCTGTTAAATATCGAAGAAAAACTTCCTGTTGGGGTCAATGGGCGTGGACAGCGGAGTCAATAGGTGGGGCTCAACGTAATCTGGTAGGCTTAAAGTGTCTTTCAGCGGTTATCTAGAAGGGTTCAGCGGAAATCCAAATTACTTTTAGAATGAGGCTTTCGGTTGCCGACAACGCATGATGAATACAACAAAGTGACAAGGGGTCGACTGATTATTTGATTGACAACAGAAATTGGTCAATTCCAATGAAAGTCTTCTTTGTGTGTACTGACTTGTTTCGTCTCTACGAGGCCAATAGCACGTGTATAGGATAAATCTTTCTTTATTTAGCTCTAAAAAAGTACATTATCTTCAGGAATTCACTGATATGATTGATTTTTCGACAGAAAGTCGCTGATATAATTGATTATCCCTAGAAAGTCACTGATATAAATGATTAAGATGAGAAAGTCATTGAAACGAATGCTTATCTTCAGAAAGTCATTGATATAAATGATTACCTTCAGAAAGTTATTGAAACGAATGCTTATCGTCAAAAAGTCACTGATATGAATGGTCATCTTTGTCACTTAAATTAATGAGTATTATCAAAAAGTCATTGAAATTAGTGAGTACCATCAGAAAGTCAATGAAATTATCAATTATCATAAAAAAAAGTCGCTGAAATTGATAATTATCACCAGAAAGTCACCGAATTTCAATAATTATCATCAGAAAGTCACTGATATGAATGATTAATATCAGAAAGTCACTGAAATGAATGAAAATCATCAGAAAGTCACTGATATGAATGGTCATCACCAGAAAGTCTCTGAAACTAATGATTATAATCAGAAACGTCTCTGATATTTATAGTTCTTACCAGAAAGTCACTTAAATTAAGAAATCTCATGAGAAAGTAACTGAAATTAATGACTATCATCAGAAAGTCCCTGAAATTAATAAACCTCATCAGAGAGTCACTGAAATTAATAAATCTCAGCACTGAAATTAATGATTATTATCAGAAAATCACTGAAATGAATTATTTTCATCAGAAAATCACTGAAATTTATTATTATTATCAGACATTCATTGAAATTAATGATTTTTACCAGAAAGTCACTGATATGAATGATTATCATCAGAAAGTCATTTAAGAAACGATTATCGTGAGAAAAAAGACTGCAATGAATGCTTAATCCTTTTTATATTTCCCAGACGAATGTTACACCAGTCCACACACCGGGGTATATGTCTCTGGATCTTCATGCTATAAATATATATCGACATTAAAACGATGGGAAGATGCAATGGTAAGTTATTATTAAAAAAAAAGATATCCACTTGAATAAAACTTGAGACAAAGAATGTTTTATGAGAGAAACATATACTTGTACCCAATAATTAACTTGTTGAATTTAGGATTTACTTTTTTACTATGTGTGTGGAAATGAGATTTAGGCCCCTCCCTTCTCTATAGGCATGTACGTTATGGACCATTATATATGAGGAAGTAGATACAATTATACCTAGGTTTATATTCCTCTTTAGATATAGAAATTATAGAGAGCGATCAACGGTAAATTTTGTCTATACCTATAGAGACAACATTTATTTTTGATCACTCATTATCACTTTTGCATTTATAGTTCTTCTACAAAAACACATTATATGTAGTCATGCGTTTTACGGTTAGACCATCGGGCCGCAGTGGTATTGGCCATGTGTGGGTTTAGGATTTGGGACTCTCTGTGCTCTGAAGATAGGCCTTTTTGGTATGGACCTAGAGAGAGAAAGAATTGGATTCAAGGAGATCCGCGTTCATACACCCCAATTCTTCTGCGAATAGTTGGAAGTACCTAGTACAAAACACCGATACAAGCAAAGATTATTACAGGTTTTTTAGCAGTTCACTTCTGGTTATGCGGCAGGCAACAAATGTCTCTGAAATTCGGACTCGTTTTGGATTCGAACAACGGACCTCAGGATTGGAAGTACGGCGTTTTACTACAGTGCCATCTAGCAGTTACAACATTGCGGGATATCGAAGGGATAAACCCTTCTATATGGGAGTAGTTGGGATTTGCAGTTAACGATATCACAAACGGCTTGAACCTGTCAGATTTGATATATGGTGTCTTTGGGACAAGGAATACAAAGTTTGTACTAGAAAAAAAATGCCAAGAAATGTCTGTAAAAGTCCCGTCTACAAAGGACGCGAGTATATGAGCGAGAACGTTTTTATCTTCTTCTTTAAAAAAAAGTGTTTGTGTGGCTCACGTTACGAAAAGTGGCTAACATATGACGAAAAAGGTAATTCTATGAATTGCAGTTGCTGTATTTCTATATGAAAACATAAGTTTTAGGTAACAGGATGCAAGAAATTTTGAACAACAACCTTGATCTCTATTTACCCTCAGCTGTATATTATAAACATGGGCTGACATTTGTAAACAAATTTATACAAAGGACCATCACCGAATTTGCAGAACACACTGTATGAATTGTCTACTTTTAATATCTTGTCCTTCAACGGGGTACATTTGTCTCTCACCAAATGGTGGATAACCGTTAACTTAAGTGGGATAGCAGCTGGAGACTAGAAATGTATGTAACGGTGGTACTGGTGCGAGTTCTACCAGGAATCCTTTGTTAGGTGCTCCAGCGGCTGCGATATGACTGAAAAATTGTTAAAAGCGGCGTTAAACCCCATTAAAACATATCACCGGGGTCACATTGTTTATATAGGGTTTATATAGTGGTTTTTTTAAATCCTCTTTTCTCAAAAACAGAAAGGCCTAGAGCTCTCAAGAAAAAATGAGGACGGGGAGAATTTTAAGTGGTCGTCAAATTACTGAAAAGGCAGTAAGGTGCGAATTTGCTCGAAAGCAGCCGACATTTTGTTTAGGCATATGCATTTGATTGAAAGTTGTAGGAAATGAAGCAATCATTCTTTCAGATTTATAATTATTTGGTATCTAGCCTCCTAGACCGGCACCGCCGTCGACTTTAATAAAGCCGACAGGTAGATCCCAAAAGACTGCATCAAGAGATTGGCTGATGGGCATTTAATGACGTAAACCCAAACATCGAATCTGATTGGGTGATGGATTGTTTGTAAACAATATTGTGGAAGCGGAACGCGGTGTTCTTCATTTATTTTACATGAAAGGGGTGACATTCCAAGGTTTTTCTCGCACACAACTTCGATTGTTAATGTGAGAAATGTTTTTAACATTAAAACTGACTATTTCCAAACTACTAAAGGAAGATTTTTTTATCGTATTGGATGGAAACCCGCGGCATATCCAAATTTTTCAACAAAATTTGCTGCGCATGCGAAAGCCTCGTTTTCGATTTTAGTAAGGAAAAAACCTAACGGGCCAGGCTTTCCTTGTATGTACCGAAAATCGGTGTATACCTGTCGGCTTTATCAAAGTCGACAGTGGTACCAGTCTACTAGTCTCCGGGCTTAAGGGGTTGGTCTGAAACACTGAAAAAACAGTAAAATGCCATTTTACTTGAAAACGGTCAAGTGTTTGTATGAGCATATATGCATTTGGAACGTGTAAGGTCTAAAACAGTTTTTCTTTCGAAGAGCACTTGATCAACGCCTTAGTGTATAACATCAAAATGTGATTTTTGGTGGAAGATTGGCGTCAACCAGTATTACCCAGTTTGTAAAACTCGGTAGGGTATTACTAAGGAAGAAGCGAAGTAGTGCCCAATTAGGTTTTATTTTATTTCATTTTTTCCCCCAAATCTTTCTCCTCCAAACTGCAGCACATTTTGAAAATGCGTTATACCGGGATTCTATATATACATGTATTTTATAGACAGCGCACATACCAAAACACCTACCAATATCTCGCTTAGTGTAGATTCGGTCACGGTTTCAATAACGCGCAGTCTTTCAATAATAAATGAATATTATGCCTTCTGCAGTGCTCTCCTGTCCTCAAAGTACAAAGCCCTTACTTTTTTTCAATCGCCCTTCCAAATAACAGTCCCGAATTCTACCAATACACTTTTAATTAGCGACTACCCTTTTTATTTTGTCGCCTTAGCTCGATTGATAGCTAAAGTTCGACGTGATAAACGACGCTAGTAGACCTTTTCACTGCGCATGCATCACACCAAAACTCGTTAAATGCGATACTTACTCGAGACTATGTCACGTAATCGGTTGCGGTGAGTCGATGAAGTATAACTATATAAATTGGCTATTTTGAACGAGCAAAAATAAGGTTAAAAATCAAAATTTAGGTGATAAAAGAGTTTCAACCTGTGAGCAGACATATGCAGACCAATTGTAACGTATTATTGATGATAGAAGAAATATAATACTCTGTCACATGGAAAGAAGTCGGACCGAATTACACGACTGCGAGTATTAATCAATAAGCCCAATTCAGACAAGAATGAGGAAGGCGAGATATGACTCATTGAAAGCCGGCGCTTGTTGTACACTACTTTCGTGTGAGTGTTCAGAATTTGGCAAAATTATAAAAAATTGATGAGTGAATGGACAGAAAGAAAGGAGATATGTAATATATAGGACGATTATATATAAGCATATCATATTATTCAGAAAAATAAGGTGTGTGATTTATTCCGAAATACTATGTTACAGCATTACTCAACGGTCCGGTTAGACGAAGTTGCTGTATAAAGCTGATAAGCGAAGCTGTCGGTTTTAAGCACGGTTGGAATATTTTCTTTAACAAATTAATTGGTCATTCCCAGCATCATATTCGCACTGTCTGCAAACAATTTGACCGTGCTCGGATTTTGTCTTTATATATTTTCCTCCGAATTCTTCCCAAAGGATGTAAATGGAACGGCAATGTCTGCACATCGCTTTTGATAGGATGTAAACCTGGTAAACGACTGCCCGCACTCTCTCGCTCTCTTTACCTGGAGAATATAAGGTGTGATGGAATGCTCGTATCTCACGCGAGTGCCTCCTAGTTCGAATTTGGCTACATGCTCCATCCCCTCCTCTCTCTAGCTCTCTCTCCCTAGCTCTCTCTCTCTCCATCTCTAGCTCAACTGGCTGAAAGTCAGCTCTGAGCTGGCTTTTATCATGATTTGGTGTCCGTCCGTCCGCCAACCTTTACTTCTCAGAAAGTAATAAAAATAATTCAACCAAATTTCACAGGAAGGATCCTTGGGTGGCCTTTATCAGATTCCTTCAAAGCGAGAAGAAAATCATTTTGTGCAGGTTGTGTTCCCTAGCGCACAAATTGGCAGAATTGCGCACAATCGACAGTAGATTTTGGTAGAAAGTTACAAATACGATAATTCGACTATCAAAGATTTTCTGCCCAGGTTATATATATTACGTGTATAAATACAATGTATCTCAGGCTTTCAGCGCTATGATTTAAATGATTGTTTCTGTCTCTATGTCCACCAATGTAGATATCTATCTCTCTATGTCCGAAAAGGAGAAATCATTTTCTTGATATAAATAATCTGCCATTCGTAAAAAAATGCTATTCAATGAATTATAAAGGATATATTGTAATGCGACGACAAGGAGCATCATTTCGACGTTGGATGTATGACATAAATCGTATTGATGATGACGATGTTAATAGTGCTAAGAAAACTATGAAAGACTGAAATTATTAAATGTAATGATGATGATAAGAAAGAGCTGATCAGAAGAATAATCGGTTATCAGCCTTGATGTAAATGGTTCCCGTCGGTATAACACGATACATATGGGGTAATTATGAAACCGGCATGATGTCACAAAGATTCCGATAAACACTCTTACATTTAATTGGTAAAATTTATGATTTGATGAATCAAATTTTGTCTTTTTATGTTTCAACCGATATACCGCCAAAAACTTATTTCTTGGCGATTTATCAAAGGATGCCAAAGGATGGCGTCGTTTCAGTCGGAACGGTAATATTTTGACATGGAGTTTATCTTTTAAGCATTATTCGACAATTAAATAATATGAATACGTCTTTTTTCATTGAATGGATTTAAAATTGGTTTTTCTCTGCAGGATATATTTCTATGTAGGCTTTCTTTTTTTTTTTTTTTTTTTTAATCTAGCTTTAATATTTGAAAATTTAGCCTTACAAATAGACCAAGGGGCCAATTTGTATATTATAACCAGAATACCATCGATGGGCTAACAAAATGCTTAAATACAATTTGAGATGATATGTAGTTCCGCTCTTTTGGTCGCCCATCGACGCCATAATGTCTAAAGCAAAATGATCTCCAGTTTCATCTTTTCTCGCACAATCTATCATAACTTCAATATTTCCGAAGGCGAAGAACATGGGTTTTGGTAATTCGCGTTTTGCCGGAGACAAAACGGGTTAATGACCTTCCCATGGTGCATATTTCTTCATTAATTACAGGCTTTTGTTTCAACAGATACAATATACTTGGTTATCATACATTTTGTTGTATGTGGTGAAAAATAGATCATGAAACAAAACTTCCGTCGTGTATTCCTTAATGTCGATTAAATAGACTACTTTTAATGTCTTTGAAAACATTACTAGGCCAACAGAGAAAAAAATATTGTAACAAACAGATGTTACATTTCCAACAATATTATATACATTATGAAGCCCATTTTAAAGCATCGAGAAATGGAGTTAAATGATTGGACGCAGTGCATTATAAGGCTTTCGAAAAACAAAATCGGAAGTAGATCCTCCCCGCAATGGAAAATCGTTGTTGTTGTTGTTGTTGTTTCATTGAAATAGTCTAGGTTATACAGAATTTTTAGTCATCTGGCGCTTTTCATGAAAGGTCTTTTGCTCATCTAATATTGTCCGAGTTCCTTAAACGATATCCCAATTATTTGTGGACTGTCATGAGAAAAGGATCATCTCGAAAAGGATAAAAGTATTGATTTTGAGAGCTAGTAAGACTGGGATTAAGTGAATTTGGTTTAACATCATCTTATTTCAGTAATACCGCGGTTGGAAGGCTCGCCAAACCATGGCTTCCTGTCATTTATTACACTAGAAATGTAAGTGTAAAACGGCAACATTAGACTTGAGACATTAGCCGCTCAGCCAACTTAACCCTTGTCATGCTGTATAAATTACCTTACTGAAATGCTGGCAAATCAAAGGGCTGAAAGCACTGATAGAACTTGCTGTTCAAAAATCAATATTTCTTTTAGAAATCAACTTCATAAACAACTCTGGCAGGAAAAGTACAAGCAGGAGGTGTAGACTAAGATCAGCCTGCACATAAGTGCAGTCTGATCTTAGTCTACACCTCCTGCTAAAACCGGAATATTCCGGGTTCAGCATGACAAGGGTTAATTAACAGGCAAATTACTTATCATGTTTTCATCCGCGGTGAGAGACAGTTGCAGCATGTGGCAATGGTATTTTTGGCCTAACTGGGGATTGTGCGCAGGTCACTAGATTAGAAAAAGTCCTGTATACCCTATTAAGCTAGCCGGGCTATGCGAGACGTTTTGCTTTAATCAGATTATCTGTATGAAAAATACCATTTTCCACTATGCCAACAGGAACGTTCACCATCAGTACTTTCGGTGCTTTAATTATCTGGCTGAACTCTTCTTTGAGTACAAAATTTGTTCGAATTCGAATTAGAAAATCCTACAAGAACTACACGAGCTGTTGCAATGGCTCAATGGCTTGTATTTCAGAATGATGGATTTTCAGTTCTCCTGAACTCTGCTAATGGTATCAGTCTGTTATTATCACATTTTGACTGTCGTCCATTATACATCTTATTCCCCTCTTTCAATTTACTCCAGGGAAATATAGTATATGCCTTATCTGTATATCCATGTTTTTGTGTTCTTTGGACTCAGATTACCGATAAGGCCCTACTGGCCTCTTGTTTACATTGCAGTCAAATTGTGAAAGTCTTGGAGGATACCTGGCGCATGTTTCCGACGCAAATGAGATGGAAACCCTACGGAGATATGTTCAAACATTACGCAACTACAAAGGTGAATATTTTTCAAATACCTACATCGCTCACATTTTTACCACACGTAACAGCACTGAATTTAGTCAGATTTTCTCGAAAAATCACCACAATGTACACAACGGCTTCATGTTCAAACGACGTCCTATGTTTTTTCGGAATATCATAAACCGATAAATTTAAGACCCCCCCCCCCCAAAAAAAAAGAAACTTATAGACTAATCAAAAAAAATCCAGTCAAACTATATTTTAATTATCAATTTTGTATTAAAAAATACCTAATTTTCGACAAAGCTTCGTTTTTCTTCTGACTCATCGCACAATATAGGTCATTTACAAAATGAATATCAAATCCGTGTTAAAAGTACAGACTCCTAGACAAAGCCTGGATTTTATTTGTAAATGAATAGTGTATAACATGGTCACTATTTCAATATCCTACATAAAATTTATTTCTAATGATTTTATTCATAACGACTCGAGTAAAAAATAACTGTGGTACAGTATTTTTCGAACCGCGTTTATTTCTGTTGTGGCAGTACTTCTTTTGCACTGCTACGTTTCCGAGGGGAATAATCGTAGTACCGTTTGCCCGTTTGAACTGCATATGGTATTTATTATTCGTCATTGCTTTTATTTGCCTTTTCTTTAATCCTTTACAAATTACACAGACGATGATGACTCTCGCCGTTTATACATCGGTCTGACAGATTTTGACGAAGAGGGGACATTCAGATGGTTGGATGGCAACAAAACCACTTACACGAAATGGGCGCTAGGTGAACCTAATGGTGGGACGAAAGAAAATTGCGTGTTGGTCGCTACCTGGGATCTTTTTTGGTACGATCTAAGATGTTGGAGACTCATTGGGAGTTTATGTGAATTTCACCTACAATGATGGTTTTGAGCGGCTAGGACCTTTTGAAGATGGTCCGTATTAACCAATTATCAGATGGCAAAATTTTAGACCGGTTAAAATTGAAAGGAGTTGTAGACGACAATATAAAGTTTATGAATTTTTAGAATTTTCGACTTTCTAACTAGAAAGCACTGTGTAAAATGAAGAAATTGATTGTTTTCCCAGTTGTTTTTCTTTAGGGGCGACAAAGAGCGTCACTGTTAGGAAATGGGCTAAAGAAATTTGATTGGATTAAAAACATACAGTTAAAGGGCCGGGCTAATTTCCACATATGATACATAAAGAAAAGTTAGATATCTTTTTGGAAGACCAGTTAATTGATTTTTAAAAAATCAAATTGGTTAAAACCATAACTTTGGGGGGGAAGGCTGCGGGGCTAATTTCCATATATGGTATACATTGAAGCCTTTGAACATGTTCTTTTCCGTGAAACTTAACAATCAATTTCAACCAGAATTCAAGAATGTGATCATTTAGTGAACCTTTGGCAGAAGTCTTAAAAACTCAAATTAAAGGATAAATGATATTGTTATCGAGTATAAAGCCCATTTCAGATAGAGATCAATTAGTGATACAAGGTAAATAAATGATACTGCAAAACTGGAAATATTTATTGAATTAAAGAAAGTTGTCCCCGTAAAGTAAATGGCAAAGAAAGTAACTCTTCCTTAAATAAGTTGTAAACAAAAACCAAATCGCCTGTATCGTAAGGAAATGGGTTTAAACCTATCTAAATTCCATCGATTAGGAAACAAGTTATTCCAAGGGAATTCAGGTCGGCAGAGCGATTCAGGCGCAACGACACCTGTAGTTCTTAATTTGACTTGTAAACTAGAATAATAAGTGTAACAAGTAATAAGGTCAAAGATGACACATTTTGAGATTCTACCGTGATATGTTTAAGAGACGAAGAGAATATTTTTTTGTTTTCATTGAGGTATGAACCGAAAAACTTAATCACATTGTATGAATACGCGAAGCGGATTGATACGGTGTGTAATTAGTTTTTTCGGTTCATACATCCATGAAAACAAATGATATTCTTTTCATTTATTATAATTTGATAGCATCGAGCGAAAATAACAAAAGCTTTACAAATTTTGATACCTTTTTTATGGGACTATTTTGTGCGGAAGCAAACAAAATCACAGCGTGCTCAAAATTTTGTTCATGGATTAATGAATAAATTTTCGACCATTCAGAACGCCCGATTTTGATAGACGAAACCAAAAATTAAATTATAACCAAATGATCTGCAAAATATACTTGGTGTACATAGAAATAAACACGATAAATCGTTCTTTCTACATTTGGGTTGATCAAAAACATTGTCAACATAGTTCTGTAGCCTATAGTAACAAAATACTGGTGATTTCGGCAATAAAGGAAAGTGGCCTTTTGTAATCGCTGGGTTCAAAAAGGGGTATTATTGTGTCATGGGTGGTATCGTCGTCGGCGGCGATGATAGTTGCGGTGTTGTTGAAGAATGCGTGCATAAGCTTTTGTATTTTGTGATATCCCTGTTGCTGTTAAAGGCATTCATCTTAACATGAAATATATGCTAAAAAGCAATATATACATCAAGGGAGATAACACCTTTTTTGTTGTATAATGTTCTATTTTTTACTTTGATTTTGTGTTCCTTATCTAGCGGTCAACAATGGAACTTAAGGAATCCGCATGCGGTGCTCTTTTATAAACAGCAATATTGATCGTCCTCTAATAGACCAAAACAAATCTTTTTTTTTTTTTTTTTTTTTTTTTAATATTTGTTTCACAGAATTTCATAACAGCCTTTTATGATTGGCGGATCATCATAATTGAAAAAAATGGTACACACAGTCGAGTAGAAAAACAAGTGTACATTTAACAGAACGGTTAACCCTTTCCTGTTTTAAAATTTATTGGACCTGTCCAAATTCAAAGGTTTTGCAGACGAAATTTTATAGTGGATTTAATTTGAAAAATAACCATTCAGTAGGGTAGAAAATATTGTGGAAAAAGAAGAAATTGCTTGTCACAAGCAATTTCTTCTTTTCCCACAATGTTTTCTCAAGTATAAAATCACAAGGACGTAAAAACCAGTGATTGTACAGGAAAGGGTTAAATAGAAAACTACAGTTTAAAAAAGGCCTGACTAAATTAGCAGTTCTCGTAGTCTACAAGGGATCATTTTTTTCGATTGATGGATCATATGTTTAGATCAGTTCCTTCTCATTTTAATTATGCAACCACATTCGGGGACCCATGGTGCACGACAGAATTTTTCAAGAATAATATATCGACCCATCTATGTTGCCTGTCGCAGGAGGCGACAAACGTTTTTGACAAACATCCTCTTTCCTCGAAACTCGTCTATTACATCTTGTTGTAGGTTCTCACCACATGTCTTAAATATATGTAGTTTTATCTTGATGTAAATAAATTTTGAAATTAAATACACAAGATTGTTGGAGACCCGGTGGTTCAAACGGAGTAAAAAAAGATGGATCACGAGTCAATAGACCAATCGATGGTCCTACTCACTAACTCCCTATGCCCTATCAATTAACTCCTACAGGAAGTTCCTCTCCAATTTTTAACGGTGTTATTTTGCAAAATTTATGGCCAGTAGCATGTAACAAAAACTTCTAACGGTTGGTTGGTTGGTGACCTAAACTTCGTAAGTACAGCTTGAATAATACATAGTTACGACGTTTAAGCCGCCAAATCAACAAAGGTCAACAAAACTGTCGGCCAATGATGGAGTTGAAAGCTCGGGTCCTGGCTAAATAAATAATTTGATTATTCGGTTGATTCCTTGATTGATAGCCGTGATTTGTCAATTAAAGGATCAATACCCCAATTAAATTAATCATTTAGACCGAAAGAGAACCTTGAAATCCAACATTGCTAGATATTAATGTGAAACATTTTCGTTGGTTTGGCGACGTAGAAGGCAAAGTCATGGCTTATTCAAGCTGTAGTTACGACGTTTAGGTCCCCGAACCAACAATTTAAACATGTTGTTGTAATACGTACATATAACTTCCTATAAATTTTGGAAACTATGTCCTTAACCCTTGTTATGCTGAATCCGGAATATTCCGGTTTTGGCAGGAGATGTAGACCAAGATCAGCCCGCACATAGGTGCAGTCTGATCCTGGTCTACATCCCCTGCTTGTACTTTTCCTGCGAGAGTTGTTTATAAAATTGATTTCTAAAAGAAATTTTGATTTTTGAACGACGGTTTCTATCAGTTCTTTCAGCCCTTTGATTTTACAGCAATTCAGTAAGGTAATTTATTCAGCATGGCAAGGGTTAATATCTGTGCGGAATTTCCTGTAGGAGACCAGAGGCCGTAGCAATCAGAGTCAGTGGGCGGGGCAAGCGTCAATTAATTACTGTGAGCTTGCTATGTCCGTGATGAGAGGTAGAGCGTCGGCTTCCCGGTCAAGAGGTCCTGAGTTCGATTCCCGGGGTCAGCTATCGATCTTGGTTCTGTCATTGGCCCACACTTTCGACGCGAGTACTGGTGATTTTCCAGGAAGTAGAATCGAGAGAGATAAATCTAAGTTGGAAGAACTTGTTTCCAAATCGATGTAAATAAACAGGTTTAAACCTCGCTATGTACGCCAATTTATCTGGTGGAACAAAGGTGACAGCTAGCATTTCTTAAGAGACGACAAAACCACGAATTTTTGCTTTATTCTCATTGTTACTGTGAATATGTCTATGAATATTGTGTCTATAAGTATACATCGTTTATGTTCAAATGTCTTCATTCCTTGCTCCCTAAATGACCACAGCTCTCGCCCCGACGCAAAACAACTATCAATCACGCAAGCAACTGCATGCGATAGTTCTTGGACATGGAATTCCGTTAGAGTCATCGCTATAAATTTTGTTAGTTTCTAACGCGATGATTAGAATACTCGCGTGGTCTCATTATCGCACTGTCGATTCTTTTGATAGAAATAAAAAAAAGTATTTTGCGTCACCCTAATATTATTTCGTGCTTATACGTGGTTCTATAACTTTTTTTTAATTACTAAACTACCCAGACTTCTGACGATAATGCAATATCTGTGTCGGCGCACGCTAATAATATTACCTGTAAAATTTTAGAAAAGAATCGCATGCACAAACTTTTGTGCATGCAATTATGAAAAGAAAAATCAACCAATCAAAATGCTGAATTATTCATAGACGAAACTAAAATTAAATCATAATTGTGTGGGTTTTAACGCCACTTACAACAATATTTCTATTCAGCGTCTGGTATTCAAAGTTATGGCTTCATGTTCCATTCTCATACCAGGATGATTATAAAATTCAATCCTACTAACCAGGTGCTCATCCCAATTAGGCGTTCGACTTATCACTTGTCCACTGGTGAAGACAAATGACGCCAGATGTTTTTAAGAAGATGGATAGGATTTTGGCTATAGTGGGCTGCGAACTAACGACCCTAGGACTGAGAGCTAAAGGCATTACCGATTAAGCTAACCCAGTTCGGTTAAAGTCATTACGTAAACGGTTGTTGTTGTTGTTGTTTCAGAGTTTCCACACACTATTTTAAAGCGATACTTTCATGTCACAGACTTTCCGAAACCATCGTTGATCCAAGCTGTTTTAAAATCATTTTTACAATGCCACAATTCAGTATAGCTGTTATTTGAGATCTGCGATCGAATTGTAGCAAGTGCGATTAACGCAGCGAGCAAGCTTCTATCTATCTATATATACTGCCCAACTCCCCTTTCGGGTATTACTGGCAGGTGCGCGTCTGTGCTGGAATAAAAACTGTTAGACATTTGTTAGGGTGCAAAATTTTAAAAGTATTGTGAGTGTTAGATTAAAAGAGTTGATAAAACATATTTTGGTCATTCAGGGACGGCTCACTATCTGAAAAGAATCAAGACTCTTTTTGAACGCTGCAATATCAGGTTGCTGTACAATTGTTTCTGGAAGGCTGTTCCATAGTATCACTGTGTAGGGAAAAAAAGAATATTCAAAGTAGGCTGCATTTGTGTGGATCTGTCTGAAAGATGCTGTTTGCATATGTCGGGTGGTCCTCACTGGTCTTTCAAGATAAGCTGGTACTGGCAATGCAACAAAATTGTTAACGATTTTATAAAACATGGTGACTCTGGAGATGTCTCGTCTGTATTGGAGAGTTTCCCAACCAAGCTCCTTCTGCATGCAGGTAACACTGTCATAATAAGAGAAATTATTTTGAACCCATCTTGCCGCTCTACGTTGTACTTTTTCCACTTTGTTGATATAGGTTTTTGTGTAGGGGCTCCAAACTGTTGATGCGTATTCTACCTGGGGTCTCACTAAAGTTTTATATGCTATTTCTCTGATCTTCTTATTTTTGGTCGGGATGTTTTATTAGCATTTGATGTTATATTGTCAATGTGTTTGTTCCAGGAAAGATCTCCAGATATTGTAACTCCTAGGTATTTGGCATTGTCCACAGTCTCTAGTACTTGTCCATGTAATCTGTAATCAAGGGAAATCTTTTTCTTCTTTTTAGTAATATTTAGAACAATGCATTTGCTGGGGTTAAACTTCATTTCCCACTTTTTTCCCACTGCATTAACTTGTCTAGATCTTCTTGTAGGATCAAACAGTCTTGTCTGTTGTTTATAGCTAGGTAAACGGCAGTGTCATCTGCAAACAAACGAACTTGGGATGTGATGTTATTTCGAAGGTCATTTATGTACAAAAGAAACAAAAGAGGGCCAAGTACAGACCCCTGAGGTACTCCAGACGTGACTGGTACTTCTGATGAGCATCCACCTTCTAAGACTACTTTTTGTGTTCTGCCTATTAGAAAAGATTTAATCCACAAAAGGGTAGCATTGTTAACACCATGTTCCTGCAATTTATACAAAAGTTTTAAGTGGCTAGCTTTGTCAAAAGCCTTGCTGAAGTCTAACAAAACTAGATCAGTTTGTTTTCCTTCAGTCAGGTTTCTGGCAAGATGGTCGGTCAGTTGAAGTAGCTGGGTTTCGCATGAACGCCTTTCTCTAAAACCATGCTGCAAGTCATAAAGGATATTATTTTTGTCAAAATGTTCAGTTAGATTTGAGGCTACAATATGTCTTAGAACTTTACACAGTATACATGTTAAAGATATAGGTCTGTAATTTGCAGGATCTTCTTTATTTCCTTTCTTGAAGAGTTGAGTCACGTTTGCTTTTGTCCAAACCTGGGGAAGAGTGCCTGTGTCTAGGGATTTCTGAAAGAGAATTTGTAAGATTGGGGAAATTTGATAACATAAGTTTTTTAGTACAAGAGGTTTGATGTTGTCTGGTCCTGCTGCTTTGTCTGGTTTCAGGTTGGAAATAAGTTTTTGTACACCACTGGTGCAAATAGTAATGTTCGGCATAACTGGGTATTTGCTGAAAGAGGAAGAGAATACATTTTGTCTTATAGATGAAAGGCAGGATCGAGCCAAAGAAATTGGTGTCATTGGAGTGAAGACTGACTGGAACTGTTGATTTAGGATATTTGCCTTTTCTGTGTTGTCCGATTTGATGGAACCTGAAATTTTATCAAGAAGAGGGGCTACTCCGGTTGCGTCTTGCTTGGCATTCTTTATCAGACTGAAAAGTTCCTTATTGCTAAATCTTTTGGCTTTCTCTTTGTCTTCAGTGGTTCCATCTAGGCCTAAAATATATTCAATATAATTAATATAGGAAACATTTATTTGATTTTTGATGTTTCTTTTTAGAGCCTTGAGAGGAGTCTTCATCTTGTTGTTTCCTTCTTTCTTCAATCTGAAAAAGAGTTGATCCCTTTTTCTGATAAGGCATTTTATAGGCTGTGTAATCCATGGAAGAGATCTCTTGTGGCCAAGTCGTTTTGTTGGAACATACTTCTCGATACCTGTGGAGATTGCATCTGAAAATTTTAACCAAATTTCTTCAACAGAATTAAAGTGATGATCTTTCAGAATTTCATTTTTAACTTGCTCCATGTAGATTTTAAAGCTACCACAGTCGGCTTTTTTTGTACAGATGAACCTGTCTAGGTTGTTGTTTTGTCATCTGTGGCTTTGTATCTGCAAAAATAGAGACAATATTATGGTCCGATATACCTGGAAGACATTTTACATTTTTAATTAAGGTGTTGTTTGATGTTAGGAAAAGGTCCAGTGTATTTTCTCCTCTGTTACCATCTGAGTGAGGTTGAAATCTGAAAGCAAGTCATTAAATTCTTCATACAAGTTGGTATAACCGCATCCTGACTTTAATATTGGTATATGATCACAGTTCCATGAGAAATTTGGTAAGTTAAAATCACCTAGCACCCAAAAAGATCCTTTAAGGTGTCTAGTCAGGTCTAAGGACTTTTTGAACTCGTTAAAGCTGTGGATGTCTGATTCTTTCGGTCTGTAGTAGGCTGCTATATAAAGAAGTTTACGTGTTCTGACCTGTAATTTAATCCAAATAATTTCACAATCAGTCTTTAGTTGTTTCTGCTCTGTTGCAAGGAAAGTATCTTTAACCAGGATGAATACTCCCCCACCTTTGGTTGACCTGTCTAATCTAAAGGGTGTATAACCTAAGGATTTTGGAAAGAATTCACAATCTGCATGGTGTCTATTTAAACCGGATTCTGTACCTACAACTATATCAGGTTTATGTTGATCTATCATACAAAGAAATTCTGCTTTTTTGTTGACAATGGACTGGCAATTAACTGAAATTACTTTAAGCTGAAAAGGAATATTATTTTGTTTAGATCTCTGTCTCTGTACTGTATTTCCGGAGGTGGTACTTGGATGTTGTAAGTTGGACTGCTCCTTGTATTTCATACACCAGCACTACCCTTACATCCTTCCTTTCCTAGCCTCTAGCTGATATCCCACTTAGGTTTACGATTATCTACCCATTGGTGAGAGACAAATGTCAGAAAGGATATGTGCCGCCGCTGGGAATCGAACCAATGACTTCCCACCTAGACTACCTAGAAATTCCAATCGCTTACTAGTAAAGGGATCTGACAGCTGAACAAAGCTAATTCAAAATCTGTGTCAAATGCGCGATGACGCGATGAACTAGAGCGTTTTTTTATTAAAGTAGATAATGTTTGTGAATGTTTTCGCTGTAGCACATAGCATTTTTCTGAGCGTATGACCACTCACAGTTCTGTGCGACGTACGTTCCTTGAACCTTGCTCTATTCACGTGTTTTCAGAATTACAGAATACAAACTCGTCGAGCTGACTCAAGCATGAAATTATATACCCGAGTGCGCCAAGACTGAAAGTGTATGTTTGTACCAAACGGTTTTAGATTAACCCTTTCCTGTTTTATATTACCCGTTTCGAAAGAGATCGAAGACCACGATTTAAAGTGAGCTTTATTCAAAATTTTACCATTCTACCAGGGTAGAAAATATTGTGATAATAGAAGAAATTGCTTGTAACAAGCAATTTCTTCTTTTTCCTCAATGTTTTTTCAATTATAAAATCACGGGAACGTAAAATCAGATGCTGTAAAGGATCGGCTTAAATGGTGTCCAAACATCCACCTAAAAGTTTCGACCGGGACAAAGTTTGTGCGTGCCGCCCAACCCCATATGAGCCGCACATATGTTTTATCGATGCGTGCTTGATTATGAACACTTTTGTACTGATTTTGCACGCTTCATTACGATTGGATAGCGCGAGTCAAATTGATTGATTGAATGGGGTTTAACGCCAATTTTAACATTATTGCAGTCATATCGCGGCGGCTGGAGCACCTAACAATGGATTCCAGGTATTTCTCACACCAGCACTACCCTTACATCCTTCCTTTCCTAGCCTCCAGCTGATATCCCACTTAGGTTTACGATTATCTACCCATTGGTGAGAGACAAATGTCGGAAAGGATATGTGCCGCCACCGGGGATCGAACCCATGACATCCCACCTAGACTACCTAGAAATTCCAATGCAAACTAATTTGTTTGTTTGAATTGGGTTTAAAGCCGTTTTTCAGTTATATCGTGGCGGCTGGGTACCTTACAATGGATTCCTGGTATATCTCGCACCAGTACTACCATTATATATCCAACATAGGTTTACGATTATCTACCCATTGGTGAGAGACAAATGATGAGGATCGAACGCATGACAGCCAACCAGTGCAAACTAAAACAAAAATGAAATACGTTGTAATTTCTTAATCAAATTAAACCATCGAGAATGACCAGTATGCATTCTTAAAGATTTTCTAATCTACAACAAAAGAAAACCAAAGTACATGTATAGTACATCCTTAGAACTTGGAAAAAGGGAAATAACCGATCCAGGATCACACCTCGACCAGCTCAGATGCCATTGCTTTATAAGGGATCGCTGTCCTGCCTACCGGCCTCCGACTTGGTAGTTTGACTAAGATTAAAGAATGGAATTATCTTGTCAAATATATTCTAAGGTCTATAAAACTAAATGCAAATCGTTGGTTAGCGATTTAAACGCCGTAACTACAGCCTGAATAAAGAATTCATCCTCAAACAGGGAGTCTGCAACCTCTTTAAATTTGGTCAAGTTTAGAATTTTGTCGTCTAGTAATGGGTTTATGTACAAGTCACTTTCTTTATATAATCACATATTTATACCTACGTGTAATGGGCCGGAGGCCTGAATCACCAATAAAATAGTTATAGTAATAGTTACAGTTGTAATTTTGTCGGTTTTTAAGAATTTGACTTTATTTTTCATTGCGTGAATCAGCAAGCTATATCAATCTAACACTACGAGGGTAAATAAAAAATCGGTTATAAGTTCAACTGGTTTAAGTTCAATGTTTCAATAATATTTTTGAAAGTCCTCTAGCTTCTTATCAACAGCAACAGAACGCATAGATATACATATAAATTCCCAGCGAGGACATTAACAATTATACTGAGCAAAAAAAAAAAAATGATACTCCGAATTTTGCGACGAAAGTCTTTGATAGTTTATATGTATTGCAAGGAGTTATGTGCATTGAGAATACAATTCTGTGTATTTGTAAAGGTTTACACATCTCTCATGGGTTGTGTGTTTTAAGAGATGAAGATAATATTTTTTTGTTTTCATGGAGGTATGAACCGAAAAATCTAATCACATTGTATGCGGATTTATACATGAGCGTGATAAGGTTTTTCGGTTCATACCTCCATGAAAACAAAAAATATTCTCTTAATTACTCATGATTTAATAGCATCGAGCGAAAAAAGCAAAAACTTTGCAAGAATGATACTTTTTCTATGAAACTATTTTGTGCGGATGCATACAAAATATCTGCGTGCTCAAAATTTTGTTCATGGAGACATGAATATTTTTTCGACCAATCAGAATGCTCGTTTTTGATAGACGAAACTAAAAATTGAATGATATATTGATAAACGTCAAAAAAGTTAGTGTGCCCTCAATATAAGATTCACACGATAATCAAAAGATAATACTTGTGTTTTTTATGTCCAACTCTAGTATCTCTATCAGTAACAAAATGCCTCCTTAAAGTTCAAAGAACATTTGTGAATATTGCCCGAGGAAGAAGTCTCCATTGTTCAACAATATTTTGCTCAAAATCCCCCAACGTCTGTGGTGGGTTGACTTGCTGACGGATATGCATGGCGGCCTAACTCTTTCAGGATATGCTTAATCGGATTGCGGTAAGGGCTGCACGAAAGCCAGACTAAGATTTCAATACCGGCATTTCTCAGAAACCTTGCGTTAGAATGTGAGGCATAGCGTTATTATGCTGAAACGTAAGACAAGGTCCGTATCTCTGTAAAATAGGGGACAAAAAGTGTTGCAAAATCAGATCCCTTTACTAGTAAGCGATTAAGTTGCTTTGAACAACAACAAGGAGAGAACGTCCTTGGTGACAAAAAAAGACTGCCCTACAAACCGCAATGTGATTACATTGCCTTTGACTGAAGCGTACATGTCAATCTTGCGCCTATGCCAAGGTTTAAGAATCGGTCCATTATGTTGCCTTCGAGCTCGCAAACGGTTCCTTACAGTTTTGGATATAGCTTTACAACGAAACATCTCTCTACTTATGAATGTCACTGACGTAAGTCTGTTTCGGAGATGTCGCAGTCTTATTTCACGATCATTCCGATATGAAATCACAGTGTCGGTTGGTCAGCAACTGACCCGGTTTGGTGTACAAGAGTTTTAAAATCAATTATCGTCAGTCGTTAGCAATATATTACTCTATGTTAACAGCGCTCACAGACGGATTCAAATGGCTTTTTGACGTTGGTCATTTGAAAATCGTGGCATTTCTACACTATAGTGTAAAGATCGAAAACTCAATATGATTTCGAACTCCGCTGATCGAATGTCAGAGAGCTATTGTCACGGCGTTGTGTCCGCCGTGCGCCGTCCATTTGTCTGTCCGTTAGTGGGTAAACATTTTCTTTAAAAAAATCTTCTCCTCAGAATTTTCGGCCAGACCTTAACATAGATTTACAGGAGTGTTCTCTTAGATGGCCACCTTTCATGTTTTTTCATTCAATAATGTTCATTGAACAATTCTGGTTGCCAATGCAACCAAGGTTAAGGTCATTATTAATGCATTCTCTTTCAAACGTTTCATTTTATTTCATTGTTATATTTTAGAAATTTTCCCCGATTCAAGGTCTAATTTCTTCATGAGACAATGTTTAGGGAGCATGATCTGGTGACCTATCATCAAGGTCAAAGTCATAGTTCAAGGTCAAATAACTAAATTATCTTAGTCTAGAGCAATTATTTACGGGCGGATTTCAAAATAACTGGACACACTTAATTGTTTATCTTGATTAGGATGTGTGCAAAGTACAAGATTTGGAGACCTACCTTCAAGGTCAAGGCCACGTTTCGAGGTCAAATGTCCATAGTCACCTTATCTATTGATAGATTACAAAATGATTATATTCTGTGCAACTTAATGAGATCGTGTGCAGAGTGTATGACCCACCTTCACGGCCAATGTCAAATGACCAAATTCACCTTGTCTGAGGCATATCATTAATATTTATGTGTGTGAAAATACCTTGACATGCTTGTGTATCTTGATGATATTGATTATACTGCAATGATAAATTGGGGATTACAAATCATTGAATCTAGGTCATGCTTTGTGCAACTTATGAAAATGCCAGTGGCGGGGAAATGTGCTGTCTTTAGGGAGAGAGCTTATATAACTCGTCAGTAGACAACACAATTATTTAATTATTCTATCATTTAACTAAAATTTTGAAATTGAAATATTTTGCAGATGGCAATTTCAAGTTTATAAAATTGAGAAGGTGTTTGTCTGAATGGGTAAAGAACACTTTGGCAAAATAAACTACAGTCTGTAGATGTCATATTTTAGCTAGTGGAGCGAGACAGGCCCACATGGGCTTCTAATTCTCATTAGCACAAGCTAAGACAAATTTGTACCAAATAACAGCAAGGTTTATGGTATGCACGTGCAATAGCTCTTCATTCTACACTGCAACGGAAAGGACGTGCTTTTGTGATTTTAAAGATTTTATGTAGTCAAGTGGTTCCTATTTGCTATGCCATAGCTTTGTTGTTGTTGTTGTTGTTGTTGTTGTTGCTTTGGGGTTGGATCTCGTTGTTGTCGTTTTCACAGAAAATAAGTAATTTCCCCTTTTCCACATTTTCTACCCAATTTTAATACGCCCCGAATTGTTTTCTGTTACTTCTTTCAATTTGGACCAGGCGGGTAATGGGTTAAGGTATATAGCTACAGTTTATTTCGATGATGTGACAAAGGGTTAATGACATAATCCAATGACTTATACTCATTCTAATTGAAATAACCAATTCGAATAAGAAATTTTATGCCTTATTTAAAATATATTTTGTTGGGGGGGGGTCAAAAATAATTTCATAAAGTAGTAGAGGGGGAATTGCTGGCAATATGAACAAATGATATATATTGCAAAGCTTTGCATTTCGGGCTCGTGACTTATTTAGCAATGATTGATTGACGGGTATGTATATTATTTAAACGAATATTTCAAAACTCCTTTTGGTGAGTATTTTTCTATATGAGAGCCGTAGAGCCTTTAAAAAAATCTGAATATTCATTTGTGAAACTCTAAAAGGATTGTCACTTTATAAGCTGGGCACTTGGCTTGCAAGGTCAATTGTACGGTGTTCTCCTTTGTTATTTCCATTGATTTCAAAATACCATTTTCATTTCTGTTACTTAGATTGGAAACGTATCTCTGACAGTCTACGTGTATCTAACGATGGAACCGACATATGTGCCTTTAAAAACATGTTAATAAACGTCTTTTTGGTGATTTTGTCAAGAATCACATATAGTATATGCGAGAAAATTGTGTTCGGTTATAAACTTGATGTAGGAAATAGTAACGATGTTTATTTGATTGGGAGTGTGCTTGGCGTAGGCGTGAGTGACTGTGTTAATATATGTAAAGGCACGGACTCGTGTACCTTCATTAACTACCATAGACTGGTGCACGTGTGTGGCGTAATTGGACAAACAGCGCACATGATCTCGAGTGGAGATATCGTGAAACATACTGGATATATGTACGGGAACAAATCAGAATGGACAAATGTAAGTTTTAGACAAAATTGACCTGTGAACCAAAAAGGGCCCATCAAGGAAACCCGCGAAACAAATAGTTCGATCAAGCAGAGTTCAGTTCGCGTATTCATACAGTGTAATTTGGTTTTTTCCTCCATACCTCAAAAATATGTCTTCATCTCTTATATAAACATATTTGACCTGTGGAGATTCTCATGTGTCAAGTGTTCTATTCTAGTTTATATCGTGCATTCGTCTATGATATATTGAGACCTCAAAACAATTCATACAGGTACAAATTGTACTAAAAAAGGTTCAGATTGTACTAAACAAAAACCAAGAATATAGTAACGTTCAAGGGTATTAAGGGCCAACTTTTTCAAACATTACTTTGAGATCATGATTTATTTCAAGACATCGTTTAGGACTTTATATACTTAGCTCACCTGAGCCCGTCCTTTGTCCGGCGCCCGTCAGTCCTCCACCGTCTGTCGTCCGCGAACAATTTCTTTAAACAACATCTCCTTCCAAACCACTTGGCCAATTTTAAACAAATATAGAAGAAATAATCCTTATGTGGCCCTGTATAAAATTGCTAATGAAACTGAAATCCGTAAAAGAAATCCCGTTGCCATGGCAACAAAAGTGAAATTAAAAAAAAACATTAAAATTCTTCTTCTACTGACCCAGAAGGCCTAGAGCCTTGATATTTTGCGTTAAACCTCAGTATATTGGCCTCTTTCAAAAAGCTAAAATCAATACCCTCGGGTACGCAGGGTTGGAGCCCCGGGGTTGTTCTATATAGAAATAAAGAATGATTTTAAAACGACATCTCCTTCCAAACCATTGAGCGAATTCCGATTTGGCAGAAATTTTCCTTTAGTGCTCCCCTTCATAAATAGCTTAAAGAATTAAAATCCGTTGAAAACACTGCTTGCCAAGGCAACAAAATTGGTAATTTTAAAAGTCTTCGCCTTATGACCCATGCAGAAAGCCTTGATATTTTGCATGAAACCTCAGTATATTGACCTCTTTCAAAGCAGCTAAAACCATTACTTTCAGGTCGCCAGGGACTCCACTTGTGTTTCTAGTAATAAAGAAGAATTTTTAAACAATATCTTCTCCCAAACCATTTTGCCAATTTGAAGCAGTATGGCAGAATTGTTGAATAGATCGTCCTCTATCACAATAGCTAAAATACAGAAATCTATTGAAACTATGGTGACAAAATTTAAAATGCTCTTTAATTATCTTCTCCTCCTGAGCCAGAAGGCGAAGAGCCTTGATATTTTGCATGAAGCATTAGTATATTGACATGATCTTAAATTTGTAACATCATTATCGTTAGGTCAACAGGGGCGGAGCCCCAGGGGGTGGGGGCTATATAGAAGCAAGAAGAATTTTAAAACTACATCTCCTGCCAAACTATTGAGCAAATTTGAATCAAATATGGCAGAAATTTTCGTTAGATGGTGAAATTTTGACTGCAAAGCCAATTTATGTGTGTAAAATATGGTTTTGCACACTTGTATCATAATCCTAGCCTTAACATTAAATTTGACTATTGAAAGAAAAAGAGCCTTTATCTTGGCACAGCACATCGGGGCCAATGGACCTCTTGTATAAATTTTAGATTTGTCTAGATTCAAAGATGTAAACAACAATAAAAATGGATGCAATTTGAAATCAAACCATCCTATCTATTTAGAAATGAGGACTTCCAATTAAGATTAATCCCCTCGATTTTGCTTCCTGGAGAATACATCAGTACTCCCGCCGAAACTATAGGCCAATGACGGAACTGGGTTCAATAGCCGATCCCCGGGAATCGAACTTGAGACTTTTTTGAACGTGAAGCCGACTCTCTACCTCTCGACCTCGGATACCATATATTAGACGTCATCCACACAGAAGGACCTTTTTCGATTGACGTTTTTAGCTAGCAAAGCGTCAGCTTTGATAGCTTAAGTTAACAGATAAATTTTTGAGGTCGTCTCAAAGTTCAACGAGTGCAAACTGCCATTGGAGGCTTAACCACTAAATCCATTGAATGCATACGCCATAAAAAGTAGTTCTTCTGTATTTCAGTAACATTGCAAACTCTATTCAAATTGTAAAGAACTCTATCAAAGGCATGCCTTTTTAACCCATTCCCACTCTTTTCCGCGTTGAAGCATCTAAATAGAAAAGCTTTGGAAAACATTGTGGACGATGAAGAAATTGCTTGTAACAAGCAATTTCTTCAATGTCCACAATGTTTTCTATCAAACAAGGGAAAGGTTTTCTAAATCCAACCATGCTTTGCTAGCTTACAGTACTTTCAGTACTTTGATTTATATAATTATTAGTTAGAAAAAAAATCTATAGACTAAGGAAATATAACGGAAGCGAAATGTTTCGACTCTGGTCAGTTTGCTCAGTGCGCGCAATCTGGCATTGGTTCGATACATTTCGCACTTCCACGAAGGTTCCAGCTCGCCCACGGGTTACAAATATATAGATATGTGACCTGACAGCTGGATTTCGGAACTTAGAAAAAGTTTTTACTGTACAGACTGCGTGGACCTAGGACGGTGTTTTGGTGCGAGTTCACCATTAAACATTAAACAAATTAAACTAGGAACCTTGTATTCATATCGTTCCCGTATAATCACTGATTTTGCGCTCATTTGATATTATACTTGTGGAAAAATTGTGGAAAAATATTTGAAAAAAGTAAAGGATTTACTTCTGAAAATGGGTTAATAAATCATTTCGTTTCGTTTCAGGACACCGCGAACACTCACCAAGAAACAGGTTAGGCTGCTGTCGTCAACTCATAACATGAGGACAGAATTTATGTTTCGTTACTCTTGATAAAAACTGATTTCAAATTGTAAATCATTGTTTGGGGAAGAGAACTTGATTGTCATTTTCCCCATTTTCAATGAGAAAACAACTATTTTTCGGAAACGGTCGATTTTCATTTGTTATAAATTGCAATTTAAAAATACTGAAGCGGACATGCATTGAAAAAGACATGTCATTAAAGGGGAAAATGAATAGCAAGTTTTCTTCCTATCGTAAAAATACACAAGGAATTTTGAGGAAAAACAATGATTCTAACAATAGATTAGAATGTTATGAAGCTCCCCCTTCCCCCAAACGCATACACTCGTTCAGAATCTGAACTAAATAACCTTGAAATAAATTCCAAGTTAAAATGCTATATCGATGGCTATATACAGTAATTTATTTGAATTGATCTTTCCAGCAATAACTTTCAAATCCTTTTAACAAAGGGTCGATATCTAGCCTACAACAATAAAACGTTTGAAACAGCAATGATATTGTTTTAACCCTTTCCTGCTTATCAGAATTTTAGACTTGTCCCATTCGAAAGTAGCTGCAGACGACAATTAAAGGTGAGTGCAATTTGAAAAGTAAACAACCCACAGGATAGAAGATATTGTGGGAAAAGAAGAAATTGCTTGTTACAAAGGGTTAAGTAATATTGTTCCTTTACCAAAGAATCGCATATTCAACACGCTGCAGAAATAACCACTTAACCTTTTACAAGACGACAAAATTTTCGACTGATCGAAACTGAAAGAATTTGCAGACGTTTGTGAAACTCTTTGTCCTTTAGACTACAAAACATCACGGAGCGAGGTAATTGCTAGTAACAAGCAATTTCTTCATTTTCAACAATGTTTTCAAGCTATTTTTGTCAAGGGTGTTAAAATGTTGGATGTTGTGGAAATGGGTTCAACAGAAAATCAGTTGTAGAAAGACTCACAAAAGATTTTTGGGTTAAAAAAATGTTAAATTTTAAAACAGTACTCAATTGGTCTAATATCAAGTCAGCATTCCCAATAGAAAATGCGAGCGAAGCAGATGAATCTACGCGTGTTCTCGTAATCCCAAATTTCATAATCAAAAATGATGATTTTTTACGCCCTTTTAGATAAGTAACCTCAGTAACAACGTTTAGTTTTCTTATTTTTATTCTACTACCGATTTTCAGTTGAAAACTTTACGTTTGATCAACAATATGGCCGGTTTATTCCACTGAGATTTTGGATTTCCCTGCAAAATCCGAGTTTTGTGACTTTTTAAACAAGGGGTATGTGTTTCTCACGCAGTAAACTAATATCAAATTGATGACTTTGTAAGCATGTTCAAAGAGAAACATGCAGTGGCCTATTAAAATTTGATTTTTGATTAGCTTTGGAATTCAGAGATCGCCTGTGTCAATTAAAAACCGATTGACTAATCAGATCGTTCATTTGACCGGAAGTGAACACTGAACCCCAATATTTATGGTAAGCATTGTGCGACTTAAAATGTCGAAGCTACAGCCACTTTTTTCATTCTGGTCGCCAACCAACCATGTTATTTTAACCCATTACCAGACGGCAAAACTTGAGACTGGTCCAAATTGAAAGAAGCTGCAACCAACAGTTTTAGGTTTATGGAATTTTTGGATTTTTTCAACTTTCCTGGTAGAAAACATTGAAAATTTAGAAAATGAAGAAATTGCTTCTTATAAGTAATTTCCTCATTTTCCACATTGATTTCCAAAGCCCTTTTCTTTGATGGCGTCTAAAGGCGTTACTGAGTGGGAACCCCTTTTCTTTGGTGGTGTCTAAAGGCGTTACTGAGTGGGAATGGGTCTAGGTCTTGTGAATGAGCCGCCGTCATAACGCAGTTGGTAGCGCGTCGGACTGTCAATCTAGAGGTCCCGGGTTCGATCCCTGACGGCGGCACTCATCCTTTCCGACTATTTGTCTCCCACCAATGGGTCGATAATCGTAGACCTATGTGGGATAGCTGCTGGAGGCTAGGAGAAGGATGTGATGGTGGTGCTGGTGTGAGAAATACCAGGAATCAATTGTTAGGTGCTCCAGCCGCCGCGATATAACTGAAAGATCGTTGAAAGCGGCGTCAATCCCCATTCAAACAAACAAACTAGGTCTTGTGAGTATAACGTGCTCACGGTGAGCTTTTGTTCTCACTCAATGGCCATCGTCCTTCAATATGTTGATGTCTTTTATTCTCCTAAACCACTGAGCTAATTAGGTTGAAACACGACAAGGTTAACCCATTACAAGACGGTAAAATTTCAGACTGGTCCAAATTGAAAGGAGTTGCAGATGACAATTTAAAGTGAATGAAACTTTTAATTTTTTCACTTTTCTGGGTAGAAAACATTGTGGAAAATGAAGAAATTGCTTGTAACAAGCAATTTCTTCATTTTCCGCAATGTTTTCAAAAGCTTTTTTCCTTCGGGGCGTCTAAAGGCGTCACTGAGTTTGAATGGGTTAAGCTCTGCTAAAGATGTTAAAAGAATCGAATTCCGTAAAAAAACCCACTCTGTTTGCCATGGAAAACAAAAGTATTGAAACTATTTTACATAGAAATAAAGCAGGAAAACTGTCACTATCTCCGGTTTTTCTGACCAATGATAAGGCCTAGAGATTTGTGTATATATGTGTGTGTGTGTGTGTGTGTGTGTGTGTGTGTGTGTGTGTGTGTGTGTGTGTGTGTGTGTGTGTTTGTGTGTGTGGCATCAACAGATGGCTCTCTATAAATTTTGTTAAAATAATGCCCCTTATGCCTATTTGGGCTACGGCAAGCTGCACCCTTATGCACATAGAAAAAAGAAGGAAATCGTTATATCTGACCAACGAATGAACGCGTTTGGCATTGCGCGAGGCCCTCTTCGAAATTTGTTAAGATAATGTATCTGGGGCCATTTGGGCACTGCCCGGCACAGCATATTTTACAGAGAAATAATTCAAAATATATTTTCCTGACGATAAAGGTTTGAGCTTTTGCATGTGTTAACACCAGGTTATCTCCTATGAAGAGTGTTTTGTTGTTGTTGTTTTTTTTTTTTTTTTGTTGTTGTACTGCCCTCGAGGTCCCAACCGGGCTCCGCCTCGGGCCCTTTCCCCCCTATTTTACATTCATTCCAAGTAATGGAATCTTTAAAAAATATGATATTTCAAGACAAACCACTGAGCTTAAGGTTTTGTACTATTCACAAGGATTAACCATCTATAAAAGTTTAATAATATTCCTGAGGTTCCATTAGGGCTCAAAAAGGATTGATTGATTAAATGGGGTTTAACGCCGCTTTTAACAGTATTTCAGTCATATCGCGGAGGCTGGAGCACCTAACAATGGATTCCTGGTATTTCTCACACCAGTACTACCACTGCATCCTTTCCTAGCCTCCAGCTGCTATCCCACTTAGGTTTACGATTATCAACCCATTGGTGAGAGACAATTGTCGGAAAGAATATTTGCCGCCGCCGGGGATCGAACCCATGACACCCATGATTGAATATTAGGAGTCTTGCGCGCTACCGACTGCGCTATGACGGTGGCGGCTCAAAAAGGAACAACTATAAATATACAGGCCGAATAACTTTTTTAACCCTTCCCTGTTTTAGTTTCTTTTTAGACCTGTTCAAAAGCCAAACTCAAAGGTTTTGCAGACGAAAATTTAAAGAGGATTTTATTTGAAAAATAAAATATTGTGGAAAAAGAAGAAATTGCTTGTCACAAGCAATTTCTTCTTCTTTCCACAATGTTTTCTAAATTGAAATATCACAGGGACGTAGAAACCAGGATTGAACAGGAAAAGGTTCATTTGTGAATTATGACATCCCCCCCCCCCCCCCCATGATAAACCGTGTCAGCTTGGAATAGGCTGTGAAAGAATTATATTTCATTGTCGATTCGTGAATAGTCTAGTGACGAAGCCTGTATATACATTATCTATAGACGTACATCCGGTCTTATATCTAAATACGACATTCTAGCTATTGCCGTGTCATATAACTCTTTGTTAATTTCTTTGAGCAGAAATTAACAATTTAAACCAGTCAATAAAATGAGAAGCGTCAGGCATAAAGAGACCTCTTGAGAGTTCAGTAAAACAAACGAGAGATTAGATCCGGACGATATCAACATTTTATCGCATTTAAAAAAAATAATTAGAAAGTAGAATGGTCATTCTAAATTAGGAAAATCGTCAAAGACCGAGACGGTTCAACCCTGGTCAGCCTGGGCAGTCCGAGCAGTCTGACAACTGTCGATACTTTTTCGCACTCCTTAAATTGCGTGAAGGGTTACCATTAAAAATTTCGATCGTGTATATTTGAACTATCCGGGTTCAATAAGCCACGGATTTCCGTATAGAGCATAGATACTAGATCTCACGAACTTGGACTCACAGCGTACAAAAAGAGAAAAGATTGGTTTCAAAGAAATTCATATCAAGTCCATATCATCGAATGGATTGAAAATACTGCAAAAAATACAAGTTTTAAAAAGTTTATCGCACAAAAACGTAAACTACGCAGGGAAAGATATTAATTGTCACAATCAGTGTAGAAAAGCGGAAAGATCAGTGAAGAAACTGGTATAAACTTGCATTAAATGACCGTTTTTTACTGAGAAAAAAGCTCATTCTATTAAAAGATAACAAATGAATATATAATTTGATAAACGCATCAGATTAATAAATGAGAACGATTGATGGATATAGCTAAGAACGCTAGGAACTATCACGGTCGCAATACAGATTTCCTTTTTTATTGTGTTACTTATAACAGGGTCTCTCAAGTACTTCCGTTCCTTAAAAGATCCAAAAATGTCCAGTTCAACTCGAATCAAATATTTGATTCCGGATAGGTATACCTCTCATCTCCTCCAGGCTGTGGTCCTCCGCCCGGCGTGTATATGGCGATGATATTGGGTAACATGTATACTATCGGTAGACTTGTACAGTACATCTGTACTAACAACGATTCCCTAACGGAGCGAACAGTCTGTCAAACCGATGGATCTTGGAGAGCCACGAATCTGTTGTGCATTACAGGTATGACATAGCTTTTAAAAAACAGAAAAGACTCGAGAGAGGGCCTTAACACACTGTAATGTTTTCTACAATATTATAGATATATTCCATAGCTAAAGTAAACATCAAACGTCTTCTGGGACAAACGAAACGCAGCAGCGACATTGAAAAGTTATAGCGAGTTTCACGTCCGAAAGTACAAATTACGTACACTTGCAGAAATTAGAAAGCAACAGTATTTGTAGATATGTTTTACGATAGATATCTCCGTTCATCCCATGACCAGTCGGTAAAATTTTAGACTAGTCCAAATTGAAAGGAGTGTCATGCAGACGAGAGTTTAAAGTAAACGGAATTCTAGATTTCTTTCAACTATCTTGATAGAAAACATTGCAGAAAATGAAGAAATTACCTGTAACAAGTAATTCCTTCGTTTCACACAATGTTTTCCTTTTTTTGGGGGGGGGGGGTCAAAAACGCCATTGGTGGGAATGGGTTAAGCTACACAGTCGAATTTTATTTCATAATTTTCAATTCTATTGGAAAACAGGGACTTTTGATGATAAAAATGATTTTATTGAACCAGTTAAACTTTTTTGTTTGCCAGCCCACATAGAAGGTAAAGAAAGATCACATGTTTTAAGATTCATCACGTATATTAAACACCTGAAAAATAATTTCTGAACAGAATGTAATCCGCGGATTATAATTCTTAATTTAGATTAATTCAAATCATATTTTTAATCAATTTAATTTGAGTTATATCTATCAAATTCATACTTTCTAATCAGCATGAAAATTCGTTTTTACCTCCATGAAAAAGTACGTTACTATTTTTCGGAGGCTTGCATTTTGGGCACATCTAGAAGAGCTATTCATCAATTTTGAGATAGAGAGAGAATATTTGTTGTTGTTGTTTTCATACAGGTATGAAACTAAACACCCGCTTGTCGGATTCACACGACTGTGCTATAGAGTTTTCGGCTTCATAACTTTGAAAAATACTGTCCTCATCCATAACTTTGAAAAATACTGTCCTCATCTCTTGGTTAATTTTATTTACTAGTTCTTGAATCCTTTCGTGTTTTTCAAAATTTTTAGACCTGTCCAAATTCAGAGGCTTTATAGATGAAAATTCAAAGTGGATTAGATTTGAAAACTAACCAATCAGTAGGGTAGTAAACATTGTGGAAAAGAAAAAAATGTTTGTTACAAGCAATTTCTTTTTTTTTCTACGATGTTTTTCTCATTTATAAAACCACAGGGACGTAAAAAATAGGGATTGATCAGGAAAGAAAAATGTGTCAGTGGTAGAAACCAACAAGAACACTGTATGCGTTTTCAAATCACAGCTGCTTGATGGTGAGTAACACTTTCAAGCCAAAAAGGGGAGGTAATTCGTTCCAAAATACGTGTATGCTTATCCCCTTCCTTTTATTGGTCTGGATTGAACTTTTGATAGTGAATATATATTCCGAGATTCAAGTGTGTGTGTTCAGTTACACAAGATATTACAAAATGTCCATTCTTGGCGTACTTGTTCAAAAATGCATTCAGGGTTATCTCCTTGTTGGTATAGATTGCTCTTCGGTAGGGAAAATATATTCCGGGTTTCAAGTGAACGTGTATGGTAATACCAGTGGTATTACAAAATGTCAAAGATTCTGGACGCCGACGACGACGCTGACGAAAACCTATTCATGGCCGAACTTTAAATATTTAATATCATTTTCTATAATAAGATGTTTCGCCTCTCATTAGATTTCTTATTTTCTGCAATATATAGGGAATATTATGTTACGATAGCAATACAATATATCGTTTTTGCTTTGAGCTGCGCAGGAAAAAACTGAAGGTCGATTAGGATATCAAAATACCCCCCCTCCCCCGCAGCGAGAAAATGTTGTACCGCTATCCCTTTATTATATGGGTACGTTTTTCATTAATTAAAATCGATAAATTATTACAAAAAAGATCTGTATTTCAACGTGTTTTTCCATTCTCAATTACTATTTTGATAACGTTCATTTGCATTATGACGTAATCTTCAGAATGAAAATGACGTCATCTTAGACTACATTATATGGAACTGTTTATGACATTGTGAGATTTTTTTTGGTGTGTCTTTGCCTGTGTGGAATGTATATACATGTATATGTATTTCTATAAATAGTTATAAGTATATATATAGCTGTGTTTATACATTTCATTCACAGATTGTGAGAGTGCACCTATCCTCAACAACGCCATCCAATCAGGATCGTCAACTAGTGTTGGCAGTCTGACAACCTACATCTGTACCCAACCCTACTCGAAGATAGAAACTATCACCTGTCAACAAAACGGGGTTTGGTCTCCCCTTAACATGCAGTGTATACCAGGTAAGTTAATTGGTGGATTGCACATATCAATCAAATATGGATTGACCAATCAAAATATTCTTTATTCCGATGTACGGCTATCTCCAATATTTTGTTTTGTCGGCATTAAAGTTCATGATGTAAAGGTGTCCTTTTTTTCTACAATGCCTTACAATTCGTCCGATCAATGACTAAAACTGATTTTCAAACGGTTTATTTTTGCTCTCTATATAGAGGGCATTTGTTTGTTTCAGTGTAAGATCGATTTATCTTTCATTGATCGAACAACAGAAGATCTATTTTCACGCGTGGTGAAGCTTAAGTTGTTCACGAAATTAAAGATAAGTCAATATTAAACGTAAAACATAGGATTTTTCTTTTTTTTTTTTTTCAAAATGATGTAAACTTATTATTAAATTTCGAAAAGGCGTGTCATTTCACACGTAAATTACATGGAAGTCGGATGACGTCATCAGTGGTCCCGCTTAGATGACATTTATTAGCGCACAGTGAACGTAAGCAAGGTTAAAACTACCAAAACTGAGAGTTCATCAGTTTGATAATTTCACTGATTTTTCTTGTGTGTGTGTCTGGTTTTTTTTTTTTTTTTTTTTTTGTTGTTGTTGTTTTGTTGTTGTTTTTTGTTTGTTTGTTGTGGGTGTGTGAGTGTTCTTTTTTTCCCGGGAAATTATCAAGTGACAACCTGCCAAAAATCTGGATAATCTTTTGGAGGTTATTAAACACTAGCGTTTTACTTACATCTCAAGGAATGCGCGTATTGTTACAGCTATCAAAAATGTTAAATAAAACATGCCGTTTTTTCACAAAGTAACTCAAAAAGCCCCGGTACTGATAAACTTATTGGGGAATTATTTAAATGCTCTTTTGATTTGATATCACATTTTCTTCTCAACTTCTACAAAAAATATTCAATGATGGAACTTTTCCAGATAACTGGTATGAAGGTATTATAGTCCCGATATTTAAAGGGGGTGATGATGAAGCAAAAAATTACCGCATCATAACGCTCAACAATATCTTTTCTAAAATTTATTCCAAACTACTTGTAGAACGATTAATAAAGTGGTCAAATAAATATGAAAAATTGATAGAAAATCAGATTCAAAAAAAAAAAAAAAAAAAAAATCTACAGTTGATTGTATCTTTATTCTCCACACAATAATCTCAAAAACATTAACAGAAAAGAAAAGTTATATACAGCGTTTCTAGATTAGGAAAAGCGTCAAGCAGGACGATCCGTGCAGCAGTGTTCTTTGTTTATTCTTCGTTAATGACATTCTACAGAATATTAATTCTAACATAGAAGGATTTTTTTTTCACTTGATGTAGATAAATTATTTATGTTGTTATTTGCTGTTTATGCAGTTGTTGTTTTTTCTACGACCCCAAATCACTTCAGTCTATCCTTAATGACATCGAATCATATAGTAGCACATTCAATCTCAAACTTAATGTATCAAAAACCAAAATAATGATCTTTGAAAACAACAGTTATAGGCCGATAACACGCGAGTTTTATCTTTACAACGAGAAAATTGAAAGTGTAGATTCTTTCAAATACCTTGGAGTATACTTTTTCAAGAATGGAAACTGGAAACGCACACAAAAAGTAATAGCATAAAATGCAAGGATCCCTCTACACATCCTGTTCACAATATTTAACCATTTAGAAATTACAATGTCAAAAAATTTCAATTTGTTCGACTCTCTTGTGTTGCCTGTATTAAACTATTCTGCTGAAATTTGGGGCGTACACCCCTGTCAGGATATTGAATTAGTATTTTCAAAATTTTGCAGGAGAATTTTATGTGTAAAAACTTCTACAAACTTAAACGCTATATATGGCGAGCTAGGACGAATACCTATGTCCTTACATAGAAAATTAGTAATCCTCAAGTATGGTGTAAAATTATTCAAAACATATCATATGCTTAAAGTAGATACTGATCGAAACCTCACATATAAAGGCAATAACTGGGCATTCTGTGTGAAACAGACAATAGAACAAATAGGATTAAATGACATTTGGGAAAAAATCAATTTTCATATCATCAAACAACGTATACTTGATATCTTTAAGCAAAGCTAGTATTCCTCAATCAATAATTCGCCACGCCTTAGTTACAATAGCCTTGTAAAACATAATGTTATATATGAAAATTATTTTGATTATCTGCACGAACCAAAATATAGAATATCCTTAACAAGACTACGATTATCGTCTCATGATTTAGCTATTGAAAGTGGGCGCAAAGCTAATGTAACAAAACAAGAGAGAATTTGCAAAAATCGCAATTCCGGGTTGAAAGAAAACGAATTTCACTTCATACTAGTTTGTACAAAGTTTTCTAGCGTTCGCTCGAAATACATTAAAAATATTATCATACATGGCCAACAGTTCAAAAACTCTCTAACCTTCTGTCATCTTCATCAAATAATGTTATTTTGAATTTGTCAAAGTACATCTTTTTTGCTAATAAAATCCGATCCTAAACAATGCATTTTAACATCATGTGCTCTTCCGTTAGTCCATTTCACAGATTTTGTTATGTGTATTTATACTTGCTATAAAACATGTTGTGTTTTCATGCAATAAAATATATGTTATGTTATATTATGTTAAACTGATATATTTAAAATCTTTTCCGCTTATTTTTTCTCAGATGAATGTTACACAAGCCCACATACTGGGGTATATATCTTCGGATCTTCATGTTATAAATATATACCGACACTTAAGGTATGGGACGAGGCAAGGGTAAGTAACTAAACATTGCTCAGCCATATCGACCTAACAGTGATTGTCTTCTTACAAAAACATTAATGGCCGAAAACCTTTGAATATTATGGCGAATTCAAACATGCGTAAGATTCATACTATTGACGATTACAGGGATTAACCCATTCCAACACAACAAAATTTTAGACTCGTCCAAAATGAAAGAAGCTTCAGATGACGATTTCAATTTGATGTAATTTATTTGTTATTTATTTATTTTTCTATTTTTTTTCATCTTTTTGGATAGAAAACACTGTAGATAATGAAAAAAATTCTTTGCAGGTAATTTCTTCATTTTCGACAGTGTTTTCCATTTATTTATTTTTTCCTCGAGGGACGTAAAAAGGAGGGAATGTATTGGAATTGAAAAACTATTTAAAAGGCCCAGTAACTCTTATGCAGTTTAACAGCTGTTGTCACAAAATGATGATTTATTATAGTGACATTTCTCTCTCAGTTTCTAATTCCAGCCTTTCTGATTAATCCATTCCCAATTTTAGACTGGTCCAAATTCAAAGAAATTGCAGCCGACAATTTTAAATCGGTGGAATTTTAAAAATCTTTGTATTTTGGGATAGTTCTAAACTTTGTGGATAATGAAGAAATTGCTATGACAAGCAATTTTTTAAATTTTCCACAATGTTTTCTGATGCTTTTTTTCTTGGATGGGTTAAAAATCGTAATTGTATAGAGATGTGTGTTCGTCCGAGCACTCGACCCGAATATTTAATTTATTTTTTACTTTCGGGAGATCACGTGTTTTTTGGGTTTTTTTTTTTAATTTATAACATCTAGATCTATTATTGTTTTATTATCATTATTTTTCTTCTTTTTTTTTTAATCAATGATCTATCAATTCTTTATCAAGGGTGACACTAAGATGTAAAATTGTGAAGCCATTAGAACCTCGAATCTTTCGTATTATTCACTCATTCACTCTAAAAATTTTATCTGTGGACCATATAAAAATCTTTGCTATTACTACACTTAAATTTTCGATAAATCTGGAAAATTTGCTACGACCATAGCGCAGTTTGTAGCGCGTCGGACACTCAATCATGAGGTCCAGGGTTCCATCCCCGGTCGCTGCAAATACCCTTTCCGACATTTTTCTCCCACCAATGGGTGGATAAGCGTAAACCTATGTGGGATGAGCAGCTTGAGGCTCGGAAAGGGTGTAGTGGAAGGACTGATGTGAAAAATACCTGGAATCCATGAATACATGCTCCAGCCACCGCGATATAACTGATATACTATTGGTGATAAAACCCAATAATTCAAATATTCAATCTATAGAATTGAAAAAAAAAACGAGTAAAGCAAGTGGCAAAACCGTTGAACCAGTTAAGACTGCTTGCGCTGACGATTGAATTTTTTGCTTTAGTTTAGTTTTGTTGGTGGTGGTTTTTTGAGGAGGTTTGTTGTTGTTGTTGTATGTTTGTTTTCATTTAGTAAATTTTGGATGATCCGCCCATCGTATAAGATGTGCATTCTCCGTCTTAAAAAACCTGATTGACCTCTGCTGGATCTGATCGCCTTTCAAATATTTTTAACGGAGTTCTTGAGCGATCGATTACAGCATCTAACAAAACAACCAAGTAGGTTAAATATGATAGGTTAAGAAAACAATGTTTGTCAATTCGACAGTGCGCGAGCAAAATGTCGTAACTACCATTTTCATAAAGCTGTAGTTACCACATTTTGTTCGCTGACCAACGAAATGTTTTGTTATGTTTATTTCATTACAGTCAAATTGTGAAAGTCTTGGTGGATATTTGGCAGATATTTCTGACGCTGCTGAGATGGCAGCCTTGTGGACTTTCGTTCAAACCATACCTTATTACAACTGTGAGTGGGTTTCTAAAACTTGAAGATCGAATGCATCGACACTTTTCACAAGAAGTTTAGTTTTCTTTGAACATTAACCCTTTCCTGTACGATCCCTGGTTTTTACGTCCCTGTGATTTTAAACTTGAGAAACATTGTGGGAAAAGAAGAAATTGCTTGTTACAAGCAATTTCTTCTTTTTCCACAATATTTTCTACCCTACTGAATGGTTATTTTTCAAATTAAAGCCACTTTAAATTTTCATCTACAAAACCTTTGAAATTAAACAGGTCTAAAATTTTGCAAAACAAGAAAGGGTTAAAGAAATTTTGCCCTAAAAAATGTGCAACTCTTAGATGGCTGTGTTATCTAAAAATATACTATAATTCAAAAAGTCATGTCCCTTTTTGCAAAAGAAAAGAAATATGGATCGCGTTGTCAATAAAAAAATGTTAGACCAATCAAATCATGCATTTAGACCGGAAGTAAACTTTGAACTCCAACACTGTCTGACATATATGTCAAGCATTTCTTTGGTTTGGCGACTTAAACATGATAAGTACATCTTATTCTAGCTGTAGTTATTATGTTTAACACTCCAACCCACGATATTTGTCTTTTTGTGTCAATGAAGACATATTTCTACAAAGCATTGTCATTTGATACATCAGTCGAACTTCCTTTTGGAGTTAGTAGGCGGGGTCAGCGATTCTTTAATCTCTGTTAGTCCAATAACTTTAGAAAACTTCGTCCTTTTCTGACATGGACACACATTTATGTATCTTGACAACAAAGTTTTGACATAGGTGATTTTTACGTTTTCTGATTGATTTCTGGTATTTCATCCTGTAATGAACTTGTAGCTTCTTTATGCACCACATGATAAGCAGGCTTTTACTGAATAACTGACCAACCGCTGGCCCTTCCCACTTACTCCTTTGGCCTTGACCATTGAATACGACAGGAAGTTTATCTTCAGTTTTAAAGAATACGGTACCCAAACGGATAATTGACCTTCGAAAAATGAGCTGTTTTTCCTGTCAAAAGTTTAAATCGGAAACAGACTGCATTTAGAGTAGTCAAAGTCAAAAGACTTTTGAATGCCTCGGTGGTCGAGTGGTGTAGGTGCCTGACTCGCCATCCGAAGGTCACGGGTTCGAGCCCCACCGTCACCGGCTGCGCTCTTGAGCACGGCATTTAACAGCCAGTAGCTGTACATATGGGTAAACAGTGGGTTTAAGCCTGTCTTATAGGAACGTTAAAACATCAGGATTGCGAGTGTTCGAGAGCGACTCGATAACCTTGACCCTTTCCAGTTTTGCAAAAGTTTAGACCTGTCCGTATTCAAAGCTTTTAAAGTGGATTTGACATAACCATTCAGTAGGGTTGAAATATTGTGGAAAATAATTTTCTACAACGTTTTCTCAATCATAAAATTACAGAGACGTAAAATCCAGGGATTGAACAAGAAAGGGTTAAAACTTTCGTTGTGTAAAAAGATTACCGATTTTAAACGCATTTATCATTACGATTGTTACGTAAAAAAAATTAAGTTACAGCCTTGTATTTGATATGAGCCGCACGTGACAACTTGGACATTTGACGAGACCCACGGTCGTGTGAAACATCAAATTTCCTACTCGACCAGAATCCAATACAGGGTTTATATGACTACTACACCATGGTATTCCACTTATTATTAACCAACGAATGTTGACCATAAAAGATAAAGATGATGAAGAGACCAGATGACAAACTCAGATATTCGTTAAGTTTTTGTGCATTTATGTTAATGTTATTCTGTATAATTTGATGCAGATTTGCCCCCACCTACTTCTGATAATGTCTAAACCTGTTTATGAAAAGGCATAATACTAGATTTTGTTTATATGCATGTACCACATGATTCTAATGATGCCCATTTTTGGACCACATTGGTTTTTAATAAATATAATAGGACGTCAAAAATCGTTAATGTGTCGGAATGGATTGGGAAGCTTCTTATTTTCTCAAAATATTTTCTATCAAAATGACTCTCACTATTCAATTGAAATTCCTTTTTATTTCATCGTAGAACTGCAACCTTAATCCGATCGGAACAGTCTGAAATTATCCCGCCTTACGATGGTTTAACCCATTTCCAGACATCTATACTAAGACTGGCCCAAATTGAAAAGAGTTGCAGACGAGAATTTAAATTTTATGGAATTTAGGATTTTTTTCAACAATCAGGGAAGAAATTACCGAGGAGAATGAAGAAATTGCTTAGGATAAGCATTTTTTTTCATTTTACACAATTTTTCCAAGTTGTTTTTGTTTGGTTGGTTTTATTGGGAGCGTCAAAAAGCGTCATTGTGAGGGAATGGCTTAACTAAATATTTCTTATCCACAGCTCCTTCCGACGCCCGCCGTTTATATATTGGTTTGACAGACCAGGACGTTGATGGGACCTTTAAGTGGTTTGACGGTAACATTACCACCTATACAAAGTGGGCGTCCAATGAACCTAACGGTGGAACGAATGAAAACTGTGTCATGTTTACTACCTGGAATAGCTTGTGGTACGATATGAGATGTACCAGATTGCTGGGAAGTCTGTGTGAATTTCATCTACAATAACGTGTGTGCCCGCGCTTTGACGTCTAGAGTAGACGGCAAACTTTGAAACCCGTAACAAAATGAATTGCGAGTAACGAATTCTATATTGTCGATTTTTTTAGGTATAGACACTATCAAAAAAATCGATTAACTTATCAAATCCTTCATATTCAAGCAGTCCTCTGACATTTTTGTTAAACATATTTGTTGTTTTTTGCGACTTAAAATCCATAACTTAAGCTTATTCAAGCCGTTTAGGACGCCAAGCAACGATTGTTTTTGTTCCCGGACATATATTTCGCAAGCAAATACTACATTGTATCTCGTTTAAAATTCCATAGCGGATGTCGGTTGGCGCGGGCCAGCGATCGGTATTTAAAAGAAGCATCTATATGGAAATTCAGCAAAGATACGTGTAGCCCGCCAAATTTAACTTAACCCATTCCAACTCAACAAAATTTGAGACTGGAAGCTACAGACGATATTTTCAAGCTGGTGGAATTTAAATTTTCTTTGTCTTTATGATAGAAAACATTGTGGATAACGAAGAAATTGCTTGATACAAGCAATTTCTTCATTTTCCACGATGTTTTCCAAAGCTTTTTTCTTGAGGGGCGTAAAAAGGAGGGCTTGTGTGGGAAAGAGTTAAAGGGACCTTATCGGAGATGCGAAAGTCATTTACTCCAGTCAGATTGTCCCGGTTTGGTTGTACGGAATACCATTAGGGTACTTGAAAAATAATTTGTTGACTTTTATGAATTGGAAATCAACAAATTGTTGTTCAATGGTTAGAACTGTATTCCGTACTTTTTCGTTTTATTCTATTTCATATTTCTTTGTGTATTATTTTTTTCATTATTATTGTTATCATTATTATTTTCCAGGAAGTTTAAGTTTCTGAATAAAAATGTAAATCTAACCATTAATGCATATTAAAATTACGGTTATCCTGTGTTTGTTACATTTGTTTTATGAATACCCAGATGTTTCCCATTTTCTTGAAGGTAAAGGTTTTTCTAAGTAAGACGGGAACCATCATATCGCCGATGGGCAAGCAGAACCTCGTAACTACAACCTAGTTCATCTCTAGAAAATATCCATGTAGAATAATCAAGGCTGCGTATATCCCGTTGTATATCCCGTTGTATCTGATTCCCGTCTCTTAACTGACCAATCGCTCTCCCCGGCCATCCACTGACTCCTTAGGCCCCGTCCATTCACTCCGACAGGAAGTTCCGATTCGATTTTTAACGGCGTTATTTTGCAAAATTCATGACCAGTAGCATCTAACAAAAGGTAAAATAGCTGGTTGGTGACTTAAACGTCGTAACTACAGCTCGAGTAAGCTGTGGTTACGACGTTTAAGTCGCCAAACCAACGAAAAAGGTTAAATGGCGGCCAATGTTGGAGTTGAAAACTCAGGTACGGTATGAATAAATGTTTTGATTGGTCGGTTGATTCCTTGATTGACAGCTGCGATTGGTCGACTGATGCCGATGGCCGAGTAGTAAAGGTGCTTCATTTGTAATGTGATGGTCTAGCGTTCAAACCCCATCGGATTGGGAATATTTGGGATTGCAAAAATAGCTAGTAACAAGCAATTTGATAGAAACAAGCAATTTGTCGTTTTCGCCAAATGATTTCCATCCTTAATTTCCTAGTCTTCAAACAGTTAAATGGCAATGCGGCAATAGTTAAGCTTTAACCCAATACAAGATGACACAACTTTAGACTCGTCTAAGTTCAAAGGAGTTACAGCCGACAGTCTCGAGTTGATTGAAAAAAAAAATTCACTGTCTTTATTTGTGCAAAGCAATCAGTAAAATTCAGAAATTGCTTGTATCAAGACGGGTAAAAAAGGGGGATTGCGTGGGGATGGGTTAAGCGATCACTTATTGTTGTCCCTTAGGTGATCGTTAATACAAGTTATACTGCACGTCAGAAGACCTAGTATCTTTTAGAAAGAAAATAAAAGTCGAAATCAACTGGTTTAGCTAACAGGATTAAGTTCTAATAACGCGGGAAAATGGAGCATGTAAGCTGTTTTCGTTATAATTTTATTTGTCATCATACCAGGTATTCCTTTGCAATTATCGCGAAAAATGTTCAAGAAAATTCCCCGGCATTTTGTCGCATGAATTGTTTAGTAAGTGGTGGTAGATCCAGATCGCTTACACAAAAAAAATCCGCTTTAACTATCTGGTATCTTGACATACAAAACTTTTCACGAAAATCACTATGATATAAAGGTGCAAATAAAAAAAACTTGCAAGTAGTTTCAGAACAATAACACACAAAAATCGATAAATAGATAAAAACAATCGCATTAGCTTAACTATTTGTTATCTTGACTGAATAACAGTTTTCATAAAATTCAGTAGGCCCTAACGCGTTTTCCTCATTTTTTGTTTATTGTTCTCTGCATCAATTCATCTGATAAGTGATGGCAGTTCTATGCTACCGTAGCCTAGATAACTCATGGCCTTAGACCCGATAGTCGTTGGTTCTAGCAACTTCAGTGACCCAGAGGTATGGTCATATATAGGCATTAAAGTAGTGGATAAGTCTGGCAGGAGAAGTAGCAGATGTCTTAAGTGTTAATTCTTTAACCGATTACCAGACGACAAAATTTTAGACTTGTCCAAACTGAAAGAAGTCACAGACTACATAATTGCGCTGAAATTAGAAAATAAGTGCCAACTAGAATAGAGAAAAAATGAGAAAAGGAGCAAAACGCCGTTTGCCGGAACCTCTTTAACCCTTGTCATGCTGAACCCGGAATATTCCGGTTTTGGCAGGAGGTGTAGACTAAGATCAGACTGCACTTATGTGCAGGCTGATCTTAGTCTATACCTCCTGCTTGTACTTTTCCTGCCAGAGTTGCTTATGAAGTTGTTTCTGAAAAAAATATTGCTTTTAGAACAACAAGTTCTATGAGTGCTTTCAGCCCTTTGATTTGACAGCAATTCAGTAAGGTAATTTATACAGCATGACAAGGGTTAAGCTTTGGACCAGACTCAAAGTGTGGGGTCTGGTAATGGAATAAAATAGAAGATGGGAATATAAAAGGAATCAGTTATGGAAAGAAAGCATAAGCTTTGTGTAGCTAAACAGTCGTGAGAAAAAATCACTGAAATAGAAAATAGAATGGCTAGGGAAATAGAAACGGCTTGCCGCGTCCAAACTCGCACAGAGAGAAGGCTGAAAGTTGATTAGATCACTGTAGCATTTTTGATAGCAGTTTCCATCAGTATGTAAGTAACTTAATATAAATATATATATACTAAAAGTGATTGTGGCGAAATTGTCAAAAAGACAATAATTGGGTGGTTAAGACAATCCCGGAGCGAGGGTAAAAAGAGTGCTTAGTTAAAAGAATGTCTATAGTTACTAATTATAAACAGAGGTTCACCAGCCGTCCCATGAAGATCTTAAGGCCGGTACTTGATTAAATTAAAATCAAAGACTTGATTAAATTAAAATCCAAGACCAATACAGTACCTTAGTGTTCTAGCAAAATAGGAGTTTAAATGATGTTGAGTTCAAGAAAGGGGAATTTCATAATTCGAATTTCTTGTTGGATGAAATGGAAATTGTTTGTTTTGTATCTTACACTGCATGATTAATGATGCATTTATTCTATAGTTTTCTAGTGTAGTCCATCTAAGTTGCTTAACCCATTCCAACAATAAAAAAAAATACACTGGTCTAAATTCAAAGAAGTTACAGACGACAATGTAAGGTTGAGAAAATGTTGAATAACTAGGCCTTTTTGGGTTGAAAACAATGTTGAGAATAAAGAAAAAAACTTGTATACAAACAAGCAATTTCTTCATTTTCAATCTTGTTTTCCTTAAGTCTTTTCTTATTGGGAGTAAAAGGGGATTTGTGTGTAAATGGGTTAATACGAATTTGTTACACTGCTATGATAATCGAAGTTTTCATAGATATGTCAGGCTGAACCTTTGTGGACGCTTTCCCCTTTTTTCGATTTTAAACAGCTTTATTTTAAAAATTTATGGCCAGTAGCATGCATGCAAGAAAGTAGAATGCTTGGTTTGTAACCATGACATTTTAACTACAAATCGAATAAGCCGTAGTTACGATGTTTCACTTGCAAAACCAACAAACATACTTCATTTCAATGGCGGCCATTGTTGGGGTTCAAAGTTAACTTCTAGTCTAAATGAGCGATTTAATTGGTCGACTGATTATTTGATTGACAGGCACGATTTGTCAAAACAAGTTTCTGTGTCTTTTAGTGTCTTCGTGTCTGTCTGTCCCGTAATATTCATTTCATATAGTCATATACACTATGGGTCGTCTACAAAGAGTCGACTTCTGCTTTTCACCTTATCTGGCAAATCATTAATGCCACGCGATGTTTGCTAAAAATAAGCAGGGGACAAGATCAGAGCCTAGGGCAACTGTGACCTAATATGACTGGTGTTGTTCAGCCCGAGTATTGACTACATGCGTAACTTTTGGGCTCTCATTACTGATGAATGATTCAATCCATTTTGACACTTCATTTTCAAGATCTAATCGGTTTAGTTTGTGTATAAGATTGTGGCGGTCTACTTTATCAAAATCTTTTGAAAAATCCATTACCATTACATCTGTCATGACTGTAGGATACTTTATGGGAGAAGCTCTGTAACCAGTCGTGGATATAGAGAGGGTTCGGGGGGATGTTTGACCTCTCCCAATGTAGCTCAATAATTCACATTCTAGGGGAAATATAATATGAGCGCGTGCGTGGCATTTCCAACAATTACTCATATGCGCCAAGTAAAGACTCAGATCAGCCTGTGCATCCGCACAGTCTGATCAGAGTCTTCACTCTGCGCTCTGTAGATAGATACTGACCCAATACTTCTTTAAGCAATCAGCGAATATTCTAATTGCCCCGAAATGGCTGTCCAGGGTGCTCAATGTGTGCGAGTCACGCACCTGCGAAATTGTTGGAAATGTCGCGCACATGCTCAATTATACGTGTAGATTTGATAATACAGTCGATCTTGATTGAGCCACCACCTCTTTTACGCGACTAAGTCCATTAAGCGACAATAATTGAAATCCCTTTTCTAAATCAAAGTTCTGAAAGTACTGTAAGCTAGCAAAGCATTGTTTTGTTCAATTATCTTCTTTGTCAAACGTTATCATGATAAAGAAACGAGGTTAAAGTAACTAAGGAGTTAACCCGTTCCCACACAATCCCTCTTTCTTGCGCCCCTCAAAAAATAATTGTGGAAAACATATGGAAATTGAAGAAATTGCTTGTTCCAAGCAATTTCTTCATTTTCCACATTGTTTTATACCCAAAGAGATAAATATTTTAGAATTTTCAACAATTTGAAATTGTCGTCTGCAACCTCTTTGAAGACTCTGATCGGTGTCACTTTGAACACGGTGTGCCAAAATGAGCTGAAATACCCCAGAGATGAACTTGCAGGCAGAGTTTGAAATATTTCTGAAATACATAACTACTTTTTATGGCGCAGGTATTAAATGGATTTAGTGGTTAAGTCTCCAGTGGCGGTTTGCACTCGTTGAACTTTGATATGACCCCAATTTTTGTCTGTTAACTTAGGCTATCAAAGCTGACGCTTTTCTAGCTAAAAAGAAGTGATTTCAAACTTTTTGCTAAAAAGTTATAGTTCTTACCATGGATTCGCAACAACATAGGATTGAGAATAATTCCGCTGTGAATGAAATCGAACCAATACTTCGTATCTTTCGGAAAAAAGGTAGTACGTGACCAGTCTCTTAAAGAGACCACTTTTTAATTGCCACTTGAATGGTCGCTTACAATATTTACTGTATTAGGAAAACAAACCTCCTTCATTAGTGGGTTTGATCCCCTTTACAGAAACCAAGGATCCGCCATTGGGTACCTGGGTTTCGTAGCTACATTGGGCTCGAAATCCATCTTGATAGGGGCGAAAACCATTTGTTTATAAAGATATAACTTAAGATTTAAGACGATTATAATCTAATACACGTTGAATTTTGAAGCTATACAGACAAGGGATATTGGTCTGTAGTTACTTTTTTACGGACATGTGTTACGGTAGCGACGATAAATAAACGGAAATACACACATACTATAGACAAGGGGTGGGGGTGGGGTAAACTTGGGCACATGCACTTGCTTTACTGAAACTACTAGTTAGCACCCCCCCCCCCCAAAAAAAAAAAAAAGAAAAAAAAAAAAAAGATAATAATAATAATCAAATAGATAGTTAAATAGAAAAAATATAGCTCATAATTTCCATAAGTATTTCAATTTTGATTGGAAATTCGCTACTTTTTGCTATCTGTCCGTCATTATCTCGCTTAATGCTGCTGAATAACATGATACACGAAATATCACCAGCACCCCCTTCTGTTCAATATTCGTGGTATGTTTCATGACAAAGTAAATTTACTGATTCCGAAAGGAAAACGAAATCGAAGCTGGGAGTTTGAGTAAAGAAAGAGAAAGCTGGTCGAATGCATTTACAGCATCAGTAATGCGTTGATATGCATTAACAGATCGTCTTTTAACATCACTCAGGTAAGTTTTCTATCACTGTCAATAAATCCTTCAAAACATATTGTCTGAATTTTGTATGAAAAACACAAACCAAACCGGAAGCCTTTCAACAATGGGTGGGGTAACATTTGACAGACGATAATATTTTACAAGCATTTTACACCAATTTGATGTAAAAATGTCTTCTGCGTGCTTTTCTTTCTTTTATCTAATTCTACTGTATCAATATGTATTCTAATTTAAAACATGCCTATTACTGCCTTGAATCCTATTGAATCTCGGCAACTAGAAATTGAACTTTCAAACTTGTGGAAATATCTATCAGTTGAAAGCACTATACAGAGATGCTTTATTGTTCCTTTAAGCTGAGTTTGTCAACCTATGATCTCATTGGGTAGAACACTTGACTTCCAACCTCAAAATTATGGGTTCGAGGTTTGGGCTGACCAACTTATCAAACTAAATGTATTTTGTATGAGACGTTTAATATAGGCTCCTTGTGACAGTGCTTTAAAGCAGTAGCAACGAGAATATACTTTAAGCAGTGCAAATTTAATGTTTATTGGGGCATATTGTTTTACTGGTGTATGTCTGTCTGTCTTAGCAGATTAAGCTCTTAAATTTTATTTGCTTAGCTTAACTGAACTCCCAAACTATACAGGGTACAATGTTCATACTAAGCATGAAGGTACATCTCATCACTTATTTTAAGTCATCTGTCAAGGTCAATTTAAGAAAAAAAATATTTATAAACTTGTTGTTGAAATATTGTTTGATGAAATGTGGTAAGATTTTTTACAACTTTACAAGAGACAACTTGAAGTTGTGCCCTCAGTATACACCTTCGTCAATCGAGCCGCCTTCACGAAGCATTTTCCAATTTCTCCCTTCCCCACAATATTTCACAAATTATTCATTTTTACTAGTACGGCATTGTTTGGTGATGAGTTTTTCAGTTTTATCAAGTGCTTTAGATCTGCTTATGATCCTTCTTATTTTTTAAAATGTTCCACGGGTGATGAGTTACGTATGTTATTGTCTGATGTAATCCCCTTTGCTTGACAATTTGTGCAATTTCACAAGGAGAAAAAAGTCTTGCACATATTGAAAAAAAGGAGAGAATCAAGATGCCAACAAACATCGGTTGAAATTTTTGGGACCAGTTTCGGGGGTGGGTATGACCGACAGAAAACCCATAATGGGGCCGGTTTGATCTATTTGGGGCCAGTTTGACGAGGGTCTGGTTTGAAAGTAAACCTGTTTATCACTTTCATGCTGTCAAAACAGGTGCTTATAAAAAAATCAAAGTTACTTTTAATACCTACCATTGATAAAATTTTATCATCAAGGGTACTGAATTGTTAATATTTATAATTTTTCTTTCCAATTCAATCAAAACTTGAATTACTGTCATACACCATTGTTCTTATTTTCTTTCATATTTGGTTTGATTTCAAAAAATACTATCTCATCCAAATACGGTATCCTAATTTTTCATTTGCTGTCATTTTTGCAGGAAGCACCAGGTCTCTTGAGATCTTGCTGTCAAAAAGCAAAATAGGCTGATACTTGATTCAAAATGACCAAAATAATTTTTCGATGATGCATCAAATGTGGACTAAATGCATGAAATATCCAAGTTTGCACAGATAAGTATTTAATGAGATGGATAAAAAAAATGGTTTAGGTCCATTCAGGTGTTTAACTTGTAGTTGTACTATTTACACAACTGCAAATAATTGACCTCATGGTGCCTGGAATGAATCATTATAACAAGGAGCAAAGAGGATGGTGCCATAGCCTTCACTAGCAGATTATAAGAAAGAACACTTTATTATGGTAGCTACAGGGCTACAGATAAAGGATGTCATTTGTGATTTAATGAAGGAACTTTTGAAAATCTTCTCCTCCCATACAATTAGGCCTAGAGCTTTGATATTTGGTATGTATCATCACCTATTGACCCTCTACCAAAATGCTTCAAAGAATAACCACATCTTGAAAATTATCCCTTTTCTGTGCAATCCCTGATTTTTACAAAGGAATAAAGAAGGAAATCTTTTAAAATCTTCTTCTACCAAACCATAAGGCCTAGAGCATTGATATTTGATATAAATCATCATCTATTGACCCTCTACAAAAACATTTTAAAGAATTACCATATCTTGAAAGTTAGCCCTTTTCTGTGCAATCCCTGATTTTATATAGAAATAAAGTAGTAATACTTTAATAATTTTCTTCTCCCAAACCATAAGGGATAGAGCTTTACTATTTGATATCATTCATCATCTATTGACCCTCTACTAAAATACTTAAAAAAATACCATATCTTGAAAACTAGCCCTTTCCTGTTTGATCCCTCTTTTTACATAGAAATAAGCTTGGAGATCTTCATAAATCTTCTTCTCCAAAACCATAAGGGATACAGCTTTACCTTTTGATATAAACCATCATCTACCAAAATACTTCAAAGTTACTGTGCTCTGAAAATTAGCCCTTTTCTGTGAGATCCCTGTTTTTACAAAGAAAAATAGAAGGAAATCTTTGAAAAAGAATCATCTCCAAAATCAATAAGGCCTTGAGCTTTCATATTTGGTATAAATCAGCATCTATTGAACCTCTACCAAAATACTCCAAGGAATTACTGAACTCTGAAAATTATGCCTTTTCTGTGCAATCCCTGATTTCACATAGAAATGTAGAAGGAAATCTTTAAAAATCACCTCCTCCAATACCATAAGGCCTAGAGCTTTGATATTTTGTATAAATCTTCATCTATTGAACCTCTACTAAAATACTTCAAAGAATTACCATACTCTGAAAATTAGCCCTTTTCTGTGCGATCCCTGATTTTACATAGAAATAAATAAGGAAATCTTTAGAAATTTTCTTTTACCAAACCATAAGGCCTAGAGCTTAAATATTTGGTGTGTAATAATACCTATTAACTCTATACCACAAAACTTCATAGAATTACTGTATTCTGAAAATAAGCCCTTTTCTGTGCAATCCCAGATTATAGAACTGAATAGAGAAGGATATCGTAGAAAATTTTCCCCTTCTCAACCATTAGGCCTAGAGCACTGATATTTGGTATGTATCAATGCCTATTGACCCTATACTTAAATGCTTCAAAGAATTACCGTACTCCTGAAATTAGATTGATATGGCTAGATCTTCTCTATACCTAGGGTTAAAGGAGAAAATCTTTAAAAAATCTTATTCTCCACAAAAATTAGGTGTAGGGCCTTGATATTTTGTATATATAAAGCCTTGAGCTATCATACTCAGGACCGATATAGGACCATCATGGTCCTCTTGTTATATCGAAGTGTGAAGGGTTTTCAGCCCATTCCCTCTCCATGACACTTTCTGACGCCACCAAGAAAAAAGTAAACATTGTGGAAATTTTAACAAAAAAAAATCTTCATTTTCCACAATGTTTTCTACCCCAGAAGTAAAAAAAGTCCAATATTTCATAAGCTTTAAACTGTTATCTGCAACTCCTTTCAATTTAGATCAGTCTAAAATTTTGCTGTCTGGAAATGGGTTAAACAAAGAAAACCTCAGCCCTCCCCCCTCTCAAGAGGAAAAAAAGAAAAAGTAATTAAAAAATCATAAGGAACATAAAAGAAGCTTATGATTATGGAAAAAGTACAGCAACTAATTTTTTTTAACATTTATTATGTCTTCCTATAGATTTACAGCCTAGTACAATGTTTAACTTTATGAAAAAGGATAAAGAAGGGAAAAAAGAAAAAGAAGATAAAAAGAGGGAGAAGAAAGAGAAAAAAGAAAAGGAAAAGAAAGACAAGCATAGAGAGCAGACAACACAAGAGGAGTTAAATAGACTTGAAGAGGTCAAAAGAGGTGTGTTCAGAAGAAAGAGTGACAGAGAAAAGAAAAGGAGAGATGAAGATAGAGCAAGCCATGTAGATGATGACGACGAGGGTGGGTTTTTACCTCGAGATAGTGACAGTAGTAACAGTCTTGCCAGTGCTGGGAGGTTGAGTCCAGGACGAGAACATGCTAGTATTGTAGAGCCTAAAAAGTCTGCGCCGCCCATATTGCCAAAGCCAAAAAGTATTCTGAAATCCAAGGCTGACCTAAAAGCTCATTCACAAGATTTGGATGACAGTTTGCTTCTGAAATCCAACACTGCATATAATGAAGAAATATCTGGTGTTCCTGTTGGTCAGGAGAAAGATAGAAGGCAGAGATCATCCAAGAATCTCCCAACTGCGCCCAAAGATAGACCACCAGAATTCCAGCCACCCCCTCCTCCAGAATCCCCTCCTCCTGAAAAATCATACAAAGCTTCTCTTAAGCTACCGGATATCATCCCTGCTAAACCTCCAAGAGTTAGGGAACTTGTGATTAATCGTTCAAAAGCAGGTGATTTTGGTTTTACTCTTAGAAAAGGTGTTATTAGTAAAAAAGGCAATAGTGGTGAAGACATTAAGCAGAATGTTATATTTGCTGAACCTGGTGCAAATCAGAATAGTTTACAGACTGGTTTGATTCCTGGTGATAGGCTAATTGAAGTAAATGGCATAAATGTTGAAAACACACCCAGAGACGAAGTCATTGACATTATAAGGAAAACCGGAGATACGGTGGTGTTAAAGGTGCAGCCTATTCCGGAACTGGTAGAGTTATCTGTCCGTCCAAGTGTTGACGGTTCACTGGTTGACGTGGAGAGAGAAGTCGTAGAAGGTGGGACATTGAAGAGGAGTGGGAGCAAGAGATACAAACCTCCGGTGAGTAAAATTTAAACTACTAGAAAGATCACAGGTTGTGATAAGAGAGTGTGGTTTTGCTTCCAAACTTTATGTTTTGGGGAACCCGTTTGAAGTGTTTGAAAAATATCTTCCATTGAGCAGGGCTGTGGAAAATTCAGATTTTTCAACTTGTCCCCTACCAAGATCAAAATGATTTTCTACTTTTCCAGAGTCAAAATGAACTTGTCCGCAAAAAAATTGAATTGATTTCTAGAAAACATTGTTATAAATGAACAACAATATTTTCTACCCTTCAATATAATCTTTGGGATAATAAATCTTCGAGATATATCTTGTACAATTCCAAGATTTGCCCAGATATTTACTTGTTTTAGGACAAGTGATTTTGAAAAATGTACTTGTCCACAAATAAAACTGTCCATGTTGGAGAAGAAGGGCATGGGAATTCAACACCGCTGCAATGAGAACCCACAGGGTTCATTAAACAAAAAATGACACTTGACATTTTGAAACAAATCTTATCACCTGGAATTGTGATTATATAAAGGATAGGTGGAAAGAAATGGTACATTTGTATTTATAAAGCTGCAAAACGTTCTCCATATTCAATTCAAACACACATCCCAATTCTTTAAGACCCTCAAGAAAAAGCTTGGGAAAACACAAATGAAAATCAAAGGACTGAAAGTCCTGGGAGCGATTTTGCTTGCTTATTACTAACCATGTTCAGTAACAATGTCTACATGCCACCCATGTACCACCATTATAAGAGTGGGTAAAGCACATCCCTTCATGATCCTATGTAAAAGAATAAATATTAGCCCATAAATGATTAATTGAAAATGTTTTTTCATAATAGTATGTGAGGTTTACTGTTTAACTGGTTTTCGCTATTTTGCTTTTATCACGATGTTTCCTGAACTTAATTTCGCCAGTCCATGAAAATTTGGGGTTGTGTGGTAATTCCTTAAATGATAAAAAGGCAAGAAAACTGAAACAAACATTCTATTCTTTTGCAATGAGCATATCGTTATTATTACAAATGAAGTACCACATCAAAATTTCTAAGATATAGTTTAAATTCAAGAGGTGAAAGGTGTTTTGATTGGATGGAATTGGTAGGCTAGAACCACCCATACAGAGGGACTGTATCCATACTGTGTATATCTATTGTACCACACAGAGATTTGTTAGATATACCAGCCTAAAATTTTGTTGTCTGATAATGGATTAAACCATATTTTGCTTGTACTCTGGGTTTGACACCAACTTTGCTTCAGTGGGATCCCACAGGAATCCCTACCTATTACTTCAGGGATTCCACCAGATAATCAGGGATCCCTCCTTTATATACATTAACTCATCCACACACAATCTTGCGATTCTAAGCTCAATTTGAAACAAAAAAGCTTCGGAAAACCTTGTGGAAAATGAAGAAATTGCTTGTTACAAGCACTTTCTTCATTATCCACAATGTTTTCTACAAAAACAAGCTAGCAAAAAATCAGGAGCATTAGTTCATACATTAAGACATACATTGTACTTGAGAAATATTGAAAGATCCTGGTGGAATCCCTAGCCTGAGATTGCTGGGGTCCCTTCCAATTTTCAGGGATCCTCGGGATCCCGGGACACTGTTAGTGTGGACCCCTGGTACTCATTTGAATTGTATTCCTAGCACAAGTACCAACTACTAATGATTTAGAAGGGAAACACTACAGAATACAGAGGTGTAGATAAGAGGGGGTAACAGCATTCTATAATCCTTATTTCTCAACAAAACCCTATGTTGTTGGTACTCATTTGAATGGTCCAGTTGAGACAATTCAAATGAGTACCTACAACATGGGGTATATGGCAGTATTGGTTAAATATATCTAAAATATGTATTACACCCTCCTTCTGTAGCTCTGAGAATACCTTATTCTTAGAATGGGTTCACTTTAGTCTACAAAGTAAAATGAAAATAATCACTAATCTCTCCACAAGTTTTGATCATTTGATGGTTTCAGTCTCACCCAGACAAAATAATTTCATATTGTCCTAATTCAAAGAAAGTGTTGACAACATTTTAATTAGCTCGGCTGTTTTCGGGGAAAACCGAGGGATAAAGATAGTTTTTGTGTCATTGTTGTCGTCGTTGTGCGAAATCTTTGACATTTTATGATATCTCTGGTTCTACTGATGGCATTCACTTGAAACTTGGCACACATGTTCACTATCAGAAGAGGAACCTATACTATCAAGGGGGATAACTCAAAATGCATTTTGTGTCAATTATGCCCCTTTTTCGACTTACATTTTTTATCCAGCAGCAGAGTGTAGGCACCCGTGGGCGATGCTCTTGTTTTATTACCAGAAAACAAAATTTTGAACTCTTCAAAACTTAAAAAGTTGCAGACCATATTTTAAAGTTGACGTCAATTGGAAAAAAGGTGCCAAAATAGGGTTGAAAAGACAGTGAGAAAAAGAGAAATTGCTTGTTACAGATAATTCATCCTTTTCTCTTATTGTTTTAACCCATTCCCATACAATCTCTCTTTTTTTACTCCCTTCAAGGAAACTGCTTGTGAAATATTGTGGATAATGAAGAAATTGCTTGTGACAAGCAATTTCTTCATTATCCACAATGTTTTCTACCCAAAAGACAATTTTATAGATTTCATCCACTAAAAACCATTGTCTCCATCTTCTTTGATTTAGGATGAGTCTAAAGTTTTGTCGTGTGGGAATGGGTAACAGGGCTATTTTTCTTGATCACATCAATGTATGGGATAAATTTGGTTGTAAGTTAAATTGTCAAAGCTCAAAAATGCTGTAGACAACATTATAAAGTATTTAAATGAATATTCATGTACAGACATAGAACAGAGAATTTTGTGTGAAAAAGAGAAATTTCTTGTGACTTTCTCCTTCTCTAACACTGATTGCCCTGATATGATTTTGTGATTGTAAAAAGTCAGAATATGATGGGAAATGTGAAAAGGTTACAATGGGATATCCTATTTGTAACTGGTGATTTAGTATTTACTTCCTCTTGATGATGATATCATTTTGTTAACCCAATACATGATGACAAACTTTTGTACTGGTCAGAACTTAAAAGAGTTATAGACAACAATTCAGAGAGCAATTAAATTAAAAAACAAGTGTTTTATAGGGTAGAAAAACATGGTTAAAAAAGAAGAAATAGCTTAAAATAAGCAATTTTTACATTTCAATATCAAGCAAAGGTGGAAATGTATTGGTATCATCTACTTGGTCTGTCCATCCTAATGTCTGTCTGTCTGAACATCCACACATCTCCTACTATGTATATGGAAGAATTCAAATGAAATTTTCAGAAAAATGCTCCTAGTCACCTGGCCCCAAGCATATTGTCAGGTTTTTTTTTTTGTTTTAGGCTGCATCACTGAAATTTGGACTAAATGCAAAATTTATTGACTTGTCTAGTTGGTACCGTATATTGTGACTCTCTTGTTTCACTATGTAAAACTAAATAAAATTCCTTGAGGGTGTCAAAGGTTAGGATTGTGTGGTAATGGGACCCCCAAAAAATCAGATAAATTTATAATACAAATTACATTAAGAAAACTGGATATAAGAAGGCAAAAGGAATTGGTTACCTTTTTCACCAAGTTTGGAAATTCACTATACAGGAAATACCTAGTACATGTATCTCTTATTTCTCTTTCAAACCCTTTGTTGTTGGAATGGGGTGTCAAAGATGGAAGAAATTGCAGATGACAATTTTAAGTTAGTAAAATTGTGAAAATCTTTGTATTGCAGGATAGAGAACATTTTGGTGAATGAAGAAATTACATGTGACAAGCCATTTCTTCATTGCGACAATGTTCTTACAAAGTGTTTTTGTAAAAAAATTAAGTTGTGTTGAACTTAGAATCAATCTTCCTCTCTGGAGCTGATTAAGACTTTCACAATCAATTACTAGTTGTAGCAAGGGTTAATAGGATTTTCAAAATAACTAGGTTAATCTCCACTTGTCAATGTTTTAATTCGAGAACATTGTAACTACTGTATATTCCTATGTAATTTTGTAAATTTACCTAGCCAATTTGCTAAAGACTTCTGATCTATACAATATTTGATATGATTTTATTTATTAAAATACAAAAACTTTCAAGAACTTTCAATGAAATTCCAAAATTTTATGGTAAAACTTATAATATGACTTTAACCAATTATCAGATGACAAAATTTTAAAGAGTTCCAAATTAAACAAGTCTCAAACACCATTTCCAAGTGTGCCAATATTGGGAAAAAAGAGCCAAGTAGGGTAGAAAACATTGTGAGAAATTGCTTGTTTGTTATTTGTTCCACTCAGGGACTACTATTAGGGTTGTCACATCTTTTTGAAATCAAACCTTTTCCTGCTTTGGTTTTACTTTGTTTATGATAAGAATGATCTTAGACAATTAACAGTCTTTCCTGTTCATTGAGATATCATATGTACCTCAATTTTTGAAAGGTCCTGTTACTCAATTATTCGGCAACTAAATTTTAGACTGGCCCAGATTAAAAAATGTTACAGAATTTGACCACAATTTTTTGTTGATGAAAGTTAAATCTTTTTTGCATTTTTTAGGTTGAAAATATTTTAAATAAAGAAGAGGTTTCTTGTAACAAGCAATTTCTTCATTTTCTGCAATGTTTCCAAAAGCTTTTTCTACTTTTGGAGGGTTGGGAGGTGTCAACAAGTGTTGTGTGGGAATTGGTCGGGGAATATACTCTCTTAAAAGTTGAACAGTCCTTTTGGTACAAGATGAATTCAGACATTTTTCCTGCAGATAATAGGTTGGGATTATTGGCAATTTAAATCCATTTCTCTCCTTATTCCATTCCCACACAATGACATTTTAAAGGCCTAAATATGACAGCTTTGGATTCATTGTGGACAATGAAGAAATTGCTTTTTACAATCAATTTCTTCATTATTCACTATGTTTATACCTCAAATGACAAAGATTTTAAAGATTTCATCAACTTGAAATTGTCTCAGCAACTTAAACTTTCAAATTTGTAGTAGTCTAAAATTTTGTTTTGTGGAAATGAGCAGACCCATTACCTATGTGTAAGACTTAAAAGGGGCAGTAGCCCAGGTCATGGGGACAAACCTTCAAAGGCGGCCATCGTAGCACAGTTGGTAGCGCATCAGACTCCAAATCTTAAATCAAAGGGATTCCAGATAGCCGCACAAATCCTTTCCGACATTTGACTCTCACCAATGAGTGGATAATCGTAAACCTAAATGGGAAAGCAGCTTGAGGCTAGGAAAGGATGTAATGGTGGTGCTGGTGTGAAATATACCAGGAATGCATTCTTAGGTGCCTCAGCCACTGCAATATGACTGAAAAATTGCTATAAGTGGCGTTAAGCCCCAATCAAACAAACAAACCAACCTTCAAGAAGGACCCTTCTGATCTCAAATTTTTGATGTCTGACTAAAATCCTAATATTTATTTGAAAATATCAAAACAATTATGGCTTTAAAAGGACAAATAGAAGGTGTAGACTAGCATCAGCCTGCACATATGAGCACGCTGATCTTTGTCTAAACCTCCTGGAAAAAATAAAAATATAAAGGGGTCAGCTTGACAAGTGTTAACCCATTTCCAAACAATGAAGCTTTTTGACATCCCCGAGGAAAACAATAAGGAATACATTTACAAATGATGAAAGTTGAAAAAATGTTAAAATTCATAACCTCATAATTGTCGTCTGCAATTCGGACCAGTCTAAAATTTTGCTGTCTGGTACTGGGTTAACTAGCTTTACTTCAATTGATGAATTAGATTTTGTTCTCTATTTACATAGAGATCTGACTTACTCAGTCATTATAGGGAAATAAAATCTGTAATATATTGCCTGAAGTCACTGAACAATTACTTATTTGAAATAAAAGTAATGTTAAATAACAGTTTTTAAAAGGATTTTGAAGTGACTTATTATACATGTAGTGAGGCAAACACTCCTCTTACAATCTTGAAGAGTCAAAATTTCAAATCCGAGCTCAATTAGTGGTTCACAGTTCTCACCCACAGTGTTATTTTGCAGAATTCATTGTCAGTTAAATGTAACAAAAATCTAAAATGGTTGAATGTAGACCTGAACATGGTAACTACAGTGTGAACAAGAGCCATGTGGGACATGGCCATCCCTCGCTGTAAAAGCTTGATAGTAAACTGAAGCCAGTTAGATTTAGGCTTCTTGTGCACTGCATTTCTTCTTAATGAGTTCGATAATAGCTATTATACTTTCAGAGATATGCTCAGGACAAAATCCTTTTAAACAACAAAGGGCAATAAGTCAAAAATTATGCAAGCAAGAGTTGTGGTTCTTGTGCATTGCACTTCTCCTCAACAAGATCTATCCACCTATGAAGTTTCAAGTTAATAGTTATTACACTTTCAGAGATATGCCTCCGACAAAATCTTAGTCTTGAAAACAACAAAGGGCATTAACTCCAAAATTATGCAAGCAAGAGTTGTGGTTCTTGTGCACTGCACTTCTCCTCAATGAGATCTATCGACCTATGAAGTTTCAGCTAAATAGCAATTATACTTTCAGAGATATGCACCAGACAAGTATAGTGACGGAAGAACGGAATGACGGACAGAGACTATTACTATATCCCCTTTGCCGAAAGGGGGGGTGATAATAAGCTGTTTTTACATCATTTTACCCATTCCCACACTTCTGCATTTTAATGCACCTCAAGAATAGGGATATGGGAAAACATTTTGGAAAATTAAGAAAATTAAGAAATTGCTTCTAACAAGCAATTATTTCATTATCTACAATGTTTTGTATCCCAAAAGACGAAGAACTTTGGAATTTCATCGGCTAGAAAATTATGTCAGCATCAGCTTTGAATTTGGATCAGTCCAAAATTTTGTCATGTGGGAAAGGGTTAAGTCACCCAGCAATAAAGATGCTGAACATGAACATTGACCAGTGTTGGAGTTGCAAGTTCATTTCCGGTCTAAATGAATGATGTGATAGGTCCATCATTTTTTTAATGACAGCTGTAATCTGTTAATTACATTGTACCTAATTCATGATTTTTGATTTAAATTCTTCAGCATTGGTCTTTTGTGATATGTATACAAAGTATTGAACTTTTTTAAAGTAAAGCATATAAGAAACTGCCGGTGCATTTACCTTGTTTCATTGTGTGGAAGATTGATAAATTTAGGAAGAACACGGAAAATATTACACAATATTACAAATCAAAACAAATTCAGGTACAGTAAACTCATCTTAAAATGACTGAGATTAAACTTTTACTGTTTTTAGAAATTTCGGACTTGTCCAAATTCAAAGGGATAGCAGACAACATTATATATAGCTATTAAAAAAATAACCATCCTCTATGGTAGAAAATATTATGTGAAAGGAAGAAAATGCTTGTAAAAAGCTACTTTAAACAGTATTTCAGTCATATCGTGGCAGCTGGGGCACCTAACCAAAGATTCTTCGTATTTCTCGCACCTCTTCTACCACTACATCCTTTCCGTGCCTCCAGCTGCTCATCTTATCTACTGGTACTGAGTAGTAAATATATTTGATTAGACAGCTGTTTTTGCTTCTGAAACCAGTCAAATTTTATCGGCTGACCATGCAAGACTAATAAATTCTGTTTGATAAAATCAATTATGCCTGTCTTTCCATTTACAAGAATGCTAGAAACAAGATAGAATTTGAAACTTTACGTTACATCCCCATTGCTTCAGTTTTGAAAATAACAAGTTTTGAGATTTTTGTGCTGAGTAAGTACTTGTTAAGAATCACATTAAAAGCTAAAGGTTGAAAGTACTGAAATTTCCTTATTGTGGGTCAATATTTCTTTTGTTGATATATTTTACTAACTCTCTGTCTTAAAATGCTTCACAAGTAGTGTAGACCAAGGTCAAACTGCACATGTATGTGAAGGCTAAGTCTGAACCAGCTACCAAAGCAAAAATATTCTGTGTTCAGCATGACAAGGGTTGAGAAGTATTGACCCGTTTCCACACAGTGACGCTTTTGGATGCCCCTTAAGAAAAACAAATAGGAAAACTGTAAAATGGAGATATTGCTTGTAACCAGAAAGGTGAAGAAATCTGAAATTTCATAAACTTAAACACTTTCCTGTACAAACACGGGATTTTACGTCACTGTGACTTTATACTTGAGAAAACATAGTGGAAAAAGAAGAAATTGCTTGTAACAAGCAATTTCTCCTTTTCCCACAAAATTTTCTACCACATAGGATGGTTTCTTTTCAAATTGCATCCAATTTTCATTGTTGTCTGCAACCTCTTTCAATTTGGACTAGTCTAAGATTTCACAAAACGAGAAAGGGTTAAATAGTCATCCCTAAAACTTGCATGTCTCTGGCCCAAGGATGGATGTTAGCGTCAATCTCCTGATTTTGCTGAAAGAAATTGGAATTATGGTATCTTAACCAAAAGTATGAATAACCATTATAGTGAATAGTTGAAAAGAAAAAAATTGGTAGGCTTTTTGCAAGATATTTTCTGATTCTCTTGAAATCTATCCTGTAGTCTTCAAAACTTATTTTAGAGGAGAAACTTGTAATTTGTTTGATAAAGGGTTCATTATGTTAAAAATAGCTATTCTTGAAGAGCTAGAGTTTTTTTTTCATAAGACTTTTTCCTGATAATTTTTGGCAGAGAGTACATACCTACACACTTATTTCTTTACCATATTGATTTTATTATACAGGTAATTCTTGATCAAAGAACATATTATGAACATTTTCCTGAAACAAAAACGATCAAAGGTTATAAAGTCACCAACTTTAAGGTACACAATGAAACCATCTATAAACTTGGTACTTAACCCTTGTCATGCTTAATTAAATCCTTTTCATGATTACATTAAAATCAAGAGGCTGAAAGCTGGGGGACAGTATTTGTTTGAAAATTAATCATATATATGAACTCTAGTTTGAAAGGGACAAAAAGAGGGTGTAGACTAAGATCAGATTGCACAAACATGCAGACTGATATTTGTCTATACTTTCTGCATAAACAGGAATATTCTGGGTTGAGTATGACAAGGGTCAGGATGGAGAGATGCCAATCTTGATTCAGTCTTTGTTTTGCTAATGTTGAGCTAAGCAAGGAATATTCCTGTTGTAGCAGGAAGTGTAGGTAAAATAAAAAAGTATAAGTGCAGTCTGATCTTTGTCTATTACACCTGTTTGTCTTTTTCAACCCAAAGTTTATTATGAAATTTATTTTCAAAAGAGATATTGACCAACAAATTTTGCTTCCTGTGCTTTCAGCCTTTTGATTTAAATGCAATTCCAGAAATGATTTTATTCAGCATGACATGGGTTGATAATTCATGCCTCTCACCAATGGGTGGATAATCGTAAACCTAAGTGGGATAGCAGGTGGAGGCTAGGAAAGGATGTAGTGGTAGTACTGGTGTGAGAAATACCAGGAATCCATTGTTAGGTGCTCCAGCTGCTGTGTTATGACTGAAATACTTTTAAAAGTGGGGCTAAACCCCATTCTATCAATTAATCAATCCAAAGTCTGCACTGTTGGTACTACCCTTTTACCAATGTACAAATTGGAAGGAGTTGCAGACAGCAATTTAAAGTTGGTGAATTTTAGATTTTTCTAACTTTCTGGGTTGGAACATTGCGGAAAATGAACAATTTGCTTAGTTCAAGCAATTACATCATTTTATAAAATGTTTTCCCAATTGTTTTTGTTGAGGGGTGTCAAAAAGGCATCATCGAAAATGGGTTATATAATTAGTGAAAAATACTAGATTTTCTAGAAAGTAATGTTACATATCACTAGCTTTCTAATACCTATTTAGGGATTGACACAAACACCAGTATGGAGGCTTGAGGCCTGTAGTTTATAATTGGGACTAGAGGAACTCCTAAGCTTTTGGTTCTTTTGGCATGTAGGTTCAGTCATTTTCTGTTTATTTTTATGAAAGATAGATAAAAACAATGTTGGAAAAAAAGAGATTGCATATAACAAACAATTTCTTCTTTACCCCACTGTTTTCCAACCGATATTTTACTGTTACTCAAATGCACTACACACTTTTTACTTCATAAAACATGTACTTCTGTATTTCATAAAATGACCATAGATTTTGCTGACCTTCAATTAAAGAGGATAACCTGTAAGAATTGTACCAACTGTTCCTACAAACATTTGGAAAAATTCAGTTAGGGTTGAGCCCTGCTATATTACAAACAGAGGTGTTTCTGTTTGATACCATTTTCAAAGAAAAGTTGTGAATGATTACCCTCTAGCAGATAATTTGTTTTGCTGTTACATTCTAGCATGAGGATCATGCCATAAAATTGTTCAGGTCGTTGTTAATGAAGATGTAATCCCTGTCTGTTTTATCATAAACTACTGAATTCTCCCCCCTATTTTATATTTTAAACTTACAGCCTGATATCAAATCTGCATAAATATACAGTATGTTACTAAGGGTATCAACTTTCAAGTATCACAGGTATAACAGCTACCTTATTAAATGACAAAAAATTTGATTCAGCCCATTTCAAAGACCTTGACTGCAAACTGCAAGTGCAAGTTTATTAGAATGTGCAAATTTTGCCTTTTGGGTAGAAATCTTGTTTTAAGGGATTTATAAATTTTCCATAATTTTTTTAACATGCTAATGGTGAGCTTTTGTGATACTTTAATGTCCGTTGCCTGTTGTCCATCATCAACAATTTATGCTCTGTCTTTCTGATAATTGCTGAAAATGCTTGTATGGTAAAGAGGAAGGACCGTTTTGATTATGGTGTCATTCTGACCAAATTCAAGGGGGAAAAGGGCCTTATTGACAATTTCCTTGCTTTTACTCTAGAGGTCAATAGGTTGACTCAATATTTCTCAAACTTGATGGAATAGTTTGTCTGGTCATGAAGAAGATCGGAATTGAATATAGTTACAATACTTACTTATATCAAGGGAAAATGGATATTCTCGACAATTTCCTTGTCACAACTTTACAGTTCACAATTTTGGCTCAAACTTGCTGAAAATGTTGGTCTGGTCATGAGAAGGAACCCTATTGAATATAGTGAGCTTCTCACTATAACTAAAATATCAAAGGAAAAGGGCCGTTGACAATCTCCTTGTTACCACTCTGGAGGTCACAATCATGGCTCCATTTTTCTGATACTTGCTGACAATGTTTGTATACTCATTTGGTAGACCCATAGTGAATATGGTGACATTCTGACTCATATCATTGAAAAAGGGGCTTTATTGACAATTACCTTGTATCGTTCTAGAGGTCTCAAAAAGATTTTGGCTCAAACTTGCTGAAAATATTTGTATGATCATGAGTTACCACTCGAGTGCTCTCAATATTGGTTCAGTTTTTCTTAACCCATTACCAAACGGCAAAATTTTAGACTGGTCCAAATAGAAAGGAGTTTCAGGCGACAATTTAAAGTTTATGGAACTTAAGATTTTTTTCAGCTTTATTGTTTTTCTTGAGGGGCGTCCTAAAGCGTTCAAAAGTGAAATTGGTTAAACTTGCTGTAAATGCTTGTAATTTCACAAAAGAAGAACCCATTGTACATTTAGACATTCCATGAAGTAAAAGTTCGCTAAGTGGCAATATCAGCAATATTCTGCTCCTTTTGTCACAACCTTTTGCCTTTATATCCATTTGACTTTGTAAAATTATTTTACTGTTATCATATTTGTGTTGTTTAGTTAGCTTGAGAAAGTAAGATACAGGTAAGCCATTTGTGGCCATCTTGGTGCTCTTGTTTCTGGAATGTTGTGAAAAAGGAGAATAGCTTAGGAATGGGTTAAACACACTCATTATTTTGTTCATGGTATTCATCAATACAGATTACATAGGGTCTCAGGAGGTATAAAGGGTAAAAATTTAAAACAAAACTTTAAAATATATAACTAGTGCAATCATTGGTAAGAAACGTTTTCAAAATAAAAAAAGTTTTGAAGTAGGGTGTTTCACAGGAGCTAATTTGTAAAAAATTATAGGTGTAATTTGTAAAATTCATAAGAAATGCTAGATTTTATCTCTACAAAATATTTGCCACATTTCCACACAATTCTGCATTTTTATGTGTCAACATAATGCAGTTCTGGAAAAAATTGAGAGAAGCGAAGAAATAGCTTGTCACAAGGAATTTCTAAATTTCTAACAATGTTTTCTCCGCGATATTGCTATCATTTTTCAATTCAAACCAGGTTCGTATTGTCGTCTCTAACCTCTTTCAATTTGTACCAGTCTAAAAATATGTTGTTTGGGAATTAATGAGTTAATGATTATTAAGAAATTGCTGATAATCTTCTACTAGAACATCATTGAAGTCTTTATTTAAAACTTGCAAAGAGACTTCATGTTGTATTACTCAAAGGTGTCATGCGTCTGCATGGTTTTAGTCAGATATCAACAAAAGAAGCACATCAAATCATTACCAGACCACAAAATTTTAGACTGGTCCAGATTAAAAGGAGTTGCAATTTAAAGATTTTAAAATTTTAGATTTTTCCAACTCAACTTTCTATATAGAAAACATTGTTGTAACAGGCAATCTCTTTATATAACACATTGCTTTCCTGAATGTTTTTCTTGAGGGGTGTCAAAAAGAGTCACCATGTGTAGATGGGTAAATTCGGTTCCCATTGATATGAATAAGTAAAAATGACAGCATATACCTTTCATAAGAAAGGCAATAGTACAAAGTATTGCCTGTTGTATTAAAATATGGTCAGAGAATTGGTTGGCCCATTACCACACAATAAAGCCGCCGTCATAGCGCAGTTGGTAGCACGTCAGACTGTCAATCTAGAGGTCCCAGGTTTGATCTCCAACGGCAGCACTTATCCATTCCAACTAATTGTCTCTCACAACTGTGTCGATAATCGTAGACCTATGTGGGATAGCAGCTTGAGGCTAGGAAAGGATGTAATGGTAGTACTGGTGTGAGAAATACCAGGATTCCATTGTTAGGTGCTCCAGCTGCCGCATTAGAACTGAAAGATTGTTGAAAGTGGCGTAAAACCCCATTCAAACAAACCATTACCACATAATGACGCTTTCTGACACCCTGAAGAAATAAGATCATGGAAAATTGTGTGAAATGAGAAATCCCTTGTAACAAGCAATTTCTCCTTTTCTCACAATGTTTCCTACATTACTTAGCACTCTTTTTCCAATTCTAGTGCAATTTGACATGTGGTCTGCAACTTCTTTCATTTTGGACCAGTCTAAAATTTTGTTGTGTGGTTATTGGTTAACTGAATGAAATATGCCAAACTAATTACCATTCCTAAGTGATTACTTTGAAGTTGTATTCTGTTGTAACCCTTTGGACATGGTAAAAGTACATGTGCATCAGTAAATATAACCCAAATAATATTCATAAAATATACTAGTGAAGGCTTAATATGGTCAAGAAATTGTGATCAGAAAAGAAGCAAGTTTGGTGATATATGTTATAGCTATATGCTAATTTGTAGAATTAAACAAAATTGGCATTCACAGTATGGCATTAAAGCAGTATAGTACAGGGTAGAACCTGAGGCATTAACCTGTACAGTAATAACTATTGAACCTATTATCTTTCTGACAAGATAATTTAGACCCTGCCCAAGTTCCGATATTTCCCTTTTTTAGGGTTAGCAATCTCTTAATCTTTGAGTATTGAAGGTTATTGGTTCAAGTCCAAGCCCCATCACTGATCACGATTATAACCCATTCCAACACAATCCAGCCTCTTGACACCCTTGAGAAAAAGCATAGTAAACATTGTGTGAAATGAAGAAATTGCTTGTTAAATCAATTTCTCCATTATCCACAATCTTTTCAACCTCAAAAGACAAAGATTTTCAAGGTTTCATTAACACAAAACAGCCAACTTCATTAAATTTGAATCAGTCTAAAAAGTGTCTGTCTAGTAATGGGTTAATATTAGAGATATAACTAGTTGAAATCTATGTGGCTATGTTAAAAATGTGTTTAACAAGTATTTTTTTCATTTTCTTCAATGTTTTCCTTAACTTCTTTTCTTTGTGGGGCATCAAAAGGCATTTTTGTGTGGGAATGTAAAGCAGTAAAGGTGAAAAATGTACTATAAACAGAAATAGTAAATCTGCGATAAAGTTATTGACTTTCTTCTTCATTACTACATTGTTTAAATATTTCTATTTTATTGACCCAATGTTGATGTGCTGTCAATTATCTCAATATCCCATTGATCTTCTGTCACTCCTTTAAATCTATGTGAGATCTATGCTACAGCCTCTACCATGTTACAGTGATGATGTTTGTCTGCATGATAGCTGTGAACCCATTCCCATGCAATAACTCTTTTTTATGCCCCCCAAGAAATAAGCTAAATGTAAAATATGGTGAAAAATGAAGAAATTGAGTGATAATCGAAATACCTGGAATCCATTGTTAGGTGCTCCAGTCTCGTCAGTATGACTGAATTACTGTTAAAAGTGGTGTTAAGCCCCATTTAATCAATCAATTAATCAATCAATCAATTGAATAGGTCTAAAATTTATCATATGGGCATGAAGACATCAGACTTAACCCTTTCTCGATATCTATATTTTAGAGTGGTCCAAATTGAAAGAGGTTGCAGACGACCACAAAAATTGGATGCAATTTAAAATTCGAACATATATGGTAGAAAATATTTTGGGAAAAGAAGAAATTGCTTACTAAAAGCAATTTCATCTTTTTCCACAATTTTTATTCAAGTATAAAATCATAGTGATGCAAAACCCTGGGTTTGCACAGGAATAGATTAAGTCATAAGAGGAAAGGGTTTAAAAGACATAGTTTAGTTCTTATTGATGACTTGTTTGACTGATCATGAAGACATTATCAGATGTGCTGATCTTTTTGTAGGAGTCTAAATTCTGTTTTATGAATTTAGTTTGAAGTAATTGTCTCTATAGTTTTTAATTGTTTGTCAAAAATTGTTTGCCGTCTTATTTGTAATCTCTTTCAACTACAATTTCATTTCAAGCTGTAGTTTGCCGCCGTCATAGCGCAGTCGGTAGCACGTCAGACTGTCAATCTAGAGGTCCCGGGTTCGATCCCCGACGGCGGCACTCATCCTTTCCGACTATTTGTCTCTCATCAATGAGTCGATAATCGTAGACCTATGTGGGATAGCAGCTGGAGGCTAGGAAAGGATGTAATGGTAGTACTGGTGTGAGAAATACCAGGATTCCATTGTTAGGTGCTCCAGCCGCCGCGATATAACTGAAAGATTGTTGAAAGCGGCGTAAAACCCCATTCAAACAAACAAATTAAGCTGTAGTTACAATGTCTCAGAATGTAAATATAAAGCAATGTGAATTCTTTTACGGTATGAATTCACCATATTAAGACGAATTTGATCACATGCCCAATTTAACACATTCCAACAAAATCCTGCCTTTTAACATCCCTCAAGGAAACCACTTCAAAAAACATTTTGGAAAAGGAAAATAAAATGCTTGTAACAATCAATTTCAACATTTCCCACAATGTTTTCTACGGAAAGTGTCGTCTGCAATTCCTTTGAATTTTGACTAGTCTAAAATTTTGTGTGGGAATGGTAAAACAACATCTCACTGATGTAGAAAAACATAGATGTACTAATCTGCAGCGCTTTTGGCATTATTTTCCTTTCAAACAGTTTTAACCCTTTACCAGATAACAACATTTTAGACTAGTCCAAACTGAAAGGTGTTGCAGATGACAATTTAATGTTAATGAAATTTTAGATTTTTTTTACTTTCTACGTATAAAACATTGTCTAAAATGAAAAAAATTGCTTGTGACAAGTAATTTCTTCATTTTACACAATGTTTTCCTAAGTCCTATATTGAGATGAAGTTTAAAAGCGTCACTGTTTGGGGATGGGTTAGAGTTATATAAGATAAGCTTTCCATGTAGCCTTCAGAATTGAAATCAACAAGAAAACAACACCTTGGTTGTAATCTTTGCCGCTGCCTTCAAATGTAAGACATTGACAAACTTGTGGATGAGCAGGAATATGGTAAAAAACTGACTTGAGATTCTATGTCTGTCTTAAAAAGTTATTGGCAAGTGTTTTTATTGCATAAAGATTTACAGTGTCTGGAAAAGATATTAAGAAATATTGACCAGTTTATTTGAACAAGGGAAATAACTTGAGATTTTCCTTAGGTGTGTTTTCATTAGTTAACTTCCCTTTGCAGAATCCTTGCTAGCTCTGATGTTTTCTTTCTTCAAAAAGGAAGCCTTATAATATCGGTGGTTAGGTGAATGTCTAAATACTAAGTTTTTCTTTCCTTGTCATACTGTGAATAAAATCCTCCATTAAAATTGCATCGATTTAAAAGGGCTAAAAGCACTGAAAGGCCCTTATAATGGGTCAATATTTCTTTTATTTGGTATTTTTATAAATCCGTAAATATCCGTGGAAAACATTGTGGCATATTAAGAAATTGCTTGTTGCAATTTCTTGATTATCCACAATGTTTTCTACTGAGAAAGTTGAAAAAGTCCAAAATTTCGTCAAATAAAAATTGTTAAAATGTCAAACAGGTGGTGTAGACTTAGACCAGAATGCATCTATAGCTGGCTGATCTGAGTCTATACCTCCTGCCTAAGCAGAAACATGCAGGATTCAGCATGATAATAGTTGAATACCTGGAATCCCTGATTTTCTTCCCTGTGCTGATCGACAGGATCTTGGTTTAAATTGACAGACAAGTGTCAGTTTCAGGCCCATTATAGATAAGATAATCTTTGAGATGCCTCATTTCACCCTTTTCCTCTTAATACAAGACACTCTTTTGAATTGGCTAGTAGAAGTCTAAGATGAGCCAACATCAATGTGAAGTCTGATAGCTTTACAAAACAGTCATGAGTGCACTTATATTTTAATCATATTGAAACTTCTTGACAACTAAAATAATGAAATGTAGATTGAACTTCAAGATTATGCTGTTAATTGAATTATTTCAGCTGTGCAAGGGTAAGTATTAGTCTCACATCACATCATAATGAGGCATATGATGTCATGATGTATATGTATAGTATTGACATATTGTTGGAACTTTTACTTTGGGAAAACTGAAAGGAGATACACATGATTGTGTAAAGTTTTGGAATAATTAGTGGGGTTATGAAATTAGAATTTCATATTTTCTCTTATACTGTATTTCATTGATTTTCAAGTTTGTCATTGATTAATTCTATATTTGGACAACAACCATAGCACTGTTGATAGTGAGATATACTGCAAATCATGAGGTCAGTGGTTAGATGATTTAAGATTGCAGATCATAGGGTTAGGGGGTCAAGCTCCTGGCACAGTTAACATTAATTCCAACATTGACATAGGCATTTATCTCCTAGACATGGGTAAATAATCACCCATATGGGATAAGGAGCTGACAGATCAGAGAGGATTTAGTGGTAATACTGTTTTGAGAAGTACCAAGAACCCATGGTTAGGTTCCAGTTGAAAATATATTTCAATTGAAAAGTCAATAATGTAGAAAATGTCCTTATAACCAATACAATTAATTGAATTTGTATGTACATGTCATGTGCACTAAACGACCTCAATTAATTGTTAAAACTAATTTGTTTCAGTTTGATTGCCATAAAAGCTTTAAGTTTATGGAGGTCTAAATCCCAAAATGTTTCCATGTTCCTGAGATTTTCTCACTTGTCCTTGGAAAATCTACTCATCCGCAGTGTAAAAAGCCCAAGTCGGACAAGTCAGGCATAGGAATTCAACACCCCTGCACAGTGTAATTAGAATATTTGCAAAACGTCTTAACCCTTGTCGTGCTGAATACAGAATATTCAGGTTTTGGCTGGAGGTATAGACAAAGACCAGCCTGCACACAAGTACAGTCTGATCTTGGTCTACATCTCCTGCTTGTACTTTTCCTGCCAAAGTTTATGAAATTGATTTCTAAAAGAAATATTGATTTTTGAACAAGTTCTATCAGTGCTTTCAGCCCTTTCATTTTACAGGAATATGGTAAGGTAATTTATAACAAGGGTTAAGAAACTTATTCAGTAGCATTTTTATACAGTGCATAGTAAAGACTCTGATCAAATTGTGCGGATGCACAGGCTAGTCTAAGTCAAAACTTGGCATGCTTGAGTGTTTACCAGTCGCAACTGTCAATCAAAGAATCAGACAACCAATCAAATCATTCATTTAGACCAGATTGAACTTTGATCTCCGTCAATGGCAGACACAAATATGAAACATTTTTGTTGTTTTGGCGAATTAAATCCTCTTTTTACTGGCCATAAATTTTTCAAAATAACTCTGTTTAAAATCTAAGTAGGATTTCCTAATGGTGTCGGTAGGCATGACCAGCAGATCAGTTTGTGGGGCAAGTGATCAGTCAATTGTTTGTTATGTCAGAAACAGCTCGTACTTTTATCGAGAACAACTTGTTTAATGTCAAATTTTGAAGTGAAATTTGGTCACCATATGTAGAACTTGGACCTTATACAAAACTGATGGATCTGGCTAGTATACCATGCCTGAAGCAAAGGGAATCTGGACTGTTTCAGGTATGTATCAAAATTATTAATACATCATAAGATGATGATTGTGGTAAAGATTTAAAGAACTTACAGAAAACATTATGTTTGAATAAAAAAAATTAGTGCCATATTGGGTAAAAAACAATGTCTCTTTCCTGCTATGTATTCTTCATTTATTTCTCTTTTATGTTTGAAAACTCTAGAATTTAGGGTAATCAGCTAAGTTTTTCTTCAATTTATGACAAATCATCATGCTAACCTGAAGCCTATGTATATATGTATGTAGTTAAAATTCGGTTGATTAGTCCATTCCCACACATTCCCTACTCTGTACAACCTTCAAGAAAATATCCTTGGAAAACATTATGGAAAATGAAGAAATTATTTGTATCAAGCAATTTGATCATTACCAACAATGTTTACTATCCAGAAAGATGAAAAAATTATAAAATTCCATCAACTTATAATTGTCATCTGCAGCTTCCTTCGATTTGGAACAGTCTGAATTTTTGTCGTTTGGAAATGGCTTAACCCATTCCAACACAGCAAAATTTCAGACTGGTCCAAATTGAAAGTAGCTGTAGACGACAAATTTAAGTTGATGAAATTTTGAATTTTTTCGTCATTTTGGATAGAAAACATTGTGGATAATGAAGAAATTGCTTGATACAAGCAATTTCTTCATTATCCACAATGTTTTCCAAAGTTTTTTTTCTTGAGGGCCGGGTGTAAAAAGGAGGGATTGAGTTGGAATGGGTTAAGACGGTGCAATGAATACTTGCATTAGAGTGTCTTGAAGATATTTAAAATAGGTGTACCCTGCAGCTGTACAGAGCGCTAGCTGTACAGAGGGCTAGATTCATGAATATGCATGGATCAAAAAGCTACAGACAGTTTAACAATTTTCTTACAACGAAAAGGACACAAAGTTCCTTTTTTGATTGGATTTCTCCTTTTCTTAAAATGTTTTATATACCATACATGACACTTTTTATTCAATTCATGTGCACTTGAAATTCTCATCTACAAGTTCTTTTAGTTTGGACCATTGTACAATTTTATTGGTAACTGGTTCATAGCAGCTCATTTCTCAAGACCATTTATTCACAATGTTATGAATGATATATCTATCTATCTATTTATACTGCCTAACTCCCCTTTGGGGTGTTACTGGCAGGTAACACAATCCAGATGTTTTCACGCCCCTGAAAGAGAGGCAGTGGCTGAATCCCACTGCTACCCACTTTTACAGCTGGGTAGACTGGGGCTGGCTATTAAGTGTCTTGCCCGTGAACACACCCCGGTGACGTTGGGGCTCGAACTCATGACCTTCAGATCACGAGTCAAGCACCTAAACCACCCGGCCATGCATTCTCTGTACCATCAAAATTACCGGGACTCTCCTTTAACCCTTTCTTGTTTTGCAAAATTTAGACCTCTCAAAAGTAAAAGCTTTTGCAGACAAAAATTTTAACAGGATTCAATTCCAAAGTGACCATAAGATAGAAAATATTGTGGAAAAAGAAGAAATTGCTTGATACAAACAATTTGTTCTTTTTCTACAATACTTTCTCAATATTAAAATCCCAGGGACGTAAAAACCAAGGATTGAACAGGAAAGGGTTAAAACTGCTGCAACAAGTAATCCTCTAACAGACAACAAAATTTTAAACTGATCCAAATCAAAAGAGCTTGTACACAATTATTAAAAGTGCAAAACAGTAGAAAACATTGTAAGAAAAAGCGCTTGTGACAAGCAATTCCTCCTGTTCTCACAATTCTATCTATAGCTCTATTTTCTACAAGGCATCAAAATGTGGAATAGTTAAACATAACCCAAATAAAGGGAAGTAACCCTTGTATCCTTGTGAACATAAAAATTGCACACTATTACCTCCTTTCATTGTCATCCTTTCAAACCCTTACAATTTACCTACTATTGAAAGATAATTGTCGATAAAATTGTCACTCTAGCTGTTTGTCAGTGTATGTCAAGGCCTGTAGGGGATAGATCTGTCCACCAATTTGTAAGTGAAGACTCCTGTCAAAAGGCAATCACTGTAAATGATACATTTTACTAATGTCTGTTCAAGCTACTTTGTCAGATCTTTTTATAGAGCACCTGGCCTCAATCCTCGAGATCATGGGTTTGAGCCCTTGGCTGACCTAACTTAAACAAACTAATTGGATTTTAGTTAAGACATTAAACCATTACCAGACGACTAAACTTTAGACTGGTCCAATCTCAAAGAAGTAGCTGAGAACAATATTTAGTTGAGGAATTTTCAGGAATCTTTGTCATTTCGGGAAGACAATAATGTTACTGATGAAGAAATTGCTTGTAACAATCAATTTCTTCATTTTTCTCAATTTTTTAAAGCTTTAAGGTGTAAAAAAGGCAGAAATGTGTTAAACCGAGATCAAATGTGACTTTGCTTTACACTGAACATGTTAATCCTTGTCAGGCTGAATAAAATCCTTTCCGGAATTGCATAACTATCAAAGAGCTGAAAGTACTGGAAGCATTAGTTATCTGTCATTAATTCTTTTGAAAATCTATTTGATAAGAAATTTTGACCTGAATGATGCATACAGCTGTTGTAGACAAAGATCAGATTGCACTCATGTGCAGGCTGATCTTTGTCTATACTTCCTTCCAAAACAGGAATATTCCAGGGTCAGCATGACAAGGGTTAAAGAACCTGGCAGAGCTCTCTGTAGTTTCATCCTGTATGGTTGCACTATCCCACATAACAACCAAGTCTTCTTAGGGCATCACTCTTACTATGGGTATATGCTACAGTAGCAACAATGAATAAATAAACATAGACATCTTACGTTTCTAGATGGTTATATAATTCGGACAATTTGTGATTTCCACCTGTTTTTTTTTCTCCACAATCAAGTTTGTTTTCTGATATGAATAACCCATAACCAGATGAAAGACTTTTAACTTGTCTTAGTTGAAAGAATTTGCAGACAACATTTCAAATGTCATTTATTATTGGGGCAGGAAAACTTTGATTTCATTTCTTCATTATCCATAGTGTTTTCTACCCAAGAAGACTAAGATTTTTCAAAAATTCATCAACTATTGATTGTAACAGTGTCCGCAATTTCTTTGAATTTGAACCTGTCTAAAATTTTATCTTCAAGTAATCAGTTAAAAGATGAAAAAAAAACCAACCAAAAATCATGATGATCCGATAAAACTACATGAGGGAAAAACAGATTGTACATTAATCTCGCATCCAATTTCATAAACCAGAAAAAATCACTAACTTCTATAAAGTGAAACATTTATCCAAGAATCAATCTCTAGCTAGTTTAACCCATTCCCACACAAGCCCTCCTTTCAGAAAAAAGCTTTAGAAACATTGTGGAAAATGACGAAATTGCTTGTATCAAGCAATTTCTTCATTATCCACAATGTTTTCTATCCTAAAAGACAAAAGAATTTTAAATTCATTCAACTTCAAATTGTCGTCTGCAGCTTCCTTCAATTTGGACCAGTCTAAAAATTTGCTGTGTTGGAATGGGTTAATTTCTTATCCCATTCCCATAAAACTCCTTTCTACTACTCTCAAGGAAAAAAATGGAAAATATTGTGGAAAATGCTCGTCAAAAATCCAAAATTTTGTCATCTGGAAATGCTTATACAGGTAAGTTGTTGTAAGCTAAAGCGTTTCATTGCCATCAACAATTTCTATACTTTGACCCTTTCCTGTTCAATCTCTAGTTTTTACGTCCCTGTGTTTTTACACTTAAGAAAACTTTGTGGAAAATGAATGTAATGGTTTATACAGGTGTAATTGTTGTAAGCTGTAACTTCACATACTTGTGGTTTTATCCCCATCATCGATCTTTACACTTAAAATGGTAACAATAAGGACTGAGAATAAAGCCAATGTGAGTAAACTTCAACTCCCCACATGGTCCTACTTGTTTAACCCATTACCGGACAACAAATTTTTGACTGGTCCAAATTTAGAGAAGTGAGTTATTATTAGGAAAATAGGTGTAATTCATGTTTTTGAAATTTTGGTCCAAATTCAAAGGTTTTGCTGATACAATTTAAAGTCAAATTTATTTGAAAAATAATCATTCGGTAGGATAGAAAATATGTGGTAGAAGAAGAAATTGCTTTTTACAAGCAATTTCTTCTTTTTCTACAATCTTTTCTCAATTGCAAAATCACAGGGCCGTAAAAAGTAGGGATTATACAGGAAAAGGTCATGGTTGAAGACATTATTAGAAAAAGAGAAATTGCTTGCTGTTAGCAACCTCTCCTATTAATATGTTTACCTTAGTTTACCTTAAAACTTCATTAAGGCATTAAAAAGCAGGATTGTTTGATGGATAATGGGTTTAGATCCTTAAGTAAAAAGCTTTGGAAAATTTCTGAATATTAACATATTACTGGAAACAAGCAATTCCTTTGTTTCACACCATGTTTTTGTCCCTGAAAAACCAAAAATAATTCGAACTTCATGTCTTTAATATGCCCATCTGTAACAAACTTTCATTTTGAATCTGTCAAAAATTTTGTCATCTGGAATTGGTTTAAGCCTGATTGGTCGATCACTCGCCTGACATAGATATTGAATTGGGTTATATTATATGGCATGAAACAAAAGGGTGACCTAAACATAGTGACTACAGCTTGTATAAGCTTTAGTCACAATGCTTAAGTTGCCAAATCAACAAAACTCTTCATATTAATGTTGATGTTAAAAGTTCACTTCCAGTCTAAATTAATGATCTGATTGGTGTATCGAATTTTTGATTTACATAAGCAATCCTTCTATTTCATACTCAATTTGTCGCTGTCAGTCAAGGAATCATTTAAACATTCAAATAATTCATTCAGCCTGGAATTTAGCTTTGAACTCCTACATTGGCTGCTGTTTGTGTGAAACATTTTTATTGGTTTAGCAACTGAAATGGCATAGCTGCAGCTTATTTAAGCTGTAGTTATGACGTTTAGGTCACCAACCAACCATTTTACTTTTTCATTACATGCTACTGGCTTATACAAAATAAGGCCATCTAAACCATTCCGACTCCGTGACGCTTTTAGACGCCCCAAGTAAAAAAGCTTTGGAAAACATTGTGGAAAATGAAGAAATTGCTTGTCACAAGCAATTGCTTCATTTCCCACAAAGTTTTCTACCCAAACAGTTGAAAAAATCCAAAATTTCATAAACTTTAAATTGTTGTCTGCAACTTCTTTCAATTTGGGCCTGCCTAAATTTTAGGTGCCTGGTAATGGGTTAAATTCAAAGCCGAACTTCCTTTTGAAGTCTATGCGCAGGACGAATGTTGTAAGTGGGCAGGGCCAGTGATTGGTTAATTGGCATCCTCATCAGGGATTTAAGTCTAGATAATACACCATTCTGATCAGAAAAGATGATTGAAGAAAAGAGAATTTTCAATTTGGTGGGCAATAATTGTGTATTTATACTATGAATTAGTACTATTTGAGGATTTGTAAAGAAAAAATTGTATGAATGACATTTTGTAAAGGTGGGAATCACTAGTTATATAGTTGATCATTCAATACAATAAAATTGATCGGAGTTATAGATTCAGTTAAAAAATAATCATGATATTTGAACTTTCCTTCTCAATTAACCCTATGGAAAAATCCTATTAGCCCTAGCTTTGGGTGCGAGAGACCTTTCTCTAAATTAACACTTCCCCAGACAGCAAAATTTTAGACTGGTCCAAATTGGAGACAACAATTTAAAGTTTAAGAAATTTAAGATTTCATTAACTTTCTAGGTAGAAAACATATTGAAAAATGAAGAAACTGCTTGATGCAAGCAATTTCTTTATTTTGCACAATGTTTTCCCAGGATGTTTTTATTGGGAGGGCTTCAAAAAGCGTCATAGTGTGGGAACTGGTTAAGGGATCACTGACCCAACCCACACACCTCAATCATGGCAGTTCAACTAAGATTATAGATGAAATTGTTTTGTAAAAATAATTTGGCAAGAGATATAAAACAAAATGAAAATTGTTGGTTAAGCTGTAGTTATGACATTTAAGTCACTAAAACAGCATAAATGTTGAAGTTCAAAGATCACCTCCATTTCTATTTAATGTATCCGATCCATCAATTTGATGCACAGCAACTGAAATTTTATTCAACCGATCACTACACTATCAAGCAATTTCTTCGTTATCTACAATGTTTTTTACCCCAGGAGTCAAAAGAAAATTCCATCAACAAAATTTGTCTTCTGCAATAGTTTTATGCCCCTGCATGGAAAGATCGAGGGTATATTGTTTTACTGTTGTCTGTCTGTCCATCATTCAGTTTTTCCGTCTGTCGGTCTTTCTGCAAAACTTAACCAAAAAACTTAACATTGCCAATTACTAACAGCCTATTCAAGATACTATGCTCATATTTTGCATGATGATACATCTCCATAATACGCATCTCCTCATGTCAAGGTCATGGTCATGTGATAAGGTCAAGGTCACATACAAAGGTCAAACGTTTAGTCCTGTTGCGGGGGCATTGTGTTTCACAAACACATCTTGTTTATTTTGGACCAGTCTATGATTTTGATGTGTGGTAATGGTTTAAGAAAGTATGCTGAGCAACATGGTATTTCCAAAATATTGGCTGTGATTGTTATTTAGTTGCACTCATAATTTTCTTCGAAAAGCTAGAACTCCAGCAGGAATATGGACAATTTCTTCTTTTCCCACAATATTTTCTACCACATAGGATGGTTTCATTTCAAATTGCATCCAGTTTTCATTGTCGTCAGCAACCTCTTTCAATATGGACCAGTCTGAAATTTCAAAGACAGGAATGGGTTAAGTGGGATGAATATTTCATGACTTAGCAATTGTAGTCTGGCTACCAGTCTTCTTAAAGGGAATTAAATCTTTCGGATGTCAATTAAGTCCCCTGACTAAAAAAAGGAAGTATGTTTTTTGTTCAGCGCTAGCCACAAATATAAACTTGGATTAAATAGACATACTTGAGGAAAATATGTTATACATGAAAGGCCCAAACAAAAACTTCTGCAGCAAGTCTATAGCAATTGTAATGGCTATCAAATTCAAAGGCTCTAAGAGGTTGTAATTTCCTCATAATATAAAGATCAAGAATAATATTTTGATAAAAATTTATGAGTGCTTATCTCCAATGTAAATTTAGATAATGAGAATGAAAAGAATGAAATACAAAGTTTAACCCATTCCAACTAAATCCCTCCTTTTTACACCCCTCGAGAAAAAAGCTTTGGAAAACATTGTGGAAAATGAAGAAATTGCTTGGATCAAGCAATTTCTTCATTATCCACAATGTTTTCTATCCAAAAAGACGAAAAAATTTAAAATTCCATCAACTTGAAATTGTCATCTGCAGCTTCTTTCAATTTGGACCAGTCTAAAATTTTGCTGTGTTGGAATGGGTTAAAGAAAATTGCATGCTTCAGTTACAGCTTCAACATATAAGATTCAAGCAAGAATTTACGAAAAAGAACACAATTTTATGCAATTATGATAATTTTGACCTATTTTAAATAAGAGGCTTTTTGACAAGAGTTTAAGAAGAGAAAAGATAGATTAATACTTTTATGTGTTTTTAAATTAGCAACTGAAATCTTATTAGAAATTAGTTGAATATTTTAACGTCTTGTTGCATTTTATATAAGATATAGAAAAAAATTAATTATTTCTGTGATTTATCTTCCATAGCTGCTATGGATTAAGAGATTTGTTACTAATCTTAGAATCAACCTTTGCGGATGCGCGTCTTGCTTCCAAAGAGGTAGAACAAACATCATATGAACAGTAACATCAATATGGAAGCTCAAGACAAGTTTCTATTTAAAACCAAATTAAAAAGGGAATCAAAGTATTTAACCCTTTCCTATTTTGCAAAATTTTAGACCTGTCCAAATTCAAAGGGTTTGCAGACGAAAATTTAAAGTTGATTTTATTAAAAAAATAACCATTTAATAGGGTAGAAAAAATATTGTGGAAAAAGAAGAAATTGCTTTTTACATTGTGCGCATATATATTGCTTACGTCATTGACAATTGCTGCTCTTGAGCTTTATTTTCATCTTCAGAATGATCAAGGACTCTCTTGTTTTAACCCAATACTACAGTTTGATGCTTTCTGTTGCCCCGAAGAAATAAAATTACAAGAAAAACCCTTTGTGCAAAAAGAGGCATTCAAACCTGAACCTTTGACTTCTCTAAGATTTAACAAGCCCATTGCCCTAATCACTGAGCCATCCAGGACCCTTCAGTGTGAGAAGTGCGTAACTTATAGTCAAGTATGTATAGTAAGTAACCTACACTGGCTATTGGTCCTGTATAGCCAAGGGCATGAAATGAGACACTGTGATAGGATGGCTATCAATCATAGCTAACAACATCAATGACAGAATCTGGTCTTAGCTTGTCACAGACAACACATATTCAATAATTAGCTGTAGCAAGGTATTACCTGTCAAGCAATTAGTCTGTGAATATATTGAATGTTTAGATTCAGCAACTGCAATTGGTGCCGCCGTCATAGCGCAGTTGGTAATGCATCAGACTCCCAATCTTCAGACATGAGATGTCCTAGGTTCGATCCCCAGTGGCGGCACATATCCTTTCCGACATTTGTCTCTCACCAATGGGTGGATAATTGTAAACCCTAGTGGGATAGCAGCTGGAGGCTAGGAAAGGATGTAATGGTGGTACTGGTGCGAAATATACTACTGAAATCCATTGTAAGGTGCTCAGCCGCCGCAATACTGGAAAATTGTTAAAAGTGGTGTTAAACCCTATTCAACAAACAAAAGCAACTGTATTTGCCAGGGTTTAAATCTGAAATTCTCAAAGTGGGGTCCAAGAGACTTGGCAGTGAGTGTCATAAGCGTCCTTACTAAAGGTTTAGGAGTCCCCGACTTAAATTTTCACCATTGTCATGCTTTTATATCAATATTGGAATTCAACCCTTGTCATGCTGTATAAATTACCTTACTGAATTGCTGTAAAATCAAAGGGCTGAAAGCACTGAAGAACTTGTTCAATAATCAAAATTTCTTTAGAAATAGATTTCATGAATAACTCTGGCAGGAAAAGTACAAGCAAGAGCAAGATCAGACTGCACTTATATGCAGGCTGATCTTGGTCTACACCTCCTGCAAAAACCTGAATATTCCGGGTTTAGCATGACAAGGGTTAACATAATAAACAATATATTTGTTGGACATGACCCTCTTAAACCCAACTTAAAGAATTGAACAGGAGGAAGACTTAAAACTGTCTTCAATTCTTTTATAAAGATGAATCCTAGAGCGTCTTTGGGACTCGAATCACCAACTGTGAGAATCCTGGGTACTTATTTGTGAGTTTCAGACTGGCAAAAGTCATGTCTTGAAACCCTGATCAGCTTTATCCCACAGCACCTAGCTGCAGCTTCATTGAGAAAATTGCAGTAGGGATAGTGCAATAATTATATTGTAGAATAGAAGGATCTCTCAGCTAAGTCCTCTTAGAGTCTTCCTTGACTTTTGTGATTTTGGAATAACTAAAAACAATCACTTGAATTTCAGAACATTAAATTTTCTTTACACATACTTTAACTTTCAAACTGTATGTTGTCGGTACTTTCTGGTTGAGATAACCTATAAAAAACATGTAATTTATCCCCTAAAATCTGATCTCTGCCTTTTAACATCCTCTATATTAACCCTTGTCATGCTGAATTATAAATCCACAACTGTTTGAATTACATAAAAATCAAAGGACTGAAAGAACTGTAAGAACCAAATTATGGGTAAAAATCCATATTGAAAATTTATCTTATAACCAATTCTGGCTTCAAAAGACAAGCAGGTGGTTTGGACTAAGATCAGACTGCACATATTTGAAGGCTGATCTTTGTCAATATCTTCTACCAAAGCAGGAATATTCCGGATTCAGCATGACAAGTGTTAAGGAAAAGATTGTGGAAAGAAAAACAGTTTCTTGTAACAAGCAATCTCTTCTTATCTCATAATGTTTGCTACCTAATGCAACACTTATTACACTTTGAATAGTCATCTGCAACCATCTCCTTTGAGTTTGGGACCATTCTAAATATTTGACTGTTCCAAATTGGAAATTGTTTCCCACAATGTTTTCTAAAGTTTTGTTCTTGTCCAAGGGATGTAATATGGCATGATTGAGTCAGAACTGATTAACCCTTTCCTGTTCAAACATGGGATTTTACGTTCCTATGATTTTATAATTGAGAATACATTGTGGAAAAAGAAGAAATTGCTTGAAAGAAGCAATTTCCCCTTTTTCCACAATGTTTTCTACCACATAGGATGGTTTCATTTCAAATGGCGTCCAGTTTTCATCGTCGTCTGCAAACTTTATCAAATTGGACCAGTCTAAAATTTCCAAAAACGGGAAAGGGTTAATTAGCCCTTGTCATGCTGAATAAATAACTTAACTGAATTGCTGTAAAATCAAAGGGCTGAAAGTACTGATTTTAAACTGTCGTTTAAAAATCAATATTTCTTGTAGAAATCAATTTCATAAACAACTCTGGCAGGAAAAGTACAAGCAGGAGGTGTAGACCAAGATCAGACTGCACTTATGTGCAGGCTGATCTTGGTCTAAACCTTTTGCCAAAACCAGAATATACCGGGTTCAGCATGACAAGGGTTAAGTAAAGAAAAGTAACATAAAAGAAAGAAGGAAAAAACCCAAACCTGACCCAAGGGAGAAGGAACATATAGCTAAGGAAGGTGAAGGTGTTCTGTCAGCATTGTTGCTCGTCACGCTTCGACTGTCATTTACGATAGACAAGTCTTATTGACAGTACACTATCTCAAAATGTAAAGATATCGCGGCAAATTTGTGAAATATTAGAAAAAGTTTAATAATGGCTTAGTAGTATGTGTTTAAACCTTTTGTGAATTAGACGGTGTATTTTGTGTTTTGTCCAAATTCCTCATATTTTGGATTTTATGTTAGTGTTTTCTTTGGAATTAATTACCTAATTATTTATCAATTAAATGATTTTTTTTTATGTTTCATAGTTATACATGTATCAAATATTTGCAATTTGTTGATGATTTTACCCAGTTCATTTGTGAAATACTTTTATACTTCTTATATTAGGCAAATGAAATACTGTAGATTGAAATATATTTGAGATAAAGAAAACTGGTTTTATCTGATAACTTATTAGATCACTTGAGTGGAATTCAATTTTTTTTTTTTTTTTTTCGAGCCGCCGTCATAGCGCAGTCGGTAGCGCGCCAGACTCCTAATCTTCAATCATAGGTGTCATGGGTTCGATCCCCGGCGGCGGCAAATATTCTTTCCGACAATTGTCTCTCACCAATGGGTTGATAATCGTAAACCTAAGTGGGATAGCAGCTGGAGGCTAGGAAAGGATGTAGTGGTAGTACTGGTGTGAGAAATACCAGGAATCCATTGTTAGGTGCTCCAGCCGCCGCGATATGACTGAAATACTGTTAAAAGCGGCGTTAAACCCCATTCAATCAATCAATCAATCAATTTTTTTTCAAAGTGTTTGATTTATTTTACAAAAAAAGGGTCGGAAATTGCAATGTTTTTACCCTTTATCAAATAGTTCCTTGATTGAATCTTCACGAATGTCATGAAAGAAAAAGACCTTGGTTGATCAAGGTATTTTTTAACCTTTTCCCACACAGCAAAATTTTAGACTTGTCCAAATTGAAAGAAACTGCAGACGACAATTTCAAGTTGATGGAATTTTGAATTTTTTCGTCTTTTTGGATAGAAAACATTGTGGATAATGAAGAAATTGCTTGTATCAAGCAATTTCTTCATTTTCCACAATGTTTTCCAAAGCCTTTTTCTTGAGGGGCGTAAAAAGGAGGGATTGAGTTGGAATGGGTTAAACATTGTCATGCTGGATAAAGTCTGTTTCCAAATAGCATTAAAATCAAAGGACTGAAAGTACTTGAAACACTAGATGTGGATCAGTATATCTTTCATATCTTGAAACGGACAAACAGGCAGTGTGCAAATAATATGCTGGCTAATCTTTATCTTTTCTTTATTTTTTCTGTCTGAGAAATATTCCGGGTTTTGCATGACAAAGGTTAACCCCTTTCAAGGAAAACAAATTTTTAGAATGATCAAACTTGTAAGAGCTGCCATGCACAGCCTGGTAGATAATAGTTTGTTATAACAATCTATATATCTGTTAGTTCTCCTCCAAACCCATTGCTGTTGGTACGTGTACTAATTGCAATCTTCTTGAGTACTCACAACATTGGGTCTGGTGAACTATTAACCCATTACCACAGGAAAATCTTTTAGACTGGTCCAAAGTGAGAGAAGTTGCAGACCACAATTTCTAGTTAGTTGAATTTAGAAAGTCTTTACCTTTTACAATTAGAAATATTGTGGTAGAAAACATTGTTGTAATGAGCAATTTCTTCATTTTCCACAGTGTTTTCACAAGCTGTTTTCTTGAGGGGTGTCATTGTATAGGAATGGGTTAAAAACAAAAATTGATCCCTTTTTCTAGAGCTAAGAGATAATAGCTTGTCATCAATATTGTTAGAGTTATACCCCTTTGGACTAACATGGTACAGTATTTCATGCCCCGTCTAAATTCCAGATCAGTCTCTAAAATATTTTTTCCTTCTATGTTTTAAAACAATTTCTTCAAAAAGGGAGTATATAGGATGGTAGCTTAGGTAAACTGTAGTTACAACAGTTTGATCGCTCAATGAATGAATACAAATGCTAAGGATGGTAATTGTCACAGTAAATAGGTAAGGGGAGGGGTAGGTGATTATTTTCCTAAAAAGAAAGGTGTTTGGGGATATAGATGGTTAGAGTAGTCATAAAGCGGAAATTTGTAATAGCTATTTAACACTTTTATGATCATCTTTCATCTTTATCCTTACAAACTTGGAGATTTTCACAGCTCTCTGTAGGTGATAGACCCAGAATAATCTCTTTTCAAATGGATCCTGGTCACAAAGTGCTAATGTTGCATTTTGGAGAGGCTCGTACATATAAATAATATCAATAAGTTGTTCGATTGAGAGTGGTGATCCTCCAATTGACCAATCGGTGCCCTGCCAATTAACTTACTCTTTTGGCCCCGCCAATTGACTCTGACTGGAAGTTCTGCTTTGATTTTAACCCTTTCCTGTTTTATGAAATTTTAGACTGGTCCAATTTGAAAGAGGTTGCAGACGACAATGAAAATTGCATGCAATTTGAAATCTGACCATCCTATGTGGTAGAAAATACTGTGGGAAAAAGAGATATTGCTTGTTACAAGCAATTTCTCCTTTTTCCACAATGTTTTCTCAAGTATAAAATCACAGTTACATAAAAACCCGGGTTTGTCCGTGAAAGGGTTAAACAGTGTTATTTTGAAAAATTTATAGCCATATGGCATGTACCAGAAAATAATATGGTGGGTTGGGGACCTAAACATTTTAACTACAGCGTGAAAATTACACATAATTCTTCAATATCCACAATGTTTCTACCCTGAAAGACAAAGATTTTAAACATTTCATCAACTTTAAATTGTCATCTGCAACTTCTTTGAATTTGGACTGATCTGAAATTTTATTGTGTGGGAATGGGTTAAATTCTTTTGAATCATGGCATGTGAGTTATACAGCTAAAGTGTAACAGAATGACTTTATTCCAACTTCAGGGCTGTCGACAAGTGTTCAATACTGTTCAAATGGTTTGTAATTTGATCTGTATTTTAATGAAAGTGCAGACAGACCTGCTGATAAGGTTCACAAACCTGCACTGTTGATAAGATACAGAAATCTGATAAAAACCATCTGTATGCAACAGGTATGCCCTGTAGTGACCCCAAACTCAAGTGGCTCATTTTGGCTCTGTCAACTTATGTCAATATCTGATAATGAAAGCTTATTCCTTATCATGCGTAGCCTACAATATTCCTGAGATGGCAGGCCATATACCAAGATCAGCCTGAACACAAGTCCTGTTTAAGCCATATGATAATAGGGTTAAGATTGGCTTAAGGCCAGCAGAGCTATTGTCAAGATTTTGTATCTGGCACTTACACTTTTTGTGAAAAAAATTCTCAGAAATTACTCATTCCATTTGATCTTGAGGTTGGAAGTTTGGAAGTGGTATACTCTACCAAGTGTGGTACATGTAATGGGGCTGAATGGGGTGGGGGGGGGGGGGGCGTTGAATAGTAAACAGTGAAAACCTTAAAATCTTCCTTCACATATTGACCCTCTACGAAAATACTTCAAAGAATTACTGTTCTCTGAAAATAGCCCTTTTCTTTGCGATCCCTATTTTAACAAAGGAATATAGAAGGAAATCTTTTAAAGTCATCTTATCCCAAACGAATAGGCCTAAATCGTTGATATGTGGTATATATTATCAGCTATTGACCCTCTACCAAAATACTTCAATGAATTACAGTATTCTGAAAATTAGCCATTTTCTGTGGGAACACTTAAAATTTTAGATAGGAAGCAAGAATGAAATCTATGAAAATCTTCTTTACCCAAACCATAAGGCCTAAAGCTTTGATATTTTGTTCATATCATCAGCTAATGACCCCCTACCAAAATACTTCAAAATTCTGAAAATTAGCCCTTTTCCGGAAAAGGAAATTAGTGCTATTCGGTGAGATCATCAATATACCTAGGATTAAAAGAGAAAATCCTTAAACATCATTTTCAAAATTATTAGACATAAGGCTTTGCTTATTTGTATATATCATAAAGCCATGAACCATCATACTCAGGGGAGCGATTTAGGACCATCATGGTCCTCTTGTGTTTTGAGTGGGTGAAAAATATATCTTTCATTTGCAGGTTTAAACTCAGTAAGAGATCAAGGGAGGCTATACTGCTGTGTAATTTTGTTAGTGTTTTACCCATTCCCACAACATTACGCTTTTAAATGCCCCTCAATATGAAAGCTTTGGAAAACATTTCTTCATTATCCACAATGTTTTCTACCCAAAAAGGCAAAAAATTTAAAGGTTTAATCAACTTAAAATTTTTGTCTGCAACTTCTTTGAATTTAGACTGGTCTGAAATTTTATTGTGTTTGAATGGGTCAACTAAGATTTCTGTTTTGGAGTCTTTTAACCCTGCATGGTAAAATAGGGGTATTAGACAGAAAATGGGGGTACAGAATTAACAACAAACTCTGTTGCATGAGTAGCTTCGTTTTAAGTACTGTATATATTATTGCTAGAGAGATAATAATGATAGACTTAATAACTTTTTTGAATTGGTTACCCCCCTCACTTAAGTGTGTTTTTGGTTGTTTTTTTTTTTTTTTTTTTTCTGATTGAGTATAACAAGCTCATTGTGAGCTTTTTTATCCTTGAATGTCTGTCATCATTGTGCGGTGTGCGGCATTTAATTTAAGTGTTTACACTCTAGAGATCACAGTTTTGACTCAATCTTGATGAAATTTGGTCTGAATAATTGTTAGGCCATTAGGATGAACATTATGTAAAATGGGAAGTTTCTATAGCAAATCAAGGAAAATAATTCTTAGTGACACCTTTTCTGTTTACACTCTAGAGGCCTTTGTTTTGGCTCAATATTCTTGAAAGTTGGCCAGAATAAGTGTAAGGTCATAAAGATGAAGCCTTTTGATAAAGGTGAGGCTCCATTGGAAAACACAGGAAAGGGGCCTTGGTGACACCTTCTGTTTACGCTCTTTGGATCAACCTGTTTGAATTTTGGCAAGAATAATTGTTAGGTCATAAGTATAAACCCTAATTGAAAATGGGAAGGTCCTGTTGGAAAACACAGGAAAAGGGGCATTAGCGACAAGTTCTTTGATTACACTTAAGAAGCCAATCTTCATGAAACTTGTTCTTTTGATCTGATCTTCTATCTTTATCTGTAAATTCAGGCAAGTGAATTCAAGACTTCCTATTAACCCATACCAACACCGCAAAATTAAAGATTGTTCCAAATTGAAAGAAGCTGCGGACGACAATTTCAAGTTGATGGAATTTGAATTTTTTTCGTCTTTTTGGATGGAAAACATTGTGGATAATGAAGAAATTGCTTGACACAATCAATTTCTTCATTGTCCAGAATGTTTTCCAAATTTTTTTTCTTGAGGAGTGTAGAAAAAGGAGGGATTGTGTGAGATGGGTTAAATGGATTGTATGTTATTTAAACTCAGACATAAGTGGTTGATATCTTTTACTATGTGCATAGAAAAAGGCTGTAATTTTCTCTTACAAAGATTCTGATGAAAGTTGGTTGAGGAACAGTGAAACTCAACACCATTATGGCAATAAAAACATTGTATTACATTTCACTTACCTAGTATTACATAACACGTCTGGCTACTGTCAATTTTCGTAGCTCAAAACACACTTAGAGCATTACCCCCTGTTTATCATGTCTCTCATAGGGTGAAAATGGTGTAAAAGTATTAATCCATTCCAAAACAATTTTGAAGTTTTACTCCCCACAAGAAAAAAGGTTTGGAATGCAAGGAGGAAAATGAAGAAATTGGTTGTTACTTGCAATTTTATTGCTATAAACATATTTTCTACCTGTAAAGATAGCAATATTTAATAATCTATCAGCTAGAATTTGTTCTCTGCACTTTCTTAACACTTGATATGCTGAATGGAATCTTTTACAGAAGTGCATTAAAATCAAAGGGCTGACAGAACTGGATGCTATTATTGTGGGTTAATAATTCTTTTTGAAAATTTACTTTATAAACAATTTGTGATGCAAAAGAGACAAGCAGGAGGTGTAGACTAAGATCAGGCTGCACATTTGTGAAGGCTGATCTTTGTCTATACCTCCAGCCTAAACAGGAATATTACGGGTCAGCATGACAAGGGTTCAAATTTTTTACTTTTTGTTGTCATGTAGTGGGTTATGATTCAGGAAGAAAACCAAAATTTCTTGTCACAAGTCAGCAAAAACTACAGTAAAGATCCAGTCATGAGGTACTGAGTGACCAATTGTTGAGTTTGTCTTCGCGCCACAGACGTAATAGGAATTTGCTTACTTCTTGTATTTTTGGATATGTACCCCTGATTATCATTTTCATATGTAATCAACATGATTTTTTCAGAATCTTGAAATCGTGGTAAAAGGACAATTATCATTTCACTGAATGGTTCTGTTTAAAAGAAAAAAAAGAATAGTCAAGAAGGGTAGGTGGCGGAGGGGGGAGAGTTATACCCTTAATTGTAGCTGTGGCAGTTATTTTGGTAAAGTGCCATTTACCATTTTTTTCCCCGTAGTGATAACAAAATTCTGCTTTTGATTGAGGACCATTTTCTCGAAAAGAATCATTTGAAACATTGATTGGAGGGCATAATGGTTCAAATTAAAGGGTGGAAGTACAAAATTCTTTGAGACAATTTTCTTAATGTGAATAAGGTTCTTCACCTAAGCAAGCAGGAGTGTGGACTAGGAGAAATATTTGGTAGTTTTACTTTAACTTAACCCAGAAAGAAAGGTTTCAGGGAGGTAATAATGACCACTGGTTGTTGTGATTCATTGGACCATAAAATGGGACACACCAGTAGTTTTCAACCCCCATTATTAGCTCCATCTTCCTTATCATTATTACCTGTACTCTAAAGTACCTTGATCCTTGATTGAGCTTTCAACCTCCAACCGCCTGCCCGCTTGCCCTCAACCAAACATTGATAGATTCGGAGGGGCATATTGTTTGTACTGTACATCTATCTAGCTGACTGTCTGTGCCTCTGCCCCAACCCTGCATTCATGGATCAGGGCGTATATTATCTATGCTGTCCATCTATCTGTCTGTCTGCTGACAACTTAACCTGTCAACTGAACAATTTACAATACACATATTGACATGATGATTGTTCTCGATATGCATCTACTTACACCAAGATCAATGTTACTTAGGTCAACTAATGTTTTAGGGGAGTTAGCATTTCACAAAACAGCTTTTATCTTAAAATGAACCTTCCAACAATTGCACATGTGTGCTATGTAAAGACTCAGATCAGCATGTGCCTGATCACTTTGCTACTCATGGTGTCTGCTTTATTCATGTGTGAAATTGTTGGAAACGTCATTCACAGTTAGAAAGACCTTTTGAATGGTTTTACAACAATATTTTGTCAAATATATTGTCTGGGACATAATCAAATGCAATTCATTTGTTGGTGATCTAAATGTCAGAATTACAGCTTCAACGAGCTATATTTCTACCATGAATTTAATTTGTCAAACCAATGAAAATGTTTAGCATAAGTTCAAAGTTCACTCTTGGTCCAAATAGATGATTTGATTAGTCAATCAATCATTTGATTGACAATGGGGATCCAATTATTTGTCACAGGTCAAGGTAATTCCCATCAGCCCTTTCATATGAAGCAAAGAATGTCAGATGGAAAATTACAGGTTGCAATTAAAAACAAGATATAAACAATACTTAAAATTGCAAGGGTATCATCTTTATTCATGCTGTGCACTTGTGGTGAAAATTTAACGCTTCGTCTGTTCAGCATACTTAATTTAAAATCCTTGAAAATTACTAGACCCATCCTGTGTGATCATCTATCATGGAAAATTATAGTAGATTTATCCTTAACCCTGTATAGTTACAGTTAATTGTTAACCTCTGCCATTTCAAAAGCGATTTCTGTCTATCTGGTGATATGTGCTATATACCAAGTAAGAAATAAAAAGGTGTTATATCAAAAACTCATGTTAGTTTAAATATCTAATATCATAGGGTATAGGCTATCTAGGAAAAGGAGAAATTGCTCTTTCTCTGTGTGTATTTTTACTCTTTTTTTGGTTATTTTGTAATTTCATATTTTAAAGCAATCACAAATTATAATTAGGAGTCGGTAACTATTGATAGTTCTCTGTATTTTCAAGAACAATGTTTGTCTATCTCCCCATTTGATTGATTGATGATTGAATAGGGTTCAATGTCACATTTAACAGTATTTCAATCATATTATGGCAACTCATGCACATGACCATGGATTCCTGGTACTTCTCACACTAGTACTGCCTCAACATCCTTTCGAAGCCTTTTACAATTAACCACCCATTGGTATGACATAAATGTTTGAAAGGATTTTTGTCATGGCTGGCAAAAGAACCTGGTACAACATGATAGGTCCTGCACACTACATACTGACTGCTATGGCTGTGGTCTATCTACTGGAATTGACATTTTCTCTGATTTCACCTTCACAAACAATTATGGGATGTCATGGGTTAGATCCCCGGTGGCGGCACATATTCTTTCCCACATTTGTCTCTCACCAATTGGTAGATAATCGTAAACCTATGTAAGATAGCAGCTGGAGGCTAGGAATGGATGTAGTGGTAGTACTGGTGTGAGAAATATCAGGAATCCGTTGTTAGGAGCTCCAGCTGCTGCAATATGACTGAAATACTGTTAAAAGTGGCGTTAAACCTTATTCAATCAATCAATCAACCTTCAAAAAATTGAAGGCTTTAAGAAATCAACTAGTTTGAAAATCTGGCAGGCATCTAAATACAACATGTCTAAATAGTAGACATTTTTAGCATAGGCTTTGAAAAAGCAAAACATACTGAATAATTCTAATTTTGGGCAAATTTTTTATTAGTTTAAATACATTTAATCACTCTAAATAGGGCTTTGAAAAAAATTCAACTAAACTCCATTACATTTTGTTAAATATAACAATCAAATTAAAACTCGAGATATTTGGAAATCTCTATAGTCAAGCCAAAATTATTTTTCTTTGACTAGGCAGTATATCTTAGATACAAAGCCCCAATCTGATATTAGGAAAGTTGAGCCTGGTTAGCTCAGTCAGTCATGCAATGTGCTCTAAATCCTGGGGTCCTGAGTTTGAAACCCCTATTGAAGGCCAACATTCTTTCTTACTGTTCTAAGTAATAGTCATGGTAACAAATGTCATTTTGTCTCTGACCTATTAAATTGATAATTTAGAGTGCCTCATAGTTGTACAAGTTATAGTGAGTGATCAAAGGTTAATTTTTGTCTACAGGTAAAGAAAAAATGACCTTTGATCACTGATTATAATTTGTACATCTAAAGTGGGTTGAGATGCTAGTGATCCAAAGAAGGTCATGTCTGTACTGGTGAGAGAAATGATAACCATGGTTAGGGGCACCAACCACAGTGATATAACTTCAAAGTTGTTGAAAGTAGCATACCCCCATATGATCAATTTAATAAGGAAGATTACCACCAACTATCTTCATAGAAGGAAGTATTATGTAACCCAAAGTCTGTTCTCCAGCTCTGATATTTGAAGGTGTTCTCATCAGGGAGAAAATTAGGGAAGGTGCGCTTTTTTTAAAACCAAGTCTGCCTGTCTGTCCATCTGCCTGTTTATCCGTTTGTCCTGTGCATCTGTAGACTTTTCTATTTCTATGCTCTTACTCAAGTTGACCTAATTGAACCAGTTGACCTATAATTTCACCACAAAATTTTATACATCTGTTGCCAATGATCAAAGGAAGTGCCCTATTGTTTTTGGGTTGTGTAGGTCAAAGGTCAAGGTCATAAATGAACTTTGGTTGAAAGCCTTTTCCGTGTTCTAACTCATAAGCCATTTAGCTTAGTACCTTGAAACTTTATACATATCTTGACCTTGGCCCAGGGAGGTTCCCTATTGTTTTTGGGTCATGGATCATCTGTGCTACTTAATCCTTGTCATGCTGAATAAATCAATTTTGGAATGGCATTGAAATCAAAGGGATGATAGCACTGGTAGCAATTGTTGTTTGATCATCAATATTACTTATAAAATTTAATTTCATAAACACCTTTGGCATGAAAAAGACAAACAGGAGGTGTAGACTAAGATCAGACTGCACTTATGTGCATCAGATCTTGTCTATACCTCTTGCCAAAACCGGATTATTCTGGGTTTAGCATGACAAATGACAAAATGATAGTGGGGGATAGAAGTCTGCTTTGTGACATTTATAGTTGAAATTTTAGAATAGTATTTCAATAGAACTTAATGTGAAAGACATAGAATTCATTGACAAAATTAATGACATCAAGAATGTTAAGCAATTTAGTAAGATAATTTATTTTACTATGCTCAGATAGCGTAACGTCATGTGACAAAGTAATGATGAATCTGTCCTGTAAGCTCAAAATTACCTGGATGTAACTTTTATTTTTTTACAATGAAGAAATTTTAAACTAAATTTGAATTAATCCACTACCCGATGACAACATTTGAGACTTGTCCAAGTTCAAAGAAATTGCTGATGACAATTTTTAGATTGATGAAATTTTAAATTTTTGATTTTTGGGATAGAAAGCTTTTTGGATAACTAAGTCATTGGTTGTAGCATTAATTTCTTCATTTTCAACAATGTTTTCCAAAGTTTTTTTCTTGAAGTGTGAGTGTGTGGGGGGGGGGAGGGGGCTTAAAAAGCAGGATTGTGAGTTTGTCTGGGGAATAACTCCTATATTTATCAATGGATTCAAATAATTTGGCCCAATAGATGTACAGTTGAAAGAATTTTGCAGATAAATTTAATTAATGTGACAGCTAATGGTTAAATGCTAAAATTGAGTTTATCATGAGCATAACTGCTACTTTTATTAAGGCTTTTAATGCTTACAAGGTCACACTGTGCAAGGTCAAAATTTCACCTTGGCCATAACCCCTGCCTTCATGAACTCCATGCAATTTTTGTGGGCTGAACACCCGCGTTATCCTTGGACAACCTTTCTAGTCTAAACAATTATTTGAGTTGATATAGGAATATCAGATCAACAGGAGTAACATTTAACCCTTCACTGTTTTTCAAAATCTTAGAAAAATTGTTCAAATACAAAGGGGTAGCAGACAACATAAAAAGTAAAAGTAGAATTAAAAAGTAGTCTTCATATAATGGTAGAATAATATAGTAGAAAAAGAAGAACTGCTTGTTGCAAGCAATTTCTTCTTTTTCCACAATTTTTTCTCAAGTATTATATCACAGGGACCGAAAAATCAGGGATTTTCAGGAAAGGGTTAATGAAAGTGAACTTTTTCTTCCAGGTAAGTTTGTCAAAAGTAAATAGGTTAATATCCAAAGTAAATATTAGTGGTTCAATTTGTGTGAACTAAATTGTCAATTTATTGTCAAACCGGAAACAACATCCTTCCAGTTTTCCTAACTTATCAGTGCTGTGAAGACCAATTTTCGGTTAGCCTCGGCTGTTTTGGTACTGAAAGTTGAGGTAACTGTCGCCAACTTGGCATGTAGGGCGTGTGTTTGACTCCTTAACTGGGGGTTTTATTCTCAAAAATTGAATTAAAGTTGTTTTGGCACTCAGAAATTTTCTCTCAAGGAGGGTCAACACTCCTTGAAATAAATTTCTCAGTGTGAAAACAGCAATTTTGTGATCCCTCGAATTTTCATAAATAAACTACTAACTTCATATCTTTATAAGAGATTTATAAAAAGTAAATCGGCACTGACAAGAAAGGGTAATTCATACGTTCAAATTGCTCACTTTGTTGTTTTGACCCTTCAAATCATTTATGATCCGGAAGGATTCATGGTCAAGAAATCATATTATGATTACTTGCATTACAATGTTTCAGTAGCATCATTTTGAAGCAAAACAGTATCTGACCTGATCCAGCAGCAACATGCAGGGGACAGTTCCCCTTCTCCTGGAGATGAGAGCTGCCGTCACAGTGCAGTTGGTAGCGCGTCGGACTGTCAATCTAGAGGTCCCTGGTTCGATCCAGCACTCATCAATTCCGACTATTTGTCTCTCACCAATGGGTCAATAATCATAGACCTATGTGAGATAGCAGCTGGAGGCTAGGAAAGGATGTAATGGTAGTACTGGTGTGAGAATAACCAGGATTCCATTGTTAGGTGCTCCAGCCGCTGCGATATAACTGAAAGATTGTTGAAAGCGGCGTAAAACCCCATTGAAACAAAATCTCCTTGAGATAAGAGAGTCATAGATTACATAGTACAAGTTGAAATTGAGAGATATATAAAACATATATTCACTATTTCAATTATTAGTAGTATTTTGTTTATATAGGACACATTTTGAAGTCCTTTCATTGTTTTGTAGGAGCCTCTTAATTGCAGTCCAGATAAAAGCAATTCTCTGACTAATTTTAACTGGCTTGACCCTTGTCATGCTGAACCAGGAATATTCCGGTTTGGGCAGGAGGTATAGACAAAGATCAGCCCGCACATAAGTGCAGTCTGATCTTGGTCTACACCTCCCTCTTGTGCTTTTCCTGCCAGAGAAGTTACGAAATTGATTTTCAAAAGAATATTGATTGTTGAACTACAACTAATTTCAGTGCTCTCAGCCCTTTGATTTTAATGCATTTTGGTCTGGGATTTTATACAGCATGACAAGGGTTAATAATCATGCACTATTTGAACTTTCTGTTACTTGCAGCAAAAACACTGCAGATTGGTGTTCAACTGAATATGATTCCACTCACGCTCGGTTTGATTCCATACCTTTCACAAATGAACTGGTGGTAAAAATGATCATTTCAATATATTGGCCTGGGTTTTTGCATTTTGCAAAATTCTTGAATTTGTCATCTTTTTGAAAAAAAATCTCATACAACAAAAAATAGATCATTCCAAATTCGGAGAGATTGAAGAAAACATTAAAATTGAGGTGAATGAAAATTGAACATATAACTCCTCTTCTAGGATTAAACATATTGGGAAAAAAGGAGAAATAGCTTGTGACAGGCAATTTTTATCTTTTCTCTCAATGATTTTTTAAAATTTCTTAGAATTAAATGTGTATGTTTTGTTTATATAGATGTAGTTATTTGTGCATTTAAACAGAAGACAATTCAAATAAATTGTTCAACTGTGATACTTGTGAGATAGAATATGGATATATATTAACAACTTGGATATATAAGACAGAAAATAGAAATGAGCACGACAATCACAAGACGACCTAGTCCAAGGTTGAAATCATCGACATCAAATTTAAACCACACCAAGCGTTTACGTAGAGTAAGTAAAATGCTATATATTTTTTTTTAACCCTTTCCTGTACAAACCAAGGATTTTACATTGTAGCAATTTTATACTGAAGAAAATATTGCAGAAAAAGAAGAAATTGGTTGTAACAAGCAATTTCTCCTTTTCCCACAAAATTTTCTTCCACACAGGATGGTTTCATTTCAAATGCATCTAATTCGCATTGTTGTATACACTTTCTTTCAATTCAGACCGGTCTAAAATATAGAAAAAATGTAACTATTGCTGCACCCAGTTCTGAAGAATTTAAAAAGATTTACTGTGTCAAAAAAAGAAATTGTTCATTTTTAGAAGAAATTTTGTTTACTTTTGTCTTCTTGTATGGAATAAGAATGAATGTTATCTACTTTCAAGGGAGACAAGTATGAAGGTTAAAACAAACTTCTAATACCAAGAGTTATCTAAACTGCTACAGTTTGTATTTATGTCCAATTAATACAATTATCTGTCTGTCCGTGCATCTGTCTTTAATATATATTTTAGGAACTCCTTGGTCTTGTTACATTATAAGACAACACAATTTTAAGAGGGTCCAAATTGAAATGGGTTACAGCTGACAATTGAAAAAAACCTTTGTCTTTTGTAGCAGCAAATATTATGGACAGGTACTTGTTACATGTAACTTCTTCAATTTCTGCTATTTTTATGCCACCGAATCGAAAGATTTGGGCATTTTATTTTACCCTTGTCTATCTGTCTGTTTGTCTTTCCGTCTGTCGGTCTGCCTGTCTGCAAAACTTAACCAAAAAACTTAACATTGCCAATTACTACCAGCCTATTCAAGATACAATGCTCATATTTGGCATGATGATACATCTCCATAATACGCATCTCCTCTTGTCAAGGTCAAGGTCATGAGAAAAGGTCAAGGTCACATACAAGTTATTTCATAGCACTGATCCTAGAAAAATCACTTGCCACTTTATTTTCCACCCTTTCTGACACAAATCCTTTGATATGAAAAAGATGAGGGGAGTGATGACAAATAAGATACTTTCTATTTGGTCAGTTCTATTAGTTATGGGTATTCAATAGACAGTCTGTTACTGTCAATCAAACAATCAATTGACCAATCAAATCATTCATTTAGACTGGAGGTGAACTTTGAACTGTAACATTAGCCTACATAGATGATCAGCAGTTTTGATGGTTTGGTGACATAAATATCATAACTACACCATATTCAAGCTGTAGCTATGATTGTTGGTCGCCAACCAATCATTTTACTTTAAGCTCACCATAGCAAAAATGGCTCTAGGTGAACTATTGTTTCGTATGTGCAGTCTGATCTGGCAGCCTCCTGCCAAAACAGATATTTTCAAGGTACAGCATGACAAGGGTTAAGAAGACCCTCTTGAGTTCATCTTCAGATGAGCAGCTGGAGGTGTTGTGGTAGTACTTGTGAGAGAAATACCATTGTAAGGTCTCCAGCCATTGCAATATAACTGAATAATTGTTAAAAGTGAAATTAAACCCTGTTCAAACTGTCTTTAAATTCTTTTCTGAAAAAGAGTCGGGTCTCAGAGATGTTTTAGAGGCCTTATGGCTGATCATGGGCCTCCAGCTTGCAAAATCTGTGTCCATTAATAGCCTGCACTTAACCCATTCCCACACAACCACGCTTTTTGATGCACTGTAAGAAAAAAGTTTTGGAAAACATTGTGGAAAATGAAAAAATTGCTTGTTACAATGTTTTGTTACCCCAAAAAGCAAAGGTCTTCAAAATTTCACAATTTTATGTCAGGGAATGGGATAAATCATCTTTCTTGGATGCAAAATATTCATTTGTAATAAAACATTAGTAGCAAAGTTGACAAAGCATTTAATCCATTACCAAACAACAAAATTTTAAACTTGTCCAATTTCAAAGATGTTGCTGACAATAATTTTAAGTTGATATTTATTTTTATTGTAACAAGCAATTTCTTCTTTTTCCATATTTTCAGAAGCTCATTGTGCTTGGGGTGTCAAAAAGTGGGATTGGGTCAATTTGGTGGTATGAATTTGAATTTTAAAGAAAGACATCGGCAATGGTAGATTTTGTCATGGCATCATTGATAGCTCAGTAACTAAGTTGATTTGGCAGAGGTTAATCAGTAAATTGCCCTTACCTCTATACACAAACTCTAACCCAATCCCATTCCAGCACAATCCTGCCTTTTTAATGCCCCTTGGGGAAAGAGCTTCAGAAAACATTGTAGAGAATGAAGAAATTGCTTGTTACAAGCAATTTCTTCATTATGCACATTGTTTCCTATCCAAAAAGGCAGAGATTTTCAAGATTTCATCAATTTGTAATTGATGTCCGCAACTTCTTTGAATTTGGACCAGTCTAAGATTTTGTTGTCTGGTAATGGTTAAATCTTCAGCCAAACATTGTGTAAGTATGTCATACTTGGATGCTTTCAGTTTTTAGATTATTTCAAAACATAACAAGTGGCAATAAGGATAAAGGTATGCCGTTATCATGTTCATGCATTTATAATTTACTTTGTATATTTAAAAAAAAACACTCTTTAGAGTATAGGCAAATAACAAGTAGATATTTTAAAAGCAGAACTGTTACATTCTTATCAGTTTGAATGATAAAATCTTTTTTTTTTCTTTACCGTTTTAGCTCGGCTATTTTTGAAAGGCTATATCTATTGTATCTTCATCTGTGTGCAAAAACTTTGACATTATGCAAGAACATCACATTTTATGAATATTATGCTCCATGTTAAAAGTAAAAGGACACTTTAGACTAGCAAGGGAGATAATCATTTATGCATTATAGTTCACAGAGAACAGAGTCAAATCATGAGGCATAAGCACTTTGAAAATCAGCTCTATATTTTATATCTTCTTGTTCAATCTCTGGTTTTTACCTGCTGTGATATACATGAGAAAACATTGTTGAAAAAGAAGAAATTACTTGTGATAAGCAATTTCTTCTTTTTCACAATATTTTCTACCCTACCAAATGATTATTTTTCAGATAAAATTGACTTTGAATTTTTGTCTGCAAAACCTTTGAATTTGAATAGGTCAAGAATTTTTAATACATTAAAGGGTTAAAGCCTACTTTGTAACCAAGTAACCTTGCATGGAAGTAGATGAGAAATTCATGTTATCTGCAGTGAATCAATCATTTTGGTACTCAAAATATGTTCTGGGATCAGTGGAGATGAGGTTTTCATGTTCCTATTTGATTAATTGACCAGGCTGAGAAGAAAATAGTCAAAATCCTGCCATCCTGTCCTTCTAACATTTATCCAATTGAGCCTGACAAATGCAATCAACCTATCACTGGCAATGACCTCAAACCTGCAGTTTTAATTTTTGTGAAATTTAAGTGCCTTGTCATACTGCATAAAAATTGGTTTCCAAGAATATGTTTAAATCAAACTGAAAGCCTTGGAAGCCCTACATAACACTTGTATTTCTTTTGAAAATTAATTTCACATATGAATAATGCTTGAAAGGTACAAGCAGGTGGTGTAGACTAAGATCAGACTACACTCATGTGCAGGCTCATCTTCGTCGAAACCGTCTGTAAAAACAGGAATATTCCAGGATCCGCACAACAAGAGTTCTGTTTGTAAATCTTTATTAGGGTACATAAGATTAGGAACAAGTTGTTAGTTGGCAATTAAACATTGAAGTTGAAGCTTGAATAACCTGTAATTTTCTCAACTAGAAAATGTGGGATGTCAACATTGCACTTCCAGTCAAAATGAACAATTTGATTGGTCAATGTGTTTTTGATTGACAGCAGCAATTTACAGCTCAGTCATTTGTTAATAGGATGAAAATAATGATGAAATAAATTTAATGAAAACAATTTGACAAAAGTAGAAAACCATATATGACACTTTTCAATTTAAAGACTGAAATATTGTCCACAACTTCTTTGAATTTTGACTTGGATAAGATATTGTCTGGTATTTGGTTAACTGATTCCAACACAAGAAAATTTAAGACTGGTCCAAATTGAAAGAAGCTGCAGACGACAATTTCAAGTTGATGGAATTTAATTTTTTTTTCGTCTTTTGTGATAGAAAACATTGTGGATAATGAAGAAATTGCTTGTACAAGCAATTTCTTCATTGTCAACAATGTTTTCCAAAGCTTTCTTCTTGAGGGGCGTAAAAAGGAGGGATTGAGTTGGAAATGGTTAAATATTGAACAGGGCTGTGGCCATAGTGGTAGCATATAGGACTCCTCAGGGGGTCAAGGGTTTGATCCCCTGCCTTTCTGACATTTGTCTCCCACCATTGGGTAGATAATGGTAAACATAAGTGGGATGAGCAGCTGGAGGCTCAGAAAGGATGTAGTACAGTTGGGAGAAATACAAGGAATCCATGGCTAAGTGCTCCAGCTGTCGCAATATGACTGAAATATTGTTCAAAATGGTGTTAAACCCCATTTTTATACACCATAAATAAAAAAAAACCCAAACAAATATTGACTAAGACATTTTTGAGCTATATTTCTTGCAATAGGCAGAATTCCTGCCATGCCCAATGACTCTGCTGGCCCGGCCCACTGACTTTGACATCAAGTTCCACTTGATATTGAAAAATGTTTATTTTGCAAATTTTTTGGCCAATGTTTCCAAAGTTTATTTAGGGATGTTAAAAAAATGGGATTGTTTTAATGGGTGAGGATTTGAAAATACAAACTTACATACAGTGCTGTGTTCATACAAAACAAAGAAAATATTGTTCTCGTTTTCCTATTTTTTTTTTTCAAGAAACTTTCATAGGCTGTAAATGAGCTGTCAGATTTGTGTTACAGAAAACCCACCTGTGAGATGAGATTTCATTCTTTGAACATATGGCCCAGATTTCTCAAAACAAGATTAACCTATTACCACACAAGAAAATTCTAAGCTGGTCATAACCAATTACCAGATGGTAAAGTTTCAGACTGGTCTAAATTGAAAGAAGTTGCAAATGACAAAGTTTATAAAATTGTTTGATTTTTCAACTTTCTGGGTAGAAAACCTTGTGTAAAATGAAGAAATTGCTTGTTACAATTTCTTCATTTTACACAAGGTTTTCCCAGTTGTTTTTCTTGAGGGGTGTCAAAAAAGCACCATTGCGTTGGAATGAGTCAGTTAAATTGTTTGTTATCGGCCCCGCTGATGAAATCAGCGTGGATATATTGTTTTTGCCTTGTCCGTTCTGTCCTTCCGTTCGTCCTTCTGTCTGCGTTTCGTTTCTGCGCTATTTCTTGGAAACAATTGACTGAAAGCTTCACTACAAGTAGGAGATGTGCCTTTTGCAGGAGTTATCCTATCGACTATTAAATTAAGAGTTACTGCCCCCGTTTGATGAAGCAATATACCAGCAGAGTAATTTTCGATTCCACACTTTTTCTTGGAAACCATTGACTGGATTTCAATGAAACTTTATGGAAAGCTTAACTACATATAGGAGATGCACATATCGTCGAGGTTATCCAGATTGACTATTAAAATCGGAATTGCTGCCACTGATTGGTGAAGCTATATACATACAGAGTAATATTCGTTTCTGCACTATTTCTTTGAAACTATTGACTGGATTTCAATGAAACTTTGAGGAAAGCTTCACTACAAAGAGGAGATGGGCATATCGTCAGGGTTACCAGGTTCGACTATAAAATGTAGAACTACTGCCCCTGATTGATGAAGCCATTTACATACATAGTAATATTTGATTCAGCACTATTTCTTGGAAACCATTGTCTGGATTTCAATGAAACTTTGTGGAAATCTTCATTACAAAAAGGAGATGCGCATATTGTCGGGGTTATCCGGTTCTACTATTAAATTTAGAGTTACTGCCCCTTATTTTTGAAGCCATATACATACAGAGTAATATGTCCTTAAGATTAATATACTCCATAGACAAACAAAATATTTTTATGCCCCCAAAGGGAGGCATATAGTAATCAAACTGGCCGTCTGTCCGTCAGTCAGTCCATCCATCCGTCCCGCTTTTGTGTCCGCTCTGTAACTTTTACATGCAATAGTTGATTTCAATATAACTTTGGACAAAATGTTCACCGCTATAAGTCAACTTGTTACAAAAAAGACCCAGGTTCCCATCTCAAATGTCAAGGTCACAATCTGGGGTCAAAGGTAAAAAATCGGCACTTTTTGCCGTGTCGGGTCTGTAACTTCTATAATTATGCATGCAGGTACAAATTTCTTTCATACAAATGTTTACAACCTTCAGACGACGTGTCACAAAAAGACCCAGGTTCCTATCTCAAAGGTCATGTCACAATCTGGGGTCAAAGGTAAAAAATCTGCACTTTACTCTGTTACTTCTATAATCATGCACGCAGGTACAAATTTCTTTCATGCAAATGTTAACCACCTTCAGACGATGTGTCGGGAAAAAGACCCAGGTTCCTATCTCAAAGGTCATGTCACAATCTGGGGTCAAAGGTAAAAAATCAGCACTTTTGGCCGTGTCCACTTTTTAACTTCTATAATCATGCACGCAGGTACAAATTTCTTTCATACAAATGTTCACCACCTTCAGACGACGTGTCTTTTATTCTTCAATGGATTGTTTCCTTATTTGGACAGATGCTTAATTGGGTGGACCACTTTACATGACCTTTACCTTGACCCAGTGACCTTGACCTTTGACATACTTTTGACCTCAGAAAAATCCGTCCATAATGCATTTCTCGATTTCATTCTGTATTTTTAGAAATTATTATATGTATTAAAATTGCATTCATTTACCCAGACGTATAGATCACAAATGCATGTGGTTGTGTTCACAAAACAAATCAAAGTGCCACATGCTTGACCCTGTCCTTTGGGGACATTTGCCAGCTCTTTTTTGTTGGGGGATATCAATTCAACGAATATTGCTTGTTTATATAAGTTTTCTCTGAATTAAAGCAAGGCATATGGAGAATGCAATACTACTTTAACCCTTTCCTGTTTTTCAAAATTTTAGAACCGTCCAAATTGAAAGAGGTTGCAGACGACAATGAAAAGTGGATGAAATTTAAAATGAAACCGTCCTATGTGGTAGAAAATATTATGGGAAAAGAAGAAATTGCTTGTGACAAGCAATTTCTTCTTTTTCCACAATGTTTTCTCAAGTATAAAATCACAAAGACGTAAAATCCCGTATTTGAACAGGAAAGGGTTAAGTGCTATTACAATTTAAAGACACACAGAATAGTATTGCATTGCATTCACCTGTTAAGGGGGTTACAGGTAATTAGTTTTTTCTTCTTTCTACCAACCATATGGCCAAGAATTCTTCAAATTAACAAAGATACTGTGCCTGGGGAAAAGTTCTATTTCTAGCAGGAAAAGCATAGAACTAGTACATTTTTATGGCATTATGAATTTAACCCATTGCCAGGCACGAAATTTTAGACTTGCAGACAATATTTCGGAGTGCATATGAATAGGAAATAAGTGCAATTTAGGGCTAATAACATTATGAGGAAAAGTTACATCAATACTCTGCTATGTATTCTCAAGTTATACTTCTTACTTGTTGTCAAAATACTGGATTTTGATGTATTGGTCCAATCATCTCCACATAATGACACTTTTAATACCCCTTGAGAAAAACAATAGGGAAAACATTTTGTAATATGAAAAAATTGCCCAAAACAATGAATTTCTTCATTTTGCTCAAAAGACTTTGAATTGTCATCTGCTACTCTTTTGAATTTGGACCAGTCTTAAAGGTTTGCTGTCTGATTATAATGGCTTAGACAGTCACTGTAAGCTGTGAAAATCTGTAAAAATCAAAACAGGAAAAGAAATTTGAATAGAAAAAATATTCACATATTTGTAACCCACAACCGAACTTTTTTTGCCCTGCACGAATGAAAAAAAAAAAAAAAAGAATGGAAAAGATATTGGAAAATGAAGAATTTCTTAATTTTATTCCGAAAAGACAAAATTTAATAGATTTAAAATTCTCATCTGCAACTTCTTTGAATTTGGACCAACTTAGAAATTAGCCTGGTAATGGGTTAAGAATGACAAGTTTAACCCATTACAACACAACAAAATTTTAGACTGGCACATATTGAAATTAACAGATGACAATTTTAAGTTGATGGTATTTAGAAGACCTGTTTGTCTTTTTAAGATAGAAAACATTGTGGATAATGAAGAAATTGCTTGTAAAAAGCAATGTTTTCCAAATCTCAGGTTAACTAACTACTATAACATAATAGATTTTGAGTTTCTTTGAGTACTGAGTGAGTAAATTAGATCTTGCACAGACTGCATGGACAAGGTTCAGAGGAACTGAATGGAAGCATTTAATTTAAATGTCTGTTTATTTGAAAAGGCTAACTGTCAATACATGGGATTTAGAATATTAGGTTATATGTGCCGCTATTTTGAATTAACAATATTTAACCCATTAACAGACGGCAATAGTTTAGACTAGTCCAAATTGAAAGGAGTTGCAGACAACAATCAATTTTTTCAACTTTCATGGTAGAAAACACTGTGGAAAATGTAGAAATTGCTTGTTAATTTACAAACTGTTTTCCCAATTGCATTTCTTGAGGCACATCAAAAAGCTTCATTTAGTGGGAATGGGTTAAGACATGGGGCATACTCTGGACAGAATTTTCTTTTAGCCAACCTCCAAGCCAATTTGAAAATTCTTTTGACAATTTGGCTTAACTTTAGCCAAATTCTTAGCCATTGCAAAAATGTTTAAGATTTATAAAGATTTTTTTAAAGAATTTTTCGAACTTTCTATCAAATAGTTTCTTTAGCTAATTATTTCTTTTATTTGTTTTTAATTTCATTTTATTGTCAAGATTGAAGTAGTTTATAGAGGATAATTCAAAATGCATTTCAGATTTGAAAAAAGTACCATATTTGGTAGAAAATATTGTTAAAAAGGTGAACTTGCTTGTTTCCTTACCCCAACACAAGTGCTTTCCTAGCTTCCCTTTTGTCTTTGGTGCATGAAATTATGGGTGTAAACTTGACAAGCCGTGGCCATAGCTTTGAGATCAAATGATTACAATAACTAGAAAAACATTGATCTGTCCAAAAAAAGTATTATTGACAGCAATTTTTCAGAAGATGCCATTTTATCATGTTTCACAATGTTTCCTAAAGCTTCTTACTGAAGGGGCATAAAAAAGCGTGATTGAGTAGGAATAGGTTAAGAAGAAGACTCAAGAAAACACTGCGAAAAATGAAGTAATTGCTTGTGCCAATAAATTCTTCATTTTCCACTATATTTTCTACCCTGAAAGACTTCAGGTTTTTTTAAATCCGTCAACTATAAGTTGTCATCTGCAACTGTTTTCGATTTGGACATGAGTAAAATTTTGTTGTTTGCTCATTGGTCAAGTCATATTACTGGGCTATTGATACATGGTAGTTATAAGAGATGTTTCCGATTTGTACAACAGTTTTTGCTGATACACAGAACTGTTTGCTAATTCATCGTATTATTATCAATTAACAATTTCATGATGAATGAAAGTAAAGTAGGTGCAAACCTATTTACTATGTGAAGGAACTTAACTGTTGAAATTTAATAATGAAAGGTCCTAAGAGTGTGTTGTGTGATTTATATAGAAAATGGCCCAATTTAATGTGGTTGGGAATTTTGAAAGAATCGACCCTCAGTTGACTGGATAATTTGGAAATTTTGAAGTGATTTTATCTAGGATTGATATGGAGAGATATTGTGAATGAAACATACAGTATTAATCTTAGTTTTGTATTATGTGGTGTATTTTTTTATGAGCAGACTTTTTTATCAGTGAGTAAGCCGAGAGACAAGTGATAGTTTGTGTAAAACTGGTGTAATTGCAATGGACTTACAACTTATGGATATCTTGTGCCATTCCCGCCATGAGCTCTGACAGGCAGTTCCACCTGGTTATGACCCATGTCATGCTGAATGAAATCCTTGTTCAGATATTTATTGAAACCAAAGTGCTAATGGCACTGTAGGTCTGGTTGTCAGGGTCAGTATTTGGTTTTGAAATTGATCTTGTGAAAATTTCTGCAGACTGCAGGCTAAGATCAGACTGCACATATGTGCAGGCTGACCTTTTTCTATGCCTCCTGCCAAAGCAGGAATATTCTGGATGAGCATGACAAGGGTTAAATGGCTTTATACTGCAAAACTTATGCCAGTAACATTTAAAAAAAAAATAGAATGGTTAGTTGGCAACCTAAACATAGTAACTACAGCTTGAATAAGCTGAGATTAAGATGTTTAAGTAGCCAAACCAACAAAAAATGCTTTACATAGATATTGGCCAATATTGGAGTTCAAAATTCACTTCCAGTCTTAATTTTGTTGGTCAAATGGTTCTTTGATTGACAGCTACAATTAATCAATTTTGCATTAATTCCTAATCTAGCAATATGGGTTTTTTTTAAAATAAAGGTTCTCTCATTTGTCTTTTGGCAGTGACATTTTCTCTCTCTATAAAAAGTGTTAATGAAGCAGAGTAGAGAATCATTACAATGCAACAAAGAATATTCGGATTGGTTTTTCATTAACCCTTTCCAACACAACAAAATTTTAGACTGGTCCAAATTGACAGAAGTAAATGGAATTTTACATTTTTTCATCCTTTTGGATAGGAAACATTGTGAATATTGGAGAAATTGCTTGATACAAGCAATTTGCTCATTTTCCATAATGTTTCCAAAGCCTTTTTTTCGAGGGGCGTACAAAAAGGGATTGTGAGGGAATGGGTTAAACAGTGGTCACCATAACTTGTTATAGACCAAGTTAAGACTGCACATATGTTTAGCCTGATCTAATCCCTTGTCATGCTGAATAAATAACTTACTCGGAATTGAATAAAACTCAAAGGACTGAAAGCACTGGATTACATGACTGCGGGTCATTATTTCCTTTGAAAACTAATATTTTTAAACGATTTTGACTTCATTGGGATATACAGGTAGTGTAGAATAAGATCAGACTGCACCAATGTGCAGGCTGATCTTTGTCTATACCTCCTGTCCAAACAGGAATATTATGGGATTAGTATGACAAGGGTTAAAACTTTTCCATTATGACCTGTCTTGCTAATGCAGTTTGAATGAAATACATAAAAAGATAACAATTCTCTAGATGTTCAAATAGTTGTCGGTCTTATAAGATTGTAGCTAAACAATGTCCCTGACTCAAACAACTTCCAGCTATTGACATACTCCACTCTGTTCCTGACTCAACCAGCTTCCAGCCATTGACTGACTCAACCTTGTCTCTGACTTAACCAACTTCCAGCCGTTGACATACTAAACCCTGTCCCTGACTCAACCAACTTCCAGCCATTGACAGACTCAACCATGTCCCTGACTTAAACAACTTCCAGCCATTGACAGACTCAACCATGTCCCTGACTCAACCAACTTCCAGCCATTGACATACCCAACCCTGTTCCTGACTCAACTAACTTCCAGCTATTGACAAACTCAACCCTGTCCCTGACTCAACCAACTTCCAGCCATTGGTTGAATCAACCTTGTCCCTGACTCAACCAACTTCCAGCCATTGGCTGAATCAACCTTGTCCCTGACTCAACCAACTTCAAGCCATTGACATACTAAACCCTGTCCCTGACTCAACCAACTTCCAGTAATTGACATACTAAACCCTGTCCCTAACTCAACCAACTTCCAGCCATTGATATACTCAACCTTGTCCGTTGCAAATTTGTGAATTGTAGTTAGCCTTGCCTGGATGACTAGCTTGAGGCTTGCCTTTGTGGTAGTATTGGTTTCGAGAAATAACAAGAACCCATGTTGCTCTGGCCACCATATGACTGAAACTGGCTTAAAATCCCAAACAATCATTTATGGTGAAGCCTTATCTAAAGTACGAAATGGTGCCTATGTTTAAATTCTATACCAAATAAGATAATAATGACTTTCATGTAAAAACCATTATTATACATGAAAATTAATATGAAACATTTCATTCTCAATTCTAATGAGAAGCCAACCATGAACCTATCCAAATTATGAAATGAAAAAACCCAAATAACATACACATGATGTGAAAAGGACAATTAGGGATTTTTCTTGTCAGAAAAGGTTCAAAATGTTTTGGGGGGGGGGAGAAATAGATAGAGATTATTTTTTCTTCTCCCAAATTCTAAAATCTAGCTTTCATTGTTGTGGTTGATTATGGATATAGTTTTGCTAAATAAGGAAGTCCATGTGGCATATCTGATGTATGCATAGGCATGATTCAATCTAATTTATTTACCAAACTAATTTAATACCATAATGTAAGCAATTTAGTGCCTTATTCCAAAGGAAATGTACAAATTATCCATACATAGATTAACATCATACTATTTATTTAATGGTATCCTCTTAATGGCAACCCTGAAAATTGTATTTCGCTTGTTAAGCCGTTTCAAAACAATAAAATTTCAGATTTACATAACCTAATTGAAAATGGTTGCAGAGGACAAATAAAAAAGGCTTGAAATGAAAAATAATGACCATATGAGGTAGAAAAATTGTCAGACAGAAGAAATTCTTTCTCACAACGTTGTCCATGGCTATATTTCTTCAATGCATAAGAATGCAGGACTGTGTAATAATGGGTTAACTTGTTTAACCATTTCCTGTTCAAACCCGGGATTTTACGTTGCTGTGATTTTATACTAGAGAAAACATTGTGGAAAAAGAAGAAATTGCTTGTAACAAGCAATTTCTTCTTTTTCCAAAATATTTTCTACCTTACTGAATGATTATTTTTCAAATATTCTTTAATTTAAATTGTCGTCTGCAAAACCTTTGAAATTGGACCAGGCTAAAATTTCATAAAACAGGAAAGTGTTAATCCATTCCCACACAAGCCCTCCATTTTATGTCACTAAGGAAAACAGCTTTGGAAAGCATCATCAAAAATGAAGAAATTGTTTGTATCAAACAGTTTCATCATTTTCCACAATGTTTTCTATCCAAAAAGACCCCAAAATATTAAAATCCATAAACTAGAACTGTCATCTGCAGCTTCTTTCAATTTCGACCAGTCTAAAATTTTGTTGTGTGGGGATGGGTTAAAGTACAAACATTAAATTTACAGAACAAACTGCTCCCTATAATAGAATATTCCTTTTGTTTGCAAAAAAATGTGTGTTTTATTTTTTTCGGGGGGGGGGGTGTCCTGTGTGTTTCAGGGATTGTTATCTGAGGGCATTCTAGGGTTGCGGGTGTGAATCTCGGCCTCACCACTAGTTTGTCCTTGGGCAAGACATTTCAGCCTGGTACTGTCAATGCCCAGAAAGCACATGAATAGGGAACTTTGCTGTAGTAAAACTAAAGGATTGTTCAAACCCCATTCAAGTAAGATAAAAACATTGACAAAATGGAGTTGTGATTAACTGGATTCTACTGTTATTATTTAAACAAAAGGGGAACTGCAATCAACAGGAATTCTTCTTAATCATATTATTCAAGACATCCAACAATTCTTAAAAAAATTCTGTGATATCTTTGACTTACCTGAACAGTCAGAATTATTATATAAATTTATTTATTGAAAATATATTTATAGAAAGGACCTAAGGTTATGACAAATTGTCCATTTCATTCAAAACTCTCTCATCAGGCTCATTCCATTCTATTCCATTCTAAAATCATTTATCTATTTTTTGAAAATATATTTATAGAAAAAACTATATTTCTTAAAAGGAAGGTACAAATCAAAACTTCAGGCTTATTCCAGTCCATTCTAATCCATCTTGAGAAAGATGATTCCAATGAGTTACATGTGTATTTAACCCTTGTCATGCTGAATTAAATCTGTTTAATAAGGATATATTTAAATAAAAAAACTGTAAGTGCTGTAAGCTCTATAGAGAACTAAAATTTCTTTATACAATGAATTGAACAACTCCTACTCAACAGGGCGGTGGTGTAGACTAAGATCAGACTGCACACATGTGCAGGCTGATATTTGTCTATGCCTCCTTTCTAAACAGGAGTATTCCAGGTTCAGCATGATTAGGGTTGAATGGATTGTGAAATTGGCAAAATGAATTACATGTATTTTAGAAAGAATTTGAAATTCTAGCTCATGTGGCCTTATTTTTCGATTCAAACCAACTTTGTTTAGGCATCTACAACCTCTCTTAATTTTTACCACAGTCTAAGATTTTGTTGTTTCGGAATGGGTAGAGACAAGGGATAAATTGGCAGTGTGTGTCAATTGGGGCCTATCCATAGCGAATGGTGTCAAATTACCTAAAACACATAATCTATTAATTTATATACACCTTAAGGTTACTCTTAAACAATTAAAGTTCAGTATAAATTTATGAATAAGATTGTTATCAAGAAGGTATTTTCTCTGAGCAAATTTGATTACTGGTACAGTATTGTTGCAGAAAACCACTGTGTTGTGTTTCCTCCATAAAATCCGAAACCGATTATTTTCCAACCTGTACCAAAAGTATACAATATAATAAATTAAATCTGTATTTTATAGCTGTTGTCATTCCAAATCAATTCGTCAATCAGTTAATCAATTTTAACGATTGGTTCAGTATTTAGCTGATTTCATCAGCTCCATTTAAATTAAATTTGTTTAAACCCATTTAATTGTTCACAGTTAATGCAGTTTTTCGAAATAGTATTATGTGGACTTAATGTACATAATTTTGAAGGATATATTTTTTGCATGACTGTGGAAGTTAAGAACATAACATGGATTGTTTGATATAAAACTGGTACAAATTGAGAAACGAATATTGGATTCAATCACATTTCTTGAGGCAAAGCTTTTGGTTTTCACAATGGCTACATGATACTAACTTTAATTTTACCATGTCTACCAGTGCACACTGGTAGTCAGTTTATCTTCTAAATACAGTTTACACAATTCTTATAAAAAACAACAACTGCTAATTCCTCAAATGAGTGCAGAAAGTCATATACCTACCCTGACAAAGGGTGGAGGGTCTAGTAAAAAGGGGTCATTTGTTGAGAGGCAAAAGAGAGAACTATTTGAGCTAAGAAGTGAACCGCATAAAAATTTTATATTTGATAATTCAGGAAGGAATTCAACTCAGGGAAATCAAAATAGTGCAAAAACTGACGGGGTCAATGAAGCTTCATTGCAGATTGTTAGATCTCGTGAAGAGGATGAAGATGAGAGAAAGTATTACTTTGGTAAATCGGATGATTCTAGTGCTGAGGATTTGAATGACTCAGATAATGACAGCAGTGGAAGTGGTTCATTCCAAGCTGGATCAGATCAAACTGACTCTAACATTACAGGCAACAGAACTAAGAATGCAGATGTAGAAATTTTTGATAGTAAGAAGGATAATGAGGTCAATAATGAATATGAATATGTGATAGTGAACTCAAGGGCTAGATTGAAAGAAGCTGAATTAAAGAGGAATCAAGCTTTGTCTAGTGGTTCATCTGAGAGGAATAGTTCAGGTTTGAGGAGAGGAGCCAGTGCAAGTGTACTGATTAGAGCCACCAGGGAGATGTCTACTGGAAAAGTGAGCACAAGACCACAATCAGCAGAAAGGACAAACAAGGTCAGTAATTCTCCACAACCAGGTCAGATACCAGTTAGACAAACACAGACAACAGGCCATTCAACAAGATATGCAGCAGCCTTTAAGTCTGGTAAATCAGTGAGACAGTCTCCTAGATTAAGTCCAAGTCCTTCCCCTAGAAATGGCTCATCAACAAAAAAGGGAAGTAATGAAGGAGACCCTTCATTAAAATTGTCCCTTAAGGGGTTAAATGATTCTGATGAAGAGGAGAATGAAGAAACTGCTAGTCCAAGGAAGGCAAGAGCCTCAAATCCAAGGAAGAGTGTTCTTTCAACAACTAAGTCTTTTGAAGCTAAATCTTCTTTATTGAAAAGAAACGAGAGTGATGGAAGTCTATTAAAACAATTTGTTAGAACCTCTCCAAATCCAATTGCAAACTCTAATACAATTAATAAGAATACGGTGTTGAAGAAATCTTTATCAGATAGGGAATTTAACATTCAGTGGAAAGGAACGTCTGCTTCAAATGATGACCTCAATAGTTCAGGGCTTGAAAATAAAGGAGCTCCAATATTGAGAAGAACTTCATCTGGTAGAAAATTACCTGGGGTACCAACTGATAAACTATATAAGGCTAATCAGAACTCGAGTCCTAGTAAAATTGTAGAAAATGGTCCAAATAAATTGGATGCTAAAAAAGAAAATGAGGATCCTGATAGTAGCTTTCTTTCCATCAGTAAGGATGGCAGTACAGAGTATGTATTACTTGATTTCAATGATAGTTCCTTTAAGGCTTCACCAAGTAAGGATGTGATAAGTTCTTCAGAAAACAGCTTGTCAGCTGATGGTGACAGTGGGTCAGACATTAAATTTGTTGACAAAAGACCACCGATAGCTGACCACCCACCATCACACCCACCTTCCAGGGGTCATCCTTCCCCCAGAGATACAAAAACAGGTAAACCACCTTTGGAAAGAAAATCTAGCAAGGGAACCATTGAGAAAACTGTCCCTGCTTCACCCCGGAATAATGTTTCTGCCTCACCAAGAAAGGGTATCATTGCACCCTCTCCTAGAGGGATACCATCTCCTAGAAAACAGGGGTCACCAAGGGGACCAGCTTCCTCATCTCCTAGACGGGTACAATCTGCATCCCCTCGCACAATGATGAGAGCATCTCAACCTTCTCCGAGAGACTTCTCAGGCAGAGGATTCTCCAATGAAAGGAGATCAAGCTCTGATAAAGGAAGTGGAGAAGAAAACACCAGCAGCCCTAGAAAGACTAGAGCTAACTCGGATTCAGTTTCAAATATTTCAACTGTAGATACTAGAAAGACTAGATCAAACTCGGATTCGGTTTCAAACATTTCATCTGTAGATACACCATTATCTCCAAACAGAAAAGTAAGACATCATAGTGGTGGCTTGACTTCACCAAGACCTAGGTCTCCTAGTAAGAGAGTGAGGCATAACTCAGGATCAGATTTGAGGGGATCTCAGATCATTGAGGAACCCTCTCCAAGAACTGTAGCACATCTCAAACAGGATGGCTGTTCAAGTTTGGATATAGACCAGGTTATTGAGTTTTTTGCAGTGGACAAGCACACAAGCTCACTTAAGGAGGTGAGAAACTTTCTGATCTATACCAATCATCCTTATCCCATCAAATGGAGTTTCATTTTCCTTTTTATTTAGTTATTAACTCAAGGTTTCAATTTGAGACTCACCACTAATGACTTTAACTCATTCTTACACGAGCACCCATTTTTGTGTCCGATGATTAAAATGCTTTGGAAAATATTGTGAAAAATAATTAAATGGCTTTTAGCAAAAACATTTGCCACAATATTTTATACCCAGAAAGACAAAGATGTTTGACATTTCATCGTCTTAAAATTGTCACCTGCAGCATCTTTCAATTTAGGCCAGACTAAAATTTTGTTGCTTGGTAATGGATTGAATCAAGTCCCAATGCCAAAATGTTGTGGACTATAATTCAAATTGCATTTGCAGGCTTTTTTTCAACCCATTACCACACAAGAAAATTTTAGACTTGTTAAAATGGATCTGCAGACTACAATTTCAAGTTGATAAAAATTTAAAGTTTCTTGTCATTTTGGATAGAAAGCATTGTGGATAAAGAAGAAATTGCTTGACACAAGCGATTTCTTCATTTTCCACAATATTTTCAAAAGCTTTTTTCTTGAAGGGCATAAAAAGGAGAGATTGTGTGAGAATGGGTAACAGACACAGGTTTTGCAAGTATCGAGACTCACAAATGATTAGCAAGGACTCTCATAATTGGCCGGTATTATTCCATGCACCCTCTGGTGTTCAAGTTAAGTAAAAAAGTTCAGCCCTAGGTCACACATGTTGTTAGTCCTTGGGACCCTACTTGGTAGATTTCCAACTACAACCCTGCTTGCATATTGAAAAATAAAGGCAAAAAAATTGTGATAAAAAGAGAAAATGTACAAGCATTTTCTCCTCTTTTCAGATATATCTTGATGGCTTGACAAGCACATAATGTAAGGCTTAATAAACATAAAAAGGTCAGCAGGACTTAACCCATTACCAGACTAGAAAATTTTAGACTGGTCCAAGTTCAAAGAAGTTACAGGAAACAATTCTTAGTAAACCCATTCCCGCACTGTGATGCTTTTGGATGCCGCTCTAGAAAAATGCTTTAGAAAACATTGTAAAAAATGAAGAAATTGCTTGTTACAAGCAATTTTTTTTATTTTTTACAATGTTTTCTACCCAGAAAGTTGAAAAAATCCGAACTTTCATAAACTTTAAAGGGTTGTCTGCAACTTTTTTCAATTTGGACCAATCTAAAATTTTGCCGTCTTGTAATGGGTAAATGGAATTTTGAAAATCTTTCTATTTTAATGAGGAAAACATCATTGATAATGAAGAAAATGCTTGAAACAAGAGTTATTGACGAGACCGCAACAAGAGCACAGTTGTTGGAAAAGTCACACACAGACTTATATATATTAATGTCTTGTGGAGTCAGACCTTTTGCAATTGATGAGGTATTGCTAGATAACTCTACCACCTTATTGAAGACGAATGTTGAGTTACTTCCCTTTGTATAGACTGTATTTGGAGGACTTCTGTAACATAAACTCTCATAAGCTCATTATTGTTGGTACTGTCACAGTAATATTTTGTTTATACTTGAAAGATGTGTAGTCAAAGCTTACCCCTTGTCATGTTGATCGCAGAATATTCCTGCTTTGGCAGGGGTATAGACTAAGATCAGCCTGCACATAATATGTGCTGTCTGATCTTAGTCTACACCACCTGTTTGACTTATTTAAGTAAGAGTTGTTTATTAAATCAATTACCAAAACAAATATTTACCCATAGTTAGGGCCTGTAATTGCTTTCAGCTCTTCGATTTCAATGCATTTCTAAACAAAATATAATATTCAGTATGACAAGGGTTAATCTACTTGTGGGTTTTTATGTCCTTTCAGAACAGAATTTGCATGCTGAAATGTGTCCACACACCCCTAGATCATGGGATTTGATCATTTATTCATTTCGAAATATACCTTTTCAAGACTGTAAAAGAGATACTGCTTTCTTCTTTTCTAAGAATTATGTCTAATAATTAACCAATTCTCTAAAAGCTGAAAGTTTTGGAAAACATTGTGGGAAATGAAGTGTTTCAAGCCATTTCTTCATTATTTATAATGTTTTCTAAAAGACTAATTATTTTAAAATTTCGTCAAATTAAAAAGGAAGTCTGCAATGTCTTTAAAATTTCTAAAGTTGATTTTGTAATGAGTTAACCAACATTCCCACACAATGATGCTTTTTGCTGCCCCTCAAGAAAAACAATTAGGAAAATGTTTGAAATGAAGAAATTGCTTTTTACATACAATTTCTTCATCTACACACAAAATTGATCAAATCTAAGATATCATTAACCTTAAATTATTATCAGCAACATCTTCAATTTGGACCAGTCTAAAATTTTGCCGTCTGGTAATGGGTTAATTATCATGGTGTGTAGGAATATATCATCTGTTAATGTTTTAAGCCATTACCAGACAACAAATTTTAGACTGGTTCAAATACAAAGAAATTGCAGACAACAATTTTTGGTTTATTAAATTTTGAAATTCTTTGTCTTATGGGATAGAAAACATTGTGGGAAATGAAGACAAGTAATTTCTTCATTTTCCACAGTTCTTCCTAATTTTTGTCTTAAATACATTAAACACCAATACCAGACTACAAAATTTAGACTTGTCTAAATTGAAAGAAGATGCAGATAACAAATTTTATTTGACAAAATTTTTAAGAATGTTTGTCCTATGGGTAAAATTTTTTATGGCTAACAAGCAATTTCTTTATTTTCCACAATGTTTTCCAAAGTTTTTTTTTGTTGAGGGGCGTAAAAAGGAGTGACTGTGGGATGGGTTAAAATCATGAAGGTATTGAAGCAAAAAGTGTGGATCAATATTTTCTTTCAAAATTAGTATAATTACCAACTTTTGTTTAAAAAGGAAATATGATGTGGTTTAGACTAGGATTAGACTTCAGGTATGTGCAGGCTAATCTTTGTCTATCCCTTTCCCATACAAAATTTTTTTAGACTACTCCAATTTGCAAGAGACTGCAGACGAAAATTCAAAGCGCATTTAAATTGAAAAATAACCAATGTAAAGGGTAGAAAACATTGTAGGGAAAGCAATTTTTTCTTTCCCTACAATGTTTTCCTTAATACAAAACCTTTGGGTCGTGAAAACAAGTGATTGTACAGGAAAGGGTTAAACCTCCTTCCAAAACAATTTTCTGGCTCAGCATGATAACGGGTAAGATCTGAGTGCTCAATGATGTGCGTCTAAGAGATCTAGTGGTATATTGATTATAGGAACGTTAACCCATTCCCACACAATCCTGCTTTTTGGGGCCCCTCAAGAAAAAACTTTGGAAAACAAGCAATTTTTTCGTTTCTACCCTACCTTAATTTCTAAATTCTAAAATTTTCTTTGGTAAGTTTTAAAACGTACAGAACATTCCATATATTGGTGTGGTTGTGAAGATAGTTAAAGTGGAGCTTATCACTTTAAAACTATTACACTGATATTGTTACTTTCTAACTTCAATAAGCTATAGTTATAGAATAAAGTTGCCTATTAAATGATTTTTTCTCCCTCATTGATAATTCTATAAATATAACAAGAGCATTGCATGCAGATTCCAATGCTGGGCTGTTCTAGTGCTCAATTTTGGGTAATACTTCTAAATGAAAAGGGGACATAATTAGTTAAAAAATGCATTTAGAATTATGTCCCTTGTTGGTACAGATCGCTCTTTTTTGATAGTGAACATATATTCTGAGATTCCAGTAATTGTCTCAAGTTATACCAGAGATACTACAAAATGTCAGAGTTTTCAGACAAGAACCTGGCCATAGCAATACCTTGGATTTTCTCAGAAAACAGCTGAGCTAAAAAAGTAAATAAAGATCAAAATATAAGTATTGATTTTGATTTAAACATACTTTATTTGCATAATATTACAATTGTACATAATAAATTGACAAATCTCAATATCATAATGCAAAAAGGATTAGAACAAAAGCTGTGCTTATAGAGTTCTTTTCCTTGTTGATGGTTTAATATGAGTACTCACATATATATAATTGTCATTGGTTACAGAATTAGTAAAAGTGAGTTGTTTTCGTGAATTCAATAAAATTTTGAAGAAAAGTAATCTTTGGCTATTTGAGGAGGTACATGTAATGAGAAATAGGTTGATGTGTTATCTTTGTTATCCTTATTGATTTTGGGAAATTCTTTATTCTATTAACAATTCTGAAGCAAAAACAGGAGACTTTTTGTTCTTTTCAGCCATTGTGAGGCAATTTCTAGACGCCAGTATATTTTTCAGAAAAAGCTATAAATCGAAAAATGCTGCATGATGAAGATTATCTAAATTAATCAGGTCACAAACAATTTCTCTTTTTCTCACCATGTTTTCTTGCCCTTTATAGCTCACCTGACCATGAAGGTGTTATGGTGAGCTATTGTCAAATTTTACATTGTGTGCAATGTCTTGAAAATTGGTCAGAATCTTAGTCTACTTGATGTCTCAGACAAGTTTGAAAATGGGTCGTGTGGGTCAAAAACTAGGTCACCAGGTCAAATCTTAGAAAATCCTTATATGCACTCTAGAGGTCACATTTTTGGCTCAAATGCACTCAATTTTGGTCAGATTATTTGACTACATTAAGTCTCGGACAAGTTTGAAAATGGGTCACATGGACTAAAATCTTAGAATACCCTGTCTGCGCTCTAGATGTTACCTTTTTTAATCGAATGTCTATGTCTTGATATTTGGTCAAAATGTTTCCTTGCATAAGATCTCAGACAAGTTTGAAAATGGGTCATGTGGGGTCAAATTTTTTAAAAAACACTGGGGGCACTCTAGAGGTCATATTTTTGGCTTAACCCATTCCAACTCAATCCCTCCTTTTTACGCCCCTCGAGAAAAAAGCTTTGGAAAACATTGTGGAAAATGAAGAAATTGCTTGTATCAAGCAATTTATTCATTATCCACAATGTTTTCTATCCAAAAAGAGGAAAAAATTCAAAATTCCATCAAGTTGAAATTGTCGTCTGCAGCTTCTTTCAATTTGGACCAGTCTAAAATTTTGCTGTGTTGGAATGGGTTAAATGACTTTATACTTTGTCAGATTGTTTCTCAGATAAGCACTTTAGGCCCAATGGCCCTCTTGTTTTGTTTTTTTGACACATAATGTTCAATTAAAAAAAACTATTTGAAATATCGTCTGCAACTTTCTTCAATTTGGACAAGTCTAAAATTTTATAATGAATAATTGAGCTTAAATTAGTCCCATACCACACAACAAAATTATAGGCTGGTTCAATTTGAAAGAAGCTTCAAACAACAATTTCAAGATGCTGAATTTTAAAGATCCTTATGATTTAGAGTAGAAATCATAGACAAAGCAGAAATTGCTTGTTACAAGCAATTTCCTCATTCTCCACTGTGTATTCCAAAGAATTTTTCATGAGGGACATCAAAAAGCAGGATTGTGTTTGATTGGTTGATTGATTGAATGGGGTTTAACGCCGCTTTTAGCAGTATTTCAGTCATATAACGGTGGCTGGAGCACCTAACAATGGATTCCTGGTATTTCTCACACCAGTACAACCATTAAATCCTTTCCTAGCCTCCAGCTGCTATCCCACCTAGGTTTACGATTATCCATTTGTGAGAGACAAATGTCGGAAAGAATATGTGCCGCCACTGAGGATCAAACCCATGACATCCTTTGATTGCAGATTAGGAGTCTGACGCACTACCGACTGCGCTATGACGGCAGCAGGATTGTGTTTGAATGTGTGAACAAAAATGGTCAAGGATTGGTTGAACCATGGACCCTTCTAAAAGATTGATATTTCATCCTCATCCCTTCCACTACCCTGTTCACTGCCTCGATGAGTGAGTGGTATAGGTGCTTGACTTGTGATTTAAGGCCTCACTATTAAAGGGGTATTTTCATGGGCAAAAGACACATGAAAGACAATCTCAGTCAACCATGCAGTAAAATTGTGAAGCAGTGCGGTTAAGCCATTGTCTGTCTTTCAGGGATGTGAAAACATCTTGATTGTGAGTGTAAGAGCGACTCTATAAGCTTAACCCATTCCCACTCAGTGACGCTTTTAGATACCCCCAAGGAAAAAAACTTTGGAAAACATTGTCAAAAATGAAGAAATTGCTTGTCACAAGCAATTTTTTCATATTCCACAATGTTTTCTATCCAGGAAGTTTAAAAAATCCAAAATTTCTTAACTTTTGAATTGTTGTCTGCAACTTCTTTCAATTTTGGCCAGTCTGAGATTTTGCCATCTGGTAATGGGTTAGAGCTTTCATCTCAATGGAACTAAAATAAATTTCAATGTTGAAAATGTTAATTTGCTCAGTTTAACAGTTACTGTATTTTTGACCTCTGAAACACTTTGATTTGCTCATTTCCTACCAGTTCAAATATAGAGTAGGTAAACCAAGATAAATGGCTATTTTGGAGAACCTTTGATAAAAGGGGCATTGTTTGATATGCTAATTCCATACAGTTTATAGCATTCCTTCAAACCTATTTTGTATTTTCTTTTCATGCCTCAAAACATAATTAGATATGCTTATAAAAATATTGACTTGACTGGGTTGGTTAGAGGAGTTTCACTGTTCATGAATGAGCTGTGGTTTTGGCATGGCGTTTTTGTAAATATTATTGATTACTTTTAAATGTTCATTTTAGAAATGCAAATATCCTTTTGAAATTACATTTTACTATCAAACTCCAATTTGTTTATTAGAATCTGTAGATATTTGAAAGATTAAAGGATTTTAACTCATTACCACAGGATGCTGACTTTTTTGTGCATCCAAAGAATTAAATTGAAGGAAGCATAAAAAAAAAATAATTATTGATTGGGGTTAAACGCCACTTTTAACATTATTTCCATCATATTCTGGTGGCTGGAGCTCCTAACAAGGGATTTCTTGTATTTCTCAGACCAGTACTACCACTACTTCCTTTCCTAGCCTCCAGCTGTTAACCCACTTAGGTTTATGATTATCCACCTGTTGGTGGGAGACAAATGTGGGACAGAATATGTGCCGCTGCTGGAGATCTAACCCATGACATCCCATGATTGAAGATTAGGAGCCTGATGCGCAACTGACTAAGCTATGACCTTGGTGCTGCATGAAAAAGGAGAAATCACCTGTTTCAATTTTTGCCCTGGAAACAGGTATCATGCAGACACATTTTATAGCTGTAACATGGCAAATGACATAACATTTATCTCAGGAGCAATGCAGTCCTGCAATTTATGTACATATGTTGTAAATTTGCTCATTTCTTCAAACTTTTATTTAGCAAATAACCCAATGCATATGGTTAAATTATCTTTGCTTAAGCCATTACCACATGATTAATTGATTGAATGGGATTTAACGCCACTTTAAACAGTATTTCATTTATATATCACAGCAGCTGGTGCACTGAACCATGGATTCCTGGTATTTCTCACACCAGTACCACCACTACATCCTTTCTGAGCTGCTCATTGCACTAAAGTTTACAATTATCCACCCATTGGTTGGGGACTAATGTCAGATCAAACCCAGGATCCCATGACCTTGCCATGCTGAGCTCCCAATATTACAGTTTTGGCAGAAAGTATAGAAAAAGAGCAGCCAGCAGTTAATTGCAGTCTGATTTAAGTCTAAACCCCGTGTTTGATCCTTAAGGCCTGTTTACACATTCACTATTTTCAGCTATGGTACTGCTACAATTTGTCACGATTTGTAAAAGCATCTTATTTGTACTGACACAGTAGCTATATCTGCGGCTATTCGTGAGAGATCATAGCCAGTCGTGGAATCTTTGACACCACAAATTTGCAGGATTCACCACAAATTGTGTACGGTTGTCCTTCGAATCATTCACGGTTTTGCTACAGAGCTCCATGATTGGTTCGTGTCGCTACCTCTGTGAACCATATCAAACTGCACAAGCAATTTGAGCATTCGTTATGCCACCATGTTTAATCCTCATTAATCCAACATTGCCATCATGAAACTTCATTGATTCCTAGGGATACCTTAGAGATACTCGACAACATACTAATATCATTGACATTCTCATTGGAATTGTAGTGACACTGAATATTTATACTGTCCCCATGATTCATCCTGATCCATCCCAATTTTTGTCACCATGAGAAATCTGGTTGAATGGGGGTGAATTGTGGAGAAAATCGTGAATGTGTAAATGGGCTTGAGCAATTTTGTTACTAGCGAGTATCAGCAACATAGGAGTTGTGCCTCGGAAATAGGTAATTTTGTCATAGATGTTGAAAAATAATATGATTTCAGGCAAACAACAAGATAACTGTTGTGCCTCTGAAATAGGTAATTTTGTCATAGTTGTGGAAAAAAATAGTTGTGGAAAAAATAGGATTTCAGGTTAACATCAGTGTTTGTGCCTCTGAGATAGGTCATTTTGTCATAGTTGTGGAAAAATAATATGATTTCAGGCAAACAACAAGATAGTTGTGCCTCTGAAATAGGTCATTTTGTCATAGTTATGGGGGAATGATAGTGCCTCTCATGTCATTTTTTCCCTATAAGTCTGTAAAGTAATTGGCTTTCAGACAAGCAGTAAGAAGATTCTTCCCCTTTTCACAGTGTTTTTTTGAAAGTTATATTTCGATGTTATATAAAAAGTTTGGATAGAGTAGAAAGGTGGAGTTTCACCAAAGGACAAAGCATGCTGACTTTTTGTAGGATCATTTGACAGATATGACGCCGGTACCTATTGTATCTTGCATTTTTAAGATCTTTAATTGAACAATGACATCCAATAATCAATTCGATCAGCTGTTATTAACATATTCAAAGATGAGATAAATCATTTGAAATCCTATACATAACCCATTCCCATACAATGACGCTTTTTGATTTCCCTCTAGAATGATAATTTGGAAAACATGCTGTGAAATGAAACAATTGCTAGCATCAAGCAATTTCTTCATTTTGCACAATGTTTTCTACCTAGAAATATGGAAAATCTAACATCAATTTTAAATTGTTGTCTACAACTCTGTTCAATTTGGACTAGTCTAAAGTTTTGCCTTCTGGAAATTGGTATATTTGTGAAAATAAGATATATAGGCCACCAATCATAATTTTTAAGAGACATCAGTATATAATTCATATTTAGCACTTGCTGTTAAAGGACTTGGGTATTATATTCAGCCTGTTTGGAAGCTTGTCAGTCTCAAAGGGTCACAGGTTTGAAATCCTCCACCATCACAATGTTTTTCAAATATTTTTCTTAAAGGGGTGTCAGAAAGCGGGATTGAGTTAGAATGAGTTAAACCCCATTCTAGCAAGCAAAATCTGAATGTAAAGACAACCTGAAAATTCTGTCAGTCAAAAAAAGATAATTATCAGTACCTGACCATGTTTCATGGGAACCCGAAATGTTCCTGTTAGAGCAAGAGGCATAGACTAAGATTAGCTTTCAAATACATGTAGTGTGATCTTAGTCAACACCACCTATTTGATCCATTTATCCCATTACCACACAAATATATTTTAGACTTGTCCTAGATAAACAAACTTGCAGACTACAATTTAAACTTTATGTTGTTTTTTTTCTCAACTATTTTAGTATGAAATATTGTTGAAAATGAAGAAAATGCTTGTTGTAAGCAATTTAAACATTTTCCACAATGTTTTCTGAATTTTTTTTATGAGAGAGGTATTTAAAAGCGTTATTGTGTGGAAAAGGGCATGCAATCATTATTAACCCTTGTCATGTTGAACCTGGAATATTATTGTTTTGACAGGATGTATAGGGTTAAGGGTCCAGGCTGATCTTTGTCTGCACCACCTGTCTATCACAATGATGCGAGCATTGTTTATGGAAAATAGTTTTTAAAAGAAATAATGACCGATAATCAAGTGCTTTCAGGACTTTGATTTGGATGCACTTCTTAGCTATTTATTCAGCATGACAAGGATTAATTTTCAAAAGAAATAGTGACCAACAATCAGGCCCTCCAGTGATTTCAGTTCTTTGATCTTTATACACATTTGGAAAAAAAATCCATTCTTCATGAATGCTTTTAAACGCCCATCAATGTAAAAGCTTGGAAAACATTGTGGAAAATGAAGAAATTGCTTGTTACAAGCAATTTCTTCATTATCCACAATGTTTTCTATCCTAAAATACAAAGATTTGAAAGATTTCGTCTACTTAAAATTGTCGTCTGCAACTTCTTTGAATTTGGATTGGTCTACAATTCAATAGTGTGGGAATGGGTTAAAGGAGCTAGGTAGTAGGTATAATTTACAATATACTATGCAAAACAGATAAGAGTCTAAACAGTTGTAGGTAATTGTTTGCCAAAGGGCCGTATATAGACAAATAACGTGTATCGATGATATTTCAGAGTTTATTTACCGACTTATTCACCCACTACCGTACGCTTCAACGGAGGACAATAGTTTGCTTATATTAGTTTTCACGTTGAAATTGAATATTGAATGAGTGTATCGTGATTTTGTGCATATTATGTTTTGGGCATCTTAAATATCATGATTAAACATGGACATGTATCAAATCCTCGCAGTTTTGGCAAATTAAAGGTGGGTTGATTGTCTAAATGAACCCTTGATGTTTCATATTTACCTGATGGTCAACCCATTCCCACACAGTGACGCCCCTCAAGAAAAACAATTTGGAAAACATTGTGGAAAATGAAGAAATTGCTTGTCACAAGCAATTTCTTCATTTTACACAAAGTTTCTATCCAGAAAGTTTAAAATTTTTTTAAAATTTCATTAAATTGTCCTCTGCAACTCCTTTCAATTTGGACCAGTCTAAAAATTTAGCTGTCTGGTAATGGGTTAATTGAGCTCAGTAGAAACTACATGCATAGTTAAAACATCAATTCCCAAATTTTGTTACATTTTGCTATTTTTTTTAAATAGTCAAAAATTTTTATGCCCCTATTGTTAAAAGTGGTGTTAAACCAGACTCAATTAATCAATGGACTTATGACCCTGCTATGTTATGTTGCCAATAATATAGAGTTATCACTGTGTGTGAGTGGTCCAATTCTTGTCCTGAGCATAGCTTACATGGATGGATTTCATGTTTTTGCATAGCAGTTTCCCCTTGAAGAGTACTAGTGTTTTGAGTAAAGTTTTGTAGGGTACTCCCAAGTTCAAGGTCACAGCCAAAGGTCATGTGACAAGGAATTATTGGGGGGGGGGGCTCGGTGTCTGTGACACATTTCTAGTTTATCGAATTGTGTTTGAATGATGACATATTTGCCATTTAACCCAGTACCTTACAGCAAAAGTTTAGACTGGTCTAGATTCGAAGAAAATGCAGACAACGATTTCAAGTTGAGAGAATTTGGAATATCTTTGTCTCTGTGGGTAGAAAATAAGATTGAAAAAGAAGAAATTGCTTGTCTTTTCTTAAGGATTGCAAAAACTTGAATGTATGGGAATTGGTGAATGAATTACCAATTCCTTCATTATCCACAATGTTTTCTTCCACTGAAGACAGTTTTGGGAATTTCATTAACTAAAAATTGTTGTCTTCAACTTTCTTGAATTTTGACCTGTCTAAAATTTTGTTGTTTGGTAATGAGTTAATACAGGTTGGACTGTAGCGTTCTGGGAGTGTTAAATATTTGAAAGTTGAAGGTGAAAGTCAGTGTAATATAATAATAACACAGTGTAGATAAAACAAGGTCCATTAATCATCACACCTGTCATTGTGATGTCAGAATTATTTATTCTTCATTTCATACTTATAACTTCTGCACTCTATCTATCATAATTGTCTAACTTTGGTTAAGTTCGATTTTGAGACGCTATTTGAAAGTGAAGGTCCATGTGACTAACTGTATTAAGTTTTCAAATGCTTTAATGTGAGAGCTAATGGTACCGGTGGGTCAAGCCCTTTGATGTTTGTGAAAATTATTTAGCTTGACAAGGGTTAACTGAAACCTCTGACAACATGCCATCGTTTTATTTGTTTTCGAAATAACATATTCACACAGAATGACACCTATGGACACCCCTCAAGAAAGACCATTCGGAAAACATTGTGTAAAATGAAGAAATTGCTTGTTACAAGCAATTTCTTCATTTTACACAAATGTTTTCTACCCAGAAAGCCGAAAAATATCTTAAATTTCATCTTTTTTGAACTGCATCTGCAACTCCTTTGAAATTGGACCAGTCAAAATTATGCAGTCTCGTAATGGGTTGACCAATTCCCAAACGATCCCACATCATTTGCACTCTCAAGAAAAGAGCCATGTAAAACATTATGTAAAATAAAGAAATTGCTGTAAGCTAGCAAAGCATTGTTTTGTTCAATAATCTTCTTTGTCAAACGTTATCATAATAAAGAAACGAAGTTAATGGAACCAAGGAGTTAACCCAACCCAATACATTCCCTCCTTTTTTCCACCCCTCAAGAAAAATAGTTGTGGAAAACAATGTGGAAAATGAAGAAATTGCTTGTTACAAGCAATTACTTCATTTTCCACATTGCTTTCTCCCTCAAGGTATAAATGTTTTAGAATTTTCAACAGTTTGAAATTGTCTTCTGCAACTTCTTTGGAGATCGATTTGCTCAGGTTAGCTAAAATACCTAGGAGATGAACTTGCATGCAGAGTTTGCAATATTCCTGAAATACATAAGAACTACTTTTTATGGCGTAGGCATGTAACAGATTTAGTGGTTAAGCCTCCAGTGGCAGTTTGCACTCGTTACAATTTGAGATGACCTCAAAATTTTGTCTGTTATCTTAAGCTTTCAAAGCTGACGCTTTGCTAGCCAAAAATCCATTGGCCAATCAAGCATGTTATTTAAACTGGAGAAGTATGTTGACCTCCAATATTGATGTTAAGTGTTTTTGTTTGTTTAGTGATTAAAATGCCTTAACTACAGCTTTTTTAAACTGTAAGTCAATGTTTAAGTTTCCATTAAACAGTTTGTTTTTAATGATGTGTTCCTAACCACAAAGTGAGGGTATCGTTGTTGCAAGGGCTTATATAAATATAGGCATATAGATATAGGTATAACCCAAAGTGTTATGCTAGCCCCTAAAAATTCTGCAAAATAAGTCATTTGATACCTGACTTGAACCACGATGTCTAAGGTCAGTGGGCGTGGCTAGTGATCCACGAATGAATGTAGACCACTGTTGGTTAACTCAATCTCTTATATATTTTCAGGCAAGATCTGAGACAGAAGTGCAATCTGAGAAAACATGGATGGATGCAGAGAGAGTGTGGCTTGTTCACAAGGGCGGGTTTGCGTCGGCCAGTCAGCACAAAGGGGACGGTCAAGGTGTTCCAGAGGGGCGTGTCCGAATAAGACTGGATCATGGTGGAGAGGTCCTGGAAGTGGATGAAGATGATGTTGAAAAGGTAAACAAAATAAATAGTTGGAAAAAAGAACTAAAGGAGTTACCAGTCTAGACATTGATTTTTAAGAGTTGTATCCCCTTATTTTTGCTCTCAAAGTAGAGAATGGCTGAAATCTTGGTTTATGTTCACCAGTCTAATTGAATTTCTATTCTAAGAAATAGTGAGCAAATTGACCCTTGTTATATGTAATTTAATTCTTTTTATTTGAACTGAAATAATTAATTAACCCATTCCAACTTAATCCCTCCTTTTTACGCCCCTCAAGAAAATAGCTTTTGAAAACATTGTGGAGAATGAAGAAATTGCTTGTATCAAGCAATTTCTTCATTATCCACAATATTTTCTATCCAAAACAACGAAAAAGTTCAAAATTCCATCAACTTGAAATTGTCTTCTGCAGCTTCTTTGAATTTGGACCAGTCTAAAATTTTGATGTGTTGGAATGGGTTGATAAACAAATAAAATAAATAACCAAATCAGATAGAGATATTTCAAAGACCTTTTTATATCCTCTTAACCTGTGCCCGCACACAATCTATCAATAGAAAAAAGACTTGGAAAACATTGTGGAAAATGAAGAAATTGCTTGTATCAATTGTGTGTTTCTATCCCAAAAGACGAAAAAAAAAAAGAAAAAAAATCCATCAACTTGAAAATGTCATCTGCAGTTTCCTTCAGTTTGGACTAGTCTAAAATTTTGTTTTGTGGGAATGGGTTAACATTTTACCAGACAACAAAATTTCAGACTGGTCCTATTTCAAGGACTTTGCTGACGACAATTTCAAGTTGATTGAATTTAAAAAATCTTTGTCTTTGGATAGAAAACATTGTGGATAATTTTCCACGATGTATCAATGAAGTTTTTTCGTCAGGGGTGTTAAAAAAATGTGATTGTGTTGGAATAGGTTAATCCATCCCCACACAATGCTGCTTTTTTGAAGGACCTTAGAAAAACAATTGAGAATAGCTCTGTGTAGAATTAAGAAATTTCAATTTTTTTCATTTTACACAATATTTTCTACTTTGAAAGATGAAAAAATCTAAGATTTCATAGCATTAAATTGTTGTCTGCAACTCCTTTCAATTTGAAACCTTATTTAAATTTTGCCATCTGGTAAGGAATTATTTCAGCTCTCTAAGTAGGGAACGGTCGTAATCTTAGATCTAAGTTCACCATTCTTATTGAATTTCTAGCCCTTATTAAGTCAACCCTTGTCATGCTGAAGCCTGAATATTCTTGTTTTGGCAGGAGGCATAGACAAAGATCAGCCTGCACATATGTGCAGTCTGATTTTAGTCTACACCACCTGTTTATCCTTGTTGAGCAGGAGTTGTTCATAAAATTAATTGTGTAAAGAAACAATAGTTTGCTGTAAGAGCTTCCAGTCCTTTGATTTAAATGTATGTTTTTGAAAGAGATTTCTTTCAGCATGACAAGGGTTGAATTTGTTTCTTTTTAGCTCACCCGAGCACGTAGTGCTCAAGTGAGCTATTGTGATCCCCCTTTTGTCCGGCGTCCGGCCGTTTTGTGTCGTTAGTCGTCCGTCAATAATCTTTAAAAATCTTCTCCTCCTGACCCAGAAGGCGCAGAGCCTTGATATTTTGCATGAAGCATCAGTATACTGACCTCTTTGAAAATAGCTAAAACCCAGGGCCAACGGCCCTCTTGTTTTCCGAACTGCATTCAAATGAAAAGAATTGAAAACTGTTTACCCCTTTTCCACACAATCCTGCTTTTTAGCTCACCTGAGCGCGAAGTGCTCAAGTGAGCTATTGTGATCACCTTTCGTCTGGCATCCGGCATCCACCATGGGTCGTCCTCCAACGATTTCTTTAACAACATCTCCCCCCAAACCACTGGGCAAATTTAAACCAAATTTGGCAGAAATGTTCCTTAGGTGGTCCCCTTTAAAAATAGCTAAAAGAATTGAAATCGGAGAAAAACTCTGGTTGCCATGGCAACAGCAGTGAAAGTTTAAAGTAATCTTTAAAAATCTTCTCCTCCTGACCCAGAAGGTGTAGAGCCTTGATATTTTGCATGAAGCATCAGTATATTGACCTCTTTGAAGGCAGCTAAAATCATGATCCTAGGGTCCCCAGGGGCAGAGCCCCAGGGTGGGTGGGGTTTATATAGAAATAAAGAATAATCTTTAAACGACATCTCTTCCAAAATCACTGAGCCAATCTGAACCAAATTTGGCAGAAATGTTCCTAAGGTGATCCCCTTTAAAAATAGCTAAAAGAATTGAAATCTGTTTTAAACACTGTTTGCCATGGCAACAATAGTGAAATCTTAAAATAATCTTTAAAAATCCTCTCCTCCTCATCCAGAGGGCGTGGAGCCTTGATATTTTGCATGAAGCATCAGTATATTGACCTCTTTGAAAATAGCTAAAATCATGATCCTCGGGTCTCCAGGGGCAGAGCCCCAAGGGTTTGGGGTTTATATAGAAATAAAGAACAATTTTTAAATGATGTCTTCTCCCAAACCACTTGGCCAATTTGAACCAAATTTGGCAGAAACTTTCTTAGGTTGTCCCCTTTAGAAATAGCTAAAAGAATTGAAATCTGTTAAAAACACTGGTTGCCATGGCAACAGCAGGGAAATTTTAGAATAATTGTTAAAAGTCTTCTCCTCCCAACCCAAAAGGCGTAGAGCCTTAATATTTTGCATGAAGCATCAGTATATTGATCTCTTACAAAAAGTTAAGATCATGATACTTGGGTCCCCAGGGGCGTAGCAGGGAGGGGGGGGGAGGAAGGTATAGGCATAAAGCATCAGTTACAGACTTCTAGTTATAACCAATGGATCCAGAGGGAGGAAAAAGTTTTTTCCTTCTTCCAAATTTACCTTAAAGCCTTTGATTTTGCAATTTAGACTTTTGAATCCCCAGGTACATAGTCTTTATATGTAAGTGTGGCCCACTTTATCTTAATCCTAACCTTAACATGAAATTAGACTGTTGAAAGAAAAAGAGCCTTTATCTCAGGTGAGTGCCCCAGGGCCAACGGCCCTATTGTTTACACTCCTAAAGCAAAAAACTTGGGAAAACATTTTTTGAATAGAAGAATATTTTCTACTGCAAGCAATTTCTTTATTTCAAACAATGTTTTCAACCTAGAAAAATAAAGATTTTCTAAAATTTATCAATTTAACATTCTTGTCTGCAACTTGACTTTTAACCAATTTAAAATAATGTTGACTGGTAGTGGGTTAAAACATTGGACTGGTAGTGGGTTAAAACATTGGTCTCACAGAAAGTCCAGGTACTTTATTTGTAAGTCTTGGACCAGTCCATTTAAATCAAACAACCCTGCAAATATTCCATATTTTGAGTCTAGGTGACCTGACAAAGGATAATGTACGATGTCTGTCTGACAACTGTCGGTCTATTTAAAGAAATTATGTATGTATAACTACATATGGGTTGTGCAAGTTATGATGGATGGGATAATATGTCGTTAGAATATATAATTGTATGGTACAGTGCTGAATTTAGCAAAGTACATCTACTAACCATCTAATGCATATGCAGAGTATTCATGAACTACTGGGTAAATGTTCCAAGATATGCCCAAACAATCTTGCCTTGTTTTCCACTTTGATTTCTTCCTAGAAAACTGAAAATCCAAGATTTCATCAACTTAAAATTGTTGTCTGTATCACCTTTCTATTTGGATCATTTTGAAATTTTGTTATCTGGTAAAGGGGTTATATGAACTCTTGATATGTATTTTTTCACTACAATGATTGTTTTCTTTCTGTTAACTATATTGTGGTTTTCTTCCAGGCAAACCCACCCCAATTAGACAGAGCGGAAGATCTCTCGCTATTGAGATACCTGAATGAATCCAGTGCTCTTCACACACTACGACAGAGATATGGCAGTAGTTTAGTTCATACGTATGCAGGACCATCACTCATCATTGTCAACCCCATGCAAACTTTACAAATTTATTCAGATAAGGTGAGAACTAAGCTCTGCAAATTGTCTCTTATAGTTTAATCTTTAAATGATGTAAAGCCAACTTAAAAATAGATTAACCAATCAGATCAATCATGTTGACATGAAGTGAGCTTGCCATGCTGAACCTAGAATATTCCTATTTTAGCAGAAGGTATAGACAAAGATCAGCCTGCACATAAATGCAAACTTAAACTAAAAGTAAAGCATTTTTTGCACAGAAAACGTGGTAGAAACTTCTTTTATATGGAATTTTAAAAGATCTTATTCAAAGATTTTCATAAGTTTAAATAGACAAATCGGTTTATTGTGTATTTTTAAGGTAATACATATTTTAGAGATAATACAAAATAATGTTAATTGTGCATATTCTTGGCACTCCCGCCATATGTTATTTATATTCTAGGTGATACATGTATATGTTGTGTATATTTAGGTAATATAGTTACTTGTTGTGTATATTCTAGGTGATACAGATGTTTAAAGGCTGCAAGCAGGAAGATATGCCACCTCATATATTTGCGTCTGCACAAATAGCATATCGTGAGATGTTGAACACACGACAAGACCAGTCTATTGTCATGATGGGACGTAGTGGGAGTGGGAAGACATACAATATTAGACATCTGTTACATTACCTTGTTGTATCTGCAGGGACTGTAAATAATGTTGTAACAGGTTTGTAACTGGAGATTTTGGTATATTAGCCCTTTTGTGACATGTCCATCCATTTTACATGTGCGTGAAGGACACACTTAAAACAGCCTTGACAGCCACATAATACACATAGAATATTTGCTTGTTTTATAAAGGGATATTGAGTCAGGAGCCGTCTACAGAGCACTTAACCCTCACTTTTTTTAAGCGCCTGAAGAAAAATGCTTTGAAAAACATCGTGGAAATGAAAAAATTGCTTGTAAAAAGCAGTTTCTTCTTTATCCACAATTTTATACCCCTAAAGACAAAGAATTTTAAAATTCCACCAACTATTAATTATTGTCTGCACCCTCTTTGAATTTGGACCAGCTTAAATTTTTGTCATTTGGGAATGGGATAATGAAGGCTCTACAGAGTGCATAGTGAAGATTCTTATCAGACAGTGTGGATGCACAGTCTGGTCTGAGTCTTTACTTGGAGCTAATGTGATATGGTTGGAGATTTCATGCACAGGCTCTTACGTAGGAGTGACATAATAACATTGCAATATGATGACACTATCAGTATTTATTGTCTTGTTAAAATTACAATCAGTAGGGCAAAATGATTGAAAACCAAGCTTAATTTCACAAAACATAGCCTTTATTGTTTTGAATATGTCAATAGTTTGACTGTAAAATTGTGGCATTATAATCCTCCAGAGAGCATTAACAAAACAAAATTTCAGACTGAACCCAATTCAAAGATGTTGCCTGTAACAATTTTCATTTGATGAAAATTCTTTGTCTTTTTAGGTAGAAAACATTGTAGATTATGAAGAAATTGCTTGTAACAAGACATCTAAAAAAGCAGGATTGTGAGGGAATGGGTTAAGAACAATAGTTAATGCTATCTGTTTCAGTTGACAAATTAAATGCCATGACGATTCTCCTGGAAGCATTTGGAAACAGTCGGACTATATTAAACACCAGTGCCAGTAGATATGCTCAGCTAACCACATTTGACTACGACCACTCAGGACAGATTGTTTCTGGGTCTGTACAGGTAATACAGGATTTAATTAAATTCACTTATTTATAGGCTGTGGGCATTTCAAACATCCTTTCAAACATTAGTCTCCTATCAATGGATGGATAATCATAAACCTAAGTGGGATGAGCAGCTGGAGGCTCAGATAGGACGTAGTGGTAGTACTGGTGTGAGAAATACCAGGAATTCTATTACACCATTTATTGAAAATTGATTTATTACCCCATTTTTACACCCCTTATGAAGAAAAGTGTAGTAAAATGGTGAAAATGAAGATATTGCTTCTTACAATGTTTTATACTCTCAAAGGAAAAAAATTTAAAGCTTACACCAACTAAAATTGTTGTCTTCAACTTCTTTGAGTTTGGACAAGTGTAGAATTTGGTTGACTGGTAATGAGCTCACTTTATATTTTAGATATTTTAAAAGGGTAACCAAAACCTCTTAACTACAGTTTGAACAAGCTGTAGTTATGAAGTTCATATTACCTGACGACAATACTATTGCAGAGGGTCTCTGGAATGAGTTGACCAGTTTCTACCATCAATTTTATTAGCTAGGCTGTTTTCGTAGAAAACCCGATTTATTGCTATAGCCTTGGTGTCGTTGTCGTCGTGCAAAAACTTTGACAATTTGTGATACTAAAGGTTCTACTAAAGGCATTCACTTGAAAATTTGCACAATTGTTCACTATCAAAAGAGCAACCTATACTGTCAATGGGTATAACTCTAGATGCATTTTGTGCTTTTATCCACTATCCAGCACCCAATAGCCAAGCATAGGCACCTGTAGGCGATGCTCTTGTTTGATTGTAAATCATTTGCTGACCCATTATCAGTCTGCTAAGTGTTAGACTTGTACAAATAGAAATGGAGTTCAAGATGTCACTTCAAAGTTTATGAAATTCTAGATTTTTTCCAACTTTCTAGTTAGAAACCATTGTGGAAAGTGAAGAAATTGTTTGTAGCAAGTAATTTCTTCATTTTGCACAATGTTTTCTCAATTGTTTTTCTTATGGGGCATCAATAAATGACATTGTGTGTGAATTGGTAAAATGTCCTACCAGAATAAATTTTTTACTAATGAACCATATTGCAGGTTTTGATGTTTGAGAAGACAAGGGTAGTTAGACGACCAGAGGGTGAACCAACTTTTCATGTGTTCTATCAACTTCTAGCTGGAATTGATTCCAAATTGAGGTACCTTCATTTCATATTTTGTATGAATTTTTAATTCAACTAGTAAATGAGACTGGTTGATTGAAAAATTAGATGCCAATATTCATAAAAGTTCTGTCAACTCCCTGCTTGGATTGATTCGAAATTAAGAAACATGCATCACATAGCATAATGTAAATTTTTTAGACAGTACTTTATTAAAAATTAAATAATTCCTTGTACAAGTCAAGCTATTTCTTTATTATTTACAATGTTTTCTAACTAAACCAATAAAGATATCTAGAAATTCATCTACCAAAAATTGTCTGCATATTCTTTCAATTCCGACCAGTCTAAAATCTGGTAATAGGTACCCTGTTCTATCTACAAACTTTTGGCATTGATCGCTCCAACTAGCAATATCATTTTAACCCTTGTCATGCTGAACCCCCAATATTCCTGTTTTGGCAGGAGGTATAGACAAAGATCAACCTGCACATATGTGAAGTCCGATCTTAGTCTACAACTCCTAACTATCCCTTTTAAGCCAGATACATTTTCAAAAGAATTATTAACCCACAACTATTACATCCAGACCTGTCAGCCCTTTGATTTTATTGCAATTCTAAAGCGGATTTAATTCAGCCTGTCAAGGGTTAATGAATAATTGTCTCATTTTTCTGGTTAGACTAAAATTTCAAGAATTGTTTGATTGTGGAAAAAAGTATGCATCATTCCATGCTACTCCTGAAATCTTTTGGAGAATGAAAATTTAGGAAATATGGAAATAATATCTTACATCTATATTTACATTGCATTATACAATTTGTTTGAATCATTATTTAATTATGATCATATATATACTTCAGATCAGAGTTACAGTTGAATTCCCTCAGTGATCCAAATTTATTCATGACTCCATTACAAAAGGTAATTATGACTGATTTTTGACAGATTTTTCACAAATCCCTTATAAAATGGATGACCCACTATTCCAAATTACAACCCAAACTAGCAGCAACAATAATTTGGTATGAATTCATCAACAATAAGATTAAGAAACCTACGTGGGATAGCAGCTGGAGGCTAGGAAAGGATGTAATGGTAATGCTGGTGTGAGAAATACAGGAATCTATTGTTAGGTGCTCCAGCCACTGCAGTATGCCGCCGCAGTATGACTGAAATACTGTTAAAAGTGGCTTTAAACCCAATTCAATTGGTCAATTTGAATTTGAACAACTTGAAATTGTCATCTGCAACCTGTTTCAATTTGGAACAGTCTAGAACTTGTTCATGTGGTAATGGGTTAAAGCTGTCTATTAAATTTAGTTACACAAATTAAAGAATCTCCATAGAATCTGTATTTTTATGCTCCCGAAAAAATTTTTGGTAGGGAGCATATTCTCGCCGGCCTGTGTAATTCTTTCATCTATCCGTCCGTCTGTCCGAAGTCATATCTCAGCAACCCCTGGGCCTAATTGGACGAAACTTCATATATAATCTTCCTAGGAAATTTCCAAGACCTGTTTTTTTATTTTTCTTATTTCAAGGCTGCGTCATGGAAAAAGGGGCCTAATGTAAAAACTAGTTTTTTGCCAATTTCTCCAAGACTAATTGTTAGAATTTCATGAAATTTCATATTTGAGAAGCAAATCAGATCCCCTTGACCTTAAATTAACCGGAATTTTCGTTTAAAAAATAGTGTCATAGGAATTGGGGCACTAATGTTTTACCTTTACGTCAACTGTCTTTTTTCCCTGCAAAAACTAAAATTGGCAATAACTTTTGATTTGTTACAGATGAAGTCTTCATATTTCACATGTGCATTGCTTGTGACAAACCCTTTTTGTTGGTACCAAGTTGAAGGTCATTATTCAAGGTCAAGGTCATTTTTCAAGATCAAAATTTAGAAAATCTTAACTTAAACATTGTCTATAAGTTTACAATGTTAAGTGATATAACCTTCATATTTCACATGTGCAATGCCTTCGACATGGACTTTCTGTTGGTACTAAGTTCAAGGTCATCTGTCAAGATCAAGGTCCTTTCTCAAGGTCAAAATTTGAAAATTTTAACTCTAACATTGTTTATAAGTTTTTAATGGTAAGTGATATAGCCTTCATATTTCACATCTGCATTGCTAATAACATGGCCTTTCTGTTTGCATTAAGTTCAAGGTCATCTGTCATGGTCAAGGTCAAATTGTCAAGGTCAAAATTTAAAAAAAATTAACTTTTACAGAGCCCATAAGTATACAATTGTAAGTGATATAGCCTTCATATTTTACATGTGCATTGCTTATGACATGGACTTTCTGTTGGTACTAAGTTCAAGGTCATCTGTCAAGTTCAAGGTCATTTCTCAAGGTCAAAATTTTGAAAAGCTTAACTTTAACATTTTCTTTAAGTTTACAATGGTAAGTGACACACTTTTCATAATTTATATGTGCATTGCTTATGACATGACCTTTATGTTGGTATGAGGTTCAAGGTCATCTGTCAAGATCATTTCTCAACGTCAAAATTTCGAAATTTTTAACTTTAACATCTCCCATAAGTAAACAATGGTAAGTGATATAGCCTTCATATTTTACATGTGCATTGCTTATGACATGGACTCTCTGTTGGTTCTAAGTTCAAGGTCATTTGTCAAGGTCAAGGTCAAATTGTCAAGGTCATTAATTTTCAAATATTCCTCCTTTACTAATTGCCAAAATTTCTTGTTACTTTACATAAATGTTGTTCATTAATAGCCCTAGGTAATTTTTATTTCAATTTTTGACCCAATGAGCCTTACCATGCTAAAAGTGGGCTTAATGCCATGTAGCTTTACATTTTGTATATATCCTATTCTAAAATAAATCAGTCTTTTGTTTCTGCAAGACTACTCAAGCTAGTGTCTTCATTTTTGGTATGGAGACATTTTTCATTGAACTTGGATAGTGAAGGTAAAATATTTAACCCTTTACCATATAATGATATTGAATTTTACTAAAATCAGGCCTGTGAAGCCAAACAGCTTCCTTCAATGTTTGTCAAACTTCCAAATTTCTTGTGAACTGAACTCTCAAACTATAGTTGCATTCAATAAAAAGTTTTTTGTCCAATAACGGCATATAGTTCTGTGACAAAAGCCTTATTCGGGGAGCATGATCCGTCTCCGACGGCTCTTGTTACTGTAATGTTACAGACTGAGGATAAACAGAGGGCTATGCAATACTGGGCCAAGATCTTCAATGCTATGGAAGTGATTCAGATTACAGATGAAGAGATCAAAAGTATTTGTTCTGTACTGGCTGCCATATATCATCTCGGAGTGGCAGGAGCTGTGAAAGGTTTGTTCTCTCTTTCAGCAGAGATATATTTCCTTTTTTTCAATTGTTTAACCTATTACCGCTTGACAAAATTTCAGACTAGTCTCAATTGAAAGATGTTGGGCGACAATTTGAAATTGGTGAAATCCAAAATACTTTTGCTCTTTAGGGTAGAATACATTGTAGACATTGAAAAAATTGCATATTACAAGCAAATCATCCAAATTTTTCCAAATCCTCTTTATTAACCCATTCCCACACAAGGACGCTCTTTGACACCCCTCAAGAAAAAACATTTGGGAAAACATTTCTTCATATTACACAATGTTTTCTTTCAAGAAAGTTGAAAAAATCTCAAACTTCATAAACTTTAAATTGTTGTCTGCAAATGCTTTCAATTTGAACCAGTCTAAAATTTTGCCATCTGGTAATAGGTTAACAGTTTTTTGTTCCGATTCACTAGTAACTTCCCCACTTCCTTCAGATTAGCCAGTGTTTTGTTACGGTTGACTTGTACTTTGTCCAATTCCTTCTGATTAGCCCGTGTTTTTACAAAAACCAAAATCGGAAAGTCTTTTTTGAGACATTTTTCCTTGCAGAAGAAATGACTGACGTTTTAGAAACATTTTTGAGATACGCTCGGCCATTGGTGCATTTCAGCCAATCAAAAGGCCGGCACCGGTCTTGGTAGAGGTAGATTTGTCGTTCGCAGAAGGTGTATGTAAATATTAACCACCGTAATATTCAATACATGTAAACAATGGAGCATTGTGCAATGCACTTTCAGATGGGGTTTCAGAGCGAATTTCCTTGACTTTAAAAGTATATGAACTTGTAATGATTTTGATAACAAAATTTTAATTTCCCTTCTCAAAAATCAGTGCCTGCAGGCACCTGTAGCTTGAAAAGTGTGTGTATGAATTTTCAATTCTCTACGTGTAATACCCACATATGTGCGTAAATGGGACCTCTGAAACAGGAATTTATTGATTTTCTGCCTCGATGGTCGAGTGGTATAGGTACTTGACTTGTCATCTGAAGGTCATGGGTTCGAGCCCAACCGTCACCAAGGTGTGTTCATGGGCAAGACACTTAATAGCCAGCCTCAGTCTACCCAGCTGTAGAAATGGGCAGCAGTGGGGTTAAGCCACTGCCTCTCTTTCAGGGACGTGAAAAGATCTGGTTTGTGTGTTCGAAAGCGACTTAAAGCTTTTGTCGCAATCGAACTAAAATAAATAAGTATAAACTAAACTAAACAGGGAGGGTTAACCTGTTGAACTGTTATGAAATTGAACACTTTACTTTCATAATTACACTGAAATAAGATTAAATTTTCTTCTTTGAATTACTTTGATGGATTTTACAATAAATTGATGAAAAGTTATTCATCTAAAGTAAAAATATTAATGCAAAAGTTATTTGATTTGAAAATAAAGACTTGTAAAAAGTACCTTAATATTGATTTATAAAAAGCATTCATCTTGATATAAAACTTTGTACACTACAGGAAACAACAACAAAGGTCAGTTTGCAAGGCCTGCAGGTGCACAACGAGCAGCTTCTCTACTTGGAATCTCTGTCGAGGAGTTAGGCAGAAACATCTTCTCATCATCCGGCACAGCAACATTGACTCGTAACACCTCATCTCGGAGCACCAGTAGCCCTGCAGACAAAAATGCAGAGGCCCATACCACTGCCATGGAAGCCTTAGAGGGTTTCGTGATAGGCCTTTATTCTGATGTCTTTAATGCAATTGTATCTTTGATTAATAGGTAAGTTTGTCAAGCCACTTTTGTGAGGTCCCCTCCAATTAACTGAGACCTAGTTGACGGATTGTGGCTGTCAATAGACCAGTCGAATCATAAACTGGGTGTGAACTTTGAATTTCAACTTTTATGTATAACATTTTTGTTGGTTTGGCAACTTAATTACAGCTTTTTCAAGCTGTAGTTACAACGTTTTGGTCGCCTACCAACCATTTTATTTTTGGTTATGTGTTACTGACCACAAATTTTGCAAAATAACAGTTTTCGAACTTCCTGTTGAAGTTTAATGGGCAGGACCAGCAATCTGTCAGTTGTCACAATGAAAGTTAAGTAAATCTTTGTTAAATAGTGCATTGGTGTGCTTGTGTATTTAATTGGTTGAGCAATGTAAACTTTGTAACTACAGCTTATTCATTAGGTATATCTATCTATTTCTCTTACTGGTAATGTTTAACCCATTACCAAGCTGTTAAATTATATACTGGTCCAAATTGAAAGGAGATACATACAACAATTTAAAGTTGTAGAAAGCATTGTGGAAAACAAAGAAATTGCTTGTGACAAGCAATTTCTTCATTTTCCTCAATGTTTTCCTCATTGTTTTTCTTGGTGGTGTCAAAAATTGTCATTGTGAGGGAATGGGTTAATTATTGGTGTCCTTTTATACGCCCCGGGAAGACGTCATATATAGACGTCATCTTCTCTGTCTGTCTGTCTGTCCATCCGTCCGTCCGTACGTCCATCCGTCCGTACGTACGTACGTCCACTTTTCTCGTGAGGGCAACTCCTCCTAAGTTTCTGGATGGATCTTTTTGAAACTTGGTCAATGTTATCACCTTAATTGGTAGATGTGCAAGAAGTAAAGGATTTTATGGTTCATTGTTTTTTGCCTCAGTTATGCCCCCTTTAAACTTAGTCTCTTGGGCTTATTGAAATTGCTACCTTGTGAATGCAACTCCTCCTAAGTTTCTGACTGGATCTAAATGATACTTTGTGGATGTTATCACCTTAATTGGTAGATGTGGATGAAGTAAGGATTTTATGGTTCATTAATTTTAAGCTGATTTACTCCCCCTTAAAACTTAGTATCTGGGGCTTATTAAAATTACGGCCTTGTGAATGCAACTCCTCCTAAGTTTCTGGCTGGATCTTTTTGAAACTTGGTCAATGTCATCACCTTAATTGGTAGATGTGCATGAATTTTTGTCACAGTTATGCCCCCCTTAAAACTTAGCCTCTGGGACTTATTGAAATTGCTACCTTGTGAATGCAACTCCTCCTAAGTTTCTGGCTGGATCTAAATGATACTTTGTGGATGATATCACCTTAATTGGTAGATGTGCATGAAGTAAGGATTTTATGGCTCATTAATTTATCGCTGATTTATGCCCCCTTAAAACTTAGTATCTGGGGCTTATTGAAATTGCAGCCTTGTGAATGCAACTCCTCCTAAGTTTCTGGCTGGATCTAAATGAAACTTGGTGGATGTTATAACCTTAATTGGTAGATGTGCATGAAGAAAGGATTTCATTGTTCAATAATTTATCGCTGATTTATGCCCCCTTAAAACTTAGTATCTGGAGCTTATTGAAATTGCAGCCTTGTGAATGCAACTCCTCCTAAGTTTCTGGCTGGATCGAAATGAAACTTGGTGGATGTTATAACCTAAATTGGTAAATGTGCATGAAGAAAGGATTTCATTGTTCATTAATTTATCGCTGATTTATGCCCCCTTAAAACTTAGTATCTGGGGCTTATTGAAATTGCAGCCTTGTGTATGCAACTCCTTCTAACTTTTTGTCTTGATTAAAATGAAACTTGGTCAATGTCATCACCAAAATTTGTAGGTGTACATGGATCAAGGATTTTATGGTTCATTGATTTTTGCAAGAGTTATGCCTCTTGACACTTAGTCTCTGGGCCCATTCAATCAATCAGTCATGACAAACATTTTGAACATTACAATTTGAAAAGGTAGTCTGCAAATGTTTTAATTTGGTTCTGTTTTAGTTTTATTAGTGTTTAGTTAGTGTCTACAATTATTTTTGTGAAACAGCAGCAATGTGGCGGCTTATATTGTGACTATGGCACATTTCCTCCATAATATTGGGACAAGAATATTTTACTTATTTCATTGCTTGCTTTGTGGCTTTATACAGTGTGTTTAGGATTTACAGTTACATACCTCAGAAAACAACCACTACTCTTTCATTGTACCCACACCTACAAATTCACCTACAAAAATGATACTCTATACACATCTTGACCATGATCCAGAGAGATACCCTGTTGTTTTGGGGTCATGTAGGTCAAAGGTCAAGGTCATAATTGAACTTATTGGGTAATCTAGGTCAAAGCTCAACTATACTACTTCAGTGATAAAGCACTGGTGGGGGTATGAGTTCGCTTTGTGACAATTCTAGTTCAATGTAGTTTGTTTTCTCATGTACGGTCAAACCTGGTCATTCAGCGTGCACCTGTCTTAAATGGCCAGTTCAATGTCCCACTGATCTATTTTACACTAAATTTTACCTGTATTCAACAAGCACCTCTAAAACGCGGTCAACGGCCATCAAAATCGTGTCCCATTCTTTAAAATAACCCGAGTTTACGGTAAATTTTCTGGCCAATGGCAATTTTCACGGATAAGTAATTAAAGTAAATGTTTTCGGATTATCTATTCAAGTGTCAAAATCAGATAAACATTCACACATGTCGCCAATTAACAGGTGTTTTGTAGATAACTTCGAAGTGACCAAAATTCCTAGTTTTGTTATATTGCTCTTAGTGATTGAATTTTATGCCTATGATAATCAAACTTTATCAATAAAGTTAAATCGAGTATGACATCAAAATTACTGTTCTTGGAGAGTAATCTATTTTCGTTTTTGTACCGAGTTTGTTTGCAGTTTTAGAGGTGAGAAATGAGTAAACAAACTCACTTGATGACTAATTCTGACTAGATTCTAGATTGGAATTTTATTGAAATATAGTGTTTTACCCAATCATCAAAAATATCGAGCAGACTGATCCTCAATTGAGCGGCCGATATTATTTCAATTGTTCGATCTTTGCAAACAATAATCACGACGATTGGAGAGATTTAATCCGATTTGAACCTTTCAATTTCGATTGATAATCTAATCGATTTCATGAGCATATAGGCCTAATAGTATTCTTACCAAAATAAAAAAAATAATGTTTGAATTAGCTGTTTTCTTGTAATTAATTGCCTTGAAAGTGAATACTTTCTAGCCCCTCAATCTTTTTGTTATACAAATATCTGGCCATCACCTTGACAGGCCGACCTGTATTAAGCAAGCACCTGCCTTAAGCAAGCGATTTTGGCAAATCTCTTGACTGCTTGCGTAAGACAGGTTGGACTGTATAGTCTTATGATCCATGATGAGTTTTGTTCAGTTTATGAATGTTCTGATATATCTTCCTAATAATTTTTGCTATTTAGAACAATAAGTGATGTCTGTAGTAAAGAGGTAGAGTTTTGGTATCCCCTATCAAAAGGTTCTGAGTTTTTTTCCCTTGACCTTTAACAATGGCAAACATATTTGCCACAAATACTGGAATATTTTCATGGAATGAAGATGGATTAATTCAAGTTTTCAGAACACGTTTTATAACTGATATACAATAAATACAATAAATACATTTATCCCATAAGATAGACAACATTGTGAGAAAAAAAGAAATTGTTTCATACAGGGAATATCTTCTTTTCTTACAAAGTTTTCCATACCTTTATTTCTTTGGCACGTGGTAATAGGTTAAACCTTAAAAAGAAAAAACACTGTATGCTGATTTCCCATAATCTTTGATATTTTTTCAGGTCCTTGTCTTCCACATACCGATCTGCAACATCAATCACCATTGTTGACACCCCAGGATTTCAGAATCCCGCGACATGTGGACGTCAGGCAGGTGCCAGTTTCGAAGATCTATGTCATAACTATACACAAGAAAAACTACAGCTATTATTCCATGATCTAGTGTTTACCACTCCACAGGATAGATATAGTCAGGTATGACAAAATTTCTACTCATTTCTCCTTCTTAAAGTAAAATTCTTTACATCTGTTTGTCTGATATCAAAATTATTCAAATTCTCCACCTGATAGCAAATTACTCAGGAATGATGACCCTTAACCCAATCCCACACATTCCCACTTTTTTAGTCCTCTTTGGACTTTGGAAAGTGTTAAAAAAGAAAAAAAAATGCTCGTTGAAAAAGAAGAAAATTGCTTGTACAAGTTATTTATCCACAATGTTTTCTACTATACACATTGATTTTAAAAAAAATCATAAAGTAAGAATAGCCGTCTTTCAAATAACCCATTTCCATACAATTTAGCTTTTTTACGTTCAAGAAAATGCCTAGGAAAATGCAGTGGACAATGAGGAAATTGCTTCTTGCAAACAATTTCTATATCATCCAAAATAATTTTTTTTTACCTAAATGATAAAGATTTTTAAAAATTCCATGAGCTATGAATTGTTGTCTACAATTTCTTTGAATTTGGACCAGTGTAAAATTGTATCATCTTGTAAAGGGTTAATAATTCCTGGTCCTAGTGTCTACTTCTCCACCAGATAATTATAGTCTGGTAAGGCCAATAGTTTAGATAATGCAGTGCCTTTTTGTAAGTTTCTATGTTAAACTGGATCTCTCTTGGCCCAATGGGGGCTTTGCATATCCAGACTAGTTCCCTAAGTCAATCTCTGTGGTAATAAAGGAAGTTGTTGAGCAATTTGCCTTAATTTATTTTCATTGATTGGATATCTTCAGGAAAATGTTGACTGTGATTTCGAGTTTGTAACCTCAAGTCCTGCTGCTATGGTGTCTCTGATAGAGAAAGCTCCCGCTCAAACTTTGGTGAGTATTGAAAACACTACTGAGACCCGTAAAGTTTATAGATAATAGGGCTATGCATTTATATATTCTCTATACTTGATTTCTTACAGTTTTCAATTCAATAATTTCTCTCTGCCTTTGGTATGCTGATTCAATCCTTGCTTCTCTGCTTCTACAGTCATTTGGATGAGACTTTAACCTGCTGATGACAATTAAAAGTGAATACGATTTGAATGAAAACCATCTTATTTGGTAGAAATTAGTGTGATAAAAGAAGAAATTGCTTATCACTTGCAATTATTTCTTTTTCATAATATTTTCTTAAGTATAAAATTGCATGGATGTAAAAACCAGGGACTGTATGGGACAGGATTAAGCCAGAGTTGTTTATGGAGAATTAATTTTCAACAGAAATATTGACCAAAGACTGGGCCTTCCTGTGTTTCAGTCCACTGATTTTACTGTGGTTCTCTTCAGCATGGAATGTTAAATTCCTTAGCATTTAACCCATTACCAGATGACACAATTTTAGACTGGTCCAAATTCAAAGGACTTGCAGACGACAATTTAAAGTTTATGATTTCTTTTATTTTTTCAACTTTTTGGGTAGAAAACATTGTGTCAAATGAAGAAATTGCTTGTTACAAATGTTTTCCTGATTGTTTTTCTTGAGGGGCGTCCAAAAGCGTCTTTGTGTGGGAATGGGTTAATGAAATTATGAATTTTGAACCTACTTGCATTAGAATAACGTTTAATTTAAATGAAGTAATTGCCTTGGTTAACCTTTTAACCTATTACTAGAGGAAAAAATGTTAGACTAGTCCAAATTTAAAGATGTTGAAGACAAAAGTTTCCAATTGGTGGATTCAAAAAATCTTTGCCTTTTTTTTTTAAGAAAACGTTTGGGTCAAAAAAGAAATTACTTGTTACAAGCAGTTTTTTTATTGTCTAAAATGTTGACCAAAGCTTTTTTCATGAGGGGTGAAAAATGGGATTCGAAGAGAATAGGCTAAGGGCTTTCATAATTACTTATATTGCTAGAACTATACTCGCCTATGTTCACTTGAAATACATTCAGTTGATAGTTTGCTATCCATGCCGACAACAATGTTTGCCTGAGATATTAAAGGACATTGGTTCACTGAATAAAAATCTGTTCTCACTTAATTCAACCTTTGTACGCCCCTCAAGTGGAAAAACTGCTTGTAATAATGGGTTAATCCATTTTTGAAAAAAACTTTGATGGATATGAAATATCTTTCCTATGAACATCATCTGCAGAACCAATCTAATAATTTTTTGGCTCCACTGTCAGTCCTTAAACTTTTATTTCAAATATCTTCTCCTCAGAAAGTACTGCACAAATTCAGAGGAATGACCCTTGGGTGACTCTTTATAAGAATCCCTGAAAAAATGATCTGATAAAAAACATAGCTTAAATGGGTAGGATAAAAGTCTAAATAGAGTTCAGAATTCTTTAAAAAAGAATTAATAGGCTTTGGAAGATTTGGTTCATTTTAGATAGAGATCAAATATTGAGGCAAGGGAAATAATTGATACTGGCTGACTGAGAGTATTTTATGCATTTAATCCATTCTCGAACAATCTCTTCTTTTTGCACCCCTCAAGAAAAAAATCATTGGAAACATCATGGAAAATGAAGAAATTACTTGAATCAAGCAATTATTTCATTATCCACAAAGTTTTCAATCCTAAAAGACACAAAAAAATAAATTCCACTAACTTGAAATTGTAGTCTGTAGCTTCTTTCAATTTGGACCAGTCCAAAATTTTACTGTGTGGTAATGGATTAGGAAAGTTGCCCCCTTTAAAGTAATTATTTCTGAAATGAGCTGCTGCCTGTGTTAACCCTTTTCTGTACAAACCTGGGATTTACGTTACTGTAATTTTATACTTGAAAAAAACATTGTGGAAAAAGATGATATTGCCTGTGACAAGCAATTAATTTCTCCTTTTCCAACAATATTTTTTACCACACAGGATGGTTTCATTCCAAATTGTATCCAATATTCACTGTCGTCTGTAATCTCTTTCAATTTGGACCAGTCTAAAATTTAAAAAAAAAAAATGGGAAAGGGTTAAAGAAACATAAATACCTGTAGCATAAGGAAATTCATTCTGTAAGAGCAACTTGGGTGCTCAAGCACCTCTAGTTATTGATACTGATATACTATCTTGTTTTACTGTATAAAATTCTCGCTATATGTAAAGTAGTTACACTTTCTCTTTCGATCCATGGTGATGGCACATATTCTTTCTGACATTTGTCTCTCACCAATGGATGGATAATCATAAACCTAAATGAGATAGCAGCTGGAGGCTAGGAAAGGATGTAGTGTTAGTACTGGTGTGATAAATACCAGGAATCCATTGTTATGAGCTCCAGCCGTCGCAATTTAACTGAAATACTGTTAAAAGCAGTGTTAAACCGATTCAATCAATCAATACACTTTCTCTTTCAGCCCAGTTCTATTTCTCCAGTGAGCACATTTTCTTCTTGTTATCCACCTTCTTTTTGTCCTATGATGTAGTCTATATTTTGATTTTATCAGGTTTATTCCATCCCCTACCCTAGACTCCTAGCTCCATAGTTTTACACCCATTGTCAGTAAGATAGGGAAATACTATTTTACTATTGAATATCTGTCTGTTTATCTATTTTTCTTCAATGTCCACAATGTTTTCTACGCTAATGGCAAGGATTTTAGAATTTCACCAACTTAAAATTTTCTTCTGCAATATCTTTCAATTAAGACTAGTCTGAAATTTGCTCATATAATAGTAGGTTGATTTGGAACTTAACATTTTGCTATATCTTAGAAAATTATTTGAATTACAAGGCTCGTGTTTTGTATGAAGATTATATGCATTGATATGAAATGGTGACTTTTCCTTGAGTAGCTTCAAATCTGTTAATAAGGTCATGTCTTTGTAAAGTGGGGAGGTTGTCTTTTTTTACCCCATTACCACACATTCTGGCTTTTGATAGCCCCTCAAGAGAAAGGTTCATGAAAACAAAATGGAAAACAAAGCAGAAAATGTAGAAAATGCTAGTATATATTTGAAGTTGAAATTGTTGTTCACAACTTTGCTGACGATAAGATTAAGAACAATTGATAAGGTCAAATCCTCCATTTTTATATGCTGCCAGAGGAGGTCGTATATTGGCGTCATCTTCTCCGTCTGTCTGTCTGTCCATCCATCTGTCCGTCCGTACATCCACTTTTCTTGTGAGCACAATTCCTCTTAAGTTTCTGGTTGGATCTTTTTAAAAATTGGTCAATGTTATCACCTTAATTGGTAGATGTGCATGAAGTAAGGATTTTTTGGTTCATTGATTTTTGCCTCAGTTATGCCCCTTTAAAACTTAGTCTCTGGGGCTTATTGAAATTGCAGCCTTGTGAATGCAACTCTTCCTAAGTTTCTGGGTGGATCTATATGAAACTTGATGGATGTTATAACCTAAATTGGTAGATGTGCATGAAGTAAGGATTTTATGGTTCATTAATTTTTCCCTGAATTATGCCCCCTTAAAACTTAGTATCTGGGGCTTATTGAAATTGCAGCCTTGTGAATGCAACTCTTCCTAACTTTTTGTCTTGATTTAAATGAAACTTGGTCAATGTCATCACCATAATTTGTAGATGTACATGGATCAAGGATTTTATGGTTCATTAATTTCCCTGAATTATGCCCCCTTAAAACTTAGTATCTGGGGCTTATTGAAATTGCAGCTTTGTGAACGCAACTCCTCCTAACTTTTTGTCTTGATTTAAATGAAACTTGCAAATGTTTTGAATTTGGTTCTGTCAAAATAAGTAGTGTCTACAATTATTTTTCGTGAAACAGCAGCAAAGTGGCAGCGTATATTGTTACTATGGCACTCTTGTTGTTGTTATGAGGGCAATTGTGTTCCACAAACAAATTTTGTTTTAATCCTGTTATTGTTCTTCAGATGAAAATCTTTCAATTCTCGGCTTTGTTTTAAAATGAAAAGCTAACAGGAACATTTTGTAAAATAAAATGACTTAATAATCATTTATTCCATTCCAACACAATCCTGCTTTTTTACACCCCTCAATAGAATAGCTTTGGAAAACAAGCAATTTCTTCTTATCAATTATATTTTTTAACCTAAAATGAAAAAGATCTTTAATATTTCTTAATCTTCTGCAACTTCTTTGAATTTAGACCAGTCTAAATGTTGTTGTCTGGTTGTCTAAAAAATGTAAATTGTCAAGCGGAGGCATTCGTGTGTGTTACACAATCTTTGTCAAATGATCTCTTTCTTTGAAACTGTTTAAAATTATTGTTTCTTTTACAAATATATTCTCTAGATTTTGTTTTAAAAGGATAGTAGATTCTTGTGTGCTTTTCCTTTCCTAAAGTTTATGTTGTTTGTTTCCCCAGCTTACAAAACCCCGTGTCTTAAATTATATGGGCACTCTAGACAAACAGCAGCCTGATGATGATGATGTGTTTACATCAACCAATGATAACCAGCTAAAGGTCAAGGGTCAAGGTCAAAAGCATGAGACAGACAGGTCTCCAAGAAATAGTTCTTCTGGGTTGTTCTTATCAAAAATTCCAGTTAAGACTCCAACGACCTTGAAGTCCTATCGACACCTATTTAACTCGATAGGGCGTAGACGTAGTAGTGATGACCTTGAGGAGGTAGAATGTTGTCAGGTTAAAGGTCAAATTGCTGTGTTATTGGGTCTAAGGTCAAAGTACTGATGAGTTCTGGGGTTATGGCTAAAATTATTGACTAATGCATTTGTGTTTTGAGTGACACTGGAGATGGAGATCACATTCTCTTATTTTACTACAAAGTGAAAATTTGTGAAATAAGTGATTGATTTATCAAATTAACCGCACAACTTTTTCCTTTTCAGATGATTTAAGACTAATTCTTTGTGCCACATATTATTTATAATCATTGCAGATTATTTGTGATTCATGGTTATTTCAATCAGCCAAACCATCCATTAATCCAACCACCTGCCCACCTTTTTATCTATCCATCCATCCATTCATCACTCAATTCATCCATTTTTCTGTCAGTCAAATAACTTGATTTATATGAAACAGTCAAACATAGCCCAGCTTTTCACCAATAATATACAATATTCCTCCTAATATACACTCACATAAGTAAAGTAAAGGACATGAACCACTTTTTTTTGCAATAATTTTTTTGTGATAATTATATCAGACTGATATTTCTGTTTTGTTTTTCTTGTATAATAGGAAAATTTCCCTGACCAATCATTAAAGTGACTATTTATAGGAAGTAATCCTCAAGCACAAGGAATATCTTGGTCAACATCAAGGAAGCAACTTGTAGGAAGGGAACATTTATTAACCTGTTCCCACTCAGTGACACTTTTAAACACCCCAAAGGAAAAAAGCTTTGAAAACATAGTGGAAAATGAAGAAATTGCTTGGGAAAATGAAGAAATTGCACAATGTTTTCTAAAACAAAATTCCATCAGCTTGAAATTGTCGTCTGCAGCTTGAATTTGGTCAAGTCTAAAATTTAGCCTTCTGATAATGGGTTGACCCTTTCCTGTATTTTGAAATGTTAGACAGGTCGAATTTCAAAGAAGTTGCAGAACACATTAAAAATGTGGTGCAATTCAAAAGGTAAGCAACCTATTGGGTACAAAATATTGTGGGAAAAGAAGAAATTGCCTGTTACAAGTAATTTCTTCTTTCCTACAATATTTTCTCAAGTATAAAATCATAGGGACATAAAAACAAGGGATTGAACAGGAAAGTGTTTATAGAATTGCAGCAGGCTCAATTGAGAAACAGGATATTAACTGGTGTACTACTTTTGTGCTGAACCCAGATTATTCCTGTTTAGCAGGAGGCATATATAAAGATCAACCTGCTTATACATACAGTCTGATCTTGGTCTTAACCTCCTGTTTATCTCTGATTACCAAGAGTTGTTCTTGGAGTTGATTTTTTTTATCGAAATACTGCCTGGCTCTCCACTTCTTTCAGTCCTTTAATTTTAATACAGAACTTTTATATTGGACACAGAAAGATGGAATTAGTGTAACATTTCAAGGAAACAATGTAAAATATGCTGTATTTTGACAATTAGATTGTGTATTATCATCGCTTTTGGCATTACCGGTTTCAATAAGGGAAATACTATTAAGGGAAATAACTGAATGGAAGTAAAATTTATGTCATTCATGTCCACTTAATTTTATGTCCATGCATTGAAAGATTTGGGGCATATTGTTTTACATCAAGAGCAGATTCATTTCTCAAGGTCGCATTTCAGATATGAAAGGGGTTTTCGGGGGGGGGGGGGTTGGTGTCACAAATATATCTTGTTTTCACTGTGACTAACCTGCAGCTGAGCTTGGCATTCACATGTGGTGCTCTTGTTTTCATTTCTCATCATGTTTTGATGGGATGTCATGGGTTCAATCCTTAGTGGCGGCAAATATCCTTTCCGACATTCGTCTCTCACCAATGTTTGGATAAGCTTAAACCTAATTTGGATAGCACCTGGAGGCTAGGAAAGGATTTAGTGGTAGTAATGGTGTGAGAAATATCAGGAATGCATTGTTAGATGCTCCAACCGCAGCAATATGACTGAAATACTGTTAAAAGTGGTGTTAAACACATTCAATCAATCTATCAATCAACCATAATGATTTGAACTTCTTTCATTATTACTAATGATATCACTAGATTGTATGGTATGATATTTACAAAATTTGTTTGCCTTTGGTTCATGGAAAGATACTGTGTATGTGACTTCTGATTTTGGATGAAGGGATTTTAATGGAGTGATGTGACTAGATGATTCAGAATAATTTATTAATTGTAGCACAACATTTGTTTTTCTTTGGATCATGGGATGACTGGTCTGAAGTATAAACACATTTAATTTATTTTAGCTCTACTGTTCAAAGGCGAATGGGGCTATTATCATAGGCATTATGTCCATTGTGTGTCTGTCTTTCAATTAACCATATAAGATCCTTTTCTGAGAAGCTAATGTATCCATTTGAATAAATTTCATGTGAATACACTTCACCAGATTCCTTGAAGGCATGGCATGGCATGGCTTTTATGGGTTAGTCTGTCTTTTGAATAGACTGATTTTCAATATATGAACATGAATGATCCTTGATTCTTGAAAAAATTATTGTAAGAGAAGTATTAGTTATTGAAGGGGGGTATATGATAAGGCTAGACTGAGAAACTTTGTTGCAATTGAGTTTCCTTTCATGTTAGTTGAATTAAGGGAGGTAATTCTTTTTTCATTAACTTTAAGTATTACTTTCTTTCTTGTTTAACCCATTCCCACACTGTGAGGCTTTCTGACACATCTCAAGGAAAACAATTGGGAAACCATTTTGTAAAATGAAGAAATTGCTTAAACCAAGAGATTTCTTCATTTACACAATGTTTTCCATGAAGAAAGATGAAAAAAGTCTAAATTTCAGAAACTTTAAATTTTTGTCTGCAACTCCTTTCAATTAGGACCAGTCTAAAATTTTGCAACCTGATAATGGGTAAAATAAGTACATGTAATTAGTAAATTCAGGCCAGTGAAGCAATATGGTCACTTAAACACTTCTTTTGCTCATTTTTCAATAAGATTCTTTAGAATAAGTGAAAATGTTGTCCTTTTCAAAATTACAAGCGGTTTGTTGGTAAAAAATCCAGCCATTTAAATTCTTTAATTAAGTGCTTGTTTATGAAATTCCCTTTTAAGATGAAAATATTTATGTAAGTACTAAGTCTAAATCCCTGAGCTACTGTAATGTCAATTTTGTTTATTAGCATGTATTTATTGTGTATTCATATATAAGCCTTTCTAATATAGAATTCAACTTAATGATTTTCCAAAGCCAACTATTTTTTAACCAAAAATCATGCTATGATAGAAAAGAAAACTTATGATTGAAAATTTCTTAAAGTGATAGCAAACCCAATGCCAGATGACGAAAATTGGCCTTGTTCCAGTTAACCCATTCCCACTCAATGACGCTTTTAGATGCCCCAAAGAAAAATAGCTTGGGGAAAACATTGTGGAAAATGAAGAAATTGCTTTCACAAGCAATTTCTTCATTATCCACAAGGTTTTCTACCCCAATGGTAGAAAAATCCAAATTTTCATCAACTTTAAATTGTTGTCTGCAACTTCTTTTAATTGGAACCAGTCTAAAATTTTGCGGTCTGGTAATGAGTTAAAAGAATTTACAGAAGCAATTTGTCCTTTTCCCTGGATTTAGATATTTATCAAAGTCTATATTATGTTCATGTGATCCTTCGTCTAGACAACTTCGGTTTTGTTTTTCAGGACATGGATTCTCGCTCTTGAATATTCCATAGTTTTTTCAGACTTGACAAATCTATTCAGAAACAACCGGTACATCTATCTCATTTCAATCTTCAGGGTTTAGATTCTCATTATATTTCAAACCTATTTCCATGATCTAACTTTTACATGATACAATATTTCAGGTGAGAACCTCTACTCCAGAAACCAGAGAGTCAGAGAAGAAAGGGTTGCTATGGATACTGGATGAAGAAGCTATATTTCCTGGGGCAACAGAAGATTCTTTTATGGACAGATTTTTTGGGTACCATGGTGAACAAAAGGTCAAAAGTAAGTTTTAAACATTCCCACTCAATCTGGCTTTTTCAACCTTTGAGTTTGGGAAAACAATGTGTAAAACAAAGAAATTGATAGTTACTTAAGTTTCTTAATTCTGCACATAGTTTTCTACCCAGATTGACAGAGAAGTTAAAATTTAACCTAGAGCTTTCAAATTTGTGTAGAGCACGTGCCTTATGGTCACATTCTACCAAATTCTGCATACTTTCACAGTAAAGCTTGAGAGCTATAGTGATAAGGTGTCAGTTAAGGTGGAAACATTGTGAGAAAAGACAAAATTGCTTGTGACAAGCAGTTTCTACCTTTTCTCACACTGTTTCTTCAGATTTGTTTTTTAGCAGTTAAAATGTGAGATTGTGTGGTAATTGGGTAAAAACTGGTAAAATCATTGTTTATTTCACATCTTTTTGTGGTACAGTGGAATTGCAATCATATTGAAAGCAATTCACTGCTGAATGGCAACTCATCTTAAGCACAAACATTTAAATTATAAAACAAATAGCTCCTTTTAATAGCAACTTCTGGTCAATTGCAACAGAAGTGTTGACAAGTTTGTGTTGCAATTAACAGGATTCCATTGAATATACCTTGATTACATTATGTGGAATTAAGATTTTTGTCCATTGAGGTTTGAAAAATATATAAGTACTATTTTCATACCTTTAAAAAAAAATCATGTCCAGCTCCTAAATGAAAACCTCATAATTCTTATGTTGCTTACTTTTTTTTCTCCCTTTACTTGTCATTTATTTCTTTTTATTTCAGGGGACAGTTTACTAAGAAAGGCTTCTTCACTGGGTAACACATTTATACTGAACCATTTCCAAGGAACTAATCCTGTACAATATAACGCTAGTGGTTGGTTGAAAGTTTGTAGAGAAAACCCCATCACTAAAATAGCCACACAAGTCTTACAAGAGTCCAAAAAGTGAGTGCTTTTTGACTGATAGCTGATCACCCCCATTACAATTACATTATTATACTGGAGTTTTAACCCTTTTTGGACTTAGAAATTCTTTGTTAACCCATTACCAGACGGCTAAATATGAGACTGGCTCAAATTGAAAGAAGTTGCAGACAACAATTTAAAGTTCAGGAAAATTTGGATTTTTTTCAATTTTCTAGGTAGAAATCAATGTCGAAAATGAAGAACTTGCTCGTCATAAGCAATTTCTTCATTTTCTATAATGTTTTCAAAAGCTTTTTACCTTTTGGGCGTCTAAAAGCGTCACCGAGTGGGAATGGGTTAAACCTTTTGCATAACTGTCATATATCTTTAATAACATTACTTTCTTTCTTCCAATGCTATTGTTTTGAAACTTTTTTGATTTTGTGACAGTAATATCAGCCTCAGGACACAGATTCATTACTCTGACATTCATTTCAGTGGTATTTTAACCCTTTTCAGACTTAAAAATTCCTGGTTATAGTTTACATGCAACTGTCATATATCTTTAATAACTCTCTTTCTAATAATGCTTTCGCTTTGCATCTTTTTCTACAATTTTTTTGTGTGACCTGCATTTCATCTTCTAGGTAAAGATATATTACTGAGACATTCATTTTAATGGAATTTTAACTATTTTTGGACAAAGAGATTCTTGTTTGAAATTCTCCATCACTCAGAATAGTCAAGCATTGCTGTCCTCTGACAGATCTTGTTTGACTGGCCAATTGACTATTTTTTTATTGCAGTGGAAATTTGTCAATTCATTTCCAGATATGAAAATTTTGGAAAGGTTAAAATTGAAAGGAGTTGCAGACAATGTTTCAAAGTTTACTGATACTGAAAAATAAATACCTTTTAGAGTAGGAAACCATTTGAGAATAGAAGTTATTTTGTTACAGGATAATTCTCCCTTATATTTTCCTGCAATGTAATGGCATTGGCACATGTCTGTGTGTGAGTGTGTACAATTCTTGCTAGGTTCATATCTTCTAGGTTAATAGATGAATTTCAAATTAATGATGAATAGTTGTTCCCCTTGAAGAGTACTAGTGCCACACATAAAGATCTGTTGGATACCTCTAGGTTCAAGGTCATAGCTGAAGGTCATGTGACAAGCACTTAAGTGGGGGCATCTATGTCTATGACTTATTTCTAGTTCTATATTTTTTTCTTCTGAGGGTTGAAATGAGGAATTTGTAGAAATTAGTTAATCAGTTTTGTTTTAGAAAAAGTGTAAGGTCAAATTTGAAGGTCAAGCATTTATTGCCTTAACATGAATTTGGCCTGGTTAAATATTTTTGATCCTCTATTTTGCATGTTATAATATCTTTCAGGTCCAATATAAAGGAGTTATTTAACAGTGTGAAGGCCCCTGTCGGGGGTATGGTCAGTGGTTCTATAGTCGGGATGGAAGGTTCAAACACATTGAGACGTGTTGGCAGTATGAGACGGACATTCATGTCTGGAACTGCTGGCCTGAAAAAACGATCAATGTGCCTCCAAATCAAATTTCAAGTGGTAAGCTATTTCTCTTTTATATTTTTGTTGTTTACTAAAGAAGCTATGATCACCATCAACATCTTATCTGCTGAAGTAGATTTAGACATGTTGTTCTTTGATAAACAAGCAAAGCCTGGCAAACTCAGACAATAACATGATATACTCTCAATCCTGGGGTTGTAAATTTGAACTCCCATTCAGCCAACATTCTTTCTGACATTTGACATTAACCCTTGTCATTCTAAACCTGGATTATTTCAGGTTTGGCAGGTGGTATAGACTAAGATCAGTCTGCACATATGTGCAGTCTGATGTTAGTCTAATTCACCTGTTTAGAATTTTGAGTTCAAAGTTTTAAATAGAATTCATAAACAAAAAATAATGACTGACAATATCAGACCTTCCAGTGTTTTTAGCCCTTTGATTTTAATGCAATTCAGAATAAGAAATTTTAATTCAGCATGACAAGTGTTAAGTCATTGCTGCGTGCCCCATTTGACCATCACCAATGGGCAACTAACAAGTAGAGCACCAAAGTAGGATGAGTAATTAGAGGCTTTGATCAAATGTTTGGATGTACTTGTTGGTGAAATGACATCAGCCAATTTGTTTCATATCTTGCTTTCTAGAATTGTTTCAATTCCACAATTATATATGACATCATGTCTGTTTTCAGGATAGTATCATAGAGACCTTACGGAAAACTAAATGTCACTTTATACACTGCCTATTACCACAAGGAAATGCGGGTCTATGCGAGGTCAGGGGTCAAGGTGATACTGCTGCCGATAAACAGGATGATATATTGATGAACATTCCCTTAATAAGAAGTCAGTTCAGGGGAAGTGAAATCCTAGATTCTGTTAGAATTCATAGGCAAGGTAGGTCACTCTGCTTGTCTATTCTAAATCCATACTTAAGGTATGTCACTCTGCTTCTTTCAACTCTGATCTTTCTGTATCATTTATTTCCCCTGACCAAAGAAGAAAGGAAAAGTTATGGAGGCACTTCCTAGGAATAGAAAAGTATACATTTTGAGATGCGTAAAATTCTCTTCTTGTGTACTAAAGTATTTACCCATTACCACATAATCATGCATTTTGATGTGCTAAAGAAAATGGCTATAGAAACATTTAAAGATAAGGGAAAATTACAGGTGACAAGCAATCTCTTATTATTTTTTTTTCATATTCTAAGAATTTGGACCAGTACATTTTTTTGTTTTTCTCAGATAAAGGGATATAAATTATCAATATATTTTGTATTGGTTTAATCCATTACCAGGCAACAAAAATGTAGACTGGTCCAAAATCCAATGAAGTTTTAGAAGAAGATTTCAAGTGGATAGAATTTCAAGTGGATAGAATTTCAAATATTACAGTCTTTCTGTATAGGAAACAACAATCAAGTTCTGCATTGTTTTCTTGACCCTTAAGATTTAGAAACATCAAAAAGGTGGATTGTGTGGTAATTGGTTAAAATGTAGGTTTGCACTTTCAATAAAAGATCATGTTAGAACACAAATGAAAAGATGAACTGATTATCAGACAATGAATTTAAGACTTGTCCAAATTGAAAGAGGTTGCAGACTTCAATTGTCATGTAGTGAAAATTGAATAGTAAAAAGTTTACAAAATTTTGTTAAAAAGAGAAATTGCTTATTGCTTATATCCTTCTTTTTCACAATATTTTACATTGCTAGTTTTCTATGCACATCAAAAAAAAACAAAACAATAATATTCAATTAACCCATTCCCACATAATGACGCCTTTTGACACCCCTCAAGCAAAAAAAACAATTGAGAAACATTTTATTAATTGAAGAAACCACTTTGGACAAGTAAAATTTTCTTCATTTTCCACAATATTTTCTACCCAGAAATTTATAAAAAATCTCTTGACGATATTTCAAGATATTATTAGAGATTCAAGATTGATAGAATTTTTTTTGTCTCATATTTTAGGGTTCCCTGATCACCTGAGTTTTGCAGAATTTATACAGAAATTTGAAGGCCTTATTCCTCCCCATGTCAGACCTACTAAAGATATGGGAGAAAAACCAGTAAGTATTAGAACATTTATAGATTCCACAGAAATGTAGTGTTTTGATATAATTTTACCCTCTACCAGAAAAACGAAATTTCAGGCTGGTCGTGAATGAAAGCACTTGCAGATTAAATTTATCTTACACTAGGTAGAAAAAAAAATGTTGGAAAAGAAGGAATTACATGTGTCAAACAGTTTTCTTCTTTTCCCACAATGTTTCTTGACTGAGAATTGTAATGGTACATGGGGATTACTCTTAATTGCAACCCGAAAAAAAGTTCACTGCTAAATTGCAACTGACTTTATGCACAAACATTAGATTTAACCCATTCCCACACAGCAAAATTTTAGACTGGTCCAAATTTAAAGTGGAATTTATTTGAAAAATAACTATTTAGCAGGGTAGAAAATATTGCAGAAATAAAGGATATGTTTTCACTATTATAAAATCACAGGGCTGTAAAAGCCAGTGATTGAACAGGAAAGGATTAAAGAACATAGCTCCTTTTAATGGCAAATTCTGTTAAGTATATTAAAAGTGGTGTCAAATTAGTGTTGCCATTAAAAGGATTCTGCCATATTGTACAAAAAAAGGCTTGAGGAACTAGCTATGATTTAAGAAAAAAAATAATAAGCATGAAAATTACAAAGCCACCATATTATGTCAAGGTTAAATGCTATAGTCTGGTCAATATAAGGTATTGAAGAAAAAGGAATTTAGCTATATATATAGATTCTTAACCCATTGCCACACAATACAGCATTTTTGATGCCAAAGAAATACAGCTATGGAAATATTGAATAGAATATTGAATATTGAAAAAGTTTGGAATCTTTTTAAAAAGCAATCTCTTCTTTTCTCATAATGTTTCCCATTTCATAATGGCCCATGTTTTTCAAGTCAAACAGACTTTATTCAAATAATTTTCTACAACTGCTTTCAATGTAGACCATTCTACCTTTCTGTTGTTTTGGAACGGGTTGAATAACAGGTGGAAGGGTTTCCTATTTCACCAAGCAATAATAATGTTCTTTTAAGATAATATAGCTGAAAAGACATGCATTCAGTCCTACTCTAAATCAATGGTAGAAATGCATTTACTTTATGTATTTATCTATAACTAGATGATAATTTTTGACAGATTCTAGTACCAATTCACTCAAAACCAAAGGTGCATGTAACAATTTGATAAATATCGGAAAGGATATTTGCCACATTCGATACTGGTTGCAGCAAATATCCTTTCCAACAATTGTCCCTCACCAATAGGTAGATAATAGTAGACCTAAGTGGCATGAGCTGCTCAGAAAGGATGTAGTGGTAGTACTGGTGTTAGGGATACCGGGAAACCATTGAATTGTAATTAACGTGAAAAATAAAAAAAGTAGTTAAGAAAAATAAATGAAAAAATGAGAAGTTGCTTTTCTCAAAATGTTTTTGTCAGCTTGTCTCAACTGATTCATAAAAATACTGGATTGTGTAGAAATTGGTTTTGAGTCTAGGATGGTTGAATTAAGTAACAATAAACAAATTTGTTTTGTAGCCTTGAGCAAATTAAAATGTCCAGACCTGTCATATTATGATTTTGAAGTGAAATTCAATTATTGACAATACTGTATTGATTGGAATAATTATGTTATGTATCTAAGGATAAGATAAAAAGAGATAGAAAGTAGGTAAAGCTGACTTTTAGTGATAAAAAAAGGTAAATAGTTTCAAACACTATAAAAATCAATTTTGGGTATATGAGAATGAATTATTGTATAATCTTTTGAGTATTGTTGCTTCAGATATTCAGTTTTTTAACCTATTACCAGACAACAATTTGGGACTGGTCGATTTGGAAAGAAATTGCATATGAACATGGTTAGGTACATTTTATTTACTCAGATAACTAAAGCTTTTTGAAATACAGTTACTCATAGAAATGTCTGAATCTTTATATCAGAGAAATTAACTAGATTGATAGTTGATAGTTATTGGCTGGCTACAAATTAGAAATAATTTCAATTAGGACCATGCAATGAAATTTAAGAAAATTTCCCAATAAAAGTTTTTAAAGAAAACAAATCTTAACCCATTACCAGACGGCAAAATTTAAGACTAGTCCAAATTGAAAGAATTTGAAGGCAACAATTTTCAGTCGAAGAAATTGTAAAATGCTTTATCTTTTGAGGAAGAAAACATTGTGGATATTGAAGAAATTGCTTGTGACAAGTAATTACTTCATTTTCCACCATGTTTTTCAAAGCCTTTTAACTGAAGGGGTGTCCAAAAGTGTCATTGTGTGGGAATGGGTTAAGTGATATTTAATTGAAAGCAACATAGGATGAAAGAAAAGTCTTTGGGGAAAAAAAGAAACTGTTACATTAAACTGTGTGCTGCATGTTACCTCTTTGACTTGTTTGGTTTTCAAATGCTATATGAAAGCTTAACCAATGCCGGCTTTTGGGGCCCCTCAAGAAAAGATGGTTTGAAAAACATAGTGAAAAATGAAGAAACTACTTGCAAGAGGTAATTTCTTCATTTCCCACGATTTTTTCTACCTGAAAAGACAAATTTCATAAACTTTAATCCGTTGTCTTCAACTTCTTTCATATTGAACTAGTCTGAAATTTTGTTGTATGGTAATGGGTACAGGCAGAAAGATTGGAATACATTTTGTGAAAGGATTTCAAACACTAACCTAACTTCTTCTTTCATCTCTACCAGAAAACAAAGCTTTAGACTGATCCTTATAACCGTTGTCATGCTGAATAAAATCCTCTAAAGATTTGCATTAAAAAGAAAGTGCTGACAGGACTGGGTTGAGACATTGTGGATTAATGATTCATGTCAAAGTTTATCTTGTAAAAAATCTATCTTAACCCATTACCAGATGGCAGAATTTTAGACTGGTCCAAAATGAAAGGCATTGCAGACAACAATTTAACGTTTATTATCCCCGCTGTTTCGGCAAAGGGGATATAGTAATGGTCTCCGTCCGTCATTCCATCCTTCTGTCACTAAACTTGTCCGGAGCATATCTCTGAAAGTATAATTGCCATCAACTTGAAACTTCATAGGTCGATAGATCTCATTGAGGAGAAGTGAAGTGCACAAGAACCACAACTCTTGCTTGCATATTTTTGGAGTTATTGCCCTTTGTTGTTTTAAAGGCTAAGATTTTGTCCGGGGCATATCTCTGAAAGTATAATAACTATTAACTTGAAACTTCATAGGTGGATAGATCTGGTTAAGGAGAAGTGCAGTGCACAAGAACCACAACTCTTGCTTGCATGATTTTTGAGTTATTGCCCTTTGTTGTTTTCAAGACTGAGATTTTGTCCTGAGCATATCTCTGAAAGTATAATAGCTATTATGGAACTCATTGAGATGAAATGCAGTGCACAAGAAGCCTAAATCTAATTGGCTTCAGTTTACTTTCAAGCTTTTACCGTGGGGGATGACCATGTCTGACATGGCTCTTGTTAAATTTTAGAATGTTTCAATTTTCTTGTTACAAGCAATTTCTTCATTTTCAACACTGTTTTCTCAATTGTTTTCCTTGAGAGGTGTGCAAAAGCGTCATTGTTTGGGAATGGGTTAAAAGGGTCAAGCAAGAGGTGTTGACTAAGCTCAGACTGCATATATTTTGCAGTCTGATCTTTGTCTATACCTCCTGCAAAAACAGGAATATTGCAGCTTTGACATGACAAGAGTTAAGGTTTGAAGACATCACTGCAAAGAAATTTAAAATTAAAGAAAAAGAAGTGCCATATAGGGTGGAAAACTTTACAGGAAAAGGAGGATTTTCTCCTTTTTGGACAATGTTTTCCTCAATTTGCAATTGTTTAGAGGTGTAAAAGGGAAGTATCCTAATAGATTAACCCTTTACTGTATAGAACAATTTTACGCCTGTCCAAATTCAAAAGTTTTGCAAATGAAAATCTAAAATGAATTCAATTTGAAAAATAACCATTCAGTAGGGTAGAAAATATTGAGGAAAAAGAAGAAATTGCAATGTTGTCTCAAGTATAAAATCACAGTGACGTAAAATCCCGTGTTTGTACAGAAATAGGTTAAAGAAATGTTTTTTGCTATAAAAAGAGGATAAGGATGACCTACAATTTAGGGTTATTTTGTGATTGTACGATGGTAATTTACAGCTTGTTGACAAATTTGGGCAATTCACACAGTCAGGTCAAATAATCAAGTTTAATTAACTGTGTTTCACATAAATAAAGCAAATTCAGTGTAGCGAATAGCATAGTAAATAGATGAACTATTGAAGAAATCTCATCGATGTTCAAAGATTCAGCAAAATGATCTAAATAGATTATGCATCTGTATGAAATGTACACCAATTGAATCTATATGGAAAAAAAAATCAGTGATTAGATAAAGGAGGGAGTTCTTTAACTAAAGTTAACAATAATTGTGATAACGTGGATGACAGATTAACCAATTACCAGTTGAAAATTGTTTCGATGCTCAAGATTAAACAATGGTGCAGAAGACAATTTCAAGTTGTTGAAATTAGAAAAAATCCTTTTTTTTCCGCAGTATTTATCTTTATGGTAGTGAAAAAAATGGAACTATGTGGGAATGAGTTAATTACCTGTTTAAGCATGAATGTCAACAAAAACAAATAATATTGATTTAAGTCACAATATCCCAGCAAACATAGATTGCAGAATTATTTTAAGCTCATAAAAAGTAAATAGATTTTTCGGATAATATTTGTAAAAGTTATCAGTACTGTAATTACCCACAAGTTAAGTGTTGCACTTTATAACTGATATTTCATACCCATGCCTATCTGTTAAGTGGAAAGATGTAAAATTTCTGTAATGACTTTATGAAATATTTGAGTATGGGCATGCATGTTTGTCTGTAAAACGCTAGTTTTAAGAATATTGGTTTAATTAATAAAGGTATGTAGGCTCTCATGTTTAACGTATTTCCACACAATCATGCTTTTTGATGTCACCAAAGGAGACAGCTTTGGAAAACATTGTGGAAAATGAAGAAATCACTTGTTACAAGCAGTTTCTTCATTTACCTTGTTGTTTTGTATCCAAAAAGTCGGATCTAACTAAAGTTTCATTAACTAAAAATTGATGTCTATTATATCTTTTAGTTCAAACCAGTCTAAAATGTTGTCTTGTAATGGGTTAACTCTTTAACCCTTGTCATGCTGAACCCGGAATATTCCGGTTTTGGCAGGAGGTATAGACCAAGATTAGACTGCACATAAGTGCAGTCTGATCTTGGTCTACACATCCTGCTTGTACTTTTACTGCCAGAGTTGTTAATGAAACTGATTTCTTAAAGAAATATCTATTATTGAACAACAAGTTCTATCAGTGCTTTCAGCCCTTTGATTTTACGGCAATTTAGTAAGATGATTTATACATCATGACAAGGGTTAATACAATATCCTGAAATATATGGGAAAAAAAAATGATATTCCATGCCTTTTCTAATTTTAATAGGGAGGGGGCGAGATTCTAGAAATCTTTCAGCCTGTCTGTCAGTGTGTCAATTATTCCTTTTCCACTCTGTATCTCGTAAACTCTTGGATAGAGTTTCATGAAATCATGCTAATTTTTACCTCATTGAGAGGCTGTGCTGTAGCATCATTAATGTTTTAATCATTGCCATTTGATTTGTAACCAGTTCCAACACATTGACGCCTCTCAACAAAAGCAATTTTTAAAACATTGTGTGAAATGAAGAAATACTTGAACCAAGCTATTTCAGTATTTTACACAATGTTTGCAACCCAGAAAGTTGAAAAAATCTTATATTCATAAACTTTAAATTGTTATCTGCAACTACTTTCATCTTGGACTAGTTTAAAATTTTGCCGTCTGATAATTCGTTAAAGAACACTTTTTTGTGAATTTCATATCTTGTAAACCCATGGATAGAATTTATGAAAATTTACACAAGTGTAAACTGATAATGTGTACTATATTAAAAAAAACCCCAATAACTCTAGCTCAATTATTTTTTAAAGTTATTAATTGACCTTGTGAGTGTTTATGGAAAATAATTGTCTGCTCCTTATCTCCTGAAAACCCAGATTAATTTAATGAAATATAAAAAAAAATGTTATTTCATTTAGGTGGACACTTCATGAATTACAATTTGTTAAGATTTTTAGTAGCCAAGAGTTGTAACTCCACTTTATTCCTAAGTGACAAAGAGGAGTTAGATGCCTTGGCTTGCAAAGATGTTTATTCACATGAACAATGAAAAGTAACTTTAAGAATGGTCTATCTTACCTTACTTGCATATACAGGTCTTTAGACCCATTCCCACACAACAAAATTTTAGACTGGTCCAAATTCAAAGATGTTGCAGAATACAATAAAAGTTGGTATAATTTAAAATATCTTTGTCTTTTTTGGGGGAAGAAAATATTGTGGATAATGAAGATATTCCTTGCCACAAGCAATATCTTTGTTTTCCGAAATGTTTTCCAAAGCTTTTTCTGGGGGCTTAAAAAAAGTGGGAAGTGGTTCATTAAGAACAATGCTGAATTTAGGAGCCCATTTGAAAAGCTAGATGTTTTCTGCAAAGAATTAGTTACAAATTGTTTGCATATGATTAATCTTTCATACACTCCTATTGATTTATCTGCTTCTATTAATTGATTGGGCTTAATTGTTACATTTTACTAATATTAGATTTGATTTGTGAAATCCATAACCTAAACCTCATTCTTAATACTTCATACATATTGGTTACTCGTGAAAAATATACAGGTAATCATAGCTGTGTTTCTATATAGAGGTTAGGAAAGTATTAGCCATTGTCATGCTGAATGAAATCCTCATCTGAATTTCATTGAAATAAAAGCACTTGAAGCACTTGTCATGAGTCAAACATTATTTTTATTATTAATTTTTATGAACAACTGTGGGTTGAAGGAATCAGTCATGAGGTGAAGACTAAGATCTGACTGCACTTATGTGCAGGCTGATCTTTTTCTTTACCTCCTGCCTGAATATTCCAAGTTCAGCATGACAAGGGTTAAGAGTTGCCTATTGATCTTTAACCAAGATTTTGCACTGGTTTGAATAAAAAGAGATTACCAATGACATTTCATAATATGCTAAATTTTGAAAATAAGAGTTATATACTAGACAACATTTTGATAAAAGAAGAAATTGCTTGTAAGAAATAACAAGTCACATAACATCTTTTTTCACTATGTTTCAATCAAAATTGAAAGCTCAAAGACATCAAAATAATTAATTGTGCAGGAAGGTTTAACCCATTACACTGCAATCCTGACTTTTTATGACTACTTTGGAAAACAGTGTGTGAAAGGAGAATTTGTTCGTAATAAACAATTTCCTCTTTTCTTACCTTGCTTTGTATCATGAATGGAAATTATGTCTGGGCTATATGAATAAATAACTGTGCAGACTGAAAAACGGTATTTAAAAGAAATGGAAAGGTTTAATTCTTTACCACCAATTCTACATTTTGACACTTACACTTTGTGGATTCTATTTTCAGTCTGTGATACAGATAGTGGAAAACTTGGATATTGACAAGTTGAACTATAGAATAGGACTGAGTAGGGTAAGTTGGACACTATATACAATATTGACAAGCCAAACAATAGAATAGGTTTCAATAGGGTAAGCTGTACACTATTGATTTTCTGTACAATATTGACAAGCCAAACTAAAGAATAGGACTGGGTAAGGAAAGTGTACACTGATGATTTTTCTGTACAATAACGACAAGCCAAACTATAGAATAGGACTTAGTAAGGAAAGTGTACACTGATGATTTTTCTGTACAATATTGACAAGCCAAACTATAGAATAGGACTCAGTAAGGAAAGTGTACACTGATGATTTTTCTCTACAATATTGATAAGCCAAACTATAGAATAGGACTCAGTAAGGAAAGTGTACACTAATGATTTTTCTGTACAATATTGATAAGCCAAACTATAGAATAGGACTTAGATAAGGTCTTAGTCAGTTAAGTGTGCACTTGTGATTTTTTGTACAATACTCACAAGCCGAACTAGAAAAGGACTGAGTAAGAAAACTTGAACTTTTTTACAAGCTGAACTATAGAATAGAACTTGATGGGATAAATTACACACTTTGGCAATTTTTATACAGTTTTCACAAGCTGAAATAAATGTGTAATAGGAATTTGTCTGAAAGGTCAAAACACTTGATTGTTTTTCTGTACATTATAAACAAGCTGGACTGTTGAATATGTTTTGGCGGCTTATTAAGCTAGTGACCCTTCATTGAAACATAAGGGATATATTGTTTTTATTAAATAGCTTCCGTAAATCAGTCAATACATCTTTTCAAAGTTAACAACCTGCCATTGTAACCCACTAACACTATTCAGCATTTTTACATGCTGACTGAAATTAGATGCAGAAAACATTGTGAATGAGAAATTTGCTTACATCAAAAAAAGCTGTCCTCTGCTCAAAATGTTCCCCCTTTTTGGGGCATTATTCTTTAGTTTTAATAGATTTCTAATTTTCTGCAACTCCTTTGAATTAGGATCAGTCAAAATCTTGTTGTCTGGTACTAGATGAATATGTCTTTATTCCCTAAATACTATTAAAGCTACAAAGTTCATTTTTGGTATACAGGTGGCTTGTATTGAAGAGCATCTAACAAGAGTCATATAATCAAAGTCAAACTTTGTACCCCAAAATTTGATTAAAAAACTTAAGGTATGGATTTAACAAATTTGTGTAACTTCAAAACTATCAAAAAGAGGCTTTAAAACCCAATACAAATAAGCAAATCATCTTACAAGGTCAAAGTCAACTATCGAGCTCAGTTTGATAATAAAATAAATCCAGCTTCTTTTTTTATAATAGAAAGATTATTTAAAAATTGGTGTTAAAAAGTTCATACAAGGATAATTCACATGTCTTCAAGTATTATGACCTTTCTTTTGGTTATTCTCAGCATTATTGAACTGTACTGTTTATCCACAGATAAACAACAATTTTACAAAATACACAGTCTATGCTAGATTTCTGCGGATATCATGTTCACAAAGAAAAGTATTTTATTATTCAGATTTTTGGCTAGGGTAGAAAAATTATTCTGATATCTCATTGTCTTTGGTTTGTGGATTTTTGATACAGTTTGGTGTTAAGATTTTGATTCCTACTCTTCACTTAGATCAGGGCTATTTTGTATTATCAGTATCTGTTTATATGCCTTTTTCTATCAATAGGCTCATTTTTCTTTTTGTCCAACACTTAACATAACTTCTACTGTATTTATGGCTCCCAGATAGAAAGGTCAAGGTGTTCTAACATGGTCACAGTCATAATACAGAAAGTTACTATTTAGAGATACTAGTGTTTGACAAACTTATCTCATTATTATAACTGGTAATTTGGGTTCTGTGTAAGGCTTTGATTCCAGTTTGTGCTTCTGTTTTGTTTGAATAGATTTAACACCATTTTAACAGTATTTTAGTCATATCAGTGGCTTGAGCACCTACACATAGATTCCTGGTATTTCTCACAACAGTACTACCGCTACATCCTTTCTGAGACTCCAGTTACTTATTATCCCCCGCCGTTTCGGCGAAGGGGATATAATAATGGTCTCCGTATGTCATTCCATCCTTCTGTCATTCCGTCCTTCCGTCATTTCGTCCTTCCGTCACTACTGAAAGTATAATTGCTATCAACTTGAACCTTCATAGGTGGATAGATTTCATTGAGGAGAAGTGCAGTGCACAAGAACCACAACTCTTGCTTGCATAATTTTTGAGTTATTGCCCTTTTTTGTTTTAAAGACTAAGATTTTGTCCGGGGCATATCTCTGAAAGTCTAATAGCTATTGACTTTAAACTTCATAGGTTGGATAGATGTCATTGAGCAGAAGTGCAGTGCACAAGAACCACAACTCTTGCTTGCATAATTTTAAAGTTATTGCCCTTTGTTGTTTTAAAGACTAAGATTTTTTCCAGGGCATATCTCTGAAAGTATAATAGATATTAACTTGAAACTACATAAGTGATTAGAACTTGTTGAGGTGAAGTGCAGTGCACGAGAACCACAACTCTTGCTTGCATTATTTTGCTATTATCGAACTAATTGAGAAGAAATGCAGTGCCTAAATCTAACTGGCTTCAGTTTACTATTTAGCTTTTAAGGCGGGGGATGGCCATGTCCGACATGGCTCTTGTCCTACTCAGGTTTACAATTACCCATCCATTGGATGGAGACAATTGATTTTAACCTGTGTCATCCTGAATAAAAAATATTTCTGCTTTGGCAGGAGGTATGGGCTAAGGTTAGCATGCACATAGGTGCAGTCTGATCTTAGTCTACACCACCTGCCTGACCCTTTTAACCCTTCCTGTTTCTTGAAATTTTAGACTGGTCCAAATTGAAAGAGGTTGCAGACAACAATGTAAGTTGAATGAAATTTGAAATAAACCCATCCAATGTGGTAGAGAATATTGTGGGAAAAGGAGAAATTACTTGTTACAAGCAATTTCTTCTTTTTCCACAATGTTTTCTCAAGTATGAAATCATGGTGACTTAAAATTCCGGATTTGTACAGGAAAGGGTTAAGTCAGACTTGTATATACAGTAATTTTTCCAAATTCAATGAATTCGAGTGAAAAAGCAAATATTTTACAAATTTTGATACATTTTTGGGGAGGCATTATATTTTGCAAACATACGAAATAGATGTGTGCTAAAAGTTTTGATCATGGAGGTATGAATATTTTTTTTTTAGACCAATCAGAATGCTTGCCTTTGATAGAAAAAAGTGACAATTAAATTAGAATCTTTATGTTGAGGATAATTTGTCTGATTGATGCGATATTTTCAACTCATTCAAATAGATTCAAATAAATAGTAAATGTAATTTTATCACTTTACAGGTGTTTTTCCGAGCTGGTGTTTTAAACAGACTAGAATCATCAAGAGACGACAGAGTTACAGGCAGAATTATTAACTTCCAGGCATATTGTAGAGGTTACCTGGCTAGAAAACGACTAGAGAAACTCCGAGTAAGTTCACAAGGCAATGAACTTTAACGCATCACTAGGTGACAAAATTTTGGAATGGTCCAAATTGGAAGAAGTTGCAGACAAGAAATTTTAGTTGATACTATTTTTTAAAAAAAAATTGTCACATTGAGTAGAAACATTGTGGATAATGAAGAAGTTGCTAATAACCGGCAATTTGGTTCATTTTCTTCAATGTTTTCCAAAGCCTCCTTTCCTGAGGGTCATTGTGTGGGAATGGGTAAAGCTAACACTAGATGATAGATTTTAGACTTGTCCAGATTAAAAAAACTGGTGGCAAACAACAATTCAAAACGTTTTGGAATTGAAAGATAAATGGCATAAAAGGTAGAAGAAATAAAACTTTGCTAGGAAGGAGGTGTTACTTGTTACAACTAATTTCTCCTTTTCCAAATTATTTTCCAAAACTAACTTTCCTTCAATGTGTATAAAGTCAGTGTTTGTTCTTATTGGGTTCATTCATATTTGCACAATACTGCATTTTCACAACAAACAAGGGAAGATATGGAAATTGTGGAAAAAGAGGTAAAAGATTGTGATATGCAATTATTCCTTTTACCACAGTATTCTATACCCTTGGGTATACTTGTTTTACAATTGACAATTACTTGAAATGTTGTCTGCAATATCTTTCGATTTGACTAGTCTAAAAACTTTGTCGTCATCTAAGTTATGAATCATTCGACCCTGCTTCTAACAATTCTTTATTCTAATGCTGTTGAAGAATAATGTTCTTCAAAACTGATTTTGAAAAGGAGAAATTTTCATTAATGAGGGCACTTCAGAAATAATGAGAATATTTTTTTTTTTTTGTTTTCATTGAGGTATAAACATAGAAAATTAATCTCACTTAAGTGTGAATACGCTTTGTGTATTCATACAGTGTGGATAAGGTTTTAGGCTTATACCTCAGTTAATACAAAAGACATACTATTCATTTCCTATAATTTAATGGCATTAAGCAAAACAAAGCAAATATTTCGCTAGTTTATGTATCTACTTTGTGCTCAAAAAATGTTTATGGAAAAATGAATTCAGCTAATCAAAACTTTGAATTTTGATAGACAAAACTGAAATTTAATTGGTGTCTGGAAGTCAAAGATTTGTTATTCTCTTAGCCATTACAAACTGATCCCACATTTGAGCTTGATAATTTGTAGAATGGGGACTATTGCACCTTTGCATTGGGATCAGAGTTATGCTTTGGTAAAAGTTTTACATTCAATGTGTTATATCTCTGTTCCTAGTACTACTGTTGCTCTGATACTTTTCCCATGTTTTTGAGACCATGAATGGAAATAAGAGTTTATCTCTTTTTTTTGCTAGCCTTGAGCCGAAGAAAACAAATATTGTTTAAATCCAATGGCTAAAAGTCAGCCAGATATTGTCATGACATTGTGTCTGTCATGCATGTGTGAAATTCTTGTCTTTCAGGAAAATATTATTGGGAATGCAAAAACAGAAAAAAATCCTATGGGATTATGAATTTGTTAATTAGAAAATTTAGGTTGGTGGGGGGATAGAGGCGCTCAAGCACCGTGCATGTTGGATATAACAGGAATTTTTTAATTAGCAAAAACTAATTTGTTGGCTTGGAACCATAATATATAACAATATGAACCCTTGTCATGCTGATCCCAGAATATTCCTGCTTGGACAGGAGGCAAAAACAAAAATCAGGCTGCACATATGTGCAGTCAGATCTTAGTCTACACCACCTCTTTGTCCCTTTTAAGCCAGAAGTATATCAAAATTGATAATTATACCCCCAAAAATATATTTGGGGGGATTACAGGAGTCCATCTGTCTGTAGCTTTTTTGTGTCCGCTCAATTTCTTGGCAACCATTTGACGGATCTGATTCAAACTTCACTGATATAATCAGTATCCAGCAGACATGTGCATATTCCACTTTGGTTACAGTCCATTGATTTTTGACAGATTTATGGCCCTTTGGTAAAAAATCGTGTCTACTCAATTTCTCAGCAACCATTTGACAGATTTGATTCAAATTTCACAGAAACACTTGGTATAAGTCAGACATGTGCATATCCTATTATGGTTATGGTCCATTGATTTTTGACAGAATTATGGCTCTTTAATTAAAATGTCCATTTGTGATACATTTCTATAGCTTTTTTGTGTCTGTTCTATTTCTCAGCAACTATTGATCAGATTTTATACAAACTTCACTGATATAATCAGTATCAAGCAGAAATGTGCATTCTATTTTGGTCGCTGTCCATTAATTTTTAACGGAGTAATGGCCCTTTGGTGAAAAATCATGTTCGCTCAATTTCTCAGCAACCATTGAACGGATTTGACTCTTATTTCACAGACAGACTCGGTATAAGTCAGACATTGGCATATTCTTTTTTGGTTATTGTCCATTGATTTTTTACTGAGTTATGGCCCTTTAATTAAAAAGTCAATTTTTGGTCACATTTCAGTAGCTTATTCGTGTCCGCTCTATTTCTCAGCAACTAGTTGATGTATTTTATTCAAACTTTACTGATATAATCAGTATCAAGCAGATGTGTGCATATTTTTTTTTTTTTGTTACAGTCCATTGATTTTTGACGATGTAATCGCCCTTTGGTGAAAAATCGTGTCCGCTCAATTTCTCAGCAACCATTGGATGGATTTGATTCTAATTTCACAGAAACACTTGGTATAAGTCAAACATGTGCATATCCTATTATGGTTATGGTCCATTGATTTTTGACAGATTTATGGCCCTTTGATTGAAAAGTCCATTTTTTAGCTCTACTGGCCGAAGGCCACTAGAGCTAAAGCGATGGCTTTCCCTGTCCGTGTGTCCGTCCGTCTGGCCAGCTGCCTGTCCGTCCGTCGTCCGTCCTTTTCCTTGTATACGCAATAGAGTCCACAGTTTTCATTGGATTCCCTTAAAACTTTCACATAATGATTGTACCATCATAAGGATCGTTCCTTTCGAAAATGGGTCATATCCGTCCAGAAACATGGGAAAAGGGGCCTTATTAAAACTTAATCAAAAAATCCTCGTTGACGCAATAGAGTCCACAGTTTTCATTGGATTCTCTTCAAACTTTCACAGAATGATTGTACCATCATAAGGATCGTTCTTTTCGAAATTTGGTATGAGCCGTCAAGCACCATGGGAAAAGGGGCCTTATGAAAATTTGATTAAAAATTCCATTTAAAATCCTCGTTTACGTGAGTCCACAGCTTTCATTGGGTTCTCTTCATGGTTATGGCTTTTTGGTGAAAAATCATGTCCACTCAATTTCTCAGCAACTATTAGACAGATTTGATTCAAATTTCACCAATGGGTCGATAATCGTAGACCTATGTGAGATAGCAGCTGGAGGCTAGGAAGGGATGTAATGGTAGTACTGGTGTGAGAAATACCAGGATTCCATTGTTAGGTGCTCCAGCCTCCGCGATATAACTGAAAGATTGTTGAAAGCGGCGTAAAACCCCATTCAAATCAAATCAAATTTCACAGAAAAACTCGATATTAGTAAGACATATGCATATCCTATTTAGGTTATGGTCCATTGATTTTTGATGGAGTTATGGTCCTTTAATTAAAAAGTCCATTTTTTGTTACAGCCCTTTGTTGGATAGCACTTGTATATAGACAATTACTGTTTGGGGGTATTATTCCGCTTTGAGACAATTTCTATTTTTTCTGAAAAAAAATTATTGAATCATCATCAAGCCTTCCAGCGCTTTCAGAGCTTTGAATTAATTACAGGTTGTAAGAAAGCACTTAATTGAGCATGACAATGATTAAGTTATTAGGTTGATTAGATTTTGGTTGCCTACTGATGAATTGTTCTATAAATCTTCTGCTTGCACATAAAGCTAATTGCGTTTTAGTAATGTCTTGTTGAATACTCTTGTAAGTTGTGAAAAGTTGATTCCTCTGGTGAAAATATAGCTGTTACAGTTTGCTCAATGAAAGATAAATCAGTCTTACACTGAAACAAACAATTATCCCTCATTTAAGTCTCGGGTAACCCTTGTCATGCTGAATGAAATCCTTTTCAAAATTGCATGAAAATCAAAGGACTAAAAGTACTGAAATTACTTGTGGGTCAAAATTTCCCATTACAGGTTGGCTAGAATTTGATATTATTTAGTACATTCTAGTAAATGTAAATTCTTTTTTTTTTTCACAATATTTTCACGATCTTTCTTTTCTGGGCTCTTTAATCAATGCTAGACAACAATGATTTAGACTGGTCCAAATTTAAAAAAAATTTTGGCCACTGATATTCTTCTTTTTTAGCTCCACTGACCGAAAGCCAGAGTGTTCATTGTCCTGGCGTCATGCTACCAGTCGTCTGTCAGTCCGTCCGTAAACTTTTACTTTGAAATCTTCTCCTCAGAAAGTACTGAATAGATTTCAACCAAATTTCACAGAAATAATCCTTGGATGACCTTCTATCATATTCCTCCAAAGAATTTTGATTGGATGAAAAACATGGTTATAATGGGCGGGCCTGAGTCCCGTACATCGTGAAAGCCTTGAAAATCTTCTCAGAAAGGGGTGAATGGATTTCGATTAAATTTCACAGAAATGATCCTTGGGTGAACCTTTATCAGATTCCTTCATAGAATTTTGATCGAATGAAAACATGGCTTTAATGGGTGGGGCTAATTTCCATAATGGTAGAAGCTTTTAAAATTGTCTTCTTCACCTAGTGGGATGGATTTGAATCAAATTTCACTGAAATGATCCTATGGTGAACTTCTATCAGATCCCTGCAAAGAATTTTGATCGAATGAAAACATGGCTTCAATGGGCAGGGCTAATTTCTGTATATGGTAAAAGCTTTGAAAATCTTCTTCTTAGAACCTAGTGGATGGATTTCAGCCAAATTTCACTGAAATGATCCTATGGTGAACCTCTATCAGATTCCTTCAAAGAATTTTGATTGGATGAAAAACCTGGCTGTAATTGGCTGGACTCTTTTCCATATATGGTAAAGCTGTGAAAAACTTCTTCTTAGAACCTATTGGATGGATTTCAACCTAATTTGACAGGATCAATCTTTGGGTGACCTTTCATCAGATTCCTTCAAAGAATTTTGATTGGATGAAAAATATGGCTTTGATGGGCAGGGCTTATTTGCATATATGGTATATACTGAAAACTTTGTAAATTTCTCAGATACCTGTCGATGGATTTCAACCAAATTTACCAAGAATGATGACCAGATGACCTTTTGTCAGATTCCTTCATATGATTTTGATTTGTTGAAAAAAATGGTTTTAATGGTGATGGTTTATGTCCATATATGGTATACATTGAAAATTTTACATTATGAATTTTACATAACGTGACTTGACTTTTGTGAAAACAATGAAAAGTTTCGGATGGTTCTCTAGAACTATTTCAAAGATTTCAATGATTATACCCCCAAAACTATGATTGGGGGGTATATAGGAGTCAGCTTGTAGGTCAGTCTGTCTGTAGCTTTTTTGTGTCTGCTCAATTTCTCGGCAACCATTGGACGGATTTGATTCAAACTTCACTGATATAATCAGTATCAAAAAGAGATGTGCATATTCCATTTTGGTTACGGTCCAATGATTTTTGATGGAGTTATGGCCCTTTGGTGAAAAATCGTGTCTGCTCAATTTCTCAGCAACCATTGGACGGATTTGATTCAAATTTCACAGAAACACTTGGTATAAGTCAGACATGTGCATATCCTATTTTGTTTATGGTCCATTGATTTTTGACTGAGTTATGGCCCTTTGATTAAAAAGTCTGTTTTTTTTCTTATGGCCCTTTGGAAGATAGCACTTGTACATTGGCAACCGCTGTTTGGGGTATTAGTCAGTTTTTCGACAATGTCTAGTTTTTTACTGATTCATGGCCCTTGAATTAAAAAGTCCATTTTTTATCGTCCCTTTGGCGGATAGTACTTGTATATGGACAAGTGCCGTTGGGGGACAGGGGGTATTAGTCGTTTTTGCCACAATGTCTAGTTTAGATTCATTTTCGTTATATTCAGTTTATTTTATAATCATAAAAAAATTTGCTTAATTAGTACGTTCATGTCTGTGGAGCGATACAGGCACTCAAGCGCCTCTAGTTATCAATGACTTTTGATTAAGTGATGTAAAAAACAGGATTGTGTTAAAATGGGTAAACTCATAACCAACCGACAAAATTTTAGATGGTCCAATTTGAAATAGAATTAGACACAAAATGTTATGATCAATAGAATTTTAAAAGTCTTCAACTTTGGGGGGTAGCAACTGATTTTTTCATTCTCCATGATGTTCTTCAAATTTAATACCTGAGGGGCGTTGAAAGGCAGGATTGTTTTGGAATGGGTCAAATGCTGAATTTTTAGGGACAATCATGTAAATTAGACAAAAATATTTCCAAACTTTCTACCAATTCATTTCATTATCTTCACTAAAGATCAGAAATGTAAGATATGCAAGACATTTTAATGTGAAATACTGCCATAAATCATGATATGTGTATATCAGTTGATATATCCACTTGACTGATAAGCCAGCTGCAACTTTGCATGTTGAGGATTTAAATTGTAGCTGAAAAAAATACGTCTCAAGAACTGACCCATTACCACACAATCTAACTTTTTACACCCCTATAGAAAAAAACTTTGGGAAAGATTTTTTAATATGAAGAATTTGCTTGTAACTTATTTATCCATTATGATTTTTACCTAAGGGGCAGCATAAAGGAAATTCCAACACATTTTAAATAAATAATCGTAGATCCCTAAAACTTGTAAGTGAATAAGCGTTAAATTGGCCAAAATGGAATAAGATAAAACAGCTAATTTTCATAAATTGTTTGGTGGAGAAATAAAAAGGGGATTTTCAGCTGAAGTTTTTTCAAGATGGCTGTTTTGTTTACACAAACAGCAATCCTGCAATGAATGAAGTCAATGATGATGAGTGCTTTATGAGAATAAAGTAAACATTTTCATAGTGTCTGGTAAAATCTTGGTTCATTGATCACTGTAGTTATCTTAGACAGTATTAATTCATTCCAGAACAATCATGCTTTAATCAACGCCTCTCAAGAAAAGCGATTGGGTAGACTTTTTGTAAAATAAAGAAATTGCTTGTAACAAGCAATTTCTTTATTTTTCACAATATTTTCTTCCCGAAAAGTTGAAAAAAATCTAAAATATCAAAAATTTTGAATTGTTATTTGCAAGTCCTTTCATTTTGGACCAGTCTAAAATTTTGCTGTCTGGTAATGGGTTAACAAAAAAATCATACTTTTCAAGCAGTTTAAACTAAAATTGACAAAGTCACACACAGGCTCAAATATTATAACATAACCCATTCCCACACACCCATTTTGACAACCAAAGAAAAAAAATCGGAAACCTGTTGGAATTTCTTCATCATCTACAATGTTTTCTATCCAAAAAATAAAGAAATGAAAAAGAATGGCTAAAAAATGTTACCTGCAACATCTTTGAATTCGGACCAGTCTAAAATTTTGTCGTCTGGTAATGGGTCAATGGATAGAGTTGATACCCTAGCTGCCCAGCCTCTTGGCTTTATGGACATGCGGAATTGTTTAAAAGTGAAACAAATTTGTTCTGTTGAATAGAATAACATCAGACTGCATGTATAAGCAGACTGATCTTGGTCCATACTGCCTTCAAATGTATTGATTGATTGCAGCTGTCAATCAAAAACTACATGGACAAATCAGATTGATTATTAATTAGACCAGAGTAAATACTAGTCTGTAGCTTTTATGTCAAGCATTTTTTTTTTGGTTTGACAACTTAGATGCTTTAACTCTTTCCTGCATGATTCCTTTTTTTGTTACGTCCCTGTGATTTTAAACTTGGGAAAACATTGTGGGAAAAGAGGAAATTGCTTGAAACTTCTTTCAAATTGGACAGTCTAAAATTTTGAAAAATGGGCTTATTTAAGCTCTAGCTAAGACATAAAGATAAAGATACTGACTTGAAATCCTTTGCTTGGCTTATCCTCTTTGCTCTTTTTAGTAATTTTCAGAACAATTATATTTCACAATTAATTAGAAAAAACAAAACCAAGAAATTTTGCAATTGTTGTGCAAGAAAAATTACTGCAGAAAAAAGGCCAATATCATTTGAATTTCATTCTGCTGCAAATATTTCCCAGCATGTTGTAAAAGATAGATGTTTTATCTAAAATGCACAAACTGTCCACATTTTTATCATACCAACATGTTCTCAGGAATCTGGTAACCCTTAATGACATAATCCAAAGGTTTCCTCCTTCTAAGAAATTTGGCTAAAATAAGTTTGAAAAATAAAATGTTGATTTTTCTTTGAGCATGTATATGACAATTCCAAAGTGCTTATTCAGTTAGTTATTATAATCATTAGATTGATCGTGACGAAAGCTTTAACACACACGGCAATATTTTAGACCGGTCCAATTTGAAAGGAGTTGCAGACATCAATTAAAAGTTTATGAAATTTCAGTTTTTTTGAATTTTTTGGAAGAAAACATTGTGGAAAATGAAGAAATTACTTGGTTAAAGCGCTTTCTTCATTTTACATAATGTTTTCCCAATTGGTTTCCTTGAGGGGCGTCAAAAAGTGTCATTGTGTTGGAATGGATTAAACATATAGAGTTGCTCTCTAGCACCTGCAATCCAGAGGTTTTCACAATTGCTTAAACCCAGTGCTACACAATTTTACAGCTTGGTGGACTGAGGCTAGCAATTACGTCTCATGATATGAACAGACCCCAGGGACGGTTTGGCTCAAACCTGAGACCTTCATGTCACTATTGAAGCACCTTTTCCTCTTGGCAATGGAGGCCGTCAATTATGTTAAAACCTAGTTGAGCCTATGCATCTGCATGGTTTGACCAAAGTCTTCACTATGTGCTCTGCTTTTTCACACAATGTTCTGGGTGTCTGTCATCTTCCGGCGTCTAGCGATCTGTCTGGCCATTCACAATAGAAAAAAATCTTCTCCTCCTAAACTTACCATGGAATTTCAACCAAACTTCACAGAAATGATCCTTATGTCATGCTCTTTCAAATTAATTCAAGGAATTGCCACACTCTGAAAATAAGCCCTTTTCTGTGTGATCCCTGATTTAATATAGAAATAATGAACTACAAGCAATTTCTTCACTTTCCACCATGTTTCCCAAAGCTTTTTTTTGAGGTGCGTAAAAAGTTGTGATTGTATGGAATGGATTAAGTGTCTCACCCATGAACACTGTCTGGTGACAGTGAGGCTGAATTTTGTAAATACTAATCAGGAGTCAAGCACCCATACCTCTCAACCATCGAGACAGTCTGGTAACTGGTTAAACCCTAGGGAATTAAAGAAGTTGCAAAATGACAGCAGAAAGAGGTAATTGGTTTAGAAATAGGTAATTGTAAACAGCTGTCCTGCATGTAATAGCTGTCAGGAAAAAAGTAAATAAACACAGGTTTATGTTTCAAGGAAGGCAGGCTTGATGATGAATTCTTCAGAGATTGCTTCATGTATTATCATTAGCATAAAGCATGAAAATGATTGGATTTGAACCCTTCATCCCTTGAATCCAAAACATGATCCATCTTACTAAAAAGGAATTTACCTATTCACACACAATGATACTTTTAAACATTCCTCAATATAAAAACTTTGGAAAACATTGTGGAAAATGAAGGAATCGCTTGTTACAAGCAATTTCTTCATTATCCACAATGTTTTCTACCCAAAAGCCAATGGTTTTAAAGATTTCATCTACTTACAATTGTTGTCTGCAACTTCCTTGAATTCGGACAGGTCTAAAATTTTATCATGTGGGAATGGGTTAATTGGTTTGGAAATACAAATTTTCTCCACTTGTCCTCTGATGAGTAAGACATTATTTTCTATTTGTCAAGAATTAAAATAAACTTGTCAGAAAATGCTGAAACCAAGCATTTTCTTCATGAACCCATTACCAGGTGACAAAATTTTAGACTGGTCAAAATTGACAGGCGTTGCACACAACATTATAAAGTTTATTGTATTGTAGCTTTTTTCAACTTTCTAATTTGATTTTAGCTTCTGTATGAAAGCTCTATAAAGAAAGACTAAGGGTATCATTCAGAAATTCTTTGCATTATAAGGTAGTTCTCGGATATTATATTGTGTAGTGAAGTAGAATAACCACTATACCTTCAGAAATTTAGCCAACCCATATCCACACATGATATGAAAATGCAAAATGATAAAAAATGTTCACATCTACCATTTCTTCTGGTGGAACAATCATGACAGCACACCTGATGTAAAAGGCAATAAATGGAATACCATTATCCTTGTGCCCCCACATCAAAAGATAAGGGGCACATTGTTTTTATTGTTGTCTGTTTGTCTAACTGTCTATTTGTCTGTCAAATTTAGCTAAAAGCTTTACATATACAATTACTTAAATCCAATTCAAGATACAATAATCATAATTGTTATGATATCAAGGTCAAGGTCATGTGACAAGTTCAAGGTCACTTATCAATGTCAAATTTTAAAAAAAATGCTGTTATTGGGCATGGTGTTTCACAAACACATCTTATTTTATTCACTCTTCATTAATCATTTACTGATAAATCACTAGTTTTCATGTCTCTATGTTTTTATACTTGGAAAACAAAGAGGAAAAAGAAAAAAATGCTTCCGACTAGCAATTTCTACTTTTTCCACAATGTTTTCTACCCTAATGAATGATTATATTTCAAATGAAATCAACTTTAAATTGTCGTCAGCAAAACCTTTGAATTAGAACTTGTCTTTAATTTGGAAAACAGTAAAGGATTAATCATTCATTATCTTTTCATTTTTTTTTGTGTGTGTGTGTGTGTATTTGTTTTGTTTTGCTTTTTGCTTTTTTCGTGTTTTGTAATGTCATAGTCTTCAAGTGCTTTGCATTCATGAGACGATAGCTGTCAATGTGCTGTAAAACACCATCTGTTCCTTCATGTGTAAAAGGTAGCTATTTGATGTAAATAGAAAAATGGAAGGAAATTTTACATAATGTTTCAAGTATATGATTTATTATTGCAGGTCCAGAATGTAGCTATTCGATGCATACAGAAGAATGTAAAGAAATTTTACCAAATACGGGATTGGGATTGGTGGAAACTCTACATAAAAGTCAAGCCGCTATTAAATGTCCATCGGACAGAAGAAGAACTGCGAGATAAAGAGGTAATTCATACAATTTGGTACATAGATATCATGGAGATAATCTCTTTCTAATGCTCATATTAGGTGTAGTGATAAGACTCACTAAGGCGAGGTCATGTGAAAAGGTCAAGGTCAATTATCAAAGTCACCTTTCAAAACATTGGCTGTTATGGAGGCATAGTGTTTCACAAACACATCTTGTTTACTTCGTAAAGCATTGTCAGACAACACAAAAATTATAGACTGTCCGAAATTCAAAAACAGACGTCAATTTTCAGTGGAAGAAAGTGTAGAAAATGGTTCATATAGGCTGTAAAATATTATTTAAAAAGGATAAGTTGCTTACGAGGAGCAATTTTGCCTTTTCAAACAGTTTTCTATAACTATATTTTCTCAGCATGTTAAAATGGGGGATTGTGTGGTGATTAGTTAAGGCTAACCTCTTATTAGCATTGCTTTGTGTTGTTTCTTTGAAATATTGTATTAACTCTTGTCATGCTGAACCTAGAATATTCTTGTATGGACAAGATGTATAGACAAAGATCAGCCTGCATAATTATGTGCTGGCTGATCTTAGTCTACACTCCTGTTTGTCCTTATCAAGCAAAGGCTGCTTATCAAATAATTTTTGAAAGACATATTCAGCCACACTAGTACTGCCGCCGTCATAGCGCAGTTGGTAGCGCGTCGGACTGTCTATCTAAAGGTCCTGGGTTCGATCCCTGACAAAGGCACTCATCCTTTCCGACCACTTGTCTCCCACCAATGGGTCTATAATCTTAGACCTATGTGGGATAGCAGCTTGAGGCTAGGAAGGGATGTGATGGCGGTACTTGTGTTAGAAATACCAGGATTCCATTGTTAGGTGCTTCAGCTGCCGCGATATAACTGAAAGATTGTTGAAAGCAGCCATAACCCCATTCAAACAAACAAATCCAGACTAGTGCTTCGAGTGCTTTCAGTCCATTGATTTTGAAAATTCGTCATGACAAGGGTTAAAGGAAGACAACTTTATTGTTCATCATTTGGTTATAACAGAAGTGTTGTACAGTATGGAACATAGTGAATTTGACAATCTAATTGGAACAGTGCTGTAACTGAATTATTTCTATTAAACACTAATTGTTTTCTTTTTGAATGGATTGTATGCTTTCTTGATAAAATGCAACCTCCATTCCATGGGATTTTCATCCAATATTTGCAACACCAGGAATCAACTTAAACAAATTTGAAATAGATTTAAAAAGATTCAAAGTTTTTTATTGAATGCTTTCATTTAAAGATTTATTGATGGCAGATCAGAAAACTATGTTTAAACTCTGATTGAAGGTGATTGCCCAGATTATGATTGAAATTGTCAAATTAACTATGCTCTGTATTGTAAGTTTATTGTCAACATCTAGTCATGAATTATCATTGAACTGTATTTCCATACAATGAAGTGAATAGAAAAATAGATAGGAATGTTATATACAGAAATAGTGCTCACAGAATAGCAGGAAGGTCAATATCTTAAGTAGCAGACATATTGTCATACATGGGTCAAACTGTCAAGTTTGTGAATGAGTGGTGAAATGATATACATGTTTGTGAATGATGTACGTTTGAGAAAAAAAAAGGATAATATGAAAAAAAATTTAGAAGCTTAAGAAAATTAGGAATCACCCTAGTTTGTCTTGTTCTAAGGTTTAAAGTTTCACAGATTAGCCCATATTAGTTGTTTGTTTGAATGGGGTTTTACACCGCTTTCAACATTCTTTCAGTTATATCGCGGCGGCTGAAGCACCTAACAATGGAATCCTGGTATTTCTCACACCAGTACTACCATTACATCCTTTCCTAGCCTCCAGCTGCTATCCCACATAGGTCTAAGATTATAGACCCATTGGTGAGAGACAAATAGTCGGAAAGGATGAGTGCCGCCGTTGGTAACCCATATTAATACTTTTGCCTTGGTAGGAGGTATAGACTAAGATCAGTTAGGACATATGGGAATACTGATTGTTGTCTACACTACTTGTTTCACATTTTAAGACAGAGTTTGTTGTACAATTACTCAACCCATTTCCACGCAATTCAGCCTTTTTACGCCCTCAAGAAAAAAGATTTTGAAAACAATGTGGACAATGTAAAAACTGCTTGTAACAAGCAATTTCTTCAATGTCAACAAGGTTTTCTACTCTAAAAGGTAAATATTTCTTACAATACACAAACTTGAAATTGTCATCTGCATCATTTTTCAATTTTGACCAGTCTAAAATTTGTTGTGTGGGAATGGGTTAACAAAATGATAACTGACCTGCAATTAGGGCTTTTCGGTGCTTTTCCGCCCTTTGATTTTACTGTAGAATCAAAGCAGGATTTTATTCAGCTTGATAAGGGTTAACCGATTACCAGATTGCAAAATTTAAGACAGGTCCAAATTGAAATGCAGATGACAACTCAAAGTTAATGAGATTTTAGATTTTTTTTAAATATCTGGGTAGAAAACATCAACTATTACCACAATTTAACCCTTGCAATGCTAAACCTGGAATATTTCGTTTTTGGCAGGAGGTATAGACAAAAATCAGCCTGCACATATGTGCAGTCTGATCTTAGTCTACATCACCTGTGTGTTGAGCCAGAATTGTCCGTAAGATCAATTTTTGAACTAAATATAGACCCTGACAACCAGACCTACAGTGCGAATAGCTCTTTGATTTAATGCATTTTTATTCAGCATGACAAAGGCTAAGATTTTAACACTGATAGCAGAGATCTTGCCTAAACATCAAACTGTAGACAGTTGATAAATAGATAAATTAGAAAATCAAGGGTTGTAATTAGTAACTACTCTATTTGTAAGGACACAGCATTTTTACCCCATTTCTGGTGGATTTTAGACTGGTCTAAATTGAAAGATGGCAATTTCAAATTGCACTAGTATTGGGTAGAAAATGTGAAAAAAATGAGAAATTGCTTGTTACAAGTAATTTCTCCTTTTCCCACAAAGTTTTCCATGATTGAATTTTTTGAGTATGTCAGAAAGCGCCATAGTGTGGTGCTGTGTTAATTGACTAATACCCTAGAAAAGTTGTACAATTTCAAACCTATTACCACTCTACAAAATGTTAGGCTGGTCTAAATTCAAAGAAGTTGCAGACAAGCAGATTTAGTCGATGAAATTTTAAATTTTTCTGCCTTTTTGGCTAGAAAACATTTAGGATAATGAAGAAATTGCTTGTAACAAGCAATTTCATCATTTTCCAAAATGTTATCTATAGCTTAGTTTCTTTGGGGCGTCAAAAAGCATCAACCAACAACAATTTTTTTTTCAATTTGAATGAAACAAATACACTTGTAATGTTCTTGTAATCTCAACAGAATTATCCAATGGACTGGTCCATTAAGCCTCAAATGTACACCCTATCTTTATAAACTTTAGCCACCTGACTAATGGCCAGAGGGTCGACTGTTTTACTAGTGGCTAGTGTGATCTCTGACAGATTACAAGTGCATTGTAATATCAAAATGTCCATCAGTCAGAGCATTTATTTTATAGCACACCATTATGTATTTGGTAATAAAATGGAATATTATAGTGTAAAATGTTTTGGAGACATTTAGACTGTGTGGATTTCTTGAGATTTTTTTGTGATCTATTTCGGATAGCAGCTTTTTTTTTAAAGTGATGATCTATACTGATTATAAATGGCAATTGAATAAAAGAAAAAACACAATGAAAATAAAAAGAAGAAATAATTCAATGAAAAATGAATTAAAAAATGAAAAATAAATTACATGAGTTAAGTGTGGGAATTTTTTTTTATAATTAACCCCTGTCATGCTGAGCCTATTTGGGCATGAGGTCTTGACAAGCTAGAATTGTTTATACAATCAGTTTTCAAATGAAATATTGACCTACAGTCAGTTCTAGTCCTTTGATTTAAGTGCAATTCTAAACAGAATTTTATTCAGCATGACAAGGGTTAACAGATCATAATCTCAGAATTTATGGAATGAAACAAAACTTTAGTGATGCCCCTTCCGACTGGATTTATATGCTCTATTTGAGCTTCAACTTGTTTTGATTGTGACTCAAAAAATTTAGAAAAAAGCTTAACCCATTACCAGAAAATCAGCATTTTTTGTAGAAATATAGCTATTGAAAACATTGTTAGAAAAGAAGAAATTCCGTGTAACAAGCAATTTTTTTAACAATGTTTTCTTACTCATATTGCCCTTATTTCTAATTTAAAAAAACTTAGTTTTGTCCTCAGCACTCTCTTTCAATTTGGGCTAATGATATACATGCAGTCCTGAGTGTACTTTTACCTCTTGTCATGCTGAACCCGGAATATTCCTGTATTAGCAGGAGGAATTGACTAAGATTAGACTGTGAATTATGTCTACTCTGCCTATGGGTCACTTTCAAGCAGCTGCTGGGAGCATTTAATAGGAGAAATATGCTGAATACACGTGGAATTAACCCATTTGCACACAAAGACATGGATTTTTCAAATTTCATCAACTCTAACAAAATATCACTTGCAACTTCTTTGAATTTGGACCAGTCTAAAATTACGTCGGCTGGTATTGGGTTAAAGATTTTTCTCTTCTCATTTATTTGTATGACTCATTTGTTGTGTCCATTTTCTAGTGGTACATGCCCTGTCCTAGAGGGCTTTAAACTAAAACATGGATAATGTCTCACAATGACAGGTGATCATGTCACATTGCCTACAGTGCTTAACCAATTACAACATTGCAAACTTTTAGACTGGTCCAAATTGAAAGGAGTTGCAGACGACAATTTCAAGCTTGTGAATTTTTTTTTATCTTTTTATTTTTCTGGTAAGAAACATCATGGCTAAAGTAGAAATTGCATGTTACAAGCAATTTCTTCATTATCAACAATGTTTTCAAAAGCTTTTTTTTTCTTGGGGGCGTCTAAAAGCGTCATTGTGTGTGGGAATGGGTTAACCTTTTATATGCTGACTAAATTTGTTATCAGAACTGCATTAAAATCAAAGGACTTAGAGCACTTGAAGCAGTCGTTTTTCTTCAACTCTCTGTTTAACCCATTCCCACACAAACTTGCATTTTTATGCCAATCTGGAAAAAAGCTTTGGAAAACATTGAAGGACATGAAGAAATTGTTTGTGACAAGAAATGTTTTCATAATCTAGAATGTTTGCTGCTCTAAAAGACAAATATGTTCAAGATTTCATCAACTAAGAATTGTTATCTGCAGCTCCTTTGAATTTGGACTAGTCTAAAATTCCATTAACTAGTACAGGTTTGAAGGAAAAGATAGGTGGTGTAGACCAAGATTAGACTGCAAGAATGTGCAGGCTGTTCTTGTTCTATACCTTCTGCTAATATAGGAAATTACTGGACCTCGGCATTATAAAGGTTAATTTGTTCTCTTCTCATTCTTCATAAAAGCAAGTTTTCGATGCTTCAGTCAAAGTTAGTGTTCAGTGTAGGAGAGATAATGAAATCTGGAGACATTTTTTTGTGAGATGACTGCTACCTTTATATACCTGTAGGAAATTCCATTGATTACACCTGGTGCCTCTTACAAAAGTTTTTTTCTTTCCTCTGTCAGGTAAAGGTATAAAACGAACAGTAAAATGACATAATTCTCTTACCCCATTCACACACAATCCTGCTTTTTTATCCCCCCCCCCCACAAGAAAAAATATGGAAAACAAAGTGCAAAATGAAGTATAGACAAAGAATTTTAAATATTTCATCAACTCAAATTCGTTGTCTGCTTCATTTTGAAATAAGACCTGTCTGAAATTATGTCACCTGGTAATAGATTAATTACAATTTTGTTTTTGTTTGTCAATCATAGCTCATAGTTACATCTAAACGTTCAAGGTCAAGGTCACATTTGAAGGTCAAAAATGTCCTCTCACCATCATTAAAGGTATGGTTGAGCTGCATGTTCTTACCTTAAAAAATGAGTATTGAGGAAATTGGCACCATTTGATAAGGGAATTTTGAGTAGTTTTTGCCTTGGTTTGAATCCTGCCTACGCTATACTTATTGGCTGGGTTCTGCTATAGTTGGGTTATTCCTTGCATTTTCAACCTCTTTTTTAAAAGTAATGAATCACAATTTACCAAAGGCCAACTGTAGACTTGTAGAATGCACTAGACCTGTTTCTGTATTAACTTGAATAAAGCAAATATTTTAACCGATTACCACACAGTCTAGTTTGTCGACACCAAAATGAAATATAGCTGTGAAAAATATTGTGTGAAAAAAGAGAAATTGCTTCCTTTTTTTCTACCCTATATGACACTAAGTCTTATTTATCAACTGTAAGCCACTTTTTACATTTGTAACTTTTACCTATTGGGCCAAACTTAAATTTTGTCATTTGGTAATGGAATGAATATATGTTCAGAAGCTTTATCACCAGTTTGGCAACAAAAATCTTGTAACTACCGCTTTCTCAAATTGCAGATTTTACATTTTTGTTGCCCACCTTTGATATGACATTTCTAGTATGATCAAGAAAGGGTTACGTAATAGATATACCTGTATCCAAACTGCTATCACCTGTGACTCAGGGATGCAGATTTTGGCAGCATCTATAACTGTCATAGTCTTCATTCATTTCGGAGGTTTTCTTTCGGTTGAGTGATGTATCACTCATTTTCGTAATTTAGGATTATTTACGTATGGGAAAAGTATTAGTTGTGCTACCACAGTGATGATGAAAATGGTGAATGTATGAAAAATGAAAATATTGCATCTTCATAACCAAAGCAAAACTAGCTTATTTATTTCCAAAAATTATTAGTTTAGATATCCTAAAGCAGACTGAAGTTACTTAAAGGCTAAAGATATAATTTAATTAATTGTCACACATTCCTGCGTTTTTTGTACTTAGAGAACATAGCTGAAGGAAACACTCTGTTAGAAAAAGAGGAATTGCTCTTTACATGCAATTTCCTCTTTTCCCACAGTTTTCTACCCTATGTGGCAAATGTCTTAATTGAGACAAGCTTGGAATTACCTATTCCCACACAATCTTTTTTTCTAGGCATCTCAAGGTAAGGATTTTTGAGAACATCATGGAAAAAGAAGAAATTGCTTGTTACATGCTATTTCTTCATTATCCAAGTTTCTGCCTGAAAAGACAAGGAATTTGAAAAAATCATCAACTAAACATTGGTGTTTTCAACATTTTTAGCTCAGCTGTTTTCAGAGAAAACCCGAGGTATTGCTGTAGCCTTGGTGTCATCGTCCTAGTCATTGTTGTTGTCGTGCAAAAACATTTTGTGATATTTCTGGTTCTACTAAAGGCATTCACTTGAAACTTAGAACACTTGTTCACTATCAAAAGAGCAACCTATACTATAAAGGGAGAAAACTTTTGATGCATTTTATCCACTATTCAGCACCCAACAACCAAGCGTAGGCACCCATAGGCGGTGCTCTTGTTGAATTTGGACCAGTCTATAACTTGACGTCTGGTAATGGGTTAACCTATATTAATTCTGTCATATTCTCTGTTACTGGTAAAAAGATTAAGTAATTGTGTTGTTAGTTGATTGACATTTTACTCGTAAGATAGAGTTTTCCGAAGCATCCTGTTGTAACATCAGTGTTCTTGGCAAGATCGTTGGACTATTTTAAACAATGGTTAATATTTCATTGTTACCACCTTTTCGTGTTGTTACCTTGTTTTGAAATTTCCTTTGCTTTTCCTGTGTGCTTTTCCAGTGTGCTTGATTTTATTTTGGTGAACTAAATGTCTTTTAAAACTTGCTCTCTATTCATAATGGTATTAATTGACCAAAAACTTGATTTAGAAGAGCACTTAAATCGTTCCCACACAACAAAATTTTAGACTGATCCAAAATAAAAGAAGCTGCAGACGATGGTTTCAATTTTATTTGTAAAAAAAAATTCGTCTTTTTTGATAGGAAACAAACAATTTCTTCACTATCCACAATATTTTACAAAGCTTTTTTCTTGAGGATCGTAAAAAGGAGGTATTGAGTGGGAATTAGTTAACCTTCTCCCAAATAACCATGCTATTTTACCCACATGAAGAAAAAAGCTTTGTAAACCATGGTGGGAATGAAGAAATTACTTGTGACAGGCAATTTCTTCATAATCCAAAATATTTTCTACCCAAAAAGGCAAAGATTCTTAAAATTTCAGCAATTGAAATTGACAACATCATCTTTCGAATCTGTAGACTGGTTGCCAGCCTCATTGATTGTATTAGATCTTGCTTTTTACGTGCCCTCTTGAAATGACCAAGGAAAACAATTTGAAATTGAAGAAATTGCTTGTTACAAGCAATTTCTTCATTTAAAACCCTGTTTTCTACCCATAAAGACAAATGTATTCAAAATTCTCTCAAGTTGAAATTTTCGTCTGCGGTTTCTTAGAATTTGGACCAGTCTAAAATTTTGCAAAGTGGTAATGGATTAACCCATTCCATTATGATAAAATTTTAGCCCAGTCCAAATTCAAAGAATTTGCAGACAACAATTTTAAGTTCATGAAATTTTAACAATTTTTGAATTATTTGGCAGAAAAAATTGTTGATATTGAGGAAATTGCTTGTAACAAGCAATTTCTTCATTTTCCACAATGTTTTCCAAAGTTTTTATACTGAGGGTCGTTTTAAAGCGTCATTGTCTGGGGATGGGTTAAAAATCTTCAATTCTGTAGCAGTTATCCCTATGTTTTGCTGATCAATGAGACCAGTTTGTTAGGTGTGAGGGACTTGTATCAGGAAATGAAATGTTAAGCAAGAGTGTAGCTTAGTTACTTTCAAACCCACACTCCCTGAGAGATTGCTCAAAACAGGATCTACTGTATATTATCTGAGATTTGAAAAAGAAGAGTTTGAGTTTGATCAATAATAGATATGCTACTATCATTTTCCAGAACAAAATTTGTTTATTTTAATCCTTTGCCTCTTTTACAAACTAACTTCTTAATAAACATCAAATTTTGTGTTTTGGTAGGACAGGATTTTATGGTACAAAAAGTTTGCTGAAAAACATAGATTAAACCATTACCAGATGACAAAATTTTAGACTGTTCTGAATTCAAAGAAGTTGCAGACAACAATTTAAAGTTGATGAAATCAATATATATCTTTGTCTTTTAGCTCAGCTGAGCACAAAGTGCCCTGGGTGAGCTATTGTGATTGGTCATCGTCCATCCGTCCATCTATCCATTCAGAGTTTTGATAATTGGTATATATTCCATCATCTATTGAGTCTCTACCAAAATGCTCCAAAGAATTACCATATTCTGAAAATTAGTCCCTTTCTGTGCAATCGCTGATTTTACATAGAAACAAAGAAGGATATCTTTGAAAATTGTCTCCACCTAAACCATTAGATCTAGAGCTTTGATATTTTGTATGAATCATCATCTATTGACCCTCTATCAAGATATTTCAAAGAATTACCATACTCTGAGAACTAGCCCTTTTCTGTGCAATTTCTGATTTTAAAAAGAATGAAAGAAGGATATCTTTGAAAAACTTCTCCTAAACTAATAGGCCTATAGCTTTAAGCCATTCCAACATAATGATGCTTTTATGCACGTCTCAATATAAAAGCTTTGGAAAACATTGTGGAAAATGAAGAAATTGCTTGCATCAACTTAAAAATGTTGTCTGCAACTTCTTTCTATTTGGACTAGTCTAAAATTTTATTGTTTGGGAATGAGTTAATGTTTGGTATGTATCAATGCCTTTTGACCCTCTACAGAAATATTTTAAAACCTCCGTACTCTGGAAAATAGCACTATATTGAAGGAACTTTGACAAACCAATCATTAAAGGCGAAAATCTTTAAATATCTTCTTCTCCAAAATAATTAAGCAAAGAACTTTGATATTTTGTATATAATGTAAAGCTTTGAGCCATCAAACTCAGGAGAGCAATATAGGACCATCATGGTTCTCTCGTTGAGATTTTAGACTGGTTAAACTATTAAAAGGGACTTGCAGTGGTGTAGAATAAGATCAAACAGCATGTATGTGTTGGGTTTTTTTCAATGCTGCTCCTGCAAAAGCAAGATTTTAATCATAGACCTATGTTGGATAGCAGCTGGAGGCTAGGAAAGGATGTGCAGGTACTGGTGTGAGAAATACCAGGAATCCATTGTTAGGTGCTCCAGCCCCCGCGATATAACTTAAAGATTGTTGAAAGTGGCGTAAAACCCCATTCTAACAAAAGCATGATTTTTCTAGGTTCAATATGACAAGGTTTAATGAGCTGGTGATTTGAAGTAAATGAATATAATTATTAACATTTTTTCTCTAAATTGAAATTTCCTCTTTTCAAAGAAGGCCTTCAACGTGATTGGCTCAAGGGAATGTTATCACCTGTTGAAATAATAGAAAGTTACATTACATGATATATATATAATAAAGCTGTAGTTACCACATTTTGCTTGCGCTCCAACAATATTTTCATAACCACATCAAGGGTTAATGGCAATACTGGTCTAAGTGTCTAAAATGTATAGACATTTAGAACAGTATCACAACTAGCCCTCTATATTTCTTGTTTAGCAATGATTGTCACTATGGAATGAATAATAGCATTTCTTTGGAATTAAGAAGGTTTTATGGTAACATTTGATAATACAAAACAGCTGTATGCTAGTTTTTGTAACATTTAGTGTGGATGCATGTTTCTTGCATAAGAGAGTTGAGAAGCACAACATAATAATTATAATCATCTCAAAAATTTGTGTGACAAAAAAAAAAATCTTAATTGAATTTGAAAAAGCTGTAAACTGTGTTTGTCACAATGTATGCATTATTTTACTTCAAATAACTGTTAATTTGACTCAATAAAGATCTTAGAAATTATCTATGTGCCTTGGAAATTGTAAACCTAATTTCAGAATTAGTAATAAAACTCAAACATCAGTTTATTTATAAATCATCAATTTATGCTCGAAACAGCTATATACCATATGTTAAAATTATAAAGGGATGCCTTAAAGTTTCCCATGAAATAGTACAGTGGAATCCTCTTAACTGCAACACGGATAATAGCAATTCACTGCTTAATAGCAACTTACTTTATGCACAAACATAAGATTTAAACAATTAGCTCCTTTTATTAGCAATTTCTGTTTAATTGCAACAATAGTGACAAATTGGTGTTGCTATTAACAGGATTCCACTGTATATACAAAAAGAAAAAAAGGTAGAGATGATGTTGAGAATAGAAGAAGCTAATACCCAATTACCATTTCAAAGGCTTGGTGCTTGTGTCCATACATTGTTGCAGTCAATATTTCGGTGTTTGTACAGTTTGGAAAATAACTACCAAAACTGGTAGAAAACATTCATAGAAAAGAAGAAATTGCTTGTATATTGTGTCATAATGTTTTTCCAAGTGACAATTATTCAGTATGTAAAAACATGGGATTGTCTGGGAATGGGTTCAGCTGATATTTACTGGTTTATTGAAAATGATGAAGGAAAAACAGTTTTAGCTTCAAGTTAAAAGGTTTGATCCAAAGCAGAAGTCAAGATAGTTTTGAGAGCTAAATTTTATGATAGATAGATAAACTACAAAACAAAAATCAATCAAGATACACGGAAAAAAAACTTGAAGTCTGGTATGTTAGTGTTTGCTAGCTGAGTGCCCTGTGAGTGACCATCAGAGTGTGTATTAACAAGTTTTGTGGACTGGATTTGTTTAACTCTCCAAAGTGTGACAAAATGTCTGCTAGTAAAGTGAAGTGCTATAGTTACATCTATAGACAATCCACTAACCCTTGTACAACATGTACGTCTCTTCAGCTGGAGCTTGAGCAGATGAAGACCAAACTAGAGAAGCTGGAAAAGGAGAGAAATGACCTCAAACAGCAGGCAGACAAACTGGAAAATAGGGTAAGTAATGGATTTACTCATTTGATGCTGGGATTTCTTAATCCATTCCAATGCCATGATGCTTTTTGACGCAACCCCCCCCCCCCCCCCCAAAAAAAAAGAAAAAGGCCATGGAAATATTTGCGGAAAATGAAGAAATTGCTTTATACAAGCCATTTCTTCGTTATGAACAATGTTTTAAATCCGAAATGATAAAGACCTTTAAAATTCCATTAAATAAAACTTGTCGTCTGATATTTCTTTCACTTTTGACTAGTCTAAAATTTTATCTTTGAATGGGTTAACCTATTCCCACACTTCAACGCTTTTTGATGCCCCTCAAGAAAAACAATTAGGAAAACATTGTGAAAAATGAAGAATTTGCTTGCAATATGCGATTTCTTCATTTTCCACAATGTTTTCTAACCAGTAAGTTTAAGTTATCTGAAAATTTCATAAACTTTTATCTGTTGTTTTCATCTCCTTTCAATTTGGACTATTCTAGAATTTCGTACGGTAAACGTTAAAGAAAAAAGGCTTTTGAAAACAATGGGGACAATGAAGAAATTGCTTGTAACAAGCAAGTTCTTTATTAAACACAATGTTTTCTACTCAATAAGACAAAGATTTTCAAAGTTTTAGCAACTTGAAATTGGTAACATCCCATTTCGTCTACTCCCATTTCGTCTACTGTATTTTTTTTGCCATGAGTCCCATTTCGTCTACTGTCCCAATTAGTCTACCGGGTTCGATTCCCGACGGCGGCACTCATCCTTTCCGACTATTTGTCTCTCACCAATGGGTCGATAATCGTAGACCTATGTGGGATAGCAGCTGGAGGCTAGGAAAGGATGTGATGGTAGTACTGGTGTGAGAAATACCAGGATTCCATTGTTAGGTGCTCCAGCCGCCGCGATATGACTGAAAGATTGTTGAAAGCGGCGTAAAACCCCATTCAAACAAACAAACAAACAAACCAATTAGTCTACTGTCCCAATTTGTCTACAATGGTTTCTTACATTAAGAATAATTACAAAATATTTTCAGCTTTTTGTATAATAAATTTTTAAATGAAATATTGAAATTATAGAATAAATTCTGTGTTAATGAAAAAATATAAGTAATTTAATCTGAAAAAAAAACTTATTTTCGTTTTAACAAGTAGTTATTTTATAATTTTGAAGTATTATAAAAAGAAAAGAAATTTACTGTATTGCCAAATTTCTTTACATTTTTAGCTCACCTGAGCACGTAGTGCTCAAGTGAGCTATTGTGATCGCCTTTCGTCCGGCGTCCGTCCGTCGTCCGTCGTGCGTCGTGCGTCGTGCGTCGTCCGTCAACAATTTCTTTAAACGACATCTCCTCCCAAACCACTGGGCCAATTTGAACCAAATTTGGCAGAAATGTTCCTTAGGTGGTCCCCTTCAAAAATAGCTAAAAGAATTGAAATCCGTTAAAAACTCTGGTTGCCATGGCAACAAAAGTGAAATTTTAAAATAATCTTTAAAAATCTTCTTCTCCTGACCCAGAAGGCGTAGAGCCTTGATATTTTGCATGATGCATCAGTATATTGACCTCTTTCAAAATAGCTAAAATCATGATCCTCGGGTCCCCAGGGGCGGAGCCCCGGGGGGGGGGGGGTTTATATAGAAATAAAGAACGATTTTTTAAATGACATCTCCTCCCAAACCACTGGGCCAATTTGAACCAAATTTGGCAGAAATGTTGCTTAGGTGGTCCCCCTTAAAATAAGATAAAAGAATTGAAATCCGTTGAAAACTCTGGTTGCCATGGCAACAAAAGTGAAATTTTAAAATAATCTTTAAAAATCTTCTTCTCCTGACCCAGAAGGCGTAGAGCCTTGATATTTTGCATGATGCATCAGTATATTGACCTCTTTCAAAATAGCTAAAATCATGATCCATGGGTCCCAAGGGGCGGAGCCCCGGGGGGGGGGGGGGGGTTATATAGAAATAAAGAAAGATTTTTTAAATGACATCTCCTCCCAAACCACTGGGCCAATTTGAACCAAATTTGGCAGAAATGTTGCTTAGGTGGTCCCCTTCAAAAATAGCTAAAAGAATTGAAATCCGTTAAAAACTCTGGTTGCCATGGCAACAAAAGTGAAATTTTAAAATAATCTTTAAAAATCTTCTCCTCCTGACCCAGAAGGCGTAGAGCCTTGATATTATGCATGAAGCATCAGTATATTGACCTCTTTCAAAATAGCTAAAATCATGATCCTCGGGTCCCCAGGGGCAGAGCCCCAGGGGGGTGGGGTTTATATAGAATTAAAGAGTGATTTTTTAAATGACATCTCCTCCCAAACCACTGGGCCAATTTGAACCAAATTTGGCAGAAATGTTCCTTCGGTGGTCCCCTTCAAAAATAGCTAAAAGGATTGAAATCCATTTAAAACTCTGGTTGCTATGGCAACAAAAGTAAAATTTAAAATAATCTTTAAAAATCTTCTCTTCCTAACCCAGAAGACGTAGAGCCTTGATATTTTGCATGATGCATCAGTATATTGACCTCTTTCAAAATAGCTAAAATCATGATCTTCGGGTCCCCAGGGATGGAGCCCCGGGGGGGGGGGGGTTATATAGAAATAAAGAATGATTTTTTTAAATGACATTTCCTCCCAAACCACTGGGCCAATTTGAACCAAATTCGGCAGAAATGATGCTTAGGTGGTCCCCTTCAAAAATAGCTAAAAGAATTGAAATCCGTTAAAAACTCTGGTTGCCATGGCAAGATAGGTGAAATTTTAAAATAATCTTTAAAAATCTTTTCCTCCTGACCCAGAAGGTGTAGAGCCTTGATATTTTGCATGAAGCATCAGTATGTTGATTCTTACAAAATATGTAGCTAAAATCATGATCCTCGGGTCTCAAGGGGCCGACCCAGGGGGGGGGGGAGTTATAGGCATGAAGCATCAGTTCACAGACTTCTTTCTTATGTCTGAAATTATAACCCATGGAAAAAGTTTTTTCCTTCTTTCAAATCAGCACTTAAGCCTTAGAATTTGTAATTTAGACTTGGATCCCCAAGTTCATAGTGTTTATATGTAATTGTGGCCCACTTGTTTCATAATCCTAACCTTAACATGAAATTAGACTGTTGAAAGAAAAAGAGCCTTTATCTCAGGTGAGCGCCCCAGGGCCAATGGCCCTCTTGTTATAATAACTTTAAATGTAAATATTATTCTCGTGATTGTAGACCTCCATTTGTCATTATATTTCTATCTTTAAGGAGAAATGCCATTATAAATAAGATTTAAATCCAATAGGTACAGGTGTGAAAAGGCAAATTAACAAATGCCATACAGGTAATCCATCTTCTCAACACCTTAGTCTGAAAATGTGTGAAATATATCGGTGTTGTAAATTTGCATGTTTGCCCTTATGGAGGAACAAGCTCCATGCGTTTCAAGAAAGGGTTATAGGGTAAGATCAAGGATCATATGTTTCTTTGATACAAACCCCCTACTGGGAGTGTCACCAAGACTAACTTCCATAGGAAGAAGTATTACATAATGTCTACTAGTTGACCCTCAGATATTGCATAATAGAACCAGACCTATGCTCTTGCAGGTGTCAGGTGGTCTGAGTCTTCAATGAAAGAAATTTTCTTTTACTCCATCTTAGCATTCTAGAACTAGTAAATGCTAATTTAGGTATTCTATAGAAATGCATTTTATGCAATTTAGTCTAAAAACGTGTTAACTGTGGAATTTTACTGTCCAAGATTTGACATATTGCAACAACCCAAAATGGACAGTCTGTGAGAGTCTAAGATTTCTCCTTTTCCCACATTGTTTTGATTAGACAGGTAAACCTGACCATTAATCTCATAATCATATGATTTGAGCAGATCATTCAGATTTAAACTGTATAGCCAAATTTAAATTCATTAGGGAATAGAAATCAACAAATGATTGTGGTAAAGATGATCCTAGCACACTGTTCCTGGTCTACACTATTTAATGCGGATCAATATTAACCGACATTGACTAGCTTATTTGATATAAGTTACAGTTTCAAAAGCATATTATTGTTAGCATTTCATTTATCAGGTTATTTTTATTAGCTGCCATAAATACATTAATTTATGTCCCTGGTTCGGGCTGCACAATAAAATACAGTATAGCCCGTCTGCATTTGGTATTGTGTACTGGATGGGTTGTGTATTCCTGGGATAAATAAAATAACTGCTTATTTGTAGCTACCTTATCACTGATTGACCCTCTGCTATGTATGGAATATACAGTATCCCATATAGACCTTTATCATTAATGGACTGACCAGATTAATTAGAAAGGTGTGAAAAGGTCATTAGGCAAGTGCCATACTTTTTGATAGCTATGCATACTAATCAGCGATTAGATTACTATATGAAAAGAAGTTTGATGCAGGAATTTGCAGCAATGTGAAATTTGGACAGAATGTTGCTTGGTTTACATTGTAATAATGATCTTCTTAAACAATGTGGAAAAAGAAGCATTTGTCTCTTCTTTGTAAGTGCACATTGTTTGTCTGTTGGTTTGATTATCATTTTCATATTCTAATCTGAGATTTTCTAGAGTCTCTGAAAGAGTTTTGTAATTTTGTCCTTTTGATTTACTGCACTTAGTGACCATTCTTAATGTAGTAAATTAATGTCACAAAATACTAATTTCTTTATATTGTGAGTAAAGTGGTCATGCTTAGGCTTATGTTGATGGTATTATAATGTAGACTATGAATATAAAGTCAGACTGAAGATTGGAATCATGCTTTTAAGGATTTTGACTTTGTTACATTTCCCTGATTGTGTGTATTGGAATCAAGGTGACCAAGTGCAAAGTAGGTGGAGCTATTAATCTGCAGAGTGTGTCAATTAAAACCTTGCATAATTAGGCATGGTCATCTTTTGACAGTTAATCCAATCAGAATGGATTCTGGGAGGTTGCTGAAACTTGTTGAAATGCTGGCCAGCCAATCAAGTTCCATGGAATCTTCCAGAACCCTGATCAGGTTCCTATAAAAAGAGCTGCAATTCCCCATATCTGGACTCTGGAAGCAGGATTTTGGGATTTTAATAACTTAACTCTGTGCTAAATTTCTCAAAATTAATTAGTTATTTTCTAATTATGAGTTAGATCTGGTATGAAATAATTGACAGATATTTTTGCGGAAATTTGAGGTCCCCTCTGGACAAATTCAGTAGACACTTTGGAATACTGTCTTCTTGCAGAGTCATTTGCAAAATATGCAAGTACTTTGATTATTTGGTAATCAAAGAATTAAAGACTTTCATATTTTACATCTTAATGTAAATAGTTTTATAGTCTTTTAAAATAGTTTGTAGTATTTGCCAATTAACTTGTGAAATTAAACCATCACCTTATGAAATTTTTGAACACAACAAATTGTCTTACAGTATGAATTCCTAATTTTACCAAATATTCTAAAACTTGTGATTTGAACACAATCGATTATTGACCTTGATAGCTATTTTCATTTTGGACTTATAACTTAATTCACTTGTTTACCGGCATTTTCATGTTTCATTAAAGTACAATTCAATTCTAGAATTAAATAGTTTTTATTTTATTCAGTTTCATCCTTTAAGGTTCTGGCTACCTTTTTTTTTAAACAGCCAGTGGTGTCATCCTGACGTATTTGCTTTGACTTGAATCCAGACTGGGCGTTTATTGCATTTTTCTTCCTTTTATAAGAACCCGCGTCCAGTAGACCCCGTCTCCTGAGTGTGTTGTAGTCGCTGGAGACAGGTTTACGACAAAATGGTGTCTAAAAGTGGGATCCAGTTTTGCGTCAGTGTTTCACACTCACGACAAAATTGGTGTGTATAAATTAGGTTCGAAGTTTTGTGAGTTTTTATCAATTTACGACAAATCGGTTTTCTAGATGGATTCAAGTTGTATCTGACCATTTCTGGAGATTTGAATATTTTCTTTATAGTCATCCTTTTTTTTTTTTTGAAATTCAGTTTCACGCTGATCATTAAATTATCTATAGCTACCTTGCCAGCTTAATAAAGTATATGGGACAGATATTTGTAGAAAATGTCAGATTGCATTCTTTCAAAATTTCTTTTGTTGAGAAATTCTATAGTGCAGGTAATTTCAGAGAGCCCGGCAATTAGGGGCACTGAGATTATAATATTGCAATGACATCTTCAAGACAACATAGAGAACAGAAAGCTGATTACAGTTGATCTGATTTCTGTATTTGCACTTTGCATATAATTTTTGGTTGCTAAATTTTTATTTCAGACTGGTGTCAGTCCATATCAGAATCTGACAATTTAAATATTATGTTTATATCCTCAGGTTTATTTCACAAGTTAAGACATTTTCTAATTTCAATATTTCAATACTACTGGGTGCGTGATTAATAAATCTGAGTCTGAAACATAATTGCTTTGCATTTTGACTTATCATTGTTTGTTAAAATTTGATATTTTTGCACTTGCCTTCTTAGAGAATCATTTTGTTAAGTTTTGCACGGAAGACAAAATTATTACAATCATCTACCTGCTTCCCAATTCATGTTGAAAGTGATTCATGAATAAAAGAAGACCCATGGATACCAATGCCAATTGAGAAACTTTAATATCACAAGGTTGTTAAAGAGAAGTTTAAACATCAGAGATGAATGAAGTACTATTGTAAAAGCCATACATTAGCTGTTTCAAGTATGGAAGTTTATATGCAAGATTCATCTAGTTGTGAAACTTTAGACCAGGATTCAGAGTGGATCCACAATGACTATCCCTCAACTATATTATTTGAAGGTAAACCTGACACATGGGAGCCATTTCTTATGCAAATGAAATTGTTAAGAAGACATTACAAATGGACTAATGAGGATTTTAAGGTGCATCTCATACTCTCACTGGGGGGAAAAGCATTATCATTTATTGCATCACTACAAGCAGAGGAGTGTGATGATGTTGATCAGCTAATTAGTACAATATCTAAACATTTTGCGCAGTGTTCGATACCTAGAACCAATAGGATTAACCTGCAACATGTTAAGATGGACTGTACTGAAACTTTACAGCAATACTGTGCTAGAGTTCAAATTCTAATGTCTAGAGCATACCCTGGACTAAAAGGGACAACTATATACGATGAACTTTCAGTTGAAAACTTTTTGAAGGGACTAAAAAATAAGCATATTGCTTATGAAGTGTTAACTAAGAACCCTTTAACTATTTCTGAAGCAGTTGATATGGTAGAATGGCATGAAGCATGTCAACAAATGACTTTAGGTCAAACTAAAAGCCATACTTTGTGGAAAAATGAAAATTGTGAAAATGACAGAATGGTATTTGATGAAACAAAGAAGCAATTTAGCACAACACTTTCAAATCACCTAAAAGAAGACAAAGTACGAAGACTAAAAAAAAGTCGCAGATCTTTGGACTTTGTAAAGTGTTACACCTGTCAAAAACAGGGCCATATTTCGCCTATGTGCCCAGAGGAATCAACCAAGATGGGCAAACCCAAGAATATACCTGACTAGCCAGTGTTTACCACTGTTTCGTTGTTCAGTGAACATGGGTGTGCCTTCTTAGTCACCATGAAATAAAATTTTCTACTATAGTGAAGTTAAAATGAAAGATGTGAAATCAATATTTTATCAATATCGCAGATCTACTACAATGTTGTTCAAGTGCTAGAAGTCTACAAGAGAATAATGTGTTTTATAGTTATGGTGTATTGAGAAAGCGTTATATCGAAAACATTGTGATTAGGTAACCATTCTGATGCTGTATGGAGGAAGAAGAGCCACTTTGGTGATCTAACTTTTCCATGTGACATCATGTGAGCGAGTTTTGATGGGTAGGTCTGACGTATCAAATCCAGCCTGCCACTGTGATGATAGGGCTGATGTAGGGAACCCAGTCTTTCACAGGAGAGAATACGACTGATAAGTGCTGATGTATCAAATCCAGCTTATCACTGTGAGTTAGGGAGCTGATGTATGGAATCCAGCTTTTCACAGGAGTGATTGAACTGACGAGTCTGATGTATGAAATCCAGATAGTCTTGAGAGATAGAGTAATAGGTCGGATGTTTTTTCCCGGTAATTACGTGTGAGAGAGTGTTTTATTAAATTTCATTTTGTATTTGTAAGACTGAACTACATTCATAGTATATTGAAGAAGTTATATACTGTGTAGCACATTGTTACATCTGCAATATACCCAAAAAATGGTTACAGGACGAGTCCATAAGTTTATCGCATTTTTGTCTTGTTCCAATAACATTTAAATTGATTGGTTGAACACTTACCTTTCTCTATGTTCTTGGATGTTTTAAGACAAGGTAGTGATTCTCTGTTTAAATTGGATATTGACTTGTTTTCAATACAGCATTGTTGCAATACACAAATTGTACTAATTGATGAGAGAACCTAAGATATTGTATTGCTATTGAAGTAATGAGTTTGTTGAAGATTTTGTTTGAAACAAAATGAATGATTTCTTGACTTTTGTTTGAGTAATTATATTTGTGCCATAATGAATTTGCAATATTTTGGTGCTGTCTACTGTATATATAGATTGAACACTTATCTGTATCAGGCAGTATTAATTGCATTTTTTTAAATGGAGGCCTAGTGTTTCTGCACTGATTGATAATACTTGGTTACATTCATAGCATATTGAAGATGTCATATGCTGTGTAGCCTAGCATTATCCTATCAGTGATTTGGTAGAGTGATTTAGCGAGTCCCATGATATGCAAAAGCTATAATTGGCATTGACTGGATAGGATGGTATTTCGAGAATCAGTCAATTTGAGTTATGCACATTTATTTGATACAGATACTTTATTCGTGAAATTCAAATTGCCATATCTAAACCATTAATAGTTTAAATTTCAAGTGTTATCCAACTTATTTCTAAGAATCATCATGGTTCATAGGACACGCTCTGTTTGCTATTCATGTATCTATATCGAGTATTGATTTGTATTGTATTGAATCTGAATTATTGGTTAGGCTGATCTTACAAGATTATATTTTAAAAAAGAATAGATAAACATTCTTTCAGTTCCTTAATTTCTTAGGTAAAACTTTGCTTTTGAAATTCCGGGGCGGAATTAAATGTCTCTTGTGGAAGATCCATTCTTTTTCCATGGGGGGAACAGTGTTGTAAATTTGCATGTTTGCCCTTATGGAGGAACAAGCTCCATGCGTTTCAAGAAAGGGTTATAGGGTAAGATCAAGGATCATATGTTTCTTTGATACAAACCCCCTACTGGGAGTGTCACCAAGACTAACTTCCATAGGAAGAAGTATTACATAATGTCTACTAGTTGACCCTCAGATATTGCATAATAGAACCAGACCTATGCTCTTGCAGGTGTCAGGTGGTCTGAGTCTTCAATGAAAGAAATTTTCTTTTACTCCATCTTAGCATTCTAGAACTAGTAAATGCTAATTTAGGTATTCTATAGAAATGCATTTTATGCAATTTAGTCTAAAAACGTGTTAACTGTGGAATTTTACTGTCCAAGATTTGACATATTGCAACAACCCAAAATGGACAGTCTGTGAGAGTCTAAGATTTCTCCTTTTCCCACATTGTTTTGATTAGACAGGTAAACCTGACCATTAATCTCATAATCATATGATTTGAGCAGATCATTCAGATTTAAACTGTATAGCCAAATTTAAATTCATTAGGGAATAGAAATCAACAAATGATTGTGGTAAAGATGATCCTAGCACACTGTTCCTGGTCTACACTATTTAATGCGGATCAATATTAACCGACATTGACTAGCTTATTTGATATAAGTTACAGTTTCAAAAGCATATTATTGTTAGCATTTCATTTATCAGGTTATTTTTATTAGCTGCCATAAATACATTAATTTATGTCCCTGGTTCGGGCTGCACAATAAAATACAGTATAGCCCGTCTGCATTTGGTATTGTGTACTGGATGGGTTGTGTATTCCTGGGATAAATAAAATAACTGCTTATTTGTAGCTACCTTATCACTGATTGACCCTCTGCTATGTATGGAATATACAGTATCCCATATAGACCTTTATCATTAATGGACTGACCAGATTAATTAGAAAGGTGTGAAAAGGTCATTAGGCAAGTGCCATACTTTTTGATAGCTATGCATACTAATCAGCGATTAGATTACTATATGAAAAGAAGTTTGATGCAGGAATTTGCAGCAATGTGAAATTTGGACAGAATGTTGCTTGGTTTACATTGTAATAATGATCTTCTTAAACAATGTGGAAAAAGAAGCATTTGTCTCTTCTTTGTAAGTGCACATTGTTTGTCTGTTGGTTTGATTATCATTTTCATATTCTAATCTGAGATTTTCTAGAGTCTCTGAAAGAGTTTTGTAATTTTGTCCTTTTGATTTACTGCACTTAGTGACCATTCTTAATGTAGTAAATTAATGTCACAAAATACTAATTTCTTTATATTGTGAGTAAAGTGGTCATGCTTAGGCTTATGTTGATGGTATTATAATGTAGACTATGAATATAAAGTCAGACTGAAGATTGGAATCATGCTTTTAAGGATTTTGACTTTGTTACATTTCCCTGATTGTGTGTATTGGAATCAAGGTGACCAAGTGCAAAGTAGGTGGAGCTATTAATCTGCAGAGTGTGTCAATTAAAACCTTGCATAATTAGGCATGGTCATCTTTTGACAGTTAATCCAATCAGAATGGATTCTGGGAGGTTGCTGAAACTTGTTGAAATGCTGGCCAGCCAATCAAGTTCCATGGAATCTTCCAGAACCCTGATCAGGTTCCTATAAAAAGAGCTGCAATTCCCCATATCTGGACTCTGGAAGCAGGATTTTGGGATTTTAATAACTTAACTCTGTGCTAAATTTCTCAAAATTAATTAGTTATTTTCTAATTATGAGTTAGATCTGGTATGAAATAATTGACAGATATTTTTGCGGAAATTTGAGGTCCCCTCTGGACAAATTCAGTAGACACTTTGGAATACTGTCTTCTTGCAGAGTCATTTGCAAAATATGCAAGTACTTTGATTATTTGGTAATCAAAGAATTAAAGACTTTCATATTTTACATCTTAATGTAAATAGTTTTATAGTCTTTTAAAATAGTTTGTAGTATTTGCCAATTAACTTGTGAAATTAAACCATCACCTTATGAAATTTTTGAACACAACAAATTGTCTTACAGTATGAATTCCTAATTTTACCAAATATTCTAAAACTTGTGATTTGAACACAATCGATTATTGACCTTGATAGCTATTTTCATTTTGGACTTATAACTTAATTCACTTGTTTACCGGCATTTTCATGTTTCATTAAAGTACAATTCAATTCTAGAATTAAATAGTTTTTATTTTATTCAGTTTCATCCTTTAAGGTTCTGGCTACCTTTTTTTTTAAACAGCCAGTGGTGTCATCCTGACGTATTTGCTTTGACTTGAATCCAGACTGGGCGTTTATTGCATTTTTCTTCCTTTTATAAGAACCCGCGTCCAGTAGACCCCGTCTCCTGAGTGTGTTGTAGTCGCTGGAGACAGGTTTACGACATCGGCAACAAATACCAATATTTGATACAAATTTTGGTAAAAAGTGTAGAATTCAAATTTTTAGGTAAGAAAAAAGTTTGTTTGAATGGAATGGGGTTTTACGCTGCTTTCAACATTCTTTCAGTTATATCGCGGCGGCTGGAGCACCTAACAATGGAATTCTGGTATTTCTCACACCAGTACTACCATTACATCCTTTCCTAGCCTCCAGCTGCTATCCCACATAGGTCTACGATTATCGACCCATTGGTGAGAGACAAATAGTCGGAAAGGATGAGTGCCGGCGTCGGGAATCGAACCCGGGACCTCGAGATTGAAAGTCCGACGCGCTACCAACTGCGCTATGAAAGCAATATCATTCAAAACTATAAAAAAGAATAAAATCCAAAATGTAGACGAAATGGGACTTCTGCGCAAAACAGGGGTAGCGAAATGGGACTAGTGCGCAAATTTGTAGACGAAATGGGAGGAGACGAAATGGGAGTAGACCAAATGGGACTAAACCTTGAAATTGTCATGTTCAACTTCTTTGAATTTTGACCAGTCTAAAATTATTGTCATCTGGTAATGGGTTATTTTAACATTACCAGAAGATTAAATTTTACAACAGCCAAATTGAAAGAGGATAAAGCCACATTGCTTTTAAATTGAAAAAGTTACTGTCATAGAGAGTAGAAGACTTGAGAAATTGAGAAATTGCCCTAAATGGTTCTCCTTTTCTCACATTCACTTCCTTAGCATTTTTCATCAGCCTATCAAAATGAGGTCAAACAAAGAGAATATGATATATTCAATACATATTTCTTTAGTTTTATGATTCTTCTCAGATCAAGACATGCTATCATCCTGTCAAAGTTCATGTTGAAAAGCAGATTTTTCGATTTTACATCATAGATACACGTATCTTAAGTTACAGATTTTGTAAGACTTACTTCTAAATGAATTTATTTTAGGAAGAAAATACATTTGAACAAGAAATTATAACATTTTTAGTTACTTTGATATTCTGACAAGCAAGTATTTTAAGGATCAACAAGATTTTGCTGGCTACCTTACCAAGAGTTGATTTTCAAAATTCAATCCTATGTCAGAAAGTCATAATAAAGTATAAGTCATTCAGTTTTGAAAATCTGTTATTACACAATGCCTCATTCTCTGAACAGGTGGTTGAGCTTACAGCTGACCTGGCTGAAGAAAACACTACAGCCACACAGGCCTCTGAGATGCTGGAAACAGAAAGTGCTGAACGAATGAGACTGGAGAAGGAACTGAAAGATATCACAGTATGTAAATATACAGGGGTTTATGTGTTTTGTCATGACTTCTGAATCATCTGCACCCTAAGTGATTTGTATATAAATACAGGGGACTATATGTATTCTGTCAAGACTTTCAAATTAACCGCTGCCTAAGTACTCTATTCATCCTATCTAAATTTTTGTTTGTATGGGGTTAACGCCACTTAAACAGTATATCTCAGATGTATTGTGGTGACTTGTGCCCCTGACCATGACTTGTCATTTTCACACCTGTCCATGAAAAACATTTGATCCAAGCCACCAGCTTTTCTCTTTGTAAATATAACAAAGATTTTTGTCATACTACAAAGAATTAAATTCTATTCTAATCACATGACTGAGAGTGATATACTGTACATTATTTCTCTAAGTAGCCATTGTGGTGCTATGAACGAAATTTTTAATTGTGGCCAGTCGACTCTAGCTTCATCAGTTGCAAAATTGTCAGCTATTTTAAGTACACTATATAAATAATCAGGGGTCTATGTATTCTGTCATGGTTTGTAAATTATCAGCTATTTAACTACCCTATGTAAATATACAAGGGTTTATGTATTCTGTCATGGCTTGCAAATTATCAGCTATTTAACTACCATATGTAAATATACAAGGGTTTGTGTATTCTGTCATAGTTTGCAAATTATCAGCTATTTAAATACCCTGTGTAAATATACAAGGGTTTATGTATTCTGCCATGGTTTGCAAATTATCAGCTATTTAATTACTCTATGTAGATATACAAGGGTTTTTGTATTCTGTCATGGTTTGTAAATTATCAGCTATCTAACTACCCAATGTTTATATACAGGGGTTTATGTTTTCTGTCATGGCTTTCAAATTATTTGCTACCTAAGTTACCTATGTAAATATTGAATCTAGGACAATAGCCCCTCAGGACAAAATCCCCTTCTGTGTTTTTCGACAAGGCTGACATTATCCCCGTTCAAAATTAAACAGAGCGGACATTGTCTAGATTAAATTTGAAAAAGTTGGTATGAAACTGGAAAATGGTCTACTTCAATACACATTGAAAGATTGGTAAAAAAGAATGATACACAAAGATTGTATGGACCACCGATGCTATGTACATACAGCTCAGACAAAACTGTAGCTAAAATGTTTTGGTCTCATACCAACAACATGTATAAGAAAAAAAAATAATATCAAAAGGGTTCATAACACAGTTTGCATTTGGAATGTTCTAGCTTTTAAGGCGGATTTATATCTTTGACGGTCACAGAGAAGCTTTTACCATGCAGCTTCAAATAGTAAGAAGTTAACAAGAGTTTCATTTTAACCCTTTCCTGAATAAACCAAGGATTTACATCGCTGTGATTTTATACTAGAGAAAACATTGTGGAAAAAGATGAAATTGCTTGTTATAAGCCATTTCTTCTTTTTCTACAATATTTCTATCCTGCAGGTTGGTTACTTTTCAAATTGCACCCACTTTTAATTGTCGTCTGCAACTTCTTTGAATTTGGATAAGTCTAAAATTTTGAGCCGGTGGCAAAATTTTTGAATATCCCAGGCATCAAGGACAAATGCTTACAAATATTGATAAAGATCTCTTATCTTTAAATAACTGTGTTGTTACCTGATCAAACTCGATAGAAAACCATTATGAAGAAAATTTACAAGAAAAATAATTTTTGGAATACTGAAAGAAATGTTGTTTTTTTATCATATCCTAAAAACAGTCATTGATTTTATGGCCTTAGGCTAAAAAAAGAAACAGTTTGAAGACACTGTTCACAGATATTTTTGTTTCACTATTGTCTGGTCAACAGTTCATAGTGAGAAAAGCTGCATAATTTACAAGAAAAAATTCAAAATAGTTAATGTACATTTATTTTGAGGCAAGGTAACAATTAAAAGTGAAATATGCAACATTTATATAGGAGATCAGATACTAATGATTAAAGCTAAAATGTGAAAAAAATAAAGGAACAGTTGTTTAAACAAAGTATTATTAAAAGTTGATATGATTATAAAACTTATGGGATATTGCAGGGGAAGTACAATGCATTACGTAGGAACCACGAGAAGCTAGAAATGGAGACAATGCAACTCAAATTGTGGCAGGCCGAAACTGTGGACGGGGAAATGGAAGAAGATGAAGTAGATGGTAGGCATTTATTGACCAATTAGATAATTCAATCAGTTGTGAGCTGTAATGCTTTCTCCAACAATGATGTATAACCATTTCTTTGGTGGTACTTGCACCACATAGCTCACCAATAATTTGTTTTTTTAGCTTCGACGGCTAAAAGCAGGTTAGCTATTGTCATGGTGTTGTGTCAGTCGTGCATCCGTCCACCTGTCTGTCTTTAGAAACTTATTAATTGATTTCAACAAAATTTTACAGAAATGATCTTTGGTGACCCCTTATCAGATTCCTTCAAAGAAATTTGATCTGATAAAAACATTGATTTAATTGGTGGAGCTAATTTACATATATGGTGAAATCTTTAAAAATCTTCTTCTAAGAAACCAGTGGATATATTTTTCATCCAAATTGTACAGGAATGATCATTGGATGACACTTTGTCAGATTCCTTCAAAGAATTATGATTGGATGAAAAAATGGCTTTAATGGGTAGGGGCTTATTTCCATATATGGTGAAAAATTTGAAAATCTTTTTCTCAGAAACCAACGCATGGATTTCAACCACATATCAATGGATTGATCCTTGAGAGATCCTTTATCAGATTTCTTCAAGGAATTTTCATAAGACAGAAAACATGGCTTTAATGTTTAGGGGCTTATTTCCATATATGGTGAAAGCTTTGAAAATCTTCTTCTCAGAAACCAGTGGATAGATTTCAACCAAACCTTGGTGTTGTTGTTTTTGGCGAAAATTTTGACATTTTGTGATATCTCTTGTTCTACTTCACTTGAAATTCGGCACACTTGTTCACTATCAAAGAGCAACCTACACTATCAATAGGGATAAATCTAGATGCATTTTCAGCTGAGCGTAGGCACCCGTAGGCGGTGTTCTTGTTTTCCTTTTTATACGCCCGTCGAAGACGGGACGTATTATGGGATCACCCGTGGTGTCTGTGCGTCCGGTTGTCCGGGCGTCCGGACGGTGTCCACTTCTTTGTCCGGAGCATAAGTCTGTCACCATAAGTCCGATTGACTTTAAACTTGGCAGTTATATTCTTCTCATCAATACGGAGTGAAGTGCACAAGAACCATAACTCTACCTGGCCTATTTTTGTAGTTATTGCCCTTTGTTGTTTTTCATACTTGATTCTTGTTCAGAGTATATCTCTAAAAGTATTATAGCTAGGATCATGAAACTTCATGGATGTATAGATCTCACCAAGGGGGAGTGCAGTGCACAAGAATCTTAACTCTACTTGGCCTATTTTTTGAGTTATTGTCCTTTGTTGTTTTTCATACTTGAATCTTGTCCGGAGTATATCTCTAAAAGTATTATAGCTAGGATCATGAAACTTCATGGGTGTATAGATCTCACCAAGGGGGAGTGCAGTGCACAAGAACCATAACTTTACCTGGCCTTTTATTTGAGTTATTGTCCTTTGTTGTTTTTCATACTTGAATCTTGTCCAGAGTATATCTCTAAAAGTATAATAGCTAGAATCATGAAATTTCATGGATAGATAGAGCTCACCAAGTAGGAGTGCAGTGTACAAGAACCATAACTCTACCTGGCCTATTTTTTGAGTTATTGCCCTTTGTTGTTTTTCATACTTGAATCTTGTCCAGAGTATATCTCTAAAAGTATAATAGCTAGGATTATGAAACTTCATGGGTGTATGGATTTCACCAAGGGGGATTGCAATGCACAAGAACCATAACTCTACCTTGCCTATTTTTTGAGTTATTGCCCTTTGTTGTTTTTCATACTTGAATCTTGTCCAGAGTATATCTCTAAAAGTATAATAGCTAGAATCATGAAATTTATTGGATGGATAGAGCTTACCAAGTCGGAGTGCAGTGTACAAGAACCATAACTCTACCTAGCGTATATTTTGAGTTATTGCCCTTTGTTGTTTTTCATACTTGAATCTTGTCCAGAGTATATCTCTTAAAGTATAATAGCTAGGATTATGAAACTTCATGGGTGTATAGATCTCCCCAAGGGGGAGTGCAGTGCACAAGAACCATAACTCTACCTGGCCTATTTTTTGAGTTATTGCCCTTTGTTGTTTTTCATACTTGAATCTTGTCCGGAGTATATCCCTAAAAGTATAATAGCTAGAATCATGAAATTTATTGGATGGATAGAGCTTACCAAGTTGGAGTGCAGTGTACAAGAACCATAACTCTACCTGGCCTATTTTTTGAGTTATTGCCCTTTTTTGTTTTTTATACTTTGTTTGACAAAAAAAATTCATTCAAAATAACATCAGTTCTATTCAAACCCCTAGTTAATATTAAGCAGTGTGACGGGCGTATCTTGTGACAATTTGGCACCTTGTTGCTAATGTTAGGGCCCTTTGCTTGAAAATCTCTTTCATACATTATCTCTTAAACTAACATTTGATTTGAATTTCACATGCACTCACAAATATGTGTATATTTTATTTGGGTTTCTGTGTTACTTTTCTTGGAGTTATTGACTTTTGTTTAAAAAAAAGAAAAAGCTTTTTCCTGGTGACAAAATGTCCGTCAATACATTGTGCTCTTGAGGCCTTTTTTTGTTTATGATCAGAATGTTTGTATCCATTTTTATACGCCCCAAGGGTCGTATTATGTTATGGCCCCTGTTGTCCATCCGTCTGTCCCTCTGTCTGTCCGTCTGTCTGTCTATCTGTTAGCAATTTTTCTTGTGCGCAACTCCTCCTAAACTTTCAATGGGAATGAGCTTAAACTTGGCACAATTACTCCCCATGATGTTTAGTTGTGCATAAAACCTTTGAAATTCAAATTCCTCCAGTCATTCTTGAGTTATCTTGAATTATCTGCCCTAGAATTGAACGAAAATCACTGTTTATTGTGTGCACAACTCCTCGTAAATTATCAATGGGAATGAGCTGAAACTTGGCACAATTACTCCACATGGTGTCTAGTTGTGCATAAGACCTTTGAAATTCAAATTGCTCCAGTCATTCTTGAATTATCTTGAATTATCTGCCCTTGTATTGAATGAAAATCACTGTATTTCTTGTGAGCATAACTCCTCCTAAACTATCAATGGGAATGAGCTGAAACGTGGCACTATTACTCCCCATAATGTCTAGTTGTGCATAAGACACCTGAAATTCAAATCACTCCAGTCTTTCTTGAGTTATCTTGAATTATCTGCCCTTGAATTGAACGAAAACCACTGTTTATTATGTGAGCAACTCCTCCTAAACTTTCAATGGGAATGAGCTGAAACTTGCACAATTATTCCCTATGATGTCTAGTTGTGCATAAGACCTTTGAAATTCGAATCACTCCAGTCATTCTTGAGTTATTTTGAGTTATCTGCCCTTGTATTGAATGAAAATCACTGTATTTCTTGTGAGCACAACTTCTACATTCTGAATGGGAATGAACTGAAACTTGCTATAATGACTTTGTGTGATGTCTACTTGTCCTTAGGACTAGAATTTGTATGAAATGTCCAGTTGTTCCTGAATTATCTGCCCTTGACTTAATAAAATAGCTTCAATTTACATTTAAGTTTGTACAAAACTCCTACAATTTACATTTAACAGAATTTAACAGAAACTAGCCACAATGTATCTCTATGATTTTAGTCCGTCCGTCTGTCTGTCTGTCTGTCTGCTAGCAATTTTATGTGTGAAACGTGGCACTATTACTCCCCATTATGTCTAGTTGTGCATAAGACACCTGAAATTCAAATCGCTCCAGTCATTCTTGAGTTATCTTGAGTTATCTGCCCTTGAATTGAACGAAAACCACTGTTTATTATGTGAGCAACTCCTCCTAAACTATCAATGGAATGAGCTTAAACTTTGCACAGTTACTCCCTATGATATTTAGTTGTGCATAAGACTTTCGAAATTCGAATCTTTCCAGTCATTTTTGAGTTATATTGAATTATCTGCCCTTGAATTGAACGAAAAACAATTAATGTTTTGTATGCACATCTTATCCTACATTTTTCATGGCAATGGTTTTAAATTTAACAATGGTTTTCAAAGCTTTCATGTTTCTCAAGTGTATACAATATTATTCAGGTAACAAGATCTTTCTATTGATAAAATGCATGAGCTATCATTCAAGCTAACATAGCTGACAAAGCAGGGTTACTGACAAGCCTCTTCGGGCGTATATACGCCGCTCTGCGAAGCTCTTGTTTCAATAATTTGAAGCTGTTTGGGGGGTATTTCTTCAGTCTTAATGATTAATCCTTTATCAGACAACCATATTTTAGACTTGTTTAAGTCCAAAAGAACTTGCAGAAAACAATTTTAATTTTACCACTGCATTGAAGAAGAGGGGGGGTGTATTCGTTTACCTCTGACCATCCATCTGTCCTATAGCCTGAATCTTTTTCGTTTCATTTTCTCGGCAACTATGTATAGACTTGGGTCCTAAATGTTGCTTACCAAATTTAGGTCTAGAAGTTATTTCATGTTTACAACTTAGTTCTTTTCTGAAATGTCCTTGTATAGTGGTATATTTTCAGAGAGTTTTTCTTGGCAACTATTTATAGCATTGACTTGAAACTTGGTATAAAAGTTCTAGATAGTGTTTATCAAATTTAGGTCGATTAGTTATCTACTTCCTGTTTTATGACTGTTTTTCTTGTTGCATTTATTCAAAAAACTATTGTTACAATCACTTTCTTCATTGGCCGTAGATTTGCAAACACCAAAGACTATTATTGCGAAAATTCCATCAATAGAAATATGTTGTTTGCAACTTATTTGAATTTGGACTACTCTTTGGACTACTCTAAAGTGTTTTTGTCTAAGAATGGTTTAATTCAGAGTCTTTGTCATTTAGCTGTTTCAATAATATCAAATTAATACTTTTATTCTTGAATATTTTAGGAGGCATATACAAAGAGAGATATGACAAATTAAGAAGGGAGTTACAGTATACCAAAAAACAGCTACAACAACAACATGAAGAAGAAATGGATCAGGAGAGGAATGCCAAGAAACAAGTAGAAAAACGGGTAAGCTATACCGACGTTGATTTCTCATAATCTTTCCTCTTTTCTGAAATTTAAGACTGGTCCAATTCTAAAATGATGCAGATGACAAGGAAAATTGGATGCAGTTTGAATTTAAACCATCCTATGTGGTAGAAAATATTGTGGAGTATAAAATCCCAGATTTGTACAGGAAAGGGTTAACCCATTCCTTAGACTAAAATATAGACTAGTCCGGATTGAAAGAAATTGCAGGCAACAAATGAGAGTAAAAAATATTGTGAACAGAAATGCAAAATCAATTCTCTTTTTTTCCCCACAATGTTTTCGCCAGTTATTTCTCTTGAGCGTGTTAAAAAGTTTGATTGTGTCGGAATTCGTTAAAATGAGAAATATAACAGATATATATCCTTGTAAAGTAAAAGTTTTCATTACACAAAAAGAATTATTATAAGGTTATGCTTGAATCAGCACTTCTGCTTGTCTGAAAATTATCCAGCCCTTATGAAATCTCTGTTAAATTTAGATCAACATTAATACAGATTACACAGTTTTTGTCGAGCCAGCTTGCGGTGAGCAAGACATAGTTGTTAGTATGATAAGACAGTGTGTTAGTTAGTCCTTTAGTAAGTCCGTTATTCCTTCCATCCGTCCAAATTTTCTGGACAATTACTCCTACATTTATGGATAGATTTCAAAATTATGTGGCACAATTATTCTCCATCATGAGTAGATGTGCCATTTGAAAGAATTTTTTGGATAGCTTCAAGTTCAAGGTCACAGCTCAAGGTCAATCACTTAAATTGTCTGGACCATTTCTCCTACAATTATGGATAGATTTCAAAATAACTTGGCACAATTATTCTCCATCATGACTAGATGCGCCATTTGAAAGAACATTTGGATAGCTTCAATTTCATCGTCACAACTCAAAGTCACACTAAAATTGTGTTTGTCCAGAGCATTTCTCCAACAATTATGGATGGATTTCAAAATAAATTGGCACAATTGTTCTCCATCATGAGTAGATGTGCCATTTGAAAGGAATTTTTGGATAGCTTCAAGTTCATGGTCAAAGCTCAAAGTCAAACACTAAAATTGTGATACCTACAAAGTTTGCGGGCTAGACAGCAGTTGTCCTAGGACAACCATCTAGTAGTCAACTTGTATTGGCTTTATAAGAAGGGTGCTCCAAATATAATAATTGTGAAAATGTAATTGGTTTTTGAGCCTATACCAGACCTAAAATTTTTTAACAGAATTGTTCAACAAAAGTGATCAAAGTAAGTCAGTATTATATGTTTGTTGCTTTAATAGTTTGGAAAGTTACAGATATGTTGTGTTTTGTTTAACCCTTGTCATGCTGAACCCAGAATATTCCTGTTTTGGCAGAAGGTATAGGCAATGATCAGCCTGGACTTATGTGCAGTCTGATCTTAGCCTACACCTTCTGCTTGTCCCTTTTAAGCCAGAGTTGTTTTTTAGATAATTTTCAAATAGATTATTAACCCTCAATAGTCACATCCAGTACTCTCAGCACTTTGATTTGAATACAATTTCTGAAGATGATTTTATTCAGCATGACAAGGGTTAATCTTTGGAAAATATAACTATTTGTTTATTCAGATTCAATTGTTTATTTTTTGTTCATTGTGAGATATCTTGCCAACAAAATTTAATAAATCTCTTCATTCCTCCTCTGTGAAATCCCTAAGATGTTGTCCTTCTAGTAATTTTTAGCTCAGCTGTTTTCAGAGAAAACCTGAGGTATTGCGATAGACTCGGTGTCATCGTCGTTGTTGTGCCAAAACTTTGACATTTTTTGATATCAAGGGGGATAACTCTAGATGCATTTTGTGCTTTATCCACTATCCAGCACTCGATAGCCGAGATGCATTTTGTGCTTTTATCCACTATCCACTACTGGAGGAATTAAGAAAACCATTTTGTTCATCATATGCTCTAACTCAAGAATAGTTTGACCAAGGACTTTGAAACTTTTACACATATTTTCCATGATTCCAGAAGGTGTCTTCTTGTCTTGAGGTCATGTAGGTCAAATGTCAAGTTTACAACTTAACTTTGCATCAAAATTAGTGTCAATCTCTTTGGGGTGCTTCTTATATAACAAATTATTGGTGAGGTGTGGTTCCACTTTCTTTTAACTTTCCATTTTTATAAGTTGCGTATTTACAGCTCCATGAAGCTCTAGAAGATGCAGATGATGCTAGAAGACAGCTATCTTCAGCCAAGAAGAAACATCAGAAAATATTGTCAGAAATGCAAGACTCCAAGCTACACTTAGAGGAACAGATGTCTAGGAATAATGATCTAGAAAGGAAACAAAGAAAGTAGGTTTCCTAATACATGTACATGTACTTTAGAATTTTTTATTTTCCTGCTGTGATAAGATTGGAAATATTGTTTTACCCGAATCTTTTGTGTGTTTATTTATCCAAGAGTTAACCTTGGAACTTTAAAACTATTAACCAATTCCCAGATGTCGAAATTCTAAACTGGTTCAAATTGAAGACAGTTGCAGACAACAATTTACAGCTTGTGAAATTTTGGACTTTTTTATCTTTGATCTCACCAATAGGTGGATAATCGTAAACCTAAGAGGGAAAGCAGCAGAAGGCTAGGAATGGATGTAGTGAAATATACCAGGAATGTATTGATATGGCTTCAGCCAATATGACTGAAATACTGTTAAGAGTGGCCTAAAACCCAATTTAATCAATCAATAATCTTTGAGATAGAAAAAATTGTGGATAATCAATAAATTGTTCATAACAAGCAATTTCTTCATTTTTATACGCCCGTCGAAGACGGGACGTATTATGGGATCACCCGTGATGTCCGGGCGTCCGGTCGTCCGGGCGTCCGGTCGTCCGGGCGTCCGGTCGTCCGGGTGTCCGGGCGTCCGGTTGTCCGGGCGGTGTCCACTTCTTTGTCCGGGGCATAACTCTGTCACCGTAAGTCCGATTGACTTTAAACTTGGCAGTTATATTCTTCTCATCAATACGGAGTGCAGTGCGCAATAACCATAACTCTACCTGGCTTATTTTTTGAGTTATTGCCCTTTGTTGTTTTTCATACTTGAATCTTGTCCGGAGTATATCTCTGAAAGTATTATAGCTAGGATCATGAAACTTCATGGGTGTATAGATCTCACCAAGGGGGAGTGCAGTGCACAAGAACCATAACTCTACCTGGTCTATTTTTTGAGTTATTGCCCTTTGTTATTTTTCATACTTGAATCTTGTCCGGAGTATATCTCTAAAAGTATAATAGCTAGAATCATGAAATTTCATGGATGGATAGAGCTCACCAAGGGGGAGTGCAGTGTACAAGAACCACAACTCTACCTGGCATATTTTTTGAGTTATTGCCCTTTGTTGTTTTTCATACTTGAATCTTGTCCAAAGTATATCTCTAAAAGTATTATAGATAGGATCATGAAACACCATGGGTGTATAGATCTCACCAAGGGGGGGTGCAGTGCACAAGAACCATAACTCTACCTGGCCTATTTTTTGAGTTATTGCCCTTTGTTGTTTTTCATTCTTGAATCTTGTCCGGAGTATATCTCTAAAAGTATAATAGCTAGAATCATGAAATTTCATGGATGGATAGAGCTCACCAAGTGGGAGTGCAGTGTACAAGAACCATAACTCTACCTGGCCTATTTTTTTAGTTATTGCCCTTTGTTGTTTTTCATACTTGAATCTTGTCCGGAGTATATCTCTAAAAGTATAATAGCTAGAATCATGAAATTTTATGGATGGATAGAGCTCACCAAGTGGAAGTGCAGTGTACAAAAACCATAACTCTACCTGGCCTATTTTTTGAGTTATTGCCCTTTGTTGTTTTTCATACTTGAATCTTGTCTGGAGTTTATCTCTAAAAGTATAATAGCTAGAATCATGAAATTTCATGGATGGATATAGCTCACCAAGTATGAATGCAGGGCACAAGAACCATAACTCTACCTGGCCTATTTTTTGAGTTATTGCCCTTTGTTGTTTTTCATACTTGAATCTTGTCCGGAATATATCACTAAAAGTATAATAGCTAGAATCATGAAACTTCATGGGTGTATAGAGCTCACCAAGTGGGAGTGCAGTGTGAAGAACCTTAACTCTACCTAGCCTATTTTTTGAGTTATTGCCTTTTGTTGTTTTTCATACTTTGTTTGACAAAAAATATTTATTCAAAATAACCTGTTCTATTCAAATCCCCAGTTCATATTAAACAGTGTGACGGGCGTATCTTGTGACAGTTTGGCACCTTGTCCACAATGTTTTCCAAAGCTTTTTTTCATGGGGGTGTCTAAAAGCATCACTTTTGGGAATGGAATAAAGGTTCAGGGCAAATATTCAGCATAAAGGTATATCTTATGGATATGCATCTTTTAATGTAAAAGTCACTGATCAAGGTTTACTGGTACTAATTTCAATGTATGATAACATTTTTTATTATGATAAAGTAGTGAGTCTAAGTGGGATTAGCAGCTGGTGGCTTGGAAGGAAATTTGTGGTTGCAATGGTGTGAGAAATGATTTGAAACTGTGATTATGTGCACCAGCGACTGTGATATAATTGAAATACTGCTGAAATCTATCAATCATAATTTACACATCAAAATATATGTATTCTATAAGCTACAGAACTCAAAAGTAATTTTTTAGAGCATTAAGTTGTAACACAATATGTGTCGGCTTCAAATGTCTTTGTGTTTTGTAGGTTTGACTCTGAGTTAAACAATGCTCACAAAGAGGCTTCCTCAGAAAAAACTCAGAGGGAAAAGTTACAGAGAGAACGAGATGCCCTTATAGCAGAGAAATATGCCCTAGAAAAAGAAGTCAATGTAAGTTCTTTTTGTATTACATAAACAAAAAATACAGGATTCAATGTTTGACAGAAAGCTTGAAAAAACACTATACTCATCATGATTTAGATTGTTTACATAATGGATTTTAGCCCTTGCCATACTAAGGAAAATACTTTTCAGAATGACAATATGGTCCCAAGTTCAATCCCCAGTCATGGTAGAAATCCTTTCCGACATTTGTCTACCAACAATGGGTGGATATCCGTAAACTAAGTGAGATGAGCAATTGGAGGCTCAGAAAATATGTAGTGGTAGTACTGTTGTGAGAAATACCAGGAAGCTATGACTAGGTGCTCCAGGCGCCATGATATGCCCAAAAAACAGTAAAAGTCCTCTAATACGACCCCTTGTGGTACTTTCAGAAAGTGGTCGTAATAGCGGGGTGGTCGTATTACTGAGGTTTGGTCGTTTGTTGTCAAGTAATGCATGTTTATTTTATTTTCGTTATTTGAATATATTAATACTATAAATACAAAAATGAAACTATAAGAACATGTATTACAGCGGAATCTAATGTCATTTTCGAATTTACAATCTTCGGTAAGTTCTTCTTTCTCTATTCTCCATTTGGATCTGATTAAGAACTCCGACCTCAGATTATTTATTCGTAAGTACAGGTTCAAAGTGTTAAACTGTCGATATCATATCTTCTATAATGCGAATACCAAGCATCAATTACGTTGAAATCAAAATTTAATTGCTAACTAACTGTACGGAACGCCGTACACAAACTAATCGTAACTTCTCGGATACATTTTCACTTTCGAATTTATTTCTCAAGTCAAAACCTGTGAAACATTCAAATAACAATTAGAAATGATACAAACTATAATTTCTAAAAGTGAGCGGCCGCTTTAATCAAAACACCTATTATAATAAGGGTTCGATATCACATAATCAAAAATCCAATCATGTATTTACAAAGCATTCGTACCCAATTAGTGTCGCTCTTATCAAGTGTGAAATTCGGGTGATCGGTCTCAATGTGTGAAAACTGGTCGTTTTAGTGGGGTTCAAAATAGTGTATCAGCTATGGTTGGTACTGAATTTAGTGGTCGTAATTCGGAACAGCGGGGTGCCTGTTTTAGAGAGGTTCGCGACCATTTGAATAAAGAACAAAAAATTCCGTTCTGTAAAAATTCGGTTGTAATAGAGGGGTGCCCGTTTTTCCGGGGTGGTCGTAAGGAGGGGGTTTACTGTACTGTTAAAATTGGCACTAAATGACATAAAATCGAATGGCAGGGAGCACTAGTGGTGAGGCAATATTTCTGTTGAGGATTAATTTTATTAACAGCTCTGGTTTGAAAGGAAGACAAACAGATGATGTAGACAATGTAGATCAGATTGCACTTATATGCACAATGATCTTAGTCCATACCTCTTACCAAACAGGAATATTCCAGATCAGTATGACTAGGGTTAATGTATAAACTTAAAATGCATCAAATTCTTCACTACTGTATATATGATGATGTTTGGGTGTTGAAATTTTGCAAATTGTGCATTTTACCACAAAATAATATAAAAGGATTACCTCTATATACAAGTTGATATCCAACCATAATCTACATAGAGCTTTAATGGACTGCTTTAGTTACAAAGGTTTTGTCAGCAAAACAGAAAAGAAAATTCTGATCTTTGCTTTGATGCTTGCAGACTTTGTAGAAAAGCATATTTTGAGGACAAGAGAGAAGCTGTCAAAATTACAGTAGATAACTAATGATAATACCCTATAACCATCATTCCAGCAGTTTGGCTTCAGAATTGACAGATGGCTGGCCTAGGCCACTGACTCTCCTGGAAACCACTTACTTGGACAGAAGTTCCACTTCTATTTTTAATATTGTATCTTGCAAACATATAGCCAGTAGCATGTAACATAAAAAGTAAATTAGTTGTTTTCTACCCTATTTGGCACTTATTTTCCAATTTAAGCACAACTTGAAATGTTGTCAGCAACTTCTTTCAATTTGGACCAGTCAAAAATTTTGTCGTCTGGTTATCGTTTATGAAATATTACAGTAAAACCATGTAAATTGCTCAGCCGAAAACAGTTGTAACTGCCTATATGTTCATTGGCAGTTACAACTGTTTCCCACTGAACCATCTATTTGTATTATGAGCATGTCTGTGTTGTCCAAAACCTTTAACGTTTAGTAATATCTGTGGTATAACTGGATATATTCACTTGAAACTCAGAATAATTGTTTACTATCTAAAGAGCAATCTGTAACAAGGAGGATAACTCTGAATGCATTTTTGATTGAAATATGCACATTTCTTAGCTCGGCTGTTTTCAGAGAAAACCAAAAGTATTGGCACCCAACAGCTGAGCGTAGGCACCCATAGGTAGTGCTCCAGTTTACATACAAGTTTTATCCACTATCAAGCACTTGAACAACTCATAGTTGCCATCAGCATGCAGTGCTTTGTTTAACCCTTTCCTGTTCAATTCCTGATTTTTACATCCCTGTGAATTTATAATTGAGAAAACAATAAAGAAGGAGAAGAAATTGCTTATAAGCATTTTCTTCTTTTCCAATTTACTTTCTACCCTATTGAATGGTTAGTTTTCAAATTAAATCAACTTTAAATTTTTGTCTGCAAAACCTTTGAATTTGGTCAGGTCTAAACTTTGGAAATCAGGAAAGGGTAAAAACTCATCTCCAGATTTGTCATGACTGATCCTTTCAAGATTCAAGTATCAGTAGGATCATTTTGTCTGTATAGACAAAGTGATCGAACTGGGGCATGAACCTTGATTAATCATCAACCTGTGTAGAATAGCCAATTTTGGTGAACCTCTTAGGTGGCTGTCTTGTACAGGTTTGAAAGTATTCTATTATTATTGAATCGTAGCTCTGATTTATGTGCAAGTGTATTTGAATGTTTCTTTTATTTCAGAGATTAAAAGGTGATGTTGAATCCCAAGATGCCAAATATGAGAGATTACAGAGAGAGTTGGGAGACACACTCACTGCCTCAGGGATGAAAGATGAAAACGAGATTGCTAATCTCAAGAAAACCAAAGCAGAGCTAGAAGCCAAAGTTCTAGATCAGGAGGAAGAGCTAGATGATCAGGCTGGTCAAATACAACAGCTAGAACAGGTATTGTCTGTCTTTGTATCTATCTGTCTTTCTGTTAGTCAAACCTCTTATCATGAAACAAGGCTGATAAACTGGTGGCCTAGACAAAGAACAGACTGCACACATGTGCAATGCCATCTTTGTCTGTGCTTTCTGCTTTAAAACAGAAATATTCCAGGTTAAGCAACACAGATTGAATTTGATAAAGAGACAAAAATTTATGAGTGGACAAATAAATCTTAAGACCCGTAGAACACCAAGTCAGCATGATTATTGCAATTTATGTTCCAGTCATGATCTAATTTTAACTCCTCATGCATACAAAGTCGAAGGAGATAAACTTGTATAAAGTGGTACTTCATGTTTCATGCTTTACCTCGGTAGGCATATGACCAAGAACTATTTAACTTTCGATAAATGTTATCAATGTCTCAAGCAGGTGCCCTTTTGTTTTTGAGTCAAAAGTCAAGGTCACAAACTGTATTTAACAAAGATCTGTTTGATCTAACTCAAAAGAAATTCAACCTTTGCCATCCATTGAAATTTTCTTAACAAATAGCGATCTTGACAAAAGGATGTTAATCATTATTTTGAGAGCATATTTGGCGAACTTCTAGGACTCAGATGTGTTTAGATTTGAAACAATTTCTGTGTGGTAACTCAAACGATATTTGTTCTAGGACTCTGAATGTTGCCCAACTCCAAAGGATGTGCCCTATAGGGCATATTATTTTCTACCCTTTCTTCTTCAGGCTAAAATTAGACTAGAAATGAATTTAGAAAAGAGTAGACAACAACATTTGAAAGAGATAGAAGAGAAAGAACAAGAAATGGAGGAGTTGAGATACTCAACACAGAAAAAGGTAGAATTGATTCTGTTTCTGTATACTTTAACTCCTTACCAGATGACAAAATTTTAGACCCTTCCAAATTGAAATAATTTGCAGACAATAATTTCAATTTTTTTTTTTTTGAGGTTGAAAACATGCAATTTTTTCATTGTCCTCAATGTTTCACCAAAATGGGGGCATCAAAATGCGTTCCTTGTGTGGGAATAGGTTCACCCATGACAAGAAGACAAATTTTAGACTGATCCATATTTTTACATGTGATTTGTCTTCTTCTCAAAGTTCTCCATGAATATAAATCTTCAGGATGTAAAATATGTTGCATTGTAATTGTGATTCTGTCTGTAAGCACAGTAATTTCTGCACTCACCAACAAGGTTAACGTTGAAATTTTCAAATTAGTTTCTTTTTATGTGGTTTATTTGTAATTGCACAAGAGTTTGGGTATTTATTAATGCCTCTTGTGACATGTGTTTACTCTTTTGACAAATCTAAGGCCACGCCCACTGACCTCTGTCATGGTTGTTTGACTGAGCTAATGTACAGCTTTATGTTGTAAAATAAATGGCTACAGACATGAAATAAAAGGTAAATTATTGGTTGTCAACTGAAATATTGTAACAACAACTCAAATAAGTTGTAAACCTTCCCTGTGCAAACCCTGGACTTAACGCCACTGTGATTTCATAATTGTATACATCATGGAAAGAGAAGAAATTGCTTGTGACAAACAATTTCTCCTTTCTCCACCTAATTTTCTACCACTTAGGGTGTTTACATTTCAAATTGCATCTAGTTTTTATTTTCGTCAGTAACCTCTTTCAGTTTGGACCAGTCTAAAAGGGTTAAGCATCTGAACCAACAAAAATGCTTCACATAGATGTCAGAGTTCAATTTTCACTTCCAGTCTAATAAATGATTTTATAGGTCAATTGATGTTCTGATTGACAGAAGAGATTTGTTAATTTACAAACAAGTTTTACACTTTTTAAAAAAGCTTGGTTAAGTCTTTCTTGTACAATCCCTGATTTTCATGGCCCTTTGATATTTTAATTAAGAAAACATCGTGGTAAAAGAAGAAATTGCTTGTAACATACAGTGTTTTCTATTAAATAGGATGGCTGATTTTTGAATTGTACTTACTGTATAAGATCATATGCTACACCTTTGAATTTTGGACAAGGGTTTAAACTTTCTTGCTTACAGTTGAAGCAGATGGAAGCTCAGGTAGAAGAAGAGTATGAAGAAAGGAAAGTCCAGATGCAGAAAAATAGAGACTTAGACCATCAACTCCAGGAACTTAATAACTCGGCATCTCTCAGAGATAAAGGTAAATTTAACAAGTGTCTTGCTGAACCTAGAATATTTCTGTCTTGGCTGTAGGCATTGACATAGATCAGATTGTGCCTATAGGTGAGAAATTGACTGATCCCAGGCCACACCCATGGCAAATCAACCAAGGTAACAAATGGCATTAGTTTCCAAAATTGGTGGTTGGACCCATAAAGCATAAGGTAAATTGTTAAGCAACTTAAATGTCACAATAACATTTTAAAAAACTGTGGTTACAGCTTTTAAAATACCAAGCCATCAAAAGTACTTGACATAAATTTTGAATGTTACATTTTCCCTGTCAAATTGAATCAGTGTTTTTTCTGACCAAAATAAACAGAGAATATCAGCCCCATCCCCCTTCCTGGCATATACATTTTCACTTCTTTTGGTAGAACATTTCCTCTCAGAAGTTAAATTTTCTATAGTATCCAAACATAGACAAAATGAGAGGAAATTGTTCAGTGTTTGGAGAAATGTAATATCTATTATTTTTCATTCAAATACAAGAAAATGTCATTAAAAGAGACCATCAGTTTTTCCCGTATTAAAATTATCTTCAAGATTTCCTCCAGAGAGGGGCACTGACCCCCTTCCCCTAAAATCAAGAAAACAACTTTGAATGATTTGATTGGTCAATAGAATATTTGATTGACATTGGCAATCCTTCAATTAAAGATTTTTATCACTCCCTTTTATCCTGAGCTGCAATGGTATCAAATATGTTATGTTATGCTTCAAATCTTTTATTAGTTTATTTATCTATTTCAGATTCAGAAAAGAGATTAAAAAAGAGTTTAAGAAAGACCAAAGCATTGTTGAAAGATGCAGAACTAGTCTTACAAAAACAAAAAAGTGGAGAGGGATCGAAAGCTACTGTTAAACAACTTAGAAACCAGGTACTGTGTTTAACCCATTACCACACAATGATGCTATCTGACACCCTTAAGAAACGTTATCATAGAAAACTTTAACAGACAAGGAGAAATTGCTTGTAACAAGCATTTTCTCCTTTTCTCACAGTGATTTCGATCCTATTCGGCTTTTATTGTCCAATTCGGAAGCAATTTGAAATACTGTTCGCAAATTCTTTGAATTGGACCTACCGGTATCTAACATTTTTTTTGTGGGAATGGATAAATGGTTTTAATCCTTTCCTGTTTTCAAAATTTTTGACATGTCCAAAATTCAAAGGGATAGCAGACAAAGTAAGTTTAATTCAAACAGTAACCATCCTATATGATAGAAAATATTGTGAAAAAAGAAATAATTGCATGTTACTAACAATTTCTTCTTTTCCGAAATGTTTTTCAAGTATTTTATTACTGGAACATAAAGTCACTTTCTTCATTGTACAGAAAAGGGTTAATTTAGAGTAAACTGCTGTTATATGGGTACTTTTGGATCTAAAGAAATTCTATTGTTTTCAAAACATGTGCCAGAAAAATTAAAATCAGAGTAATGAAAAGTACTGTAAGCTAGCAAAGCATTGTTTTGTTCAGTAATCTTTGTCAAACATTATCATGATAAAAATGAGATGAAAAGTAACCAAGGAGTTAACCCATTCCCTTGCAATCCCTCCTTTTTACACCCCTCAAAAATTTTTTGTGGAAAACATTGTGGAAAATGTTTTTTCGCATTGTTTTCTACAAAAAGAAATAAATATTTTAGAATTTTCTACAATTTGAAATTGTCGTCTGCAACTTCTTTGAAAATTCTGATCAGAGTCATTTTGAACTCGATGTGCTCAAGTGAGCTGAAAATACCCATGAGATTAAATTGCATGCAGAGTTTGCAATATTCCTGAAATACAGATGAACTACTTTTTATGGCATGGGCATTCAATGGATTTAGTGGTTAAGTCTCCAATGGCAGTTTGCACTCATTGATCTTTGAGAAGACCTCACTATTTTGCTGTTAACTTAAGCTATCAAAGCTGACGCTTTGCTAGCTAAAAACGGAATGGAAATTGTTTGGTTGTAACCTAAATGTCCGAGCTACAGCTTGTATTAGCTGATACTTCAGCCTTTAAGTTTGCCAAACTAACAAAAGTACTTACCATATTTGTTAGAGTTTGTCATTCACTGCCAGTCTAAATGAAAGATTTAATCTGTCAATTGATTTTTTGATCGACAGCCAAGATCTGTCAATTATGGTATAATACTGTTTGATAGGGATCTGTCTATCAGTTCATAATTCTTTCAACAAAGCACATAATTGATGTGGGGTTAATAAACTGCAGGTGAGCAATTTATGGCCATTCTGACCCTCTTCTTTTGACAATTGATTTCTCACTTAAATTACAGCTGGAAGATGCTGAATTCACTGCCGCAGCCTCAGTCAAGGCCAAGAAGACAATGGAAGTAGAGTTAGCTGATCTTCAACAACAAATTGATGATCTCTTTAAGGCCAAACAGGAGGTGAGCTTTTACATATTCTGATTGGCAGGATATGCATTCATCTTATGTAGTTCCACTTTTCTGAAATATATTGTCAAAGTCATCAGAACGATGTTGGTCTGAAAAACATATACAATATTTATATATCAGTTATTTTGTCATTTAGCCAATTCTAGAAGGTAAAATTTCAGACCCTTCCAAATTCAAAGACTTGTAGATGACAATTTCAAGATGTTGGAATTATACAAAAATCATTATCTTTCAGGATATAAAACATAGATGATAATGAAGAAATGCATTAATTACTTCATGCAGTTTTTTGATTTCCACAATGTTTCCCATAGGGTCATATTACTTAGGGCTTATGTTGGAATGGATTTAGACTTGGAATGTGTTTTCACTGTTTAGTGGGTAGTTTACATTTGGTAATTAAGTCAAGTTGTGGTCAGAGAGTCATAGTTGTTATGACAACAGTGCAGCAAATGTGCATTATGCTGCTCAATAAATGGTCAGTTTATCCAAAAATGTCAGTGCCAGAAGTTCTGTCGATGGATTTACTTGATGCAATTGTTTCTGTCATTAGTCAATATGCTGTTTAAAGCATAAGTTAAAGAAAGGTCAAGGTCACAACAAAAAGTCAATTTTTTTCGGAATGATATCTCCTATATTTATAGATAGAATTTGATGTAAATTTAAACAACTCTTTTCCATCATGAATATATCTGCAATTTAATTGGTAGTTTAAGCAGGTCCCAGGTCAAGGTCACAGCTGCAGGTCCAGACCATGATGCAAACACTTATGGACATATTTCAATAACAATTTCCAGTAGTGTTCTCTAAAATACATAGAACTAATGTATGAAATGTTTACTTGTTGCCAGATTTTTGTCTCATGTTGCTCAAATATTAGTTGTATCAGGTTCATATCAAAGTTTTTACTTAAAATATTTGCGTGTATCTTGGCATACATGTTTATCATTAAAAGTGTTATTGAAGACCCTTTCATTATGAATTTAACAAATATTTTAACTATTTGAAAGCAGTATGGAAGCTTAATTCAAATTTGTCATATAATCATACACATTAACAGAGAAAATGTCTGAGTCAATAATGAGAGAAAAGGCAGATATTCAGAATCACCTAGAGAAAAATAAGGAAAACATGTCAGATCTAATTAGTGCAGGGCTTACAGTGATATGATTTTAATCATACATATTAACTATTCAGGCAGAGAATAAATACATGTCTCTGATGAGAGAGAAGGCTGATATCCAGAATCAACTAGAGGAGAATGAAGAAGATATGGCTGAGCTCATGAAGAAGTACAAGGCGGTTGTACAACAACAAACTGTTGACCAAATAACTGTCAATGATCAGTTACAACAAATAGAGGAACTTATACAGGAACGAGATAAAGCCAGGTCGGAGGTAAGGGCTTGTCTTTATGGTTATAATTAACAGATTGCCCGACCCACTGACTCTGCTGGTTCCACCCAATGACTGCTCTGCTGGTTCCACCCACTGACTCTGCTGGCCATACCCACTGACTCCGACAGGAAATTCAGCTTCATTATTTAATGGCGTTATATTTCAAAATTCATGACTGGTAATATATCGCAAAAATGGTAACCAAGGCTTGACCTTTAACACCTTTAAAGAGAAGAGTGAGAAAACAGCGTTGACTATGAAGAAATAGTTTGTTATAAGCAATTTCTTCATTTTCCATATTGTTTTCTACCCAGAAAGACAGAGATATTCTAAAATTGTCAATTGCAACTTCTTTCATTTTGGACCAGTCTTAAAATTTGGTGTCTGGTAATGGGTTTAACCCAATACCAGACAAAAAAATATTAAACTTGTCCAAACTCAGAGAAGCTGCTTGTAACAAGCAATTCCTTCCTGTTTGAAAATGACATGTAACCAGCTGCCATGATGTATCAGTGTTAACCGCTTGTAAATGGCAAAACTTTACATTAGTCCAAATTCAAAGAAGTTGCAGACATTTCTTATTACTAGCAGTTTTCCTTTTCCCACAAGGTTTTCAAGGATCATATTTCTTCTGGGTGTCAGAAGCTCATCCTCCACAACATTCATTTCAAACATTTTTTGCTTAACCCTTTCCAGGATAAACACGGGATTTTACGTCACTGTGATTTTATTTTTGAGAAAACACTGTGGAAAAAGGAGAAATTGCCTGTTATAATTTCAAAAACCAGGAAAGGGTTAAGGAGTGTCAAAAAGCATGATTGTGTGAAATGGCTATTCCAGAAGGTACTTGCTTAAAACTTTGCAGGTTTATGAAATTTTAGACTAGTCCAAATTGGAAGAGGATGCAGACGACATTGAAAATTGGATGCAATTCCAAATAAAACCATCCTGTTTGGTAGAAAACATTGTGGGAAAAGGAGAAATTGCTTATTATAAGCAATTTCTCCTTTTTCCACGATGTTTTCTCAGGTATAAAATCACAGTGATGTAAAATTCCGGGTTTATCCAGGAAAGGGTTAAAACTTGGCATGTTTGTTCACTAGGACAAGAGCTATCCATACCAATGGAGATATTTGTATATAAATTTTGGCTTTGTAGTTTTATTATTCAGAAGTTGCTGCCAAGCATGGCATGGGATGCACTTGTCCAAGCTTGAAATTGTATTCAAATGAGCAGCAGACATTATATGAGCCTATGCGTGACATTTCCAATCATTTCGCATGTGCGTGTCTTGCACACATTGAGCACACTGGACAGCCATTTGGGGCAATTAGAACATTCACTGATTGTTTGAAGAAGCTTTGGGTCAGTATCTATCTACAAAGGACAGAGTGAAGACTCTGATCAGACTGTGCGGATGCACAGGCTGATCAGAGTCTTTACTCGGCGCACATGTGTAATGGTTGGAAATGTCACGCATGTGCTCATATTATTTTTGTCATTGATATATTGAAAATGTATTGTTTTTATTGTAGGTTAGTGAGCTGAGACAGAAAGTTCAATCCATGGAGGAAAATAGTGTAGATAAAACAATTGTACAAAGATTAGAAAACAAAGTTAGAGAATTAGAAACTAAACTAGATTTTGAAATGTCCAACAAACACAGATTAGAGGTAAGTACTGAGCAAGAATTTTGTGCAGCCAGAAAAACAAAAAGCCTTAAAATATAAACAAAATTCTATGGCAGATCATCATTTCACCTGAAAATATCATTAATTTTTTGTCAAGCTTGACATACCCAGTACTGTCATAATTACTAGTTGGTGTACATGTGAGCTTGTGACAGTGAAACGGAATATCTGTCAGGCCCATAACTTCAACAATTATGGATAGATTTCAAAATAATTCTAAACAGTGGATGTGTCATGTTCAGCGTTTATTCAGGAGGGTTAATGTAATTGTTGATGGTAAAAGTTTTGCATGGACCGTATCTTGTACAGGTAGTGATAGATTTCAATGATAAGTTGCATGGTTGTTATGATAATTTGCATGGTTGTTCTCTGTCATGAGTGTAATGGCAATTTGAATCATTTGTTGAGAAAGTTTTGACGTCAAGGTGAAATTTGATGATCATTTATTGGAGGATATTTTTATACCCCCTAAAACTATGTCAGCTTGTCTGTCTGTAGCTTTTTCGTGTCCGCTCAATTTCTCGGCAACTATTGGACAGATTTTATTCAAATATATAAATTCAGTCTCAAGCAGAGATGTGCATATTCTTTTTTTTGTTACGGTCCATTGATTTTCGACAGAGTAATTGCCCTTTGGTGAAATTTCTCAGCAACCATCGGGCGGATTTGATTCGAAATTGCACAGAAACACTTTGTATAAGTCAGAAAGGTGCATATTTTTATTATGGTTATGGTCCATTGATTTTTGATGGAGTTATGGCCCTTTAATCAAAAAGTCCATTTTTTGTTACTGCCCTTTGGCGGATAGCAATAGTATATGGACAAGTGCTGTCTGGGGGTATTAGTCTGCTTTGAGACAATTTCTAGCTGAAATTGAAGATAAATCGTACATAAATCTTGTATACAAGGGATTTCAAGGAAAGGAATACAATATAAAAGGTTCAAAATACCCATACATATTTGAATCATAACCATTTGAATTGGAGTAAATTATAACATTTCCATGATAAACATTATTAGCATCATTATACCCCTCTCTTATGAAGTAGAGGAGGGTATATTGGTTTCAACATGTCTGTCAGTCTGCTTGTCTAACCATAAACTTTGCTTACCTGCTCTAACCCTAGAATCATCTGTCCTACAACAATAATCTTCTTATAGTTGTTGCCAAAGATCCAAGAAAGTGTCCTATGTTTTGGGGTTATGTAGATCAAAGGTCAACTGCGCAATGTAACCCTTTCCTGAACAAACCTGTGATTTTAAGTGACTGTGATTTTATACTTAAGAAAACATTATGGAAAAAGAAGAAATTGCTGGTAACAAGCAATATCATCATTTCCCATAATGTTTTCTACATCACAGGATTGTTTCATTTCAAATTGCATCTAATTTTCAACCTGCAACCTTTTTCAACTTGGACCAGTCTGAAATTTAAAAAAATCGGATAAGGGTTAACATAATGCTGGTAGGGGGCATTAGTCCACTTTGCAACAATTCAAGTTAGAATTTTGCGTCTGTCAATTAATCCACTTCATCTTTTATTAAGGTACAAGTCAACAGAATGAAGGAACAGTTAGACAGATTGACAGAGGAGAAAGATCAGGCCATAGCTTCTAAAACATCCACAGAGGAAACACATAAAAAGACACAGAGACAATTAAGAGATTTACGGGAAGAATTCTCAGATGTTCAGAAAAAAGAGTTAGAATTTGGTCAAAAATCAAAGGAGAATGTGAGTCTATATAAAGTTTAATTGTTATGCTCCCGCATCGAAAGAATGGGGGCATATTGTTTTACCGTTGTTCATAAACTTCAAATTGTTGTCTGCAACTTCTTTCATTTTGGACTAGTCTTAAATTTTGCCTTGTGGTAATGGGTTAATTGTTTAACCCACTACCAGGTAACAGAATTATAGACTGGTCTAAATTGAAAGATGTTGCAGATAACAATTTTAAGTTGATGAAAAATTAAAGATCTTTGTCTCTTGGGCTATAAAACATTATGGATATTGCTTTAACAAAAAAATGTGACAAAACTCACAAAGAAAATTTTTTTCTTCAAACTTTCCTAGATTCATTACTCATAATTGGCATTAACACATTACCAGATGACAAATTTTAGATCGGTCTGAATAGAAAAAAGATGCAGATGACAAATTTTAGTTGACAGAATTTTAAAAGTCTCTGTCTTTTGGGGTAGAAAACATTTTTGGTAATGAAGAATTTACTTGTAACAAGACACTTCTTCATTTTCAACAATGTTTTCAAAAGCTTTTTATCTTGGGTTAATATACACGTATTTGCTGTAAATGTCAAGGTCAATAACAAAGACTAAAGTCAGGGTCATCTGTCGGTTTTTCAAAAAATTGTATTGCACTTCATGATTGTTTCACAGACATATCTAATTGACAGATCCCTTGCCCTGCCCACTGACTCCACTGGCCACACCCCCTGCCTCATACAGGAAGTTCCACTTCAATATTAAATGGACTAAATGGTGTTATTATGGAAAGTTTAAGGCCAGTAACATGTGACAAATGTAAAACTGATCTTAATGTTTTTGCTACAATTCATTCTTGAAATTTGTAACTATAGCTTGAATGAAGGTCAAGTTGCTAAATCAACAAAAAAAGTCTAACATAAATGTGGGCCAATGTTGGAGTTCAAAGTTCACTTATGGTTGATTAATTCTTTGATTGACAGCAACAATTGGTCAATTATCAAAACATTTTCAGGAAACAAGAGTAAATGAGTTAGAGGCAGATTATGAGCAGAGCCAGTCCGATTTAAAACTTGCATTTAAACGTATTGCTGATCTACAGGCAGCCTTGGAAGATGGTATAGATAGCGATGATGAGCTGTCAGACAGGTGAGAACTTGTATTTGGTTGTGTAGTCTGTCTGTCCGACCGTCTGTTTTGGGGGTTTTAGACAAGGGTATGACAGGATCTGTCTGGGTGCAGCCTACTTTACATAGAAACGACAAAAATCTCATAACCCATAATCAGACAAGAAAATTTAAGACTAGTCCATGATGAACTTGCAGACAGCAATTTGTATTTGATGAAGTTTCTCAAACCTCTAAATGGATAAATTACTTGTAACAAGCAATTTCTTCATTTTCCACAATGTTTTCCAAAATCCAGGGTCTGTACAGGAAAGGGGTAATATATTGCAACTGATATCACCTTGTGACTCTCTTACAAATTATTCAAAATAATGTAAACGTTCCAAAATTTGTTAGTATTTGCTCAGTTGAGAGCCTTCTTGTGTGAATTTCTCCAGTTGTTTGAACAGTTTGACCATTGCTTATGATTAATGAACTTGACTTGTGAATGTTCTACTAGTAACATTTCATCCTGGTTGTGTTCAACTGCTTTTAACATTTAACATGTTTTATTACATTGCTAATCAAATTAAAAAAACTAAATGGCAGGAATGTAAAAAAAATGGACATCATTATATTGTGATGGATACATCCTTGATGATAGACTAGGTTCAATCTGGCTGCAGGGAATATCCTTTCCTACATTTTTCTACCACCAATGGTTGGATAATAGTAAACCTATATGGGATAAGCAGCTGGAGGTTTGGAAAAGATGTTGTGGCAGTACTGATGCCAGAAGTACCAAGAATCCATAGTTAGATGCTCCATCTTCCTCAATTTGACTGAAATACTGTTAAAAGTGGCCTTTAACCCCAACCAATCAACCCATGAAATAGAACGAGAAAATCTTGGAAGGAATAAAAAAGGTTTCTGTAACAACTCTGATCAGATGACAATGTTTATGGCTAAACCTTACCAAAATTTGGATTAGAAATGTGGCAAATACTTTTATTTAAGAAACAAAGTGAAAAAAAATGAATAAATAAAAAGGAATCAGTTCCTGTTATATAAAGCTTAATTTTTTAGCCATTACCAGAAACAAAATTTAGACTGGTCCAAATTCAAAGATGCTGCAGATGAGAATTTTAAGTCAATGAAATTTGTGTGAAAGTGTGTCTTTCTGGTAGAAAATATTGTGGATAATGAAGAACAAGCAACAATGAAATTTCTTCATTTTCCACAATGTTTTTCAAAGCTTTTTAGGGTGCATCAGAAATGGTTATTGTTTGGTAATGGGTCAAGAAATGTCCTGAATCGTTGATTTATAGGAAATTATAGGGGCATGCAGATACCCATGAAGTGCTAAGTATGGTTGAAATTTACATGTAGTATTAATACATATCTTTGATAAATGTTTAACCCATTTACACTCAATGACACATTTGGACGCCCCTTGAGAAAAACAATTGGGAAAACATTGTGCAGAATGAAGGAATTGCTTGTCACAAGCAATTTCTTTTTTCCACAATGTTTTCTACACAGAAAGTTGAAAAATCTAAAATTCCCTAAAATTTAAATTGTTGTCTGCAACTTCTTTAAATTTAGACTAGTCTAGAATATTGCCATGTGGTAATGGGTTAATAGAAATTAATTCTATATTGATTGGGTGTTGGTTGTAGCTTTTTGTTCGAGATAAAATGGAGAATTACTCTGAAAATGAAATGGTGTAAGCAAGTAGGATTAATTCTTTCTCATACAACAAAATTTTAGACTCGAAATTTAACCCATTTAATTACAATTATGCTTTTTTTATGCCCCCCAAGAAAAAATCTTTGGAAAACATTATTACATGCAATTTCTTTAATGCCCACAATTTTTTCCAACCCTGAATGGTGAAGATTTTCTAAATTGCACCAACTTTTAATTTTGTCTTCTTCTAATTTTTTTACAAAGATTTTTTAAATTTCATCACATTGAAATTATCATCTACAAATTCTTTTAAAATGGTCTGGCCTAAAAAAATTGTTGTCTAGTAATGAGTTAAACTTCATAGTGTTGAAACCAAAGAAATAATTAGACACTAGATAAAACTTATAGACAGATCCTTGAATTTTTTGATGATTTAAAATATCAATTAGCATACGATTTAAGTTAAATACTCACGTAAGATAATGGAAAAAAGTTCTGAGTATTGCAACATGAAATGTAATAGGTTTCCATTCAACCTATTCCCACACAAAAAATTTTGGACTGGTCCAAATTCAAAGAAGTTTTAGACCACGATTTTAGGTTGAATAGATTTTATGTATCTCTGTCTATTTAGGTAGAACAAAGTTGAAAATGAAGAAATTGCTTGTAACAAGCAATGTCTTCATTTCCAACCTTTTTTTCCTCAAGTATTTGTTTTAACCATGACTTTCTGATTTTTTTTTTTTTTTTGCAATGGTAAATTCATATATGGTAAACGAAAAGTTCTGAACTGCTGTTCACAAATTTAAATCCACCCACCAATGTTAATTTTGAAATTATGGTTGTTAGAAAACACATGCGATAAAAAAATTATACCCCCCCTAGCATTTGCAATGCAATTTTCATTTAGGATTTAGCTTGAATGATTATTCTACTATATGCAACCAAAGATTGTTTAACCCTTTCCTGTTTTATGAAATTTTAGACTGGTCCAATTTGAAAGAGGTTGCAGACAATAATGAAAAGTGCATGTAATTTGAAATCTGACCATCCTATGTGGTAGAAAATATTGTGGGAAAGGGAGAAATTGCTTGTTACAAGCAATTTCTCCTTTTCCCACAATGTTTTCTCAAGTTTAAAACCACAGTGACGTAAAATCCCGGGTTTGTCCAGGAAAGGGTTAAAAAAAATACTTGAAATAAATAATCTATGATTGAAATAAAGTGTTTGTTTATTAGTTAGGTTGGGCTTTTGTAGATGCAATAAAGCTCCCTCTTTCCTGAGTTTTGTGTGTTGTGTCTGTGAATTTTATAATCATCCCATGTTATATTTGTTGTATTGTTCCAGTGATGGCTTGGGTCATGACGATTCAGATTCTGACATTGACTCATTTTTAACCAATCATAAACGATCACCCATTGTTCATCGTCAACTGAGTTACGAAAGTGTTACAAGATCGTCACGAGGAGGTTCCATTTCCAGTCATATAACCGATACCCCGTCTAGTCCGAGATTATCAAATAATATAGATATTAGTATGTATCTAACCTAGGTGATGTATAATATTCTTAACCCATTAACTGACAACAAAGTTTTAGACTTATCCAAATTGAAAGGAGCTGCAGATAGAAATTTAAATGTTATAAATTTTTGGATTTTCAATTTTCTGAATAGAAAACACTGTGTAAAATGAAGAAATTGCTTGTTACAAACCATTTCTTCATTTAACACAATGATTTCCCAATTGTTTTCTTGACGGGCATCAGAAAGCATATTTGTGTGGGAATGGATTAAAACATTACAATGTTTGTCTCTGAAAATTACATCTTCACCCTCTTCCATACAGCAAAATTTTATACAGATCCATTTATTTTCAATGGCGTTGCCAACAACAATTTAGAATTTATGAATTCTATATATTTTCAACTTTCTTGGTAAAAACATTGTGGAAAATAAAGAAATTGCTTGTTGCAAGCAATTTCCTCATTTTCCCACAATATTTTCCAATAGGCGCGACAAAAGGAGTTGCAGTGTGGGAATGGGTTGATACCTGTCTAAATTTTTCCATCCTATAAAGTTCGGAGTTTGTGAAATATCCAGACCTCGGTCTTGTATAGTCATGGCTTGTGTCAATATATGATATACAGTGAATTTTTTAAAAAAAAATGTTAATACCTTTTTCATGACTTGGAAAATGAGTTCACTTTTGTAAAACAATTAAAATTTTGAAATATTAAAAGATTTCACTGACAAGATTTATTTGCCACATATGTTGAATATGATTCGGTTTGGATTGAATTCCTGAAAACACCATTTACTTAATCAGTGCAATCAGGCAAGAGGGAGGGAAACGGGTACTCAAGGGACTCTAGATAAAATATTAGTCTGGTCCAAAATGAAAGAGGTTGCAGACAACAATTACGAATTGGATGCAGTTTGAAATGGTAGAAAATATTGTTGCAAGCAATTTCTCCTTCTCCTACATTGTTTATTCTGTATATAAAATTACAGTAACATAAAATCTCGAGTTTGTACAGGAAAGAGTTGAGTGGCCAAACAACAAAAACTCTGAAATAAATGTTAGAGGTCAACAGTGTTCTTTTCAAGTCTAGTGGAAAAATATGATTGGCCGATCAATTTCATTTAATGACAGCAACAATCAGTCATTTCAGGAAATGTACAGTTATATTTTCTGGCTGATGTACATTGTCATCTGCTAGGTCTTTAAGTAGAACAGGTCTAGTTTTAGATTTTAATGTCATTTTAACCCTATACCGGATGGGTAAATTGTAGACTTGTCTTAATTTCAAGGAATTGCAGACAACAATTTTAATTTGATGAACTTGTTAAAATCTTTTTTTTTCTGAGGGGGTGGGGTAGAAAAGTTTGTGGATAATGAAGAATTTGCGTGTAACAGGCAATTTATTCATTGTACACAATGTTATCCAAAGCTTTATGTGGGCATTTAATACAGTTTAGCTTTTTGTGCCTTTCAAAAAAAACACAAAAAATCTGAGAATAAAAAATGGTGGTAAAGGAACAAAATGCTGATAAATAGCATTTTATTCTTTTCCAGCAATATTTTGTACCCAATCTGATGAAGAATTCAAAGACTTGGCCTCAATCAATTTTATCAATTAGACCAGCGTGAAAAGAATAAAGCTCATTTCCATTTCCTGTTCAAATACGGGATTTTATGTTCCTGTGATCTTATACTCAAGAAAACATTATGGAAAAAGAAGAAATTGCTTGTTACAAGCAATTTCTCCTTTTTCCACAATATTTTCTACCACATAGGATGGTTTCATTTCATATGGCATCAAGTTTCCATCGTTGTCTGCAACCTCTTTCAATTTGGACTAGTCTAAAATTTCCCAAAAACAAGAAAGGGTTAACATTCTTCTCATAATACCATTTGCATGCTGAGTGTTTTAATATGGTGTGTTGCTAGTACATGTATGTGGTTATTTTTTCTTGCTGCACTTTGTTAAGCTGGCTTGAGCACAGCATGAAAAGGGTTTTCATGTCATCAGGAAAATTAAGGGGTATACAAAGATCAACTTGATCTTAGTTTACACCACATGTGCCTTTTAACCCTTTCCTGTACAAACCCTTGATTTTACATCCCTGTGATTTTATTGTTGAGAAAACGTTGTGGAAAAGAAGAAATTGCTTGTAACAAGCAATTTCTTTTTTTCCCACAATATTTTCTACCTTAAATGATGGTTTTATGTCAAATTGCATTCAATCTTCATTGTCGTCTGCAACCTCTTTCAATTTGGACCAGTCTTACATCTCATCAAACAGGAAAGGGTTAAGTTGAAATAGTATCAGAGTTGTGTATAAACCTGATTTTTGAGAGGAATTCTGACCCACAATCAGGCATTTCTATGCTTTCAGTTCTTTGATTGTAATGTACATATCTTTTTAAAAGGTAGTCTTTTTTGGTATGACAATGATTAAATCTTTTATACAGCCCATAATTTATGGATTGCAATAGTCAGTAAAAAAATCGATCATTTGATAAAAGACTTTATTTGAACCAGATCTGAACTTTGAACTCTGACATTAGCCAACATTCATATGAAGCCTTTTATGTTGGCTTATAGACTCGTAACTACAGCTTACGCACCATTTCAAGTTTTGCTACAACGTAACTGACCATAAATTTTGCAAAATGACATGGTTATTTTCAAACTTGAACTTCCTGTTGGAGCTCAGTGGATGGGACCAGCAAATTGTCAATTGCCCAATCTAGCTGTCAATAAAAGAATCAATTGACCAATCACACCATTGATTCACCCCTGAATTAAAGGTTCGAACTCCAACAATGGCCGCCATTTTTGCGTAACATTTTTGTTGGTTTGGTGACATAAACGTAACTACAGCTTATTCAAGCTGTAGTTACAACATTCCGGTCACCAACCAACCATTTCATTATTTTGTGACATGCAACTGACAATAAACTTTTCAAAATAGCGTTGTTTATTATTGAAATGATAGATCAGTGGTGATGCTGTTAAATCTCTGTCATGGCATTTTTACTAAGATATCAAACAATGTGAGTATGCATGATTTATGTGCAGGAATGTGGAACAAAATCCTTGGCTAGCTACCTAAATTTCTTACCTACAAATTGAATAAACTATACTTAATGTTTTATGTTACTAAACCAACAAAACACACAAAAATACTTGACATAAATGCCTGAGGTCAATGCTCATGTTGGTAAACAATCTTTTGATTGAATTTGGCGATCCTTCATTTTTGTAAATAAGATAAAACAAAAAAATGATGAAAGAATTATTGAATTATAGAGTGTTTAAGAAAAATGTATCATCAATTCTGATTTTTTTTCCAGGTGAAGCTTGATAGATGGGGGGGATAGGAAAAACAAATTGCCAAATATCCGGGCTATGTGCAAAGAATAACCATGTGACCTACCCAGATCTATGTGATGAGTGCAGCAGACTGTACACAGTCGGTATGCAAATGACTGTACAGATTGATGTAACTTGTGGATTCAATTATCAAATGACTACTTCAGATTGATGGACTGTACAACTGATAGATGTAATTTCTCAACACTATCATCCAACAGCTACATTAGATTGGTGGAACTAGTGTTTACTAAATAATTGATGGACTGTACAGTCATTTATTTTATTTAAACTAGAACTGTTTACATTCACAAATAACAAATCCCTCAACACATCCATATCTAATCAGAGACATTTTGCTGAGGAAACAAAAAAAGCGGATTAATGGTTGGACACCTAAATGTCATATACAAAAACTTGGCTATGATAACGATCCTTAGGTGGCCTACCATCAAAATATTGTACAAACATGTGAGTGTGGGATTGAAGCATCACTTCTCTGGTACAGATACATGATTTGATTGGTAAATAGATTTTTTTAGCTCACCTGGGCACAACGTGCTCAAGGTGAGCTTTTGGTATCACCTTTTGTCCGTCGTGCGTCGTGCGTCGGAAGTCGTCAACAATTCTTTAAACATCTTCTCCTCAGTAACCACTGGGCGGAATTCAACCAAACTTGGTAGGAATGTTCCTTGGGTGACCCTCCTCAAAAGTTGTTCGCGGATTTTTGATTGACCCCCAAATATGGGCGTGGCAGGGCGTGGCAGTTTTTAACTTGGAAATCTTTAAACATCTTCTCCTCAGTAACCATTGGGCCAATTTCAACCAAATTTGGTATGAATGTTCCTTGGGTCACCCTTTTCAAAACTTGTTCGTGGAATTTTGATTTATGCCCAAATATGGGCGTGGCAGGGCGTGGTAGTTTTTGACTTAGGAATCTTTAAACATCTTCTCCTCAGTAACCATTGGGCCAATTTCAACCAAATTTGGCATGAATGTTCCTTTGGTGACCCTTTTCAAAAGTTGTTCGTGGAATTTTGATTTACGCCCAAATATGGGCGTGGCAGGGCGTGGCAGTTTTTGACTTAGAAATCTTTAAACATCTTCTCCTCAGTAACCATTGGGCCAATTTCAACCAAACTTGGCATGAATGTTCCTTGGGTGACCCTTTTCAAAAGTTGTTCATGGAATTTTGATTTATGCCCAAATATGGGCATGGCAGTTTTTGACTTAGAAATCTTTAAACATCTTCTCCTCAGTAACCATTGGGCCAATTTCATCCAAACTTGGCATGAATGTTCCTTGGATGACCCTTTTTAAAAGTTGTTCGCAGAATTTTGATTTATGCCCAAATATGGGCATGGCCGGGCGTGGCAGTTTTTGACTTTGAAATTTTTAAACATCTACACCTCAGGAACCATTGGGCCAATTTCAACCAAACTTGGTATGAATGTTCCTTGGGTGACCCTTTTCAAAAGTTGTTTGGCAGAATTTCGTTTCACGCCCAAATATGGGCGTGGCAGTTTTTGACTTTGAAATCTTTAAACATCTACTCCTCAGTAACTATTGGGCCAATTACAACCAAATTTGGTATGAATGTTCCTTGGGTGACCCTTTTCAAAAGTTGTTCGCAGAATTTTGATTTACGCCCAAATATGGGCGTGGCAGTTTTTTTAACTTTGAAATCTTTAAACATCTTATCCTCAGTAACAGTTGGGTCAATTTCAACCAAACTTTGCATGAATGTTCCTTTGGTGACCCTTTTCAAAAGTTGTTCCTGGAATTTTGATTTATGCCCAAATATGGGCGTGGCAGGGTCAGGCACTTTTTTGACTTTGAAATCTTTAAACATCTTCTCCTCAGTAACTATTGGGCCAATTTCAACCAAATTTGGTATGAATGTTCCTTGAGTGATCCTTTTCAAAAGTTGTTCTAGAATTTTGATTGATGACCAAATAAGGGCTTGGAAGGGTAGGGCAGTTTTTGGCTTTGAAATCTTTAAACATCTTCTCCTCAGTAACCATTGGGCCAATTTCAATTTTGAATCATCTTACATTAGTCAGGTGAGCGATTTTAGGGCCATTCTGGCCCTCTTGTTTATTTCATTGATGGAGGTGATATGTTAATGACTGTACCATCTAATTGGTGTAAACTGTGTGACAATACAATCATTTAGTTGAAGTGCACACAATCATGTATCGTCAGGTAGCAACTGCTGTCTTGATGACTCCTAATGCTGTAGTTTTTAGGCTGAGAATGGTTATTGATAACATATGGATATGGTTGGTACCATTGTAGCTAGCTAGGTTACTGAGTAAAAACTGCTCAAGTACAGAACATTATTGTTATGCAGCATATTTTCACTTTTATCGACTATTTTCCTTTTAATCAATTAATCAATATTCCAAGTGGTGGTAGTTGTGTTTATGTTGACTTTGAAGTTAAAGTGAGCCTGTACATGCCATTTCCAACTATTACACATGTGTGCCCAGGAAAGTCTCAGATCAGCCTGTGTAATTGCACAGTCTGATTGGAGCCTTCACTTTGCTAATAACTCGAATTGCTTAAGACAACCAGCAAATATTCTTCGTGCACTGTGTGACTGCTCATTGTGTGTGCTTCATGTACTTGTGAGATGGTTGGAAATATCATGCAATATTTTGAAAACAGCAGTTTCCAGTCTCTGAGTATATAGATTCCTACAAAGTCAACACTATTTTCTACTAAAACAAAGCCTTGCAATGCAGTAGACCATAATCTCAATTTTATGCCCCATCAACGTGAAATATTCACTGTTAAGGGGGCATTAATATGTCACAAGGACATCTTGTTAAATGTAACCCTAGTGGCTCTTTGATCTCTTCATGCTATTCTCAGTAAGACAATACCAAAGCAATCTGCATGATCAGGAGCAATATTTTGAATTTCAAAAAGGGACCATATGTCATTCCACAATTACAAGTATCTGTAAAAGATATTGGATCTAGCATAGGTCATTATGTATGGTAATATGTAGTCACTATGCAGTCAGAAATTCCCGCCAGATGTTTTGACCATGATTAGACTGTCCTATTTGTGCTGTTAGACCAGATTCAATACTTTTTATACTTTTGGGATAGTCCCTTTTGTTAAATTGATCACAATTGTTTGTAGATTTTCCACATTTATCACAAGATCTCTACCACTTTTACAAAATTAGTAACCCTTAATTGGACAAAGATTTTTTTTATTTCGGGGTCATGTGCTCAAAATCCAATGTCACTAACCAAATTTTAAAGATTTTTATGTGTTGCTCTCAAGAATGATCTCTTTAACCCTTTCCTGATTTTTTTTATTTTAGACTGGACCAAATTGAAAGAGGTTGCAGACAACAATGAAAATTGAATGCAACTTGAAATGAAACCATCCTATGTGATAGAAAATGATATGGTAAAAGGAGTAAGAAGCATTTCTCATTTTCCTACATTATTTTCTCAAGTATAAAGTCACAGTGACGTGAAATCTCTGGTTTTTACAGGCAAGGGTTAAGGTCTTTGGATTAGTTGCCCATACTAATAGGCTGCAGATTTGGTCTTGTGACCTTGCTTCAAGTCAAAGAAGCCTGCCTTTTACAAGTCTAATAATAAAGTGTGTAAAGCAAAGACAAGGGAGGGCCTGGTAATCTTTTAGAAATTGTGCTGATCATTGAAAGAAAACTGAATCAGTAAGCTTCTACAGAGTGCAGTGTAGACACTGATCAGACTTTAAGGATGCCCACATTGATCAATTGACCAGTCTTTACTTGCAGAACATTTGAAATTGCTGGCTTGACACAGTCCATCAAAAATCGATTGACCAATCAATCATTTGTTTAGACCAAAAGTGATTTTTTTTCAGACAACATCTCTCAATGTGATTTACATGACAACCTAATGATGTCATCACTACTTTTTCTTTCAGTAGTGCAAAACAAATGGATGCATTACTAAATCTATCAAAAAAGTGAATTTATCATTTAGCTCTACTGGCTGAATTATCATGGTGTGGTGTCTTCCGTCTGTCTGTAAACTCTATATTCTTCTCCTCAGAAAGTACTGAACAGATTTCAACCAAATTTCACAGAAATGATCCTTGGGTGACTTTCTATCAGATTCCTCCAGAGAATTTTGATCAAATGAAAAACACGGCTTTAATGGGCAGGGCTAATTTCAATATTTGGTGAAAGCCTTGAAATTCTTTTCTCAGAAACCAGTTGATGGATTTCAACCAAATTTTACCATATTGATTGTTTAATGACCGTCTATCAGATTATCAAAAAGAATTTTGATTGATGATAAAATATGGTTTTAATGGGCTTTAACAAGCAATTACTTCATTTTCCACAATGTTTCCTCCCAGAAAAATCTAAAATTTGATCAACTTTAAATTATCGTCTGCAACTCCTTTCATTTTGGACCAGTCTTAACTTTTGCCGTCTGGTAATGGTTTATTACCTAAGTCGAAATTCCATGTCGAGTTCAATAGGCATGGCCAGCGATCTCTTGATTGTTATTTTATTGGCTCATAATGTAAACATTCAAAAAGGCTTAAATTGATCTCTTCAACTAACTTTTTATATTTGCTATGACTTAAGTTGTCTGTAAATCAGGATAATTAAAAGGAGAAAACCCAATGTCAGTATGAGGAATTCCAATGCCGGGATTTTGAGGATCTCCATGACAGACAGTTATGCAAAAGTATGATTTTAATCCATTATCAAACAATCCAGATTTATTACAAACCAAGATTCCATATTTCTATGATAAGATTGTAGATAAAGGAGAATGTGCTTGTAACAGCCCATGTCTACTTCTCCTACAATGTTATTTTCCTATTTTCAACGGCTTTCTCTGAAATATTGAAAGTGCCATACGTTAGATTTTCATTTGGACAAAATCGCAAGAATAAGTGTTTTTTCAAGCAATGCATGCTTGTCCTTTCACTTGTAATGGAGTAAAATTTGCATTTAGTGAACTAAATTGAATTGCTTCATTTTCTGCAATGCTATCCCAAGTATTTTTCTCGAGGGGCGTAAAAGGGGAGATTATGTTTGAATGATTAGACTATTTTGTCATCAGGAAATTGGATTATCAGATTGATTCTGTACTACACTTTGTGGCAGTCTTAAACTTGTCTTTTATACATTTAATTACTAATAAGTATTTTGTACACTTTATTTGTTATCTTATTTAATTCTTCATAATCATTAATAACATTAATTACTGTGTTATCATTTTTAACTATCAATGAAATGAAAAAAGGTGAAGCCAAAAAAAAATACAATTTTTAATGAGATTTGTCTTACGTTTTTCATTCAAATGCTCAGGACGCACACCTGAGTACAAAGTCCTGATATGAGATATTGTGATCGTCTATGCGTTTGGCATCAGTCAGTCATGCCTCGTATGTCAATCTTGTCCGCTAGGCCAAAATTGACCGTATTTGGCAGGAAATTTCCTTTAAAAATTGCTTACGAAATGAAATCCATAACAACCTCTGTTGTCACTCCAAAAATATAGGAAAAATTGAAATAGATCTTTAAAATCTTCTGCTGTAGAAGAATATGAAACATTTTGTTGGTTTGGCGACACAAACGCCGTAACTCGGCTTATTCATCTTCGGTGGGTATTTTTTACCGTTGTTGTTGGGGTTGTGTGTGTGTGTGTTTAGCTCACCTGAGCGTCCGTCTGTCGTCCTATGTCCGTCAACAATTTCTTTAAACAACATCTCCAAAACTACTGGGCCATTTCCAACCAAATTTGTTAGAATGTCCCATAGGAAGTCCCCTTCAAAAATAGCTAAAATGATTGAAATCCTTCGGAAACTCCGGGTGCCATGGCAACAAAAGTGAAACTTAAACAAAAAAACCTTAGAAAATCTCCTGAACCAGAAGGGCTAGAGCCTTGATATGATGTAGGAAACATCAGTATATTGACCTCTTTCAAAATAGCTAATATCATTACCCTCGGGTCTCCAGGGGTGGGGCCACAGGGGGTCTATATAGAAACAAAGAAGGATTTTTCAAATGTCATCTCCTGCCAAACCACTGGGCCAATTTCAACCAAATTTGATTCCTTAGGTGGTCACCTTCAAAAATAGCTGAAAGAATTGAGATCCATTGAAATTTCCGGTTGACACGGTAACTAAAATGAAATTTAAAAAGAAAAAAATCTTATCCTCCTGACCTAATAGTCCAAGAGCTTTTATATTATGCAGGAAAAATCAGTATATTGACCTCTTTCAAAATAGCTAAAATCATTATCCTCGGGTCCCCAGGGGCGGAGCCACGGGGGGGGGGGTTGTCTGTATAGAAACAAATAAGGATTTTTAAACGACATTTTCTCCCAAACCAAATTTGGCATAGATGTACCTTAGGTAGTCCGCAATAAAAGCATCTGAAAGATTTCAAATCAGTTGAAAACTCCGGTCGCATGGCAACAAAGGTGAAATTTGAAAACTATCTTTAAAAGTCTTCTTCTCCTGGCCCAGATGGCCTATAGCTTTAATATTCGGCATGAAACACCAGTACATTTATCAGCTTAAATCATAACCCTGGAGTGGAGCCCCATGGTGGATCATATTTAGAAACAAAGAAGGATTTTTTAAAGGACATCTACGAAGAAACTCCTGGGTCTATAACATCCAAATTTTACAGACTTGTTCCTTATGAGGCCCCCTTCAAAAAAGCTAAAAGAATTGAAATCAGTTGAAAACTCCGGTAATATCTTTTCTGAGCCTCCAGCTGCTCATCCCACTTAGGTCTACGATTATCTACCCATTGGTTGGAGACAAATGTCGGATACCGAACCTGGACCTCATAATTGTTAATCCTACGGGCTACAAACTGCGCCAAGGCTGCAGCTCCCAATTAAAGAAACGTTCGAGGACTTGAGCTGAGAACTTTTAACACACCATCCAGCATTAACGAAATTAGCTTTGGAAGACGTTGTGGGGAAGGGAAAAATGCGATTTCTCCTTTTTCCAAACAAAGTTTTCTACCATATATGGCCCTTATTTTTCATAATGACCAAAATGTTATGTTGTCTGCAAAATCTTTCAATCTGGATATGTCTAAAATTTTGTCGTTTTTGGATAAGTTATGGTCCGGCATGAAAGGTTTGATTATTTGAATTTGAACAAAAATCTACATCGATCGCACAAATTACATAATTATTTCACTGAGAAATCCAATGACTACCGACAACTGGTATTTTGGTCAAAGTTGTGTAGTGGTTCTGTTTATATAAAAAATGACGACCACTGGTTTCAATGTGCTATTTTCGCAGTTTCAACGCATTACCAGACGACAAAATTTAAGACTTGTCCGAATTCAAGATGTTCTAATCGATAAATTTTAGTTGATGAAAGTTCGGGGGTTTTTTTACAAGCAATTTCTTCATTTTCCACAAAGTTTATTAAAAGCTTTTTTTTTCGGGGGGGGGGGTCAGGTCAAGAGGCGTCATTGTCTGGGATTTGATTAAGAGACCATTTTTCTTTCAACAGCCAATTACTGGTCGCCCCCCGGTCTAGCGATCGATAAAATGAAAATTTTACTGCAGTCCTTGTCCCATACTTCGAGACCGGATGTACGCTTCAATCTGCCATTGGTCTTGATCAAATGCTGCTTGGTTTAAAATAAGATCCGTTTGGCTTTCTTACATAGAGGACCAGGGACATCGGTCCCTATGTTACATTTCCAGACGACAAAATTCTGGACTGTTCCGGATTCAAAGATGTTGCAGATGACAAATTTTAGTTGATTGAAGGTAGAAACACTGTGGATAGTGAAAAAATGCATGTTACAAGCAATTTCTTCATTTACCACAATGTTTTTCATAGTTTCTTCTTCGGGTGGGGATGGGAGGGGGGGGGGTCAAAAAGCGTCATTGTGTGGGAATGGATTAAGAAACATTTTTTTTTCTTTCAACATCCACTTTCTGGTGGTCCGCCTGTTTGACGATCGATTACTAGTAATTGAAAATTTTACTGCACTTTTTGTTCCATATTTCGACAACGCACGCATTGAGGACCAGGGACAATGATCCTCCTGTTACACTGTAGGTCGACGTGCATTCTTTAAGTTTTGTGCAGCTCTAGACAATTGCAAGGATGACATCACATTGGACGATTGTTCGAGTCAATATATCGTTATTGGTTGGTAAAAAACGTTGTAACTACAGCTTGACTAAGCTGTAGCTACGATGTTTTTGTCGCCCATTGACAGTATTTTGAGTGTATTGTTTAAGGGACGTCTTTCTAAAATACACCCATTTATTAGTACGCATTAATCAAGTATAAGTTTATTCCTGCTTACTAATCTATGTTGGAGTTGCGACCCTTTTGTACAGATAATTGATGGAGTATTTAGAATTAACCTGATTTTATGTGTTGGGTTTTTGGAGAGCAATTAGCTCTCCTATGGTATTACGCGTACGCAAATTGGCGCGGGACAAACATTTTTTTAACTACTCTCAGAAAATAATTTGGGGGAAGACATGAAATAGGCCTAAAGACGAACAACAGTCTAATATTCTCTCGATTCAAGTATGTCGTTATACAGAATGCATTTGCTTGTTCGTCCCATATTTTTTTATTTAACCAAACAAGCCTTAAAACAAAACAAAAACAAAAACAAAAAAAGAATTTGCCTGGCTATGGTTCAATGAATTTCATTGAAAATCAGGTCATACGATCGAGTTCACTTTACTGCTGTTATTTCAAAAAATAGATATGCACTTGCTAAAAACAGATTATTGTTAACTCATTCCCATGAAATGCTTTTAAAAGCCCTCAGGAAGAAAATGTTTGGAAAACACCTTGAAAATTTAAAGAAATTGCTCGTTTCTACCTAAAAACAACCCATTTCCTGATGACAAAATTTTAGATTGATTCCAATTAAAGTCAGTGTTTGAGGTTAATATTATTTTAGAATCGTTAACCCACCTTGGAAACAAAAATTTGGGGATAAGAAATGAACTGTTTCTTGGTAACAAATTTTACACTCCTCACAAAGTTTTTCAGAGTTTTGGAACGATGATGTCTGAAATACAATGGAAACTTTCACACAGAGTTAGATTATAACAGTTTCAGTGTATATGCTGATAATTTCAAACCCTTCTTTTTCTGGGTAGAAAAAAAGTTGCGAATTTCTTAGACAGCGCTGTATATAACCAAGGGTCGAAAAACAATTGATACTCTTCATCGGACAAATTTTTATATAGCTTGAACGCATAACAATGAAATTTGATCTGCAACAGTACTTTCAGTTCTTTGATTGTTGTTGTTTGTACGTACGTACGTACATATCTCAGTCATTGTGATATTCAGCTATTTTTGACATATGCGTCGGCCCATTTGGCACAGTTAAGTTAATTGTACAAAGAACTTGAGCAGATGGTTTCCTACGATAACACGGAACAACTGAGTACATTATAGTCACTTAGCATGAAATATTTGTTCAGGTCTAGTGAACTTTTCCTCTAATTAATCTGAAATTTGTCAAGTGAAACACCATAACGCCCGGTGATCCATTAAAACATTGTAACTACAATTTGAATTAAGCTGTAGGTACGAGGTTTCGGTACACCAGTGGCAATAAGAATACGTAACGCGTCTGGCGAAAAGAGACATCCCTGTGTATTGTAAAGCAAACGAAAATGGAAAAGAGCTGGGTCTTATTAACCAGGGATTGTATTCCTAAGATAATTATACAGTAAGGTAGAACAGACATTGAAGTTTCAGAAGATCGTCGAAGATCGAGAAGTCTCGACCTGCACAGACCGCGCAGACTGACCAGGCTGGATACTTTTCGCTCCAACCTCGAGATCCCTTTTCGCATGATGGGTCGTACATATATTATATTCATTTTGATCAGTTCAAGATTAAGGTACATTTTTTTCCAGTTTAATGATTTTTTGAAACCATATATTCGTGTTTCTAATAAGCAAGGAGTCGATTGATGTCTGGAGGTAATGTAAACTATTTTAAGGTTTAAGATTGGTTTCCAAAGATAATTTAATGTTTTCAACGTTTATTCGAATGGCATAAGGTGTAAATGTGCGGTAAGAGACGGCGGTTGATCCAAAAAATGGACAAGTTGGATTATTTTCTCTTTGTTTTATTGTTATTTTTTCGCAATTGGTTTATATTTCATTGTACAAAAACGTCATTCAATTGACCAACATTTACCAAAGATCGAAGTTCACATAGTTACACAGTGCTGCATGCGTCTTAGCCATTCCCCCACAGTGGCGCTTTTTGACACTCTCAACAAAAATAGAAAACACCATGGAAAATGAAGAAATTGCGTCTTACACAAGTGAAGACAAAGGTTAAAATATCCAAAAATTCATCTACTAATACTAATACAACAGTTTGAATTTGAACCAGTCTAAAATTTTGTCGTTGGTAATGGAATAATGAGATGTCGCATTTTAATCCTACGGTGTTGCTTTTAAGCTCTGCTGGTCGAATGCCACGAGGGCTATTTCATGACATTGAGTCTACCATGCGTCAGTGCCTGCGTGTTTTTGTAAATAGGCTCTTTAGCCCATTTCCAAACCATGACGCTTTTGGCCACCCTTCAAGAAAATGCTTTGAAAACATGGTCGAAAATGAAGAAATTGCTTGTTACAAGCAATTTCTTCATTATCAACAAGTTTTTTCCGCTAAAAGACGAAGATTTTTGCGATTACATGTAATTAAAATTTTCATCTGCATTTTTATCAGTTTTGACCAGTCCAAAAACTCTCGTGTGGTAATGGGTTAACCCATACCTGTTTTCAAAATTTTCGACCTGCTCGAATTCAGACGTTATACAGACGACAGATCAAAGTCGATTTTAGTTGAAAAATAATTATTCTATAGGGTAGAAAAATGTATGAAAAAATATGAAAACAAAGGTAGGTAAAAACCAGGAATTGAACAGGAAATCTTCTCCCCAGAAACTAATGGATGGATTCGAACAAAATTTCTATGGATTGATCTTCTGAGGACCACTTTTATATACTTGTACCTACAAAAATACCGATCGCACGAAAACCATTGCTATATGGACGTGGCTAATATCTATTTACGGGATAGGGTTAAGAATTCGAAAGGCTTCTTCTCAGAAACTACCGTGAATGGATTTCAACCAACTTTCCATGGGTATTGTCAATGGGTGTCTAATAATGATATTTCATCAAGATACTTTAACTGGGTGTAAAACATGTTTGTTTTGGGTGTTGTTGTAGTTGTTCTTGGGGGGGGGGAAGATTGAGTCTTCCTACTATGATGTTGTTTGAACTGTAAATTGAATTAACTAAATGTGACAAGAATGGGTCCTTGGTGTACCTCTGTTAACACCCACCACCCCATCCCATCCCATCCACCCCTGCACACGTACCACCCCCTAAAACGGTTGAGTTGTTTGACGGTTTAGGACGCCAACTAAACAATCCTTTTTTATGCCTAAATTATATTAACCATCATAGAAAACTTTTGCAAAATCATACCGTCATTAAGTCGGATCGTTCTCATCGGAGCTCAGTGGGCGTGGCAAATGATCGGTCTAACCAAAACGAGAGGTTATGGTGCCACTGAAAGGACAATATCGTGGCTTCGGAATAAAAAACATTGACAATAATTGACCAATCGCTGGACCTGCCCACGGCGATATTTTTAAAAATAATGGCCAGCAGCATGCACTTGAATACAAAAGTTCAGGAATAGTTGGTTGGAGACCCAAACGTCGTAACTTAAGCTTGAATAAGCTGTAGTTACGACATTTCAGTCTTAAAAACAACAGAAAGTGTTAAATAAAATGGCGGCCAATGACGGAGTTGAAGGCATAGGTCCGGACTGAGTAATTTACTCGATTGGTCACTTGAATCCTTGATTGACATCGCGATTGGTCTATTGACACTGCGAGAATACGATGTCGGTTGGATTACGACAATTTTGTGAAAGTGTTAGTACCGGAGAGATTATGCGCTGTCATTGTCGAGCGCTTGTGCTCCGGACGTCGCAGGTGTCGCAATTTGTAGAATTAGAGAATGAAATACGATGACTTCCCTTTTAGTGAAGATATATGTAATAAGTTGTTCCCCTTTATATCACACCGGGCCATTATTTTGTCTGTCAATTACAAAGATTTTTATTGATCATTGTTTTGCGAATAATAGGCCTACGATATTTTTGCCCTACAGCCTACCCAGAGTTAATCCTTGTATTTCCCAAGTTTTATCGACTTAATTCCAACAGTGACTTTAAAAATTACAAAATGACGAGACTACCCTGAACATTCATGCTCAGCCACAATGCCAGGCCGGTCCAGGATTATGTATACTCTTCACCTCAATTATTGTGCATGTAAGGACCCCAGGGTTCAGTACCAATCATAAAATGTTTTTTATCTGATGAAATAGTTTTTATATATCTTACATACATTTAATTTATCTTTTAGTAAAGTTTTTGTCCAGTTCTATCTAAACTTCTACATGAAATTTATGTTGAAAGTTGCCTTTTTGACCCTTTAGAATTTTTGGATTGCTTCTGCAGTTATCATGCATTTTACAAAAGAGAATGTCTATGAAAACTATAAAGAAGCAAATTTATAGTTTCAATTTTTGTCATCCATCTTTTCTTTTAAACAATAAAGCTAGAAGATTTATTTGATGTAAGTTTTAGTTTAGAGTTATGAAAAGTCATGTCAAATTTACCCCCTGTCCCCTATTTTGTGAAATGTATTATTTGGGGGTCAATTTTGCATCGCCTTGGATTAAAGTTAAGTGTGCTGAATGGCAGGGGTGTTTCTCACAGCATCAGTTACGAGCCCCAAAAACTAAACAACCATTGAAAAAATAAGGTCACCAAGGTTCACTGGGGCTCCTTAGGGGCCATGCACGATAACATGGGTATGCATGGTAATTGAGTTTTGACAATAAAGGGGATTCAACTTAGTTCTCTTATCAGTTATAGGGTTTGTTTTCCAATTAATGCTCATTTTTTTATTGAATTTTGCCACATGAATGTAAGAAATGAAACCAATCAGCTCAGCTGCCAGGGGTTCAGATGACCTTCCCCTGAACTCCCTGTAAATCCTCCATGCTGCATATTAAAATTTCCCAGAGATAAATTCGCATCCTACAGGTTTTGATAGATACTGTGGCCTCCTTTTAATAAAAACACAAATATGTCAACACTCTTGTCGCAATTTACAAAGTTGCAATTTAACCTATTTCCACACAGTGACGCCTTTTGACGCCCTTCAAGAAAAGCAATTGGGAAAACATTGTGTAAAATGAAGAAGCAATTTCTTCATTATACACAGTGTTTTCTGCCTAGAAAGTTGAAAAAACTAACATTTTGTAAACTTTAAATTGTCGTCTGCAACTCCTTTCAATTTAGACCAGTCTTAAATTTTGTTGTGTGGGAATGGGTTAAAGGAGTTTGGTGTTTGTCATAAGTAAATTATTTGAAATTAAGCAGTGAATATCTATTTTCATGATAACCATTAAGAGGATTCCTTTGTATTGATATTTTTAAATACAGCCAAATCAGTGTGGACGAAGATCTCCTTCCCCTGGAAACAAATTATCAAAAATAGTAACTCCTAGCTTTTCCACCCCCTTAGAGTTATATTTTGGGAAATATTGAAATTCCCTGTTCCAATTCATTTTCATTTTGCCACATTGTTTTAGGATATGACAATTCTCAATTTATACAAACTCTAAATTCTTCTCTTCAACCTCTTTTGATTCAGACTTGTCGAAATTTTGTTATCCAGTACATTATTAATGTATTCGATCGAAATATTATCCCAACTCTTTGGTAACCTATTCAATCCCTGGTTTTTACGTCCCTGTGATTTTATAATTGAGAAAGCATTGTAGAAAAAGAAAAAAATGCTTGTAACAGACAAGCTTGTCCTCTTTTTCCACATTATATTCAATCCTACTGAATGGTGTCTATCAAATGTAATCTACTTTTAATTTTCAACTTCAAAACTTTCAATTTGGACAGGTCTAAAATTTTGCATAACAAAACGGTTAAATCCACACTTCATGAACCAAAAGATGTAGAGCCCTAGAAATGAAACCATTGAAAGCAGAGCTTTAGCTTTTGAAAATTACATTGTTTCTCAAAGTCTGGCTTTCTGTTTTGTGAATTCTGTCAAAAATATAAACCACCAAATTAGCCAATTACCAAATGACAAAATTTTAGACTGATCCAAATTGAAACATTTCACAATTCCAGTTTAATGATATTCATTGTACATGTATTTTTGGATATGTAACGCGTCCGGCGAAAAGAGACGCCCCTGTGTATTGTAGCAAACGAAAATGGAAAAAGAGCTGGGTCTTATCAACTAGGGGTTGTCTTCCTTGGATGATTATACAGTAAGGTAGAACGGACATTGAAGTTTCAGAAGATCGTCGAAGATTGAGAAGTCTCGACCTGCACAGACCGCGCAGACTGACCAGGCTGGGAACTAATCGCTCCAACCTCGAGAACCCTTTTCGCATGATGGGTCGTGCATATATTATATTCATTTTGATCAGTTCGAGATAAATGTTCACTTTTCCAGTTTAATGATTTTTACAGCGTTTTTCTTTTTTCTTTTATTTTGAAACCAATTGTTCGTGTTTCTATTTAGCAAGGAGTCGATTGATGTCTGGAGGTAATGTAAACTTTTTAAGGTTTAAGTTAGGTTTCCAGAGATAATTGAATGTCTTCAACGTTTATTCGAATGGCATTAAGCTGTAATTGTGCAAGTTAGAGACGGTCGTTGTTCCAAAAAAAAAAAAAATGGACAAGTTGGATTATTTACTCTTTTTAGCTCTACTGGCCGAAGGACACTAGAGCTATTGCGATTGCTTTTTCCCGTCCGGCGTCCGTCCGTCCGTCGTCCGTCCGTTAAACTTTTCCTTGTTTACGCGATAGAGTCCACAGTTTTCATCGGATTCTCTTCTAACATTCACAGAATGATTGTACCATCATAAGGATCGTTCCTTTCGAAATTGGGCCAGATCCGTCGAGAAACATGGGAAAAGGGGCCTAATTAAAATTTAATTAAAAAATCCTCGTTTACGCGAAAGAGTCAACAATTTTCATCGGATTCTCTTTAAACTTTCACAGAATGATTGTACCATCATAAGGATCGTTCATTTCGAAATAGGGTATGATCCGTCAAGAAACATGGGAAAAGGGGCCTTATGAAAGTTTAATTAAAAATTCTATCTAAAATCCTCGTCAACACTCTAGAGACCACAGTTTTCATCGGATTCTTTTCAAACTTACTCAGAATGATTGTGTTATCATAAGGATTGTTCCTTTTGAAAACGGGTATGATCCGTCAAGAAACACGGGAAAAGAGGCTAATTCAAATTTAATTAAAAAATCCTCGTTTACGCGATAGAGTCCACACTTTTCATCGGATTCTCTTTAAACTTTCCCAGAATGATTGTACCATCATAAGGATCGATCCTTTCGAGATTTGGTATGATCCGTCAAGAAACATGGGAAAAGGGGCCTTATGAAAGTTTAATTAAAAATTCTATTTAAAATCCTCTTTAACACTCTAGAGACCACAGTTTTCATCGGATTCTCTTCAAACTTACTCAGAAGATTGTGTTATCATAAGGATCGTTCCTTTTGAAAAGGGACATTATAAAAAATTTATTACAACACATCATTATTACAATAAAGTCCTCAGTCTTTATCATTTTCTTCAAACTATCATTAGGATTGTTCCTTTCTACATTGGGTCTGATTTGTTAAGTTTCACGGAAAAAGGAGCTTATGAAAATTTCATAACAAAAATTCTTGACACAATTCAGTCCACTGTTTTCATTGATTCTCTTTAGCTTTTAAAGAATGATGGTACCTTCATTAGAATTGTTCCTTTTGAAATTTGGTTTGTTCTGTAAAGTATCATGAGGAAAGGGGCCCTATGAAGATTTCACTATAAACTCATTAACACAATAAATTCCACAGATTACACAAATTGATTGTACCATCATTCCACTTGTTGATTTTTACAGTGAATCTGATTATGGCAAGTGTCACATAAAAAGGGGCCTTATGAAAAACTTTCTTAAATATTCTGATTAACACAATGATGTCCCTTGATTTCACCGGATTCACTTAAAAACTACACTGAATGATTGTACAATCACTTAAATGGTATTTTTCAGAACGTGGTACAATCCATCAAATATCATGTAAAAAGGGGCCATATGATTTTTTTTTTCAAATATTCTAGTAAACCATGATGAAGTCCCGATATTTCCTCCGATTCACTTTTAACTTTCACAGTATGATAAAACCAACAGTAAAATATCACGGGAAAAGGGGCCTTATGAGAACTTGATTTTAATATCTTTGTTAACACAATAAAGTCAACAGTTTTATCGGATTCTCTTCAAAGATGCATGGAATAATTGTGGCATTCGAAACACAGGAATAGGAGCCTTACAGATTATCATTCAGAACATTCTTGTGTATGTGATGAAGATCACAATCATTATCGAATTGTCTTTTAAATTTCACAGGACAATTGTCGGCTTGTAAGGAAAGTTCCTTTTCGAATGAAATTGATCCATCAGAAAACACAGGAAAAGGGGCCTTATTAATTTTTAATCAAAACAACCCTGTTTATGTGATAAAGTCCACAATTATTGTCAGATTCTGATGAAAATTTCACAGGATGATTGTAGGGTCATAAGGTAACTTTCTTTTGGAAATGCAGTGGATCCGTCATGAAACACGGGAAAGGGGGCCTTGAGTATTGTTGCTCAAAATAATAAAGGGGATAAGTTGTTTTTTTTTCTTCATGCATTCTTCTTTGAGTAATTAACTTCCTTAAATATCAGATTTCTTTAATGGAAAACTTGATAACCAGTAGAGCTTCTCAGGCCCTCATGGGCCTCCCGTTTTTTTTTAATGTTGTTATTTTTTCGCACTTGGTTTAATTTTTACTGTACAAAAACGTCATTTAATTGACCAACATTTACCAAAGAACGACGTTCACAAAGTTACACAGTGCTGCATGCGTCTTAGCCATTCCTAGTCAGTGCCGCTTTTTGACACTCTCAACAAAAATAGGAAACACCGTTGAAAATGAAGAAATTGCGTCTTACACAAGTCAAGACAAAGGTTAAACAATCCAAAAATTCGTCAACTAATACTTGTACTTTACAACTGTTTCAATTTGAACCTGTCTAAAATTTTGTCGTTGGTAATGGTATAATGGGATGTCGCATTTTAATCCTACGGTGTTGCTTTTTAGCTCTGCTGGTCGAATTTCTCGAGGGCTATTTCATGACATTGAGTCTTGTCATGCGTCAGTGCCTGCGTGTTTCTTTAAATAGGCTCTTTAGCCCATTTCCACACCATGACGCTTTTGGCCACCCTTCAAGAAAATGCTTTGAAAACATGGTCGAAAATGAAGAAATTGCAAGTTACAAGCAATTTCTTCATTATTCACAAGATTTTTCCCTGAAAGACGAAGATTTTTGTAATTACATGTACTTAAAATTTCCATCTGCATTTTTTTCAGTTTTGACCAGTTCAAAAACTTTCGTGTGGTAATGGGTTAACCCTTTCCTGTTTTTTTTTTTTTTTTTTTTTTTTTTTTTTTTTTTTTTTTTTTCAAAATTTTCGACCTGTTCAAATTCATAGGTTATGCAGTGACGACAGTTCAAAGTCGATTTTAGTTAAAAAAAATAATCATTCTATAGGGTAGAAAAATGTATGAAAAAATATGAAAACACAGGTACGTAAAAAACAGGAATTGAACAAGAAATCATCTCCCCACAAACTATTGGATGGATTCTAACAAAATTTCTATGGATTGATCCTCTGAGGACCACTTTTATATACTTGTACCTACAAAAATACCGATCGCACGAAAACCATTGCTATATGGACGTGGCTAATATCTATTTACGGGATAGGGTTAAGAATTCGAAAGGCTTCTTCTCAGAAACTACCGTGAATGGATTTCAACCAACTTTCCATGGGTATTGTCAATGGGTGTCTAATAGTGACATTTCATCAAGATACTTTAACTGGGTGTAAAACATGTTTGTTTTGGGTGTTGTTGTTGTTGTTGGGGGAGGGGAAAGAATGAGTCTTTCTACTATGATGTTGTTTGAACTGTAAATTGAATTAACTAAATGTGACAAGAATGGGTCCTTGGTGTACCTCTGTTAACACCCACCACCCCATCCCATCCCATCCACCCCTGCACACGTACCACACCCTAAAAACTATGCGGCTCGACTTGTAAGCCGACGCGATACCAGTCTACCATGCCCCTTTTAAATACACTGGTATGAAACTCTTGCACGCACGGTTGTGGTGTAAGTGAGGTAAATAGCCTTTCTTGAACACTTGCCTCCCTTGAAGTAAATTCCTTGACAATGGTTAAGATAGGCCCATACGAATTTTGATTTAGCACTTGTTGCAATCTTTCTGCGACTTAAACGTCAACCGTCTACACTGAGAATTGATAAGCTATATACGGTTGAGTTGTTTGACGGTTTAGGACGCCAACTAAACAATCCTTTTTTATGCCTAAATTATATTAACCATCATAGAAAACTCTTGCAAAATCATACCGTCATTAAGTCGGATCGTTCTTGTCGGAGCTCAGTGGGCGTGGTAAATGATCGGTCTAACCAAAGCGGTTCATGATGGTGCCACTGAAAGGACAATATCGTGGCTTCGTAATAAAAAAAATTGACACTATATATAATTGACCAATCGCTGGACCTGCCCATTTACTTCATTGGCCACGCCCATCGACTCCAACAGGAAGTTACGCTTCGATTTTTAACGGCGATATTTTTAAAAAATTATGGCCAGCAGCATGCACTTGAACACAAAAGTTCAGGAATAGTTGGTTGGAGACCCAAACGTCGTAACTTAATCTTGAATAAGCTGTAGTTACGACATTTAAGTCGTCAAAACAACGAAAAATGTTAAATAAAATGGCGGTCAATGTAGGAGTTGAAAGCATAGGTCCGGACTGAGTAATTTACTCGATTGGTCACTTGATTCCTTGATTGACATCTGGATTGGTCTATTGACACTACGAGAATACGACGTGGGTAGGATTACGACAATTTTGTGAAAGTGTAGGTACCGGAGAGATTATGCGCTATCATTGTCGAGCGCTTGTGCTCCGGACGTCGCAGGTGTCGCAATTTGTAGAATTAGACAATGAAATACGATGACTTCCCTTTTAGTGAAGATATATGTAATAAGTTATTCCCCTTTTATCACACCGGGCCATTATTTTGTCTGTCAAATTCAAAGAATTTTATTGATCAGTGTTTTGCGAATAATAGGCCTACGATATTTTTGCCATGTAGCCAACCAAGAGTTAATCCTTGGATTTCCCAAGTTTTATCGACTTAATTCCAACAGTGACTTTGAAAAAATACAAAAATGACGAGACTTCCCTGAACATTCATGCTCAGCCACAATCATTGCCAGGCCGGTCCAGGATATATGTAAAGGGGATTCAACTAAGTTCTCTTATCAATTATACAGTTTGTTTTCCAAATGATGCTCAATTTATTTATTGAATTTCGCCACAGAATGTCAGAAATGAACCCAATCAGCTCTGCTGATAGGGGTTCAGATAGCTGCGATATCGTAGCCGTCTTTCTGATAATCTGCTGGCGAGGCCCTCCCACGGCTATGATATCGCTGCTAGGGTTCAGATGACCTTCCCCTGAACTCCCTGTAAAGCCCCCATGCTGCAGATTAAAGTTTCCCAGAGATAAATCTGAATCCTGTGATCATTTGTGAACAGGTTTTGATAGATACGGTGGACTCCTTTGAATAGCAACACAATGTTGTCAACACTCTTTTGGCAATTTTATCAAGTTTCAATTTGAAGGAGATAGATGTTTGTCATAATTAAGTTATTTTAAATTAAGCAGTGAATTGCTATTATCATAAATGCAATTAAGAGGATTCCTTAGTATTTATATTCTTTAATACAGCCAAATTAGTGTTGACGAAGATCCTCTTCCCCTGGAAAAAAATCATCAAAAATAGTAATCATGACTCAAGATTCTTAGCTTTTCCACCCCCTTAGAATTATATTTTGGGAAATTTTGAAATTTCCTGTTCCAATTCATTTTCATTTTGCCACATTGCTATAGATATGACAGTTTTCAATTTATACAAACAATAAATTCTTCTCTGCAACCTCTTTCCATTCAGACTTGTCCGAAATTTTGTTGTCCAGTACATTATTAATGTATTCCATTGAAATATTTTCCCAACTCTTTGATAACAGGCATAATGGTAGAGATTGTCAAGCTTACTGGGTGAAGTTTGTATTTAACCAATTTTGAGAACATTGCAACTCTACTCTCCCTCCCCTTAACCCTTTCTTATTCAATCCCTGGATTTTACATACCTGTGATTTTGTGATTGAGAGAGCATTGAAGAAAAAGAAAAAATTGCTTGTAACAGGCAATTTCTTCTTTTTCCACAATATATTCAACCCTACTGATTGGTTTTTATCAAATGTAATCTACTTTGAATTCTCAACTTCAAAACCTTTGAATTTGGACAGGTCTAAAATTTTGCATAACAAAAGGGTTAAATCCCAGCTTCACGAACTAAATGATGTAGAGCCCTAGAAATGAAACCATTAAATAGCAGAGTGTAAGCTGTTGAAATGTACATTGTTTCTCAAAGTCTGGCTTTCTGTTTTGTGAATTCTGTCAAAAATATAAACCACCAAATTAGCCTATTACCAAATGACACAATTTTAGACTGATCCAAATTGAAATAAGCTGAAGACCACAATTTCAGTTTAATGATATACATTGTACATGTATTTGTGGGTAGTAAAACATTGTGGAAGATGAAGAAATTGCTAGTTACAATTTCTTTGATTAGATCATGCAATAGTTTCCAAAACTTTTTTCCTGATTGCAATTGTTTTAGAACAATCAGGGCTAGTGTCTGGTCCATTTCTTGCCTAATCATAATCTAAAGCATAATCTGCTACTTTAACCCATTCCAACACAGTGGAATTTTAGACTGGTCCAAATTGAAAGGAGCTGCAGACGACAATTTCAAGTTGGTGGAATTTTAAATTTTTTTGTCTTTTTGGATAGAAAACATTGTGGATAATGAAGAAATTGCTTGATCCAAGCAATTTCTTCATTTTCCACAATGTTTTCCAAAGCTTTTTCGTTGAGGGGCATAAAAAGGAGGGATTGAGTGGGAATGGGTTAACCCATTCCCACTCAGTGACGCTTTTAGACGCCCCCCAAGGAAAAATGCTTTGGAAAACATTGTGGAAAATGAAGAAATTACTTGTCACAAGCAATTTCTTCATTTACCACACTGTTTTCTTCCCAGAAAGTTGAAAAAATCCAAAATTTGATTAACTTTAAATTGTCACCTGCAAATTCTTTCAATTTGGACCAGTCTAAAATTTTGCTGTTTGGTAATGGGTAAATGGGTGTATTTCAAAATAACTTGGCACAATTGTTCCCTTTGATGAGCACTAGTTTCATGCTAAAGTTTTGTTGGATAATCCAAAGTTCAAGGTCACAACAGTAGGTCATGTAATATTACAAGCACTTAAGTGGGGGTATTCTCATATTGACGAATCTTTTATTTCTTGATTAATATTTTCACTAGTGTAAGAACCTCATTGTATTTTTGTTGTTCATTTAGTAAAGATAAATCTGTCTTTCACTTAACAAAGCAGTCAGCCATCTTTTCTTATCATTTACAGGTCATCAAGCTTAAGTGTGACCTGGATTTTATTTAATCTTAAATGGAATGAATTAGCTGAAGTTTACTATTCATGTAAATGTTTAGGTATGTAAATACTATTTTCTCAATCATAGAAATTTGGATTGAAAATTACAAGTAAGTCAGGCTTGTAACTTATGAAATTTACTAGCCCAAATGAAGATTCACAAGCCCATATGAAACTTAAAGAGAGAAATCATAACAATTAACAGTGATCATACTTTGAACTGAAAAATTTTGAGGCTAAAAACGTTTGTTGAAGCACAAAATGAACAGAGAAAACCAATATAATAAAATCAGATTGCAAGAGTTTTACAAGCATGTTATTACAGATTTTATAAGACAAAACAAATTTTACCAGGCTTTGACATTTGGACTTGTGCAAATATCAATTACTGCTTTTTTTGTATAACTTACCTGAGCACATTATGCTCGTGGTGAGCTTTTGTTTTCCTTGTTATTTTTGTCTGTTGTCTCTCTGTCCATTCATCATTCCATCTGTTCATTGTCTCATCTATCATTTGGCATCAAACATTTCTTCTTTTCTCCTTTTTGTATTATAAAAATTTTCTTTTTCAGGGTGTCAAAATGTGGGATTGTGTGATAATGGCTTAAATTGAATGTTAATTGAAAAATATAAGAAACATGTAGGGTAGGAAAACATCAGAGAACAGAAGAAATTGCTGTCTCACAGAGTTTTAATTTCTAATGCTTAAGCATGGTTTTGATGAAAAATTAGATTCAGTAAAATTAATTCACGGTTAGATTTCGAAAGTGAAAAAGTTGAAATTATATTTATTATATCAACTTTCACTCTGAAAATCAGGAACTACTTTTCCCCCCAAAATTTTGGTGTGGTCCTTGGTTGATTTTCATGGCTCAGATTGTCAAATTTACATCTCAAATGAAATATTCTTGAATAAATCATCCAGATAAAAAGAAAAAAAGATTTGAACCAACCGTAAAGAGTTTTGAAAACATGAGTTTCTGAATTACTTGTCTTTCTGTCTATGTCATGCTGAAAGAGGCACATGTTGGAAAGCGAGAAATACACGATGGCTTTGCATTCAACTTCTAAAGTCTACAATTTAACCCCAAAACAGTGAAATAAGAACAAATAAACACTCCGAACTATACAAACAAAATAACCTTTCCGTTGACAATTTGTTTTAAAACAATAACGAACATGAATGTCTGATTATCGCTGACTGACTTTAACGAACATGAATGTCTGATTATCGCTGACTGACTTTAACGGATGTGGTAATTTGTGTAACCTACAAAAGTATGCCAGGCCTTGAATACTGATACCTGTGGCTGTAGGATACCTGTAGGATTATTGTGGACTCATATCCATTTTCAGCAATTGACCCTTTTCAGCCCCTCATCTTTTGGACTTTGATTAGTACTGAAATAATTATGGTAGTAACTTGTACAGAATGTAGAAGGTGTTGGCACAGATAACATGTACTTTGGAACACTAGCTTATGTCTTTGACATAACTTTGTACTGATATCAAAGCATGTATTGAATGTCTCCTTGAAAGTTACTATCAAGATCAACCTTAAAACTGTTTACAGTATCAGACTGGGTAACTTTCTGTGGTAATTCATTCCATAAATTAATGACTCTGCTTGAGAATTGGTTTTAGCTGAATGCTGGGTTACACTTGGGTTTAGCTAGCTTGAAGTTGTGCCCCTTTGTCCAAGATGCTTACTGAAAGAATCCTCAAATGGACAGTAATCTAAGCCTTTCACAAACTTGAAGGTTTGTATCATATCTCCACGCCTCTGACGATGAGAATGATTTGGCAGTTTTAGCTCCATTATTAGATTTACCTATGAAAGGTCCTTTAGGGAAAGGACTAGTCTAGTCAATTTGACATATCCTTTCTGAGGTATGGAAACCATTTAATATTTGCAAATTAACCCATTCCAACATGATAAAATTTTAGACCAGTCCAAATTCAAAGAAGTTGCAGACGACAATTATAAGTTGATGAAGTCTTCAAAATCTTTGTCTTTTGGGATAGAAAACATTGTGGATAATGAAGAAATTGCTTGTTACAAGCAATTTCTTCATTTTCCACAATGTTTTCTAAAGCGTACATATGGAGGGGCGTTTAAAAGTGTCATTGTGTGGGAATGGGTTAAACATGGTGGCACACCAAAGCAATGAGCAACTTAAGGAAACAAGCAATTTCTACTTTCTTCAAAAAATTTTCTATTATATAGGATGGCTACTTTTTGAATCGTGCTTATTTTATATATACTGTCTTCTGAACTTTTTGAAATTGGACAAGTCTAAACTTTTGAAAAACAGTAAAGGGTAAATGAAGATAATTCCAAAATCAATTACTTAATCAATATATGATGTTCTTTACTTTTTTCTAAATGCATATTTTTATTATAAAAATTATGCTCTACTTTTACCTTTTTTAACTCGTTACTAGATGGCAAAATTTTAGACTGGTCCAAATTGAAAAGAGTTGCAGAAATTTACTCGAAGTTTATGAAATTTTTTTTTCCAACTTTTTAGGTAGAAAACATTGTGTAAAATAATGAAATTGCTTGTTACAAGCAATGTCTTTATTTCCCACAATGTTTTCCCATTTGTTAGCTTACCTGAGCACAGAGTGCTCAAGTGAGCTATTGTGATCGACTTTCCTCTACCGTCCGTCCGTCTTTCGTCGTGTGTTGTGCGTCGTCCGTCAACAATTTCTTTAAACGACATCTCCTCCCAAACCACTGGGCCAATTTGAACCAAATTTGGCAGAAATGTTCTTTCTTGCTAAAAGAATTAGAATCTGTTAAAATCTCTGGTTGCTGTGGCAACAAAAGTGAAATTTTAGAATAATCTTTAAAATTCTTCTTCTCCTGACCCAGAGGGCGTAGAGCCTTGATGTTTTGCATGAAGCATCAGTACATTGACCTCTTTCAAAATAGCTTAAATCATGATTTTGGGTCCCCAGGGGTGGAGCCCCTGGGGATGGGGGTTTATATAGAAATAAAGAACAAATTTAAAATGACATCTCCTCCCAAACCGCTGGGCCAATTTCAACCAAATTTCGCAGAAATGTTCCTCAGTTGGTCCCCTTTAAAAATTGGTAAAATAATTGAAATCCGTTAAAAATCTCTGATTGCCATGGCAACAAAAGTGAAATTTTAAAATAATCTTTAAAATTCTTCTTCTCCTTACTCAGAAGGCGTAGAGCCTTGATATTTTGCATGAAGCATCAGTATATAGCTTTCAAAATAGCTAAAATCATGATTTTGGGTCCGCAGGGGCAGAGCCCCAGGGGAATGGGGTTATAGGCATGAAGTGTCAGTTCACAGACATTTTTCTTATTTCTGAAATTCCAGAGGGTGAAAAAAATTAATTCCTTCTTTCAAATTTGCCCTAAAGCCTTGGAATTTGTAAATTAGACTTCGGATCCCCAGGTACATAGTCTATATATGTAAGTATGGCCCACCTGTATCATAATCCTAACCTTAACATGAAAGTGGACTGTTGAAAGAAAAAGTGCCTTTATCTCAGGTCAGCGCCAAAGGGCCAACATCCCTCTTGTTTTTCTTGAGGGATGTCAAAAGGCGTCTTTATGTGTGAATGGGTTAAGATTGTTTATTCACTACCCAGCACCAAATAGTTCTACTTCTAGTGCTCCTATTCCATCATTAATGTTTAAGGGATAGGAAGTTAACCCATTATCATACAATAGACTGGTCCAAATTAAAAGATTTTGCATGAGACAATTTTCAGTTATTGAAATTTTTAACATCTTTGTTGTTTTGGTAGAAAACATTGTGGATAAAGAAAGAATTGTTTGTAACAACTTAATTCTTTATTTTCAACAATGTTTTTTATATCTTTTTTCTTAAGGGGTTTAAAGAAATTGTGACTGTTTGGGAATGGGTAAATATCATTAAAGCTCCCAACTCAATGTTTTATGATATTTCAGAATTATGGCCGACACACAAAAAAATAAGAGCATTCTTTGTGTAGGACTATGTTGTTTAGATATTGTAAGCGTTCTACAGAGCTTTCCAAAGGAGGATACAGATCAAAGGTTTGTCTATATTCTTAATTTTAAGAAGTTTTGATGGAAGCACTAGTGATTATGTATTGGCTACTTGTCTGTTATATGAACCTATTGGTGAATTTTAACCCATTCCCAAAAAGTGACACCCCCAAGAAGAATAAATGGGAAAACATTGTGTAAAATGAAGAAATTGCTGGTAACAAGCCATCTCCTCATTTACACAACGTTTTCTTTCAAGAAAGTTGAAAAATCTAAAATTAGATAAGCTTTAGCTTGTCGTCTGCAACTCCTTACAATTTGGACCAGTCTGAAATTCTGTCATCTGCTTATGGGTTAATTGGATCATACAACCAGTCTTCTTTGTGTTTTATTTCCTGTGACTTTTGAATGAGCAGGAACAATTATTTTTATGCCAACGCATCGATAGATCGGGGGCATATTGTTTTACCGGTGTCCGTCTGTCTGTCTGTCTGTCCGTCTGTATTCTGTCTGCAAAACTTATCCTGCCAACTAAACATTTTCCTATAACTTCAACCCTAATTAAGTTACAATCCTAATATTTGGTATGTAGATAGGTCTCAACAAGGTGCATCTGGGGAAGGTCATTTCATCAAGGTCAAGGTCAAAATTTTTAACCCTTTTCCCTAAAATGTTATTCAAAAACTTAACCTGCCAACTAAACATTTTCCTATAACTTAATCCCTAATTAAGTTACAATGCTAATATTTGGTATGTAGATAGGTCTCAACAGGGCCCAACTGGGGAAGGTCATTTCATCAAGGTCAAGGTCAAAATTTCAACCCTTTTCCCTGAAACATTTCTCAAAAACTTAACCTGCCAACCAAACATTTTCCTATAACTTCATCCCTAATTAAGTTACAATGCTAATATTTGGTATGTAGATAGGTCTCAACAAGGCGCAACTTGGGAAGGTCATTTCATCAATGTCAAGGTTTTGACCCTTTAACCCTTTTGCCTAAAACAAAAAAAATCACAATAAAAAATCACCTTTTTCTAAAGAATTCCTGTTTTGGGGGCATGGTGTTTCACAAACACATCTTGTTTTTGCTTTTATAATTGGTTCTTATTTAAGGTATCTTAAAATTTTTGACCATGAAGCAAAAATTTGAGTTAATTAATTGAAATATCTTCAAGTAAATGTATTGTTACGTGTTTGGCATGTGCAAAAAACAGTTCTTAGGTTGCAACATTGAATGATTTTGACCTCCATTACTGTCCACCCTGCCCCAACTATTTTTAGCTCGCCTAAGCATGAAGTGCTTTCGGTGAGCTATTGTGATTGGTCATTGTCCATCCATCTGTCTGTCCCTCCATCACAATTACAAAACAATCTTTTCATCCTAAACTAACCATGGAATTTCAACAAAACTTCACCAATTTTTTGGTCATGCTCTTTCAGAATACTTCAAAGAATTGAAATCCATGAATAACTTTAGTTACTGTGTCAACCAAGTAAAAAACTTAAAAATTCTTCTTCCCCCTGACCTTATGGATGATAGCTTTGATATTTGGTATAAATCATCATTTATTAACACTCTACCTAAGTACTTAAATGAAACACTTCACTCTGGTATGTAGCCCTTTTCTTTGTGACCCCTGATTTTACATAGGAGTAAAGAAGGAAATCTTCAAAAATCTTTTTCTCCCAAAATCATAAGGCCAAGAGCTTTAATTTTGGTGTGAATGTTTACCTATTTACCCTCTACATAAATACTTCAAAGAATTACCATAATCTGGATATCAGCACTGTATTGTAGGATCTTTGATATACAGAGGATTAACCCGTACCCACACTATCACGCTTTTTTAAGCCCAAGATGAACAATGTTCCTGAAAACATTGTGGAGAATGAAGAAATCACTTGTTACAAGCACTTTCTTCTTTATCCACAATGTTTTCTACTCTAAAAGACAAAGATTGTTAGAATTACACCAAGTTTAAACTATTGTCTGCAACTTTTTTCAACTTGGACCAGTCTAAAATTTTCTTGTTTGGAAATGGGTTAAAGGAGACAATCTTGAAAAATATTTTTCTCAAATATCATTAGGCATAGAGCTTTGATATTTGTATTATATCATAAAGCCTTGAACCGCAACACTCAGGAGAGCAATAAAGAACCATCATAGTCCTCTTGTTGTAGCAAAGAATTGGTAGGTTCAAAACAATATTTTCTAGCACTTGAAAACTTTTCACACTTTCTGTAATGTCCAGATAATCATTACAAACGCACCATAACAGTAACATTTCAATCGATTTCTAACAGTAACATTTCAATCGATTTCACATGTGCTAATTGCTCATACATTGAGCAGCCTGAACATCCACAAAGTGCATGCAGAATATCATCTGATAAGTATCTATCTACAGAGTGCATAAAGAAGACTCTGATCAGATTTTGTGCAGATTTAACACTTTCCTGGATAAACCCGGGATTTTACGTCACTGTGATTTTATATTTGAGAAAACATTGTGGAAAAAGGAGAAATTGCTTATAATAAGCAATTTCTCCTTTTCCCACAGTGTTTTCTACTACAAAGGCTGGTTTTATTTGGACTTGCATCCAATTTTCATTGTCATCTGCATCCTCTTTCAATTTGGACCAGTCTAAAATTTCAAAAACCAGGAAAGGGTTAAAGGCTGATCAGAGTCTTTAATTGACTCACATATGAGATTTCTTTAACCCTTTCCTGTTTTAGTGAAATTTTAGACCTGTCTAAATTCAAAGGTTTTGCAGACGAAAATTGAAAGTGAATTTAATTTGAAAAGTAGCCATTCAGTAGGGTAGAAAATATTGAAGAAAAGCAGAAATTGCTTCTATTTCCTCAATGTTTTCTGAAGTATAAAATCACGGCGAAGTAAAATCCTGGGTTTGTACAGGAAAGGGTTAAGCCATTCCCACACAATGATGCCTTTTGATGCCCCTTCAGAAAACCAAGCAAAAAACCAAGCAATTTCTTCACTTTACACAATATTTTGATGTGGAAAGTTGAAAAAAACTTGAAATTTCATGAAATTTTAATTGTCAACTGCAAAAGCTTCTTTCAATTTGGACCATCTTAAATTTTACTGTCAGATAATGTTCAGGTAGAACTCATTATCCCTTTCCCGTTTTGCAAAATTTTAGACATGTCCAAATTCAAAGGTTTTGCAGAAAATTGAAAGAGGATTTAATTTGAAAAATAATCTATAAGTTGGGCAGAAAATAATGTGGAAAATAAGAAATTGTATGTAATGTAATTGGATGTAGTGGTGGTACTGGTGTTCTTTTTCTACAGTGTTTTCTCAATTATGAAGTCATGGAGACATAAAAAGCAGGTATTGAACAGAAAAGGTTTACCTAAACCTTAGATTTGTTTCACATTGAAAGAGGTTTCAGAAAAAATTCAAAGTAGGCAAATAATTGTAGTTAGGAAAAAACAGTCTGGCCAAAGAGGAAGTTGCCTGTTGTAACAAGCAATTTCTTTTTTGCCTCAATGTCTTCTTTTAATTTTTTTTCAGTACATGAACATGTGGGATGGTATGGTAGTGGAGAATTTTTTTTGTGTGTGTCTTTAATTTTTTGAAATGGCCAATCTCTGCTTTGGAAGATTAGAATTTGTGTGTCTTTTCAGATCACTGGATTATTACTGGCAAAAGGGAGGTAATGCAGCAAACACCAGTTCTGTTTTGGGCATGCTTGGAGCGGATGTTGAATTCTTTGGAACATTTGTTAATGGTCAGGAATATGAGTATGTAATTGATAACTCTTTATCCCTTTCCTGTTTTGAAAAAAAATTAGACCTGTCCAAACTCAAAGGTGTTGCATACAGATATTATATGTGGATTTTATTTGAAAAATAACTATTTAGTATGGTTGTAAATATTGTAAAAAAAGAAGAAATTGCAAATTGATTCCCTTTTTCAATTGGGTTTTAAATAGATTTTGCCTTGAGTTTCCATGTCTATTATGATAATCATATGGTAGGGCAGTCTTTGTTTGTCCTACCTTTAGGAAAGAGAGGTGGGCATATGCAAAGATTGCTTCTAATATAAATCTCTTAACCCATTCCCACACAATGATGCCCCCATGAAAAACTGTGGAAAATGAAGAAATTGCTGTTTGTTTTTCTTGAGGGACGTCAAAGAGCGTCATTGTGTGAAAATGGGTTAAATCTTAATTTCCAGGTTTTTAAAAACAGATTTAGGTAGTTATAATGTCAGGATAGATAATAGTATTGTGTATGACCCAGGCATCTATAAAAGTCCGACGGCAATTGTACTCATCAATAAGGAGAATGGGTCTCGAACAATCATGGCAGCATTAAGGTAAGTCTACTTTTTTGACCAATTACTAGAGGTCACATTCTCAGACTAGTTCAAATTCATTATGGTTGTAGTTGATCTTTCAAACTGTGTGTAAACTAAACATAAGTAGGTGTATTAGATAGGGTAGAAAACATTGTGAGAAAAGGAAAAAAAAAATTTAGAAGCATGTTGCAATTTTTCAGTAGGTTGAAAACGAGGAATTACATGGTGATTGGTTATTTGATTAATTTACAGTAAATTCGTTCCAAGTGAGTTCATGACTACTTAAAATTATTTCAATGGGTCAGCGCAAACCAATTATAACTGCCAATATCTTGATGGGCAGTTACAACCATTTCATGCTGAAACACTGATTCGTGTTCATGCATCTTGGCCATTGATTCATCTAATTTTGGCCATGGCTTTAGCACAGTCGTAGCGCATAAGACTTCTAGTCATGGGTTTGATTCCCAGACACAGTGAATATCCTTTCTGACATTTGTCTCCCACCAATGGGCGGATAATGGTAAATTAAGTGTGATTAGCAGCTGGAGGCCCTGAAAGGATGTAGTGGTGATACTGGTGTGAGAAATAACAGGAATCCATGGTTAGGTGCTGCAGCCATCGTAATGTGACTGAAATACTGTTAAAAGCAGCATTAATCCCATTCAATAAATCAATTATATCAAATTTTAAGCAGAACCATTTTTTCAAATCATTATTACTTTGGCTTTTTTGATAAAACAAGAGGCATCATTTAAACCCGAGTGACAGCCAGTGTAAGTGCAATAGTTTAAAACTTTGTATTATCTCTCTTATCATTTTAGGAATTAATCTGAAACTCAGAATAAATTTTTACTTTAAAGGGGATAGTCCAAAACTCATTTTTGTATTAATTAATTTTCTTTTATGGATAAATCAAGTGTTCTGATTGGCTGAAAAAAAATATTCATATCTCCATTAAAAAAAATTTTGCACATGCACCTATTTTGTATGCTTCAACAGAAAATAGTTCAATATAAAAAGTATCGAAATTTGTAAAATAATTGCTTTTTCACTTGATATTATTAAATTATAAGAAATGAAGAGAATATCTTTTTGTTTTTGAGGAAAATATGAATCTGCCTAGTGTATTCATACAGTGTGATTATTATTTTTTTTTTTTTGTTTGTTTCATACCTCCATGAAAACCTAAACAATATCCTCTTCATTTCTTCAACAAATTATGCCCCTATTTTTACTTAGATTTTCCTATCAAGCAGTCAACAGTTGAATGTCATGCATTTGCATTGGGTTCTCTTGTTTCATTTCTTTTGTTAGGGGTCTATACGGCAATTTCAATAGTGCTTTAGGTATATCACGGCAGCTGGTGCTCCTAACCTCACAATTTCAACATTTGGTCCTAGTAACCAGCTGCTCACCCCATTTAAGGACATTACTGCTCTTATTTCATCTTTAACCCTTGTCATGCTGATCCCAGAATATACCTGGTACCTGATAATGGCTTTGTCAGGTGACTAAGATCAGCCTGCATAGACATGTAGTCTGATCTTAGTCTACATTGAATGCTTATTGTTATTGTTGTAAGAAAAATCTTTGAATACAAGATTGATCTTATTATGTCAAAGTTTCAAATACAGTGAGAAGAGGAAAAATGATAAGCAGGACAAGGGTTAACAGTGCATATAAACTTATAGGAAGATTTGTAGAAATGAGAATAATGTCTATCGATAATATACATATAATTGAAAGATCGTTGGCCAAACCCTCTGAACTCCGACAGGAAGTTCCACTTGAATATCAGACTGCATTATTCTGCAAAATTTATGGACAGTAACATATAACAAAAAGTAAAACCATTGGTTTGACAACCTAAGTGTCATAACTACAGCTTGAATAAGCTGTAGATATGACATTTAAGTCACCAGACCATCGAAAAAGCTTCACATAAAATAATGTCAGAGCTCAAAGTCTACTTCTGGTCTAAATGAATGATTCGATTGGTCAGCTGCTTCGTTGTTTGACAGCTGTGATCGTCAAATAATGCTATAGGGAATATCATTGCCTCGAGATGGAGTAGATGATGTTCTGAACTATTGCCCAAGTTCTTGAAGACATCAGTTTAGAATGTCATCCCTATCACTAGGGGTGCAATAGGTTTCTCCATAACATAAAACACAATGGTGATAACTGTTTTGTTAGAGAAAAAATCCCTCGATGAGTTATTACATTTAGAAAGAATTGCAAAAGATGGGGAAATTTTTCCATTACTCTTTCTTCCTACAATGAAATTTTTAATTATTGCCTGCAACCTCTGTGAAATTTGGACCAGGTTAAAATTTTGTCATCTGAAAATGAACAAAAATGAAATGTAAATGTAAGCTAAAATAATGATTGTCTGGTAAACGGTTAATAATATTGATGTATACCTTTCTATTTTGGAGTGATTTGGTAGAACTTTGTGTCGACGATTTTAACAACAATATAGAACTGTGTAATTACAAGTGGATCCATTTTGAAGTAAGTGTGTCAATATTTTGATACATGTATGATTAAACTTGTATTAAGTGGCCACTCAAGGAATGGCCAAAATATAGTCATTTAAGAGAATGGTGGCTTAACCATTTTCTGTTCAAACGCTGGTTTTTACGTCCCTGTGTTTTTATACTTTAGAAAACACTGTGGAAAAAGAAGAAATTGCTCGTAACAAGCAATTTCTTCTTTTTCCACAATATTTTCTACCCAACTGAATGATTTTTTTTATATAAAATAGACTTTAATTCGTCATCTGCAAAACGTTTGAATTTGGACAGGTCTGAAATTTTGCAAAACAGGAAAGGGTTAATACACTTTTTTTTACATATATGAGAGATTGGTTCGACTTTGTTTGTACCTGCCGTCATAGCACAGTCGGTAGCGCATCAGACCCCTTATATTCAATAATGGGTGGTCATGGGTTCAATCCACAGCTGTGGCACATATTCCTTCCAACATTTGTCTCTTTCCAATGGATAGATAATCATAAACCTAGGAAGAATAGTAGCTGGAGACTAGGAGAGTGGTATAACTAGTGTGAGAATTACCAGGAATCCATTGTTAGGTGCACCAGCTGCCAAGATGACTGAAATACTTTTAAAAGCGGCGTCAATCAATTAATCAATCGACTGTGTACAAAGTTAATTACAGGATCCCCACTTAATCCTATATTGATGGAACTTATAAGAATTGTTTCACTGAGACAATTCTCATGAGATCCACAAACATAAGATTTAGTTTCAATGGTTTTATTAGCAAAAAAGTCCAAGAAAGTCCATTTATGTTTTTAACCCATTCCTACACAGTGATGCCTTTTGACGCCCAAAAGAAAAACAACAATGAAAAAATTGTTGAACAAAGCAATTTCTTTATTTTCCACAATGTTTACAAGTGAACAAATCCAAAATTTCATAAACTTTAAATTGTCATCTGCAACTCCTTTCAATTTGGACCAGTCTAAAATTTTCTGTCTGGTAATGTGTTAAAAAGGGAATTTGGCTGGTTGCCTAATTAAATTGGATGCTTATAGAGGTGGTATCTTGAGCAACATTGACTATACAGGATATTAATCCATTCCCATACAGTCGTGCTTTTTGCAACCCTTAAGAAAAACGCTATGGAAAACATGGTGGAAAATGAAGAAATTACTTGTAACAAGAATTTCTTCACATTCCTCCATCTTTTCTACTGACAAAGACAAATATTTTAAAAATTCCCTTAACTTAACCCTTGTCATGCTGTATAAATTACCTTACTGAATTGCTGTCAAATCAAAGGGCTGAAAGCACTGATAGAATTTGTTGTTAAAAAATAATTATTTCTCTTATAAATCAACTTCATAAACAACTCTGGCAGAAAGTACAAGCAGGAGGTATAGACTAAGATCAGCCTGCAAATAAGTGCAGTCTGATCTTAGTCTACACCTCCTGCCAAAACCAGCATGACCAGGGTTAACATTTTCATCTGCAACTTCTTTGATTGATGGGCTAGTCTAAGATTTTGTTGTGTGGAAATTGGTTTTTAAGTAATCATTGATGATTTCTCTAATTGAAAGATTCATTACCTACAAAAAATACATTGTCACACATTTCTTGTGATAGGGAATTCTTATCATTGAACCAGAGTGTGTTGATGAAGGTTTTCATTGAAATCGGTTAATTGCTATACAGAAAAACACTCTGAAAACATTTTGTAATTCTTGTGAAGAACAGTGTATAAGAAGGTATTTTAATTTGCTGAAAATTCAAGTTTAAAGTTGGCACTTAACCTATTTCCATACAAAAAAATTTTAGACGGTCAAAATTAAAAGAAGATGCAGACAGCAATTTTAGGTTGATGAAATTCCTAAAATTCTTTGTCTATTGGGGTAGAAAAATTGTGGGCATTGAAGAAATTGCTTGACAAAGCAATTTCTTCTATGTCCACATTTCCAAAGCTCTTTACTTGAGGGGCGTAAAAAAAGAGGGCTTATGTGGGAATGGGTTTATTCATAAAGCACTGTGTACACAAATGTAAGTTCTTGTTATTGTTCGGTGACTGCAAGAGGGAGACATATCTCTTTGTTAAAACAAGTTTTTGGTCTTTCTTGTGTAAATGTGTAAATTTGTTGTACTTTTTGTCTCATTTGCTAGCAAAGCTTCTGCTTTTATAGCTTAAGTTAAAAGACAAAATTTTCAGGTCTTCTCAAAGTTAAATTAATTGAACGTCTACGCAATAAAAAGTAGTTCCTCAAAAGCGTGCTATAAAAGTCTTTCCCATCCAATCCTGTTTTTTAAACAATCGAAAGAAAAGGCTTTTGAAATCATTGTGTACAATGAAGAAATTGCTTGTAACAATGTTTTCTACCCTACAAAAGACAAACAAGGTTACTTAACAAAACTATGCTTTGCTAGCTCACAGTTCTTTCAGTACTTTGATTCTTATTATAGGGCCGTCCAAATATTCCAGAGTTGTTGAAAATGATGGAAAAGATAGCTAATTACAATAGCAAATTACCAGATACACAAAGAATCAAAGTATCTTTAGAGCTAGAAAAACCAAAGAGGATTGAATTAGGTTTGTTTGTTTAACCCATTACCGGATGATAATATTTTAGACTGGCCCAAATTTAAAGAAGTTGCAGACAATTTCAAATTGATGAAATTTCAAAAATCTTTGTCTTTCTTTATAGAAAACATTGAAGATGATGAAAAAATTGCTTGTGATAACGATTTTTCAAAGCTTTTTTTCTTGGAGCCTTCAAAAAACATAATAATGGTTTAATACCTGTTCACTATGTACCCATTCCCAATTTATCCTGCTTTTTTATGCCCCTCAAGAAAAGGCTATTGAAAACATTGTTGATTTAGAAGAAATTACTTGTGACAAGCAATTTCTTCATTTTCAATGATGTCAACCCTGATAAGCATACGTTTTTCTTAATCTCATCAACTAAAATTTATCATCTACAGCATCTTTGAATTTAGACCAGTCTGAAATTTTATTGTGTGGGAATCATGTTTATTAAAAAGAAGATCAAACTATCAAGGGAGGAAACTGTAAATATACATTTGTAAGAATTATACACAAGTTTTAGGAAGAAATATGCACAAGTTTCAGTTAAGATAGTTATATTCATTGCCAAGCATTTTGGTGCAAAACTTTAGCGACTTCAAGTGATACATGTAGAATATTACATTCATTATTTTCTTACTTTTATCAAAGATAGCATTCTAAAAGTGATAATAATGAGTCTTCAAGATATCGCATATAGGACAACGAGTTCAAATGAAATAAAAAAGGTAAACAAATGAGATATCTTATTTATACTGTTTTCTTTGAAATCCCTTTTTCAATATAAAGTTCTTTGGACATACATGTAATAAAAATGTAAGAATTTCAAGATGCTTTTTTTCATTTATTTTCAGAATCACTTTTACATTTAGTTGATGTGGTTTTTGTAAGTAAAGAATATGCCCAAGAGCATGGATGTTTTTCAAAGGAACAGGCTGTGGAAAAGTACTTACATATATGTAATGAAAGGTAGGTTAAGTCCTGTAACTGATTGACTCATTACTAGACGAAAAAAATTAGACTCATCCAAATTCAAAGAAATTGCTTATGAAAATTTTTGAATGATATAATTTTAAAATTCTCTAACTTTCAATCTCAATCCCTCCTTTTTACGCCCCTCAAGAAAAAAGCATTTGAAAACATTGTGGAAAATGAAGAAATTGCTTGTATCAAGCAATTTCTTCATTATCCACAATGTTTTCTACCCAAAATGACGAAAAAATTCAAAATTCTATCAACTTGAAATTGTCGTCTGCAGCTCCTTTCAATTTGGACCAGTCTAAAATTCCACTGTGTTGGAATGGGTTAAAACATAGTAGGTAATGAAGAAATTGCTTGTCACAGTGAGTTTTTCTTGAGGAGTGTGAACAAGTGGGATTGTGTTTGAATTGCTACACAATACTGCCTTTTCACCCTACCTTTAAGAAAAAATTTTGGGAATAAGTTAAAATGTTGAACTTGCTTATTGGAAGCAATTCCTGTACTTTTCACAAAGATTTCTATCTTTATCAACAAAGATTTGAAAATGAAGCAACTAGAAAATTATTGTTCACAAATTCTGTGAATTTTGACCAGTAGTAAATTTTATGGTATGGAAGTGGGTTATACCATAACTTCAGCAATTGATTTACTTTCATGAATTGAATAGTCTTGTTCTAATTCCTAATCTGAATTAGAGGTTGTGATGTTCTTCTATTTTCTGTTAGAATTTATCTGCTTTAATTGAAATATCACTGATGTCATTTAATTAAAGCATTGACCAATCAAATTATTTACATGTATTTAGACTAGACAATCTGTGTTGTCCTCGATGAATTGTGTTTTACATTTTTGCTGGTGGACAACTTAAATGTCTTAACAACAGTGTATTCAAGCTGCAGATTTTTTGTTATCCTTACTAAAGATTTTTATAATTTCAAGAATAAAAAATCGTTATCTACATCTTTTTGAATTTGGAACAGTCAACATTTTTGCTAGCTGGTAGTAAGTTGAAGATTAATGAAGACTTCTTATTCTTTCTCAATAGATGTACGATAATTTGTGCATGGGGAGAAGACGGAGCAGCTGGGTCAAATTTGAGAGACAGTATTGTTACTTCATCAATATTTCCACCAGAAAAAATCGTTGATACTATTGGTGCTGGTGATACATTTAATGCAGCAACAATACATGCCCTGAATCAGGGGAACGGACTAAAAGAGTCGGTCACATTTGGTTGTAAAGTGGCAGGGGCTAAATGTGGGATGGCTGGTTATAGAGGACTTAATAAGTTTAACCCATTACCAGATGGCAAAATTTTAGACCGGCTCAATTGAAAGGAGTTGCAGACGATAATTTAAAGATTATGAAATCTTAGGTTTTTTCAACTTTTTTGGTAGAAAACATTGCGTAAAATGAAGAAATTTCTTATGACAAGCAATTTCTTCATTTTATACAATGTTTTCTGAATTGTTTTCCTTTAGGGGCGTCTAAAAGCATCACTGTGTGAGAATGGGTTAACCCTTTACCACACAATACCCTTTTTTGATACCCCTCAAGAAAAAGGTCTAGGAAAACAATGTGGAAAATGTAGAAATTGCTTGTTACAAGCAATTTTTACATTTTCCACATTGTTTTCTACCCAGAATTAGAAGAATATAGGAAATTCTATTGTTGTCTTCAACTTCAGGACAGTCTACAATTTTTTCATTTAGTATTCAATTAAAAAATCACCCTGAAGATCTGTACAATCATTAGGTTGTTAACCCAGTACTAGAAAACTTTGTTTTGTACTTGTGCTTTGTTTTGTTTTCAAATTTAAAGAAGTTCCAGAGGTCAATTTAAAATGAGTTTAACCCATTCCCATTCAGAGACGCTCTTAGACCTCTATAACAAGAAAGGCTTTGGAAAATATCGTGGATAATGAAGAAATTGCTTGCTACAAGCAATTTCTTCATTTTCCACAATATTTTCAACCCAAAAAGTAAGAAAAACCGAAAGTTTCATCAACTAAAATTTGTTGTCTGCAACATCTTTGAAATTGGACCAGTCTAAAATTGTGTTGTGTGGTAATGGGTTAAATTGAAAGGTAAGAATAATGTAGGATTAAGAAACACCGTGAGGAAGAAATTGCTTGTAACAAGCTATGATTACTGTAGTAATCACCATTTTTTTTGTCAGGAACTTTGAATAAAAGGCAAATTGTTGTCTAGCAATCTACATGTCATAACTATAGCACTAATAAGCTGTAGTTAGAATGTTTAATTTGCCAGACCATTGAAAATGCTTAACAAGTATTTAACGTCCACTTCCTGTCAAAATGAATGATTTGATTGTTCGATATATTAGACTGTTCTGATGTTCATTCTGATCTGAAGCTACACTAGGCACACATATAAAATTGTTTGAAATATCACATATATTGGCTCATATAGCATAATCCTGTCAAAATAAAATATCTTGAATGTTGTAAATGAATACGTTTTCTGTACAGAAGTGAAGGTTATTAACCCCCCCCCCTTAACTTTGTTAGGGGGGTAAATATGAGTCAGCTTGTCGGTCGGTCGGTACGTCCGTCTGTCTTAAGCTTTTTCGTGTCCTCTCAATTTCTGGGCAACCGTTGGACGGATTTGATTAAAACTTCACTGATATAATCGGTATCAAACAGAGATGTGCATATTATATTTTGGTTACGTTCCATTGATTTTTGACGGAGTTATGGCCCTTTGGTGAAAAATCGTGTCCGCTCAATTTCTCAGCAACCATGAAACAGATTTTATTCAAATTTTACAGAAACACTTGGTACAAGTCAGACATGTGCATGTCCTATTTTGATTATGGTCTATTGATTTTTGACGGATTTATGGCCCTTTAAATAAAAAAGTCCATTTTTTTGTTATGGCCCTTTCGCAGATAGCACTTATATATGGACAAGCGCTGTTGGGGGGTATTAGTCTGCTTTGTGCCAATGTCTAGTTCAATTTGGAATGAGCACAGTTTAAGGCTTTAACCCATTCCCACACAACAAAAACTAAATTTAAGACTGGTCCAACTTGAAAGCGGCTGCAGACAATAATTTTAATTCAGTGGAATTTTAAATTTTCCGTCTTTTTGGAAAGAAAACATTGTGGAAAATGAAGATATTGCTTGATACAAATATATTCATTTTCCACAATATTTTCCAAAGCCTTTTCCTTCAGGGGCGTAAAAAGGAGGGATTGTGTGGGAAAGGGTTTTAGCAACACCACTGTAAGAGCCAATATAAATATAGGCAATTATTATAGTTCATTATGTTATAGTCCTGGTTGACAGTCTGTCTGTTTGTCAGTCTGTGTCTGTTAGCAATCTTTTGCATGCACAACCCTTCCTACATTTTCAATTGGAATAAATTGAAACTTGCCGACTTGAATCTCTATGATGTCTAGTCTACGATGTCTGATTGAAGTTGAGCCAAAGTTATTTTGGTTCCTCGTATCATTTCAGAATTATCTACCCTTGACTCTGCAAGATAGTTTAAAATTATAGGGTTTTTTCCCGACTGACAATCCCCTTTGAGTATGTATGCTCCACTCTGCAAAGCTCTGTTATCAATGTTTGATTAATGTGTGTTTCTCTTTATTTATCATCCCTACCGTAGCACATGCCCATATGAGCAACCTCCACATAAGACAGTTAGTTGTTATGGGGGATAGTGCAAGGATACAGGACGAAACTGCTGAGACTGGTTCTTTAATGTGCGTGATGGATATCACGTCACATGGGGCCTCGGTTAAATGTCTCATCCTAAAGACAATTAGTTTGTTAGTTGATATGGTCAGCCCAGGGCTCGTACCCATGATCTTGAGTTTTAAAGTCAAGTGCTTTACCAAAAGAGCTAAGTGGGCTGATAATTAATGTATACCATTACCTCCTTTTATATTATCCCTTTTTGGGGGGGAGAAAGTCAGGGATTTTTTTTTCAAGATCAGGAAAATGTAAAAGAATTATTGATCATTTGAGGGAAAATCTAAAAAATAAATAAAGTGCAGAAAAGTTTACATGTATCTGATACTGTATGACTTATTATTCAATTGCACAAAGTTATATGATTTAATCTATTACCAGAAGACAAAATTGAATAAGCTGTAGTTGCAATATTTAAGTCATCAAACCGAACAAAAATGCTTCACACAAATGGCGGTCAATGTTCTAGTACAAGGTTAACTACCAGTCTAAATGAATGATTGCAGGACTGTGTAAGGGGATAGATAGGGTGGTGTTGTTTCATAATTTCTATGGCACAGCCCAATAATTTTGTGCATTTGCATTGAAACAAGCGACTTTTTAGCTACTTTGACATTAGATATTCGTTTATGGCTTTATTCAACCCATTATAAGAAATGCAGACTGATCCAAATTGAAAGAAGTTGCAGAGGACAATTTATAGTTGATAGAATTTCAAAGGGTAGAAAACCTCGTGGATGGTGAAGAAATTGCTTGTTACAAGCAATTTCTTCATTTTCCACAACTTCCTTCAAATTCTCCATTTAAAGCTGTGTAAAAAAGAGGGATTGTGTTGAAATGGGCTATGAAAGAAAATATGAGGATTTTGTTGAATGAATGAATTTAATCCATTCCCACACAATGACACTTATTGACGCCCTTCAAGAAAAACAAATGAAATAACATTCTGTAACAGAAGAAATTGCTTATAACATGCACAATGTACTCGAACAAGAAAGTTGAAAGAAAATCTAAAATTTCATAAACTTTAAATTGTAGTCTGCAACTCCTTTCAGTTTTGACCAATCTAAAATTCTGCCGTCTGGAAATGGGTTGAAAATGATTATTAATTAGAATTGATGAGTGCAATCTTTATGTTTATTTCTTTGGCTTTTAAAGTGTCAAAGGCATTGCTATAGCAGAGGGATCAACTACTTTGTTGTTGTAACCATTGCCAATGGGGTACAAAACTGTTGCATTTTGCGATAATGTTCATTGATATTTACAGAACTTAAAACTCAGAATATAATTAAAGGGGTAATTAAACAATTGCTGCCCCCTACCCCACTCCCCCTCAAATATTTCGTTGGCCCTGCCCATTGACTCTGACAGCAAGGTACACTCTGATATATAGCAGTGTTATTTTACGGCCAGTAACATGTCGCAAAAGTAGAATGGTTGGTTTTCTACCTAAACGTCGTAACTACAGCTAGAATAAGCTGTAGTTACAACATTTAAGTCGCAAAGACCAACAAAAATGCTTAAGCAGTAGAATTTTTTTGACAACCTAAAAGTAGTTACTACAGCTTGAATAAGCTGTAGTTACGATGTGTAAGTTGGCACACCAACAAAAATGCTTTGCATAAATTGCGGAATTCCACCTTCGATAGAAATGAGTATTTTCATTGGCTGATTTTTTATGCTCCCCCAAGAAATTTTCAGGGGAGCAAATAGTCGCCGGCTTGTGCACGCGTCTGTCCTTCTGTCCATCCGACCAACGTCATATCTCTGGAACACCTGGGCCTAATTAGATGAAACTTCATATATAATCTTCCTTCAAAATTTCCAAGAGACCATATTTGAATTTTTTCAATTCAAGGTTGTGTCATGGAAAAGGGGGCCTTAATGTAGAAATTAGTTTTTTGCCAATTTCTCCAAGTCTAAATGTCAGAATTTTTATTAAATTTCATATTTGAGTAGGAAATCAGATCCTCTTGACCTTAAACTATCTAAAATTTACGTTTAAAAAAAGTGTCATGGGAAATGGGGCCTTAATGTTATTTGCTTTACGAAAGATCTATTTTTGTCCTGCAAAAACTTATATTGGCCTTAATTTTCGATTGGTTGCAAATATATTATTCCTATTTCACATGTGCATTGCTTGTGACAAACCCTTTTTGTTGGTACTAAGTTCAAGGTCATCAGTCAAGGTCAGAATTTTGAAAATCTTAACCTTAACTTTGTCTATAATTTTACAATGGTAAGTGATGTAGTCTTCATATTTCACATGTGCATTACTTGTGACAAGGTCATCTGTTGAGGTCAAGGTCATATCTCAAGGTCAAAATTTCAAAATCTTGTAACATAATCCATGATTCGATCCTATTGTGGAAGCTCATTTATTTCTTTCATGAAGAAATTAGTAGAGTGGCCACGGTCCGAATTCATGAAATCAATACTAAATATTATGTTGATGAGTCGAAGATAAACACGCCCATCTGCTGCCCATACTTTCTTGAATGAACATTTTTGAGAGGAAGATGCGAAACAAGATATTTGATTTGTTGATATAGTATTTTGGTCCCATATAAATAGGGAAGCAAATGCGCAAAACGGAGAGAGCCGGGAGTTTGAGATGGGATAGATCACGTATATGACTGTTGGAGCTTATGCTCCCAGAGTAGTTTAGAAGAATACATATTGTATGTTAGAAACAGAAGTTTGGACTTATTGTTAATTTATCCACTATACGATCACTGAGAAGAAACATGGTAGAAACAGGAGAAAAGGCCGAGATTATATTACATGTTTAATTTGGTGCCGTGACCAGGATCGACTAACAGTCGTGTTACGGCCTTGGGATAATAAGTTAGAAGATCAAGATCAGAAGGAGATTTTACGCACTTCAACGCTATCATAAACCACATCAAAAAACATTTGTGAAAAAAAACGTCTATATTTAATCGTTATTTTGGAAAGCACTTTGACAGTTAAATCGAGGAAAATATTGCTATAATTTCGACGTCATTCTGATACTTTTGGAGACATTTGGTGTTTCGAGCGGACCAATTAAGAGCGACGGGCCTTGGTGAAGAAAATTCGACAGTTACAACCGACAAAGGAAAAGACAATTTCACGATTTTTAATTTTACCGTGAGTATTTTGTTAAGATTTGAGCATGACTTCTAGTCAAAACCAGCCAGATTTAGGGGCCATTATTCAAAACTTTTCAGAGCAACTCGGGGGTTTAAAAGATGCATTTCAGGCTCAGGGTGTATCTCAAAGTGTTCCAACCTTTAAGGGAGATTCACAAGAATTTCAAAATTGGATTAAAGCCATAGATAGGTACGCTTTATTGGCTCGAATTCCAGAAGACCAAAAATGTTTGATTGCTTTACAAACTTCATCCGGTATAGTAGCCGACTTTTTACAACGGTATTTGCAATCTCGTCCTATATGCAAATGGGAAAATTTAAAATTAGAATTAAATTCTAGGTTCGCGTTTGTGACGGACCCCATGCATGCGCTTACCCTCCTTTCTAGGGTTAGACAGAGTCATAGGGAAAAGGTGCAAGTATTCGCTGAGCGTTTGTTAAATCTTGCCACGCAAGCGTTTGGGGAGCAAGGAGGTCCGGTTATGGAGCAACAATTGATCGGATATTTCATTGATGGAATAAGAGAAAATGCAGTTAAAATGCGGGTCCTGCGTGAAAATCCAACAACTCTTCGGGATGCTGTGAAGGTCGCAACTTTTGAACAGAATTTATTGAATAGATTTCAATTGCGAGTACAAAATTCACAAAATACGCGTGGCGAAGAGCCGATGGAAGTCGCTCTTTCCAGGCCAAAACAATGTTTTAAGTGTCATCGTTATGGACACATTAAGAGAGATTGTCGTGTTGACAACGATGGTAAATCAAAGACAAAAAACTAGTCAAGTCTGTGCGTACTGAAGCCGCCGTACGGACGAAAAATAGAGTACAAAGATATAAAATCAATCTTTCAGGAAACCCAAATTCGATTTTAGTAAATTTAGGAAAACAAAAATATCGCGCATTAGTAGATACCGGCGCAGAATTATCTTTAATGCATAGAAGAGTTTATCAGAGTTTTAAAAGTAAACCGAAATTATTCAAGAAGGCTATTTGTTTACAATCCGTAAATGGTCAATCTCTAAATATTGATGGCTGTGTGAAGATTTCATTTAAAGTCAAGGATTTAACGCTGACGCATACATTTGTAGTCGTAAAAGATATGAACAGAAATGTAATTTTAGGTCATGATTGGTTAAAAGAAAACGGCGTCAGGATTTACTTTGATTTAGGAATGTTACGTATTGATAAGACTTACGTTAAAATGCAGGAGGATGTGCATGTGTCATCTTTTGTACGTCTCAAAGAAAAATTAGTAATCAAACCTTCTACTTGTTGCGTCGCTGATTGTCGCTTACAAAGGAATCTTGGGATCGAGAAAAATGTACTTTGTGAAATACAAGGTATGGAAAAAACGTTTCTTTACAATGAACCGGGCATTTCTCTTGTGAACTCGGTAAACACGTGCAAAGGTAAAAAGTTAGAAATAATGTTTACAAACAGTACCGGAAAATCAGTCAAGCTAAAACGGGGCAGCGTTGTAGCTCTAGCTACACGGGTTAGTGAGCAAAATTGTGTCTCTTTAACTAAAGAGATTGCAGCTAATCAGGAAACTAAGTCGGACATGGATCTGTCTGATTTACGCTGTTCGGAAAGTTATCGGGAAAAAATGTCGCAATTAATCATTGAGAATAGAGATTTATTCGCGACTAGTTTTCGAGATTTGACTGGAACCGATACCGTTCAAATGACTATCGATACTGGAGATCATCCGCCTATTAAATGTATGCCATATAGGGCACCCTTAACCGACAGAAAAAGAATCGAGGATGCTGTACGAGAAATGCTGGATGCTAAATTGATAGAAAAATCTAGAACAAGTTGGTGTTTTCCCGTACTAATTCTTATCAAACCGGATAAGACTACGAGATTTTGTGTTGACTTTAGGAAATTGAATAAGATAACTAAGAAAATGACGTATCCGTTACCCTCAATTGATGATATATTGTCGCGTTTGAGTGAAGGGAAAATATTTTCAAGTTTAGACTTATTTTCAGGGTATTACAATGTAAAATTGGATCCTAAAACTAAGGAAAAGGCAACATTTACTACTCATCTCGGAAATTACACCTTTAACGCTCTTTGTTTTGGTTTAGTTAATGCCCCTTCTTTGTTCCAAGAGCTGATGGACACCGTTTTGGAAGGGTTACCATTTGCATTTCCCTATATAGACGACATAGCCATAGTTTCCGAAACGCCCGAACAACATTTCGATCATATAAAACAAGTATTTGACAGGTTACGTCAACATAAACTAAAAATGAAATTGAAGAAGTGTAATTTCTTTAGGGACGAAATGCGTTATTTAGGTTTCATAGTAAGTAAAAATGGAATAGCGCCAGATCAGGAAAAGGTTAAGGCCATTAAAGATATTGACTCGCCACAAACCGTAAGACAGGTTAGGTCGTTCCTAGGTTGTATTGGGTTCTATCGGAGGTTCGTACCTAACTTTTCTCAAATTGCAGAACCACTTATTGCCCTTACGCGCAAGTTCAAAAAGTTCCAATGGGGAGAAAAGGAACAAGAGGCATTTGAATATTTAAAGAAAAGTTTAGAAACTATCCCTTTACTCGCCTACCCAGATGTAAACAAACCATATAATCTGTATGTCGATGCAAGTTTCGGCGCAGTAGCTGCTGCACTGACACAGCCTATGTCGGACGATGATGAGCCGTACCCAATAAAAGGTTTTAAAAATGAAAAGCCGATATATTTCTTGTCCCAGAAATTAAGTCCTGCTCAACAAAGATATTCAGTTATTGAAAAAGAAGCGTGGGCTATTGTCTTCGCTCTTCACAAATTGCATCACTATTTACACAATAGTAAATTCACGATCTACTCTGACCACGCGCCGTTACAATACTTGTTAAAAGGTGATATTAGAAATAGAAGGATACAACAATGGACGTTGAATATCCTCGGGTATGACACAGAAATAAAACATTTAAAAGGAAAGGAAAATTTTGTTTCTGATTTTCTCACTAGAACTCCCACAAAGAGTGATAATGAAACATCACAAGAAAACGAGAAAACCGAAGACAAATTACAGGAAGATGATATTTTCATTAATGATCTCTATCCAGAGATAAATGTCATAGATTCTACCAAGTTCGATCCAAAGCAATTTGCGCAAGTTAAAATTCCGAATGTAGATTTACTAGAGGAACCTTTACCTACGTTTGAGGACTATGACATGGTCGCAGAACAAAAGAAAGATAAAGAAATTTTAGAAATTAAAACTCATTTGGAACAGAATACGGGAACTAAAACCATACAAAATAACTACATTTGTTTAGACGATATTTTGTATTATCTGTCAAGTGCCGACTCCGATCCGACATTGAGACTTTATATACCAGAACATTTACGGAAATACGTTCTATTACAATACCATGATTCAAACGGTCATATCGGGGTAGACAAATGTTTTTATACCATCAAACCCATGTATTTCTGGCCAAATTTATTCAAAGACATAAATGAGCATATACACGGATGCGTTCCATGCCAAGCTCGAAATTTAAGACCAATCAAGGCTCCATTGCAAACAACTAGTTTAAGTGCTTATCCGTTTGCACGAATGGCGCTGGACGTATCGGGGCCATACCCAGAAACACTATCGGGAAATAAATACTTGGTTACATTTATTTGTATGTATTCGGGTTATGTAGAATGTTTCCCGTCGCATGACAAATCCGCACAAACAATAGCTCATTTTCTCGTGGAACAAATAATTCCGAGGTACGGGTGTTGCCTAGAATTAGTCCATGATAATGGAATGGAAAATGTCGCAAAACAAGTTCAAGATATTCTCCAATATTATAAGATTCATAGTGTCAGAACATCATTCTATAACCCGAAAGCAAACGGGTTAGTTGAAAAATCGCATAGTTCATTAATCTCAGTTATTGGAAAGCTCATGAATGAAAATGAATCGTGGGAATTATTGATTCCGGCTGCCCTCCAGTCTGTTAGATTTTCGGTAAATTTGTCAACGCAAATGTCGCCTCATTTTCTCGTATATCACGTTGATCCCGTATTCCCTATAGACAAAATTCTTCAACCGAGACAAAAGTACCAAGGTGAAAACAAATTGGAACAATTTTTGCAACTACAACATCAAGCTTTTACAATTGTGCATCGAAATTTACAAAAAGCAAGAGCCAGACAAAAAAGGTATGCAGATAAAAATGCCGTTTCGGAAGAATTGCAAGTAGGCTCGCCAGTCTACTATCGAAATTTTAGACGGACTTCTAAATTTTCACCGCGATTTCTTCCCTATTATAGAATTATAGAAGAAAAGGGGCCTGTTTCTTTCGTAATTCGAAATCAATTAGACGGGACTGTAACAAAGGCCACGGCAGATCAGTTAAGGTTAGCTCATTTGGATTGGGGCGAACTTAAGGAAGCAAAATTATATAATCCAACGGGGCGTCCGATACGAAAAACGCAGCTGGCGATGCCAGAAGAAAGTGAAAATTCTAGCTCGGAATCTGAATCAGAATCAAGGGGTAACGATACCTACGATATAGCGCGGAACAGACAAAATAACCAATATCGACTCGAGAGGCAATCATCTACGGATTCAGAAAATATACCGTTATTTGAGTTGAAAGAACGACTACGCATGAAATCTAATAGGGAGGCGGAGCTAAGGAATTCCGATAGTCAGGGTTCTGATTATGAAGACGCCCAACATTATGATAATGACAGTACCGCTTACGAAACTTCTATCGAGAGCATGTCACCGGAAAATTTACCTGATCACAACTTAAGTGAAAATTCGCAAATGGAAATCGACCATGTAGCGAATCGTAAGAAGAAATTTACCAAGAAGAAAAAAACAAAGTATCCAAATTTGTCAGATACGAGGTCAAAATTCGTTAAACACGTTATGAACAAGATTGCGGAACGATTTTGTTCAGAAGTATTGAAATAGTAAAGTACTCATAAGGCTTCAATAATAATTATGAAGGTGTAATTAAATAAATGTTTTAGTGAAGTCAGAATTAAAGAGGTATTTTGTTGAACGCGTTTTTTTTTAACGTCAAGGACGGAAATCAGTAGATACCAGCTACAACATCACGGGGTTAATTAATAACATCTCATAGGAGACCAATATCGCCGGATTAGAAAATGGCCGAAGCTATTTGGAGACAATAGAGGAAAGATTTTGCAATAGAGAGCCAGGACAAAAAATTCTTTCAATTATGTTTATTTCCCATAAATCACTCGCCTCGGTAATCAAATGCGCGTCCAAAATTCGATGAATAACAACAAGTTTGCAAAATTACTTTTCGGTCGAGCCAAGTAATCAAACAACGAGGATACTTTAATCTGTAACGGACAATGAGTTTTGCCGGACAATCCAGCAAATGAATACATGCATCATGAGAACTCATCATGAATGAACCCTTCTCCAAATAATTTTGTCCCCGAAATAAAACACAAAAAATTGAAATAAAAAAGATGGCTGGTTCTTGACTTAAACGATGTTCAAAAGTTAGCAAAGTACAAGTATGAGGTCGGGATATACTCAAATGTATAGATGTCATAGAAATGATTCGTCTATAGGCAAGGACATTATGCCTAGTCCCGACGGAGAATAAAATTGACTGTTGCCTCTACAGCAGAGTAGTGTAGTGACTCTAGAAAATGTTGTAATATTAATGTTATCAGTGGTGTGAAATAATATTAGTTTATAGAGTTGTTTCATAAAGTTAATGATACTTGGACTCTATTGGGCTAACCCAGACAACACGATTTCAAAACGATAGTTAGCTGATATGTGTTAATAGTTAATTATATGTACTTGTATACATGTATATTATTTCTGAAGGGATCTTGCACAAGGGATTTAAAGTCGCTTTCTTACCTAAGATATATATTTAACAATGATATATCTCAAAAGACAGGGGCGTATGTAACATAATCCATGATTCGATCCTATTGTGGAAGCTCATTTATTTCTTTCATGAAGAAATTAGTAGAGTGGCCACGGTCCGAATTCATGAAATCAATACTAAATATTATGTTGATGAGTCGAAGATAAACACGCCCATCTGCTGCCCATACTTTCTTGAATGAACATTTTTGAGAGGAAGATGCGAAACAAGATATTTGATTTGTTGATATAGTATTTTGGTCCCATATAAATAGGGAAGCAAATGCGCAAAACGGAGAGAGCCGGGAGTTTGAGATGGGATAGATCACGTATATGACTGTTGGAGCTTATGCTCCCAGAGTAGTTTAGAAGAATACATATTGTATGTTAGAAACAGAAGTTTGGACTTATTGTTAATTTATCCACTATACGATCACTGAGAAGAAACATGGTAGAAACAGGAGAAAAGGCCGAGATTATATTACAATCTTTAACTTTTACATTGTCCATAAGTTTACAACTGTATGTGATATAACCTTTATATTCCACACATGCATGGCTTATTACATGACCTTTCTGTTGGTACTAAGTTCAAGGTCATCTGTCAAGATCAAGGTCATCTCTCAAGACCAAAGGTTCGAAATTCTTAACTTTAACATTGTCTATAAGTTAACAATGGTAAGTGATATAGTCTTCATATTTCACAAGTGCATTACTTATGACAAGGTCGTCTGTTGAGGTCAAGGTCGTATCTCAAGGTAAAAATTTCAAAATCTTTAACTTTTACATTGTCTATAAGTTTACAACTGTAAGTGATATAACCTTCATATTTCTCATATGCATGGCTTATGACATGACCTTTCTGTTGGTACTAAGTTCAAGGTCATCTGTCAAGATCAAGGTCATTTCTCAAGGCCAAAAGTTCGAAATTCTTAACTTTAACATTGTCTATAAGTTTACAATGGTATATGATATAGCCTTCATATTTCTCATGTGCATTACTTATGACATGGCCTTTATGTTGGTATTAGGTTCAAGGTCATCTGACATGGTCAAGGGCATTTCTCAAGGTCAAAATTTCGAAAAATCTAACTTTAACATCTCCTATAAATATTCAATGGTAAATGATGTAGCCTTCATATTTTACATGTGCATTGCTTATGACTTGGACTTTCTGTTGGTACTTAGTTCAAGGTCATTGGTCAAGGTAAAATTTTCAAGGTCATTAATTTTCAAATATACCTCATTTCTATTGAATTTGTGTCTCTTAGGTCAAAGGTCAAGGCCACAACCAAACTTTGATTGAATTATCGATTTAACCTAGGAACTTGAAAATTTATACAAATGTTCCTTGAGTAGTCGTTTATTACAAGTTTTGCTATATTGTATTAGCAGAAAGGCACCCATTGTAAAGTTATATGTGCTATTATGCTGTTAAGTCAGATAAAACAAAACATAAACCATTCTAAAATCTTATGATCTGGTAATGGGTCAAATGGAAGTAGACCATATATGTATATTCAAATGTATCTGTATACCGTTTAACCCACAAGCCCTACTTTTTACGCCCCTCAAAAATAGCTTCGGAAAACATTGTGGAAAATGAAGAAATATCTTGTATCAAGCAATTTCTTCATTAACCACAGTATTTTCTATCCGCAAAGACGAAGATAAAAATAAATAAATAAATAAAATTCCATAAATCTGAAATTGACGTCTGCAGCTTCTTTCAATTTGGACATGTCTACAATTTTGTCGTTTGGGAAAAGGATAATTCTTACCCATATCTCATGGGGGAAAATCATTCGGTTAGAAAGTGGAACGTTTTTCCTGGCCATGCGATAACGAACATCTTCAAACCTGTAATGACCTATATGAATAGTGGCATGTTTTATCATAGATAACTGTACATAACTTTATTATTTTATGGCGTGAAAGTGCGAGCGCTCTGCTTTCTAAGTTATTTTGTTTTTATTTTATCTCTGCTGTTTCGGAGAAAACCCGAGGAATTTCCTTAGGAAGATCGTCAACAGCGTCTGCCTCGTCATAGACGTCCGATAGCTTTGACATTTTGTAATATCTCAGATAGTACTAAACATATTCACTTGGAACTCGGAATATATGTTCACTGTCAAAAGAGCAATCTATACCAACACGGGGATAACTCTGGATATATTTTTGATCGAAGTACGCCCCTTTTTCAAACTTGGAAAGATCACCAACTATCAAGCACTCGAATAGCCGAGCAATGGCAGCCGAGTGCGGTGCTCTTGATGTAGCGTGATTTGTTGGTATTGACCGATTATCAGACAACAAATATTTAGACTTGTTCAAATTGAAAGAAGTTGCACACATTTGGAGGTGCACATAAGTTGAAAAGAAAGTATCATTTATGGTGTGTTTTTTAGAACACTTGAGAAAAGCATTAGCTACGATATTTTGGTTGCCCACTGGCAATATTCTACATTGATATTCAGATTTTCCGAGTCTTCTAACCATATTTTTGCATTTATTCAGTTCGGGTTCTGGACCTCTGGTCCGGTACCCACACTCCGAATTCGCGTATGTCCAGTTTCGAATCGGTCGTGTCAAAATTCTTTAAAATGGATTACCGGTAACGAAAGTAAAATTACGGGCAATGTTTGACTTTCGACAACTGCTGTATTGGTTACACCCATTCCTACTTAAGCCCTCAGTTTTTCGCCCCTTAACCATTTCCTGTCGCTGTGATTTTATATTTGAGAAAAAAAATGTGGAAAAAGAAGAAATTGCTTGTCACAAGCAATTTCTCCTTTTCCAACAATATTTTTTCCGACATAGGATGGTCTTATGTCAAATTGCATTGGATTATCATTGTCGTCTGCAACCTTTTTTAATTAAACCAGTCTAAAACTAAAAAACTAACAAACAAACAAACAATAAAAAAACCAAGATAAAGTGCTAAGAAAAAACTTCGGAAAACATTGTGGAAAATGAAGGAATTGCTTGTATCAAGCGATTCCGTCAATATCCACACTGTTTTCTATCTTAAAATAAATAACAAAATGAATAGAATAAAATCGAATATAAAATTCCATCAAAATGAATTCGTCGTCTTCAACTTCGTTGAATTTGAACCAGTCTAAAAAATTTTTGTGTGGGAATTATGGTTAAGATACGAAGAGGATAGTTTTTGTTTTCATTGAGGTTTTCAATCAAAAAACTAATCGCCTTGTATGAAGACGCGAAGCAATTTCACCTTTTTCCGAAAATGTTTTCCTTTGTACTGTTATCTGGAGGGTCAACACGAGGGATTGTATGGAAATAGGTACCTATTTAAAAAGTGTTTTAAAGCTAAAGCCGTATAAAAATCGGCAACGTCGGCGATTCCTATTTTTCATCGGTCGATAAGTAAGAAATAGCGTTGGACCGACGTCGGCGATGGCAGGAGGGAAATATTTATTTTTCAGTCACAATTAACCGACGACCAGACCAGATCTGACTTATTCCTTGGCCAGCGTTGAAGCAGCTGTATATACGTGAAATAACGACATTTCGATAACTAAACACTGGTATCTAACGGAAGTGAAAGTATTATAAAAGCGTCGAAAATACGTCTGCGTTGTGTACAAAATCTGTCGGAGCCTACCATGGAATCGAACGGACTACGGCCGCTCGACGGCGATTAGTTTTCTTTGCTATACCGACTTGCACAAAATCAAAAGACGCCGACTATGGATTTTAACAGTGGGATAAATTTGTGATGGTAGCTTAAAGTAGTCTAGCGACTAAACCTCGTAACTGCAATTTATCAAAGCCGCACCTACGGCGTTTAAGTAGTCAAACCAACAAAAGATTCATACAAATGGCGGCCAGTAACGGAGTTCAGTATCGATTCCAGGCTGAATAAATTTTTGATTGGTCGATTGATTTCTTTATTGGCCAATTAAGACGGGTTGTAAATATTAAGCTATATGTTTCAAGAGAAATCAATACAACTTATCTTAAGTCTGTAACTTTCTATAACTCTATGGGGGCTTAATTGCATTATTCCTATATTTTAGCTCTCCTGTATTCGAAGTAAAACCCAATTACTTTTACCCAAATTATCAAAAGACCAATCTATACCATTAGAGGTGATAACTCTTACTGCACTTTTGAACGAATAATATCCTCTTTTCTACTTAGAAATGACCAGATATGCAGTGTGCTTACATTTAACTATTTTAAGCATGAATCTAGAAGTATATGTGTGGTATGTTCATGTGTGCGTGTTGCTGTGTGTCACTTTCTTGATTATTTTTCGAAGGCTTTATTGTAACTATTATATAAGTTTATCATTATTCTGCTGTTTTAGTGCGTTTCCTTCGTTAAATAAAGATGTCAATATTATCTAGAGAATCTTATAAGGTTTTATTTTTAGTGTTTCCCAGAAAAGAGCCTTTTTTGCGCGACGAATAAAATGAAATTTCTGACTGCCTTACGTATAAAATATGTTAGGTCCCGAGTTCGGACCTCGGCTGCGGCGAATATCCTTTCAGCTATTTGTCTAAAACCAGTGAGTAGATAATAGCAAACCTAAGTTGGATGAGAAGCTGTAGGCCCGGAAAGGATGTTGTGGTTGTACTTGACTAAGAATTACCAGGAATCCATGATTACGTGCTCCAGTCGCCGCGAATTGACTGAAATATTGTCCAAAGTTGCGTTAAACCCAGTTCAGTCAATAATTTTAAGCAATCAGATAACCAACCAACTAATCAATTAATCAATCAAATATGCCTACATATACTATCTATCGTATAATATATTGATTCAAGATTGCCCCTTTATGCTTATCAACATTTATCCAGCGGCTTACAAAATGCTTTGTTTAGGCTGTAGTTTCGTTGATTTGGTCCCCATCGGTGATATCACTCATAATCCGTAAGCCGAGAATGAATCTTCGAGAGGATCCGTAAAATAAACATTTGAAAAGAAGGTTGAATCAATCAGAGGTCAACCGCAGAGATCGCTTTCCTAAAATAACTATGCAGTAAGATAGAATGGTCATTCTAGATCTAGAAAGTTGTGAAAGAACTGGAAACGTTTCGATCCTGGTCAGACTACGCAGTCTGGCCAGGGTCGATAACTTTTTCACTTTCCAGGTCCTTTATCGCCCGACCGGTCAGATAAATTTTAGGATAGCTCAAATTGAAAGGAGTTGCAGTTCATTAAATTTTAGATTTTTTTTCAACTTTCTGGCTAGAAAACATTGTAGAAATTTTCCCAGTGTTTTTCCCACTTTTTTCTTGAATGCGTCATTGTGTGGGAATGGGTTAATGCCCGGATTTACTTTATCCTAAACACTAATATACATAGCCTCTATCTAGGTCATTTATCTACTATCCTACCCCTAAAGACTGAATAGTCGCTATTCGGGCCTTGTGATGTCTTTACAAAAGTGTTGAATTCACTGGTCACGATATCGTTTTTGAATTATATTTATCTTTTCTGATTTTTCGGAAAGATAAATTTCGAAAAAAGAAAAAAATAGCGATTGTGGTAACTAATTACAGTAAGTACCCTTTTATTAGTAATTCTCGAGTTTCTGATAAAACGTTACTTAACCCATTACCAAACGACAAAATTTTAGACTGAATCAAGTTGAAAGGAGTTGCAAACGACAATATAAGGCTTATGAAGTTTTGGATTTCTTTTACTTTTGAGGTAGAAAACATTGTGGATAATGAAGAAATTGCTTGTAACAAGCAATTTCTTCATTTTCACAATGTTTTCCGATTCATTTATCATGGGGGCGTCTAAAAGCGTCACTGAATGGGAATTGGATAATTGTAAAAGAGTAGCAGACGACATAACGAACAAAGTATTGTTCAAAAATTAACCATCCTATTTATGATATAGACTATTGTGGAAAAAAGAACAAATCGCTTGTTACAAACTTGTTCGGTTTGTTTTAGTGAACGACAGATTCGTCTCGTTTCTTCTTTTCCTCAATGCTTTCTCAATATAAAATCTCAGTGATAAGATCAAGTAGTATGCCATTGGCCTCTAAAAACGACGATATCAGCGACCAAAGATAGTATTCATTTAGACCAGAAGTCATTTTTGAACTAAGACATTGGCCGCCATTTACGTGAAACGTTTTTGTTGGTTTGGCGACTTAAACGTCGTGACTGCAGCTTACTCAAACTGTTGTCACGGTCACCAACCGAACCTTTCTACTTTTTGTTACATGATACTTGCCATAAACTTTTGCAAAACAACACCACAACAAAAAACCAACGCCGTTTACAATCGAAGCGGGACTTTCCATTCGATTCAATGAGCAGAGCAAACGGTGTAAGTGGGCAGAGCCAGCGATCGGTCAATTGTACCGCCTTCATTCGGTAGAGCGAAATGAACGTAAGCTGCATTACTCAACCAGGAACTGTGAGCTTAATATAGAGGCCATTTTCACCAACAAATAATGTAAAATACATCCAAAAGTAAATTTTTTACGACGAAAGGAACCGAAATTATAACCCTTTTCATGCTGAACACGGGATATTCCGGTTTTTGCAGGAGGTGTAGACCAAGATCAGCCTTCACATAAGTGCAGTCTGATCTTGGTCTACACCCCCTACTTTTTTGCTACCAGAGTTGTTTATGAAATTGATCACTAAAAGAAATATTTATTTTTGAACAACCAGTTCTATAAGTGCTTTCAGCTCTTTGATTTACAGCATTTCAGTAAGGTAATTTATAGAGTATGACAAGGGTTAAAATTCTAAGTGTAGGTCGTATTTTTATACCTTTTTTTTCAGTCGCAGAAGATAAAAATACGCCCAATGTACATGACTGATTATGGTTCATCCTGCAACTAATCACCCTATCGTCGGTGCGCGAGCAAAATGTCGTAACTATAACTTTCATTCATAAAGCTGTAGTTGGCAGTTACTACAATTTGCTAGTGCACCGCCGCTATGTCACTTTTTGCTATGCGTGTTGGCTTCTACTTCAGCACCTACTATTTTATATAAGCAAAATCGAAAATTTGTAGAATTGGTTCTGCTTTGTGCGCTGGCAACTTTTTTTTAAATCATATCATCCTTAATAATATCCCTTTTCCAGAATTACATAAAATCAAAGGACTGGAAGACCTGATTGTAGGTTCATATTTGTTTCGAAATTAAAGTTTTATAGGCAACCATGACATAAACGTGACAAACAGGTGGTACAGACAAAGATCAACCTGCACATGTGCGGGCTCTTCTTTTTCTATACCTCCTGCCAAAAAAGGAAAATTCCGGGATCAGCGTGAGAGGGGTCAAGTATTATTTTATAAACGTAACAGCTTTGTCACGAATCAAGCCTAAACATCATGCTAGATTTTAAAATTTATCATTTACGTAAAGTTGCAATATAGAGCAATAAATTACAATAAATTTCGTCCTATTATCTAACGACCGAGTTATCTATGTCAATAACTTGTAGGTACACCGTCGACTTACGTTGATACTTACTATACATACCCCTAACGGTTCACCCTTTACAGTACAAAACCTGGATTTCTGGTTGCTGTGATTTTATACTTGAGAAAACATTGTGAGAAAAGAAGAAATTGCTTGTAACAAGCAATTTCTTCTTTTCCCACAATATTTTCTACCACATGGGATGGTTTCATTTCAAATCGCATCCAATTTTCATTGTCACCTGCAACCTCTTTCGATTTGAACAAGTCTAAAATTTCAATAAACGGGAAAGGGTTAAAGGTACTTTCTGGGCACCATGATCGAATTATATTACCTGGCTAGACAGCTCATACGTTTCACAGAATCTCTATGGTAAAGAATTTTATGTTACGGTACCGGACAAGAAATCAAAACGAACAAAGCAGTTGTGTGACGAGATCGTCGACGTTTATCAAAATGTCAAGAATCTCTTCTATTTGATAGAACATATTTACATTTTTACATTACAATAAAAACCAGAAAACATCAATAAAACAATCCTTGAATGAGACCCCAATAAACAACGCCCAAGAAACAAGCGGCGCCACCCAGTTTTTAAATGCAACTGAAATAAACCTAGAACCAGTGTAATGTTTATCCAGGTGCCTTTTTTGTCCATTTTTACAAAAGATCACTACAGCAGAAAAATTTCAACAGTTCGATAGACCTGTATGGATTACCGTACTGGGGATTCAAAGACTCTAATCTCTGTTACCGGTATTCCAAATGCCAATACTTAACACAGATTTCAGTCGTGAGATACAAATAGTGCGTGAATTGACCAATTGACCGGCTGTCAATCAAGGAATCAACCGACCAATCAGGTCATTTAGTCAGCCTGGACCTGAGCTTTCACCCCCCGACATTGGCCGCCATTTTTGTTAAGCTTTATTGTTTTGGCGACTTAAACGTCGCAAGTACATCTCATTCAAGCTGTAGTTTGATCGCCATCCAATCATTCTACTCTTTTTACATGCTACGGGCCGTAAATTTTGCAAAATAACGACGATGAAAGTCGAAGCGTAACTTCCTGTGTCAGTCAATGGGCGGAGCCTAGGGAATTAGTGGGCGGGGCCAGCGATTAGTCAGTTGTCTATTTAAAATCATTTCCCAAAAATTGCAGATTGAAAGACGTGCAAAATGGCGTGTCGAGACGAAAAGCGGAGTGTTTATGACAGCGACATGCAGTGTGGTATTGGTCCCTGTAAGCCCAAGTTTCTACAGAGATTTGTACGCATGGGGCCTTTTACAGGAATGTACAGCATCAGCGCCTTATTTACATCCATTCTCAGCATATATGTCGGATCACAAATCACGGCCATCGAGAAACAGTTCGGACTCACAAGTGCGCAGTCTGGTCTGCTACTTAGCTGCAATGACTTCGGTTTTCTTCTCACGACTATGTTCTTTAGTTATTTAGCCAGAAAGGTTCACATACCGAGGGTTATGTGTTTAAGTTCTGTGGTATACGGAATTGCTGGATTTCTCTGCGCGGTGCCATATTTTGTATCACGTGACTATATACTAATGCAGTCACGTGAGCTGGTAGCAGACACTTCCACTAAGGGCAGGAACATGTCTGTCGCTTCTAAATCAAATATACCATTGTGTTATGAATTCAACATAGAACAGACGAAATTATTTGACTTCAACACATCTTGCCAAGCCACCGACACGGATGATTATGGTATAGGTAAACCAAACAGATATACGAAAGTGGCTATAGCTTTGATTGCGCTGGGTGAGTACATATATGAATATATATGAATATATAGCATAATCATAGGTGAATATACGTGTATAGTATAATCATAGGTGAATAAAGTATAATCATCGGGGAATATATAGTATTTTCATAGGTGAATATATAATATAATCGTATGTGAATATATAGCATAATGATAGGTGAATGTATAATCATACAAGAATATATAGTATAATCATAGGTGAATATACTGTATAATCATAACCCTTATAGTTATGCCTTCGTTATGAATATTTTCTGCATGTGTTTTATTGAAGCCATCGTATATCGTCGGTAAACTAACCAAGCATCGTAACTACAAGTCATTGAGGCTGAATTTACGATCGATATTATGGTTGCAAAACGACTATCTACACCACCCTTATATATTAAAACACCCAAACCAGGAAATCAATAACAATATGTTTTGCCAAATAAAGATATATGATCGAAAGTTATGAAAAAAATATTCTTTGATTAAACTAGCGAAATCAGAAACATTAAAAGACTTAGTGATCCATTGTTTTGTTTAAATTCAGATTTGACAGTACTTTTAAGGAACCTTCTTTTAATTGGCTTTAATAATATACATTGCATCAAATAAACAAATACTTCATACTACAAATTCATACATAACTTTATACTTGCTTCCTTTTTATTTCTACAGGTATGGTTTTACAAGGAATAGGAAAGGCTCCCAGATCGCCCTTCTTGACGACTTATATTGAAGATAATGGAAAGAAGAAAAATACAGCTATGTATATGGGTAGGTCGCTATCTTTGTGTGGGATTGAAAGCATGAGGGGCGATTGAAAAATTCGTGATATAGGGCAGAAACTATGAGTAATTCTAAACAAATTGACAATGTTGAACATCATGCGAATATTAACCCTTGCCCTCCTTCATATTTATCCTATTTTCCATACATTTTCAAATTTTGACTTAATTAGCTCAGTGTTATGTTCAAAGATTTTTCTCGACACAACAAGAACAAGCAGGTTGAATTTAGAATTCATTTTTAGAAATATAAATTAAATCAATCTTGGAGAATTGCGACTTAATGTCTTATGGATAAGAAAAGCGATATGATGATTACAACGGGTTTTTTTTAAATTGTTCCCGCGACGGTGTTCTAATTGACTTACCAAGAATTAATTTGTCCACTCGTTTTTGAAGTGTATATATTCTAGCAGTATGGACTTTGTCAGTTTTGCCCCATGTTATGCAACAAAAACAAAAATGGGTAAAATGTATGAGTTATAGAAGAACGTTTTCATTTCCTTTGTTAAGTAGTACATCAATAATTTGAAAAGGGTTTTTTTTTTTTTTCTTTCTTTTTTTTTATTCAAGAACAAATATAATCAATTTGAGTGTGCCATTTCAAATGTTTATCAATGTAGAAACCAAGAACCTTTTGACAATTTATATTTCCAACTTTACACCATTAATGCTCAAAATTAGGCCATTTCTGTTTTGAGCCCAGTAACATACACTTTGTTTTTATTCGATGTAAAGACATACTATCAATCAGACACCTTTCATGTACAAGAGAAATACTTTCCTGGAGTTTATTTTTTTATAGAGACTAATTAAAAACCTGACTTATGCATTGTAGAGTTTTATACATAAAAATCAATATTTACATCAGAACATGTGAGTGGTAGGTCATTTATACATGTATATAAAAGAAATAAGAGAGACCCAAGGATTGATCCTTGAGGTCCCCCAGATTTTAATTTCAGGGATTCAGATTTACAATTTCCTATTTTGATAAGTTGACCTCGATCGGATAAATAATGTTCAATAAGGTTATGTTTATAATCTGTAATGTGACATAGTTTAATTTTGTGTTATTGAAGTTGGTGGTCAACAAAATTAAATTACTTTGATATTTTTCGTTTCAGGTATAATAATAGGGATCGCCATATTTGGGCCCGCTTTGGCCTTTACTATTGGAGCTTATTTTAGTCGTACATATGTAACACTGGAAGGTAAATGTTAGTCTCTCTTCCCCTGCAAACTATGCTTATTTACTTTATATCCTTATGATGTTTATTCAAAGTACACTATTATTTTACTAAAGTTCGTGTAAATTATCTTATGCCATCACAATCAAAACGACACGGCATTCCCGAAACATGCAATATATTAATAAGATTTATTAGCTATATAGAGGATAATCATTTGTTTCAGTGCATGATCGATTTATCTTTCATTGGGTGAACAACAAAAGCTATTTATTCACGAGTGACGGACTGTGAAACACATCTTTTGTTGTTGTTTACAAAATGAAAGATAAATCGATCTTATACGAAAACGAACGATTGTTTTATTTCTTTAATACAAAAAGGGACAAAATGTGACCTTCGGGGAAAAAGTTTTCCGAAAGCGTGTCATTTGCCACGTGAAATACACGACAATCTGATGACGTCATCAATGTCTTTGGTCCCCCGTAGATGACGTTCAATAGTGTTGAATGAAGGAAAGCAGGGATAAATCTACCAAAACAGTGAGTTTATCATTTTGATAATTTCACTGGTTTTTCGGTGAAATTATCGAGTGATAATCCACCGAAAAAGCCCAATAACCCACCGAAAAACATATTAGCAAAAGAGCTTTATTCAGACAAGCTGTACAGGGTAGTTTTTATTAAAACGGATCTTCGTGAATTTTCAGGTTATAACCTTCTACGAAGCAACAATTAATCCGAATATCACCGTGTTCAAACTCTTCTGCAAGCTGTATGCCACATTGTCATTAAGTTTTCTGAAATCTGAATTCCCATTTGCCTTAAATATTCTTAAATCTGGATGTCACCTTGACTTTAATTTTCTGAAATCTGAATGTTACCTTTATGAAAACCTTTTGAAATCTGAATACCATAAGTCCATAATATCTAGTAAAATCTGAAGTATAATTGTAGACTTTCATCTTACAAGTACACCATGGTTTAATTTCTACCAACAGATGTACCATTATCGCCTAGGCATCCAGCCTGGGTCGGTGCTTGGTGGCTCGGATTTGTTGTGTTTGGATTGATAACAATCGTGATCGCCAGTCCACTGGTGTTGTTTCCGAGGCGAATGAAACCCAAACCAATCAACATGGCCAAAAGGAAAGGTGTAAAAATACATACAAATGCGAAAGGTACTTATAACTTCCTATGGAAGTATCGATATCTACTTCTGTCATCACGTCGTGAAGGCTGTCTGAAACGCGGTGTGTTCTCCTAAAATACAGTTCAACTCCTGTTCCCCTGTGTTGCGTATGGCTTTTTGAGTTTATAAAAGTTTAAACAGCTTTTTTTATATAGAATTTTAGTCACATCTTATTCACGTACAAATTAACCCATTACCAGACAGCATAATTTTAGACAGGTCTAAATTGAAGGGAATTGCAGAAGATTAATTAAAGGTTATGAAATTTTAGATTTATTCAACTTGCTGAGTAGAAAACATTGTGGAATAGGAAGTAATTGCTTGATTGAAGCAATTTCTTCTTTTACACTTTTTTCAGCAATTGTTTCTTGAGAGGCGTCAAAAGGTGTAATTGAGTGTGAATGGGTTAAGACGAAATAATGTGATTATTGCATGCAGTTGTGTTGTATCAAAACCATAATATGTCATTTTGTATGTACTTATGCCGCCGTAAACACTATTTTACCACGAAATATTCTCCTAAAGCACTAAAATATTTTAGCACGTGAAGTCACCTATTTGGTTCAAATTGATGGAAGTGTTTCACCCAACATACTAGGTCGTATATTTTTAGTATAATCGTTTTGTATGCTTCGTTGCCATATTTTGGGAGGTTGGTTGCATTCCTATGAAATATTTACAATAACATTAGATTGATATAGCTGTCATATAAAATTAACCAAGACTTAGACCAGATTTGACTTAATAATTGTGTAAACCTTGGCTAAAAAAAGGTTGTTTTTCATTCTTCAAAAATCGGGTGAAAATCAGCGGCGGATCTTTTGAACCTTTCCCCCGATTATCATGCCATTTCACAAAATTATGTATTTTTAAAAATCAGGATTTTTCAAATATGGAAGTTTTATTTTCTTGAACATTTTGTTTTATAACACAGTTTCCAATTTTTCAATTTATGACTTGTGAACATGTCAAAATAATATAAACATGCAATCATCGATGAAAATAAATGCACAGTTTCGTCGACTTGCACAAGAGCAAACTGCGTGTTTACTTTCCTCCTTTTTATAAGGCTTGTGTTTAAAGTTTCAAAAAAGGGAAGATATTTGTCAGCAATAACATAGAAAGATTTTTCAGCTACAGTTTGAATAAAATCTTACATTTATTAATTGAACATTTCATGATCATACAGCCGAAAAAGACAATGCATGATGTCTTATTTTAGCATAAACTAACAGTGTCAATTCTTTAATTTCAGGGTTTCTAAAGGCCGTTGCTAGATTGATGACGAATTCTGTCTACCTACCTCTACAGATCAACTCATTCTTACAGAGTATTGCCATAGCAGGAGTGGCTACATTTTATGCCAAATATTTTGAAACACAATTTTTCATTCCTGCCTGGAAAGCTAATACACTTCTTGGTAAGTATTCATTCAGACAGAAAGTGAACTTAATATTTTTATTTAGATAGTTTGACTTTGTCCGTTTACATTTACCAAATATGAAATGGAAGAAAAACAGTCAAAGCGGATCGAAATCATCAAACAAGCAAATAAAATTAAAAACTATACTTAACGACAAGAGAAACTTACACTTTTCAAAGCCTCCTAACGTATTCGAACAAAATTCATTCCTCGCTAAATCTATGTACATCGAGAGCTTAGTACAACACAGTCGTATAGGCACTTACGGCAATATTGCTCAAATCCCTCAAAATATTTTGAATTCCTCCCCTTAAACGACCAACTAGGAATAGTGATAATAACTCGATAATTGACTCGACGGATAAAACCCGCATTCTTTTAGTCTATATTATCTATCTTTTGTCTTCGGATGAGACCTTAAACCGAGGCCCCGTGTGACTGTGCTATCCACCGAGCACGTTGAAGAACCAGGCGGGGCTCTTAGGAGTTTCGTCCTGTATCCTTGCACTATCCTTCGTAACAACTAACCGTCTTCTAGGGGCGTCGCTCATATGGGCATGTGCTACGGTTACGGTAGAGACAATAAATAAACGGAAATACACACACGGTATTATCTATTTGCATCGTAAATACATGTATTCAGCTTTCAAAAAAAAAAAAAAAAAAAAAAGCTCTACATCGCAGTAACATGACGATGCTCATTTAACGGCATCTAAACGTTACAATGTTAGTACTCGATTCCGCGACCCAATGTTTCGCTACCTATAATAGAATCGCAAAACTTTTCTTTCCATGTACGGGCAATGTTACCAATCATTTGCTATGCTCAAAAACTCAATTTTGAATTAGCAAATGATTGCTGGGGTTAATATTGTCGACTACCGATCCTACTCTGTAAATCTACCACTAACAACACACATTGCAAATAAAACTGATAAATGATAAACTGAATCAAAGTACTGAAAGTACTGTAAGCTAGCAAAGCATGGTAGGAATTTAGAAAATCTTTCCCTTGTTGGGTAGGAAACATTGTGGACATTGAAGAAATTGCTTGTTACAAGCAATTTCTTCATTGTACACATTTTTTCCAAAGATTTTTTTCTTCAGATGCTTAAAAGCGGAATTGAGTGGAAATGGGTTAAATAGCATGCTTTTGACAGAGTTCTCTACAATTTGAAAAGAGTTTGCAATATTCCTGAAATACATAAGAACTACTTTTTCTGACATAAGCATTTAACGGATTTAGTGGTTAAACTTCCAGTGGCAGTTTGCACTCGTTGAACTTTGAGACGACCTCAAAATTTGTCTTTGCTAGCTAAAAATGATATTCTAGGGTAATAATCCTTCCAAGAGCCGTTCATTCTACAAGCAATATTGTTGTCCTTTTTGACCGGAGCTTTCAATTCGATTCAACGTATTTCCGCTACAGCATACCGAAATTCAGTATTTTTCGGAGTGGATAGCGATAATATCAGATTGTCATTTTAAACTTTCATTTAAAGGGTAGCCAACTTAAACGGGCTATATACACAGGATTCTTGGCTAGAAAATAAAAAAAGAGGAAATATAATTGGTAATTGGTGAAGATTTTGTGGACGGTTTAGTTTTTAGAGTACACATGTTTTAGAAAGGAAATAAACTGGAAATTTGCGGCTTGAATTTCTTTTGGCGTACAGTATATAAGTAAAATTTGAAACGAAAGGGGAAAAAATAAAGTATGACGGCGTTCTTATTAGTATTGTATCATTAATTTCAACAGAAGCATCCCATATATCTATAAAAAGGGTAGATTTGAATCATCCAAATCATCGTCTTTGTTATTTCCTTTTAAACACTATTTCATGTCTCGAAAACGTGACTTAAAATTATCACGCCATCTCATCGATCGTCTGTCCGTCCGTCTGTCTGTCTGCGAGTAGTAAACATAACGCAAGAACTTAACATTTTGCTGTTATTCAAACACCGTTCAAGAAAGAAATTTGTGAAATAGGTTTCTTGCATTAATAGGTATCAATTAGTTGTCAGGTCAAGGTCATCCTCTAAGGTAAATGTCATTTACCAAGGTCACATTTCAGAAAAAAAGGCTATGTCGGGGGCATGTTGTTTCACAAGCACACCGTGATTTATTATTATCTATTTTGTTTAAATTTACACATTCCCACGAAATCCCACTGTAACGACCCTAAAGAAAAGATTTCGGAATAAAAATGTGACGAAGAAGGATTTGGTTATCACAAGTAATTTCTTCATATTTCACATTGTTTTCTACGAAAAAAAAGATATATTAAAGATTCTATCAACTTGACATTGATGTGTACCACTTTTTAAGTTTAAATTGGACTGTACTTAACTTTTGGCGTTTGGTAATGGGTTATAATTTTATTCATATTCCACTCTTTCTTCACTACGTTTCAGGTCTAGGTATCGTTATAGCAGCCGCCATTGGCAGTTTTCTGGGGGGCATAATCGTCACAAAGAGAAAACTGACGCCAGTGGCATGTATTAAAGTCATTATAATTATCTACGCTTTAAACATTATAAAGTCAGCACTGGGGTTTGTGATGGGCTGTTCTAATGCGGATATTGCCGGGCTGAATGTCGAAAAGTTTGTATTTTTTCATCGGGTATGATTCGATGCCAATAATGGGTCACCTTACGAAGACTGTTTTGCATCTACGCGCGCATAATGCAGGTTAAAAAAAAAAAAGATAAACTCTTTCCTGTTCAAACCCTGGATTTTAAGTCCTTGTGAATTTAAAATCGAGAAGAATTTGTTGAAAAGAAGAAATTGCTTGTAACACGCGATGTCTTCTTTTTCGACAATGTTTTCTACCCCACTGAATGGTTATTTTTAACAAATCAAATCAAAACTAAATTTTCGTCGGCAAAACCTTTGAATTTGGACAGGTCTTAAATAATGCAAAATAGGAAAGGGTTGAAATAAGGTTTTATAGCTTATAAGTAATATGAGTGTCAGATAGAGGCTAATTGCTTATACCAATACAGTCGCCGAATAATAATTGTGATTATATACTCTTTTTTTTAAGAAGGTAACTCATTAAGCTGATATCATTATTATAAACAATGAAGAACTTATTTACCATGACGCTTTCTAAATAGAGAAGAATGGAGATGAAATGGCGCACGTGATTAATGTAAATAATAAAAATAATAATATGAATAAAAACACGATGACGATGACCGTGAAGATGACCATAGAATAAACCGCCAATGTTGTGATTTTAAAAGATTTTTGTTTGTAAACACGTTACATGTTATCTCCGTTGAAGTAAATGGAAATGCCACTTGTTTGCAAACAAAAACATTTGCGACTGTGTCGTTCTAACCAATCTGCCGGTAACGTATGTAGAGTCCTCGGTTCTTAAGTTATAAAACTTAACCCATTACCAGACGGCAAAATTTTAGACTAATCCAAATTGAAAGGAGTTGCAGACGACAATTTCAAGTTTATTAAATTTAAGATATTTCGACTTTCTAGTAGAAAGCATTCAAGCTATTTCTTCATTTTTACACATATTTTCCCAATTACTTTTCTTTTTGGGCGTCCAAAAGCGACACTGTTAACCCATTCCCACTCAATCCCTCCTTTTTACGCCCCTCAACGAAAAAGCTTTGGAAAACATCGTGGAAAATGAAGAAATTGCTTGGATCAAGCAATTTCTTCATTATCCACATTGTTTTCTATCCGAAAAGACGAAAAAAAATAAAATTCCATCAACTTGAAATTGTCGTCTGCAGCTCCTTTCAATTTGGACCGGTCTAAAAGTCCACTGTGTTGGAATGGGTTAATTAAAATTAAACTTTTTAGGGGAATATGCTGAGACTTAGACGCAGGTCGGTTTTCGTCAGGTGACACTTTATCGCCGTCGTATTATATAACAAGTCTAAATTGAAAGAGGATGCAGACGACAATTCACACTACGTTCACATACTAGATAGGGTAGAGAACATTTTGAGAACAAGAGAAATCGCTTGTTACAAGTAATTTCTCCTTTTCTCTCCACGTTTCTATCACTACATTACTTCAACGCGTCATTCACCGGGATTGTATGGCAATGGATTATTTCACGACAATGTCATGCAGGTCGGTTTTCGTCAGGTGACACTTTATCGCCGTCGTATTATATAACAAGTCTAAATTGAAAGAGGGTGCAGACGACAATTCACACTACGTTCACATACTAGATAGGGTAGAGAACATTTTGAGAACAAGAGAAATCGCTTGTTACAAGCAATTTCTCCTTTTTCTCTCCACGTTTCTATCACTACATTACTTCAACGCGTCATTCACCGGGATTGTATGGCAATGGATTATTTCACGACAATGTCATGCAGGTCGGTTTTCGTCAGGTGACACTTTATCGCCGTCGTATTATATAACAAGTCTAAATTGAAAGAGGGTGCAGACGACAATTCACACTACGTTCACATACTAGATAGGGTAGAGAACATTTTGAGAACAAGAGAAATCGCTTGTTACAAGTAATTTCTCCTTTTCTCTCCACGTCTCTATCACTACATTACTTCAACGCGTCATTCACCGGGATTGTATGGCAATGGATTATTTCACGACAATGGCAATAGATATTTGAAAGATAACTTTGACCATGAATCAAATAGAAGCTATCGGAGCATCTCTAGAAGTAAAGTAACTAGTTACATTTCTTAACCCATTCCCACACAATCCCTCCTTTTTACGCCACTCAAGAAAAAAGCTTTGGAAAACATTGTGGAAAATGAAGAAATTGCTTGTATCAAGCAATTTCTTCATTATCCACAATGTTTTCTATCCAAAAAGACGACGGAATTTAAAAATTCCATTAAATTGTAATTGTCATCTGAAGCTTCTTTCAATTTTAACCAGTCTAAAATTTTGTCGTTAGGGGATGGTTTAGAATTAAATTGAATCTATTGTAGTATTTGAAAAGATGTAACAAACAGACAAGAACAAAGATTTTTTAAGTCTCAAGTCCCAGTAAAACTTTGTATCTAAAGAAAACCTCGAAAGATATCAGGCTGTAAAAACTTCACAATTTCATGTACCACGAGAAACATTTAATCAAAATGTATTTAAAAGAGTTTTATTTTTGAATACAAAAAATGAAAAATAAACATATGATCAAGGCCTTTTTGTAAATGAATTTATTTTAAAATATGTATATCAGTGTGCTTTAACCCTATGATTTATACAGTTGGTGAGATACCTTCATAAAGTTAATATATTCTTTTCATTAATATGAGCAAGGTAACCAGAATGTCACATAATTACTGTATAATCTATTTGCGTGTTACAAACCTGTTTCAGCAATTTGGTGGGAACCAACTCGTCGTGTAGCGCCGCCTGTGGTTGTGATTCCGTCACCTATTTTCCAGTGTGTGGTTCCAATAATGTCAACTACCTATCTCCTTGTCATGCTGGGTGTTCGGACCAAACAGGAATGGTAACGACCTTCCTCTAATGACGGTGTTCTACCAAGACCTCGTAACTACAGCTTAATTACGAGGTTTTTTGGTAGAACACCACCGCTGTGCATGTACGTAAACCCTTTACCAGACTACAAATACTTGTACAAGGTAAAACTTGTATAAATTATCAGGAGCATAATATTTATAACTTGATATCCAAAGTATTTGGTACATCTTAAGTAGATATGCCCTCTGAAACATTTTTGGGTCCTCATCAATTACGTCCATTTTGACGGGGAATATAAGTCCAACGAATTCACTTGTTACAAAAGTTTATCCAATGTCACGATGATCTCCCTGTATAATGCTACTTACTTCAATTCAAGGGGTTCCACAACTTCTCTTGTGCAAGCAACGACACTAATGGTATAGTTTTTGTGAGCATTATCGTCGATGTTATATCTGTGTCTGATTTAACCAATCGCGATTGTCAATCAAGGAATCAGTGACCAATGAAATCATTTGTTCAGCCCGGACCTGAGCTTATCAACTCCAACATTGGCGCCATTTTTATTTACCTTTATTGTTGGTTTGGAGACTTAAACATCGTAACTACAGCTTATTCAAGCTGTAGTTACGATGTTTAAGTCACCGACAAATCATTTTAATATTTTGTTACATGCTACTAATCATAAATTTTGCAAAATAATGCTGTTAAGAATCGAGGCGGAGCTTCCTGTTGGAGTCAACGGGAGGGACAATAGAAGTAAGTGCGCGGGGCCAGCGATTGGTCAGTTCACTGTCTTCAATCACGTTCTACAGGAATTCTACAAGTGTACATGTCTAAGTACTAACATTAATAGAACAGCCACAACCGGTCTTTGTGAGACACCATAGACAATGTTATACCCCTATTGCATTATATATTCACTGCCTACATACCACATAATCTTCAAAGCATTCTACAACTGTATATCGGTTAGAATTTGACATTAGTGGTAGGACCGCAGTCGGTCTTTATGAGAAATTAAGTACAATATTACACTTCTATGCCATTATGAATGCATAAGTAAAAATAATCTCCCAAGAATTCCATTATTCCACTTGTATTGGTACTGTTATTAATGGTGCAGCTACAGCCGGTCTTTGTGCCACATTATGTCCAATGTCATACTCCCATGTCTTTACGAATTAACCTTTAATGTTTGGTCTGTATTATCTTTCAGGAATTCCACAACTGTACATGTATTAGTGCTAACATCAATGGTACAGCTACAGCCGGTCTTTGTGAGACATCATGTACAATGTTATATCCTTATGTCATTATGAATGCACTGTCAACATTTCTCAGTACATTCGGTATAATTCCGGGCTTTATCGTTGCTATCAGGTGAGGGGTGTTCAATAAGGCTGTAAATGATTTCTTATAGGTCCGGATATTAACGGATCTGGGATTTCAATCAAATAATTAATCGACAAATTAAATCATTTTCAGACCGTATCTGAATTTTGAGGTTCGACATAAGCTAGCATTGAAGTACATTTATATCATTTTTGCGGCTTAAATGTTGTAACTACAGCTTTTTCAAGCTGTATGTACACCGCTTAGGTCGCAAACAAACTATTTTACATTTTGCTACACGTTAACAACTACAAACTCATGCAAATCGCTAGTGTCATGAAAGAAAGTTGTCCATAAAGAGGAATGTGACCTTCCAGTGGTTCGATAAAGGAAATATTTGTAAAAACATATATGATCTTATGGAAGTCAATTATAGGAAATATTTTCAAACAAATATATATAACTTAATTATTAGTTTCGTCTATCAAAAACGAGCGTTCTGATTGGTCGAAAATTTTAATTCATACCTCGATGAACAAAATTTTGAGCACGCAGTGATTTTGTTTGCTTCCGCACAAAATAGTACCATACAAAAAGGTATCAAAAGATGTAGGGTTTTTGCTTTTTTCGCTCGATACTATTACTTAGCGTATTCATACAGTGAGATTAGTTTTTTCGGTTCATACCTCCATGAAAACAAAAAATATTCTCTTCATTTCTTAATTTTTACAATTACCATTTTAGATTCAGAAAATCTACAAAGAGCGAAAGATATGTGCCTGGTCAGTCTGCACAATTCCCTCGATCTCTGACCAGGCTCGATACTTTTCGCGAAGCGCTAGGAGGTCCGGTTTCGCTTTGCGACTCACAAATATTGTTTATCTATAGATAGAAAAGCTATGCCTTCATGCTTCAAGTATAGTGCCTACCAAATTGTTCAGAAAAACCGACACTTTACCCGGTAATTTTCATAGTATAGCGAATTCGTGTTTTCTGTGTATCTGCTGAAATCATTTTATAAAATTATCCTTCTAAAAGGATATATTATTGTATTATTCTTAAATAAAAGTATACCTGGTTTATATTATCGTTTTTGTGTTTTACTATTTTTAATTCCACTGGAGTTCGCTTAGCCACAATCAATGTGTGAGTGTGTCTTTTTTCCAGATCTGTAAGTGAAGAAGACAAACCACTTTCGATAGGACTCTCGTCGTTCATCTCAACAATTGGTAGGTCTTTTTTACTTGAAATAGTGTGAAAGCTGGTTATTTCGACCGAAAGAATCTGCTAGAAAAACTGGACATCAAAGGAATTCACTCTTTGCCCTCACACTATCTGTCTAGGCGATCAGCTTATTCTCTACGCTCTGAGAAAAAATGACCTGATTTTGACCAAATATCCAAACCAAAGTGTATACGGACAATTTAGCTACTACAGCGCTTGAGTCTGAAAAAATACCATTTGAAATCGAAAATGAAAAACGCCTTGTTAAATTCTGAGAGAATATTAAAACATTTTCCTTTCTCGTAAGCAATAAAACTTATGGTTTCTTCTCTTTTTATTTAATTGATACTTTCGGGTATCTGCCAGTAATGCGATTAATTTGCATGTGTTACTTATGTATCTGTGTTGATTCTTTTATGTTCTTTCGAGTTGAATAAATGAGAAAAAGTTACTATTGTAGTGTGTGTGTTTTTCTGTATGGTAGATACGTAAAATCATGAGATAATAGATAAAGGGAATTCGGAGATCAAAATGTGCGTCTGTTTGTTTTACATTTTAATGAGGAAATAAGAGGCTATCTGATATCAAAACATTCGTTTTTGTCATTAGCTCGTACATTTTTTCTCTGTTTACAGCTTGGTTCCTCGGTTCCATTATATTTGGTCGCATAATAGACGGAACCTGTCTCTTGTGGAGCTCTTCTTGTAAAGGAGGTGGCGCATGCGCACTTTACGACAACGACGAGTTCCGCCTAAGGATTCACGTGTTTCAAATAGTTCCATCCATTATCGGACTATTTATGATCATATTCATTCTTACGCAAGCCATCAAAAAGACAGATTGGAGTAGCGAGGATCAACCTAGAGTTGGTGACGACGTCGACACCAAGGAGGCCATGTTGAATGAAGAACCTCCAATATACAGACCAGTATGAAGCAATGGCTGTAGGCAGTGTTACATCTAAAATCCCGAAAAAATCTGAGACATGACAAACTTCAGAATTGCAAAAATCGACGATCTCGCGAATAATTTTAAACGATTTTACAGTTATAATGGATAACAAGAAAATACCCTTGATTTCTAAGAAAGAGATGCATAATAATCAATACCAAATAAAAATTATATAACATACATATCTAAAACCGCTAGCTTCAAGCTGCCATTACTTTAATTAAACGTGTAGTTTCTTTTGTCCCTGCATCAGTAGATCATGATTATATACTTTTTGTCCTGTCTGTTTGTCTATCCGTTTGTCAACATGAAACCTTTAACGCTGATTGTGACTTTTGGATGACAAGTGACAGGGACTTCATATTTCACATACACGTTTCCTATGGAAAGACCTTGTTGTTGACAGCAGATCAAGGACATTTAGCTATTTCACACACACATTACTTTTGAAACCTGAACAAGTGCCATATATTCTGAAGTCTACGTGATACAGTCGCATAATTCTAATCGTATCCTAATTATGGCTGGACCATTTAGATTGCGCCAAGTTGAAGTTAATTTTCTAACTCAAAGTAATCTTAACCCTTGTCATACTGAATAAAATACTTCTTCAAAGGATACAAATATATATAAATCAGAAGACTGAAAAACACAAGAAATATTAAATTGGTTCAATATTCTTTTGATACTTCATGTTATTAACAACCCTGGTTTAAAAAGGACAAACAGCTGGTGTTGTCTAGGACCGGGTTCGATCCTCGGCACAGGCGAATATCCATTGCGACATTAGTCTCCCACCAATGGCTGGATTATCGTAAACCTAAGCTGGAGGCTCTGAAAAGATGTAGTGGTAGTACTGGAGCGAGAAATACCATAGATCCACGGCAAGGTACTCGAGCCTCCGCGATATGACTGAAATTTCTTCATTTTACACAATGTTTTCTACGCAGAAAGTTGAAAAAATCTAAATTTCATAAATTTGAATTGACGTCTGCAACTGTTTCCAATTTGGAGCAGTCTAAAATTTTGCCGTCTGGTAATGGATTAAGTTTTTGGGCCGAACACTTAATTTACAAGAAAAAAAAAACAAAACAAAACAAAAAAAAAAAAACAGAATTAAATACTGAAAGAAGCTTGTCACTAAAATAAATCATCATTTGAGACCAGTAAAATTTTTGTGTTAAACCTTTTCCTTTTTTCAAATTTTTAGACTTGTACATTTTCAAAGAGGTAGCAGAATAATAAAGTAAAAACATTTCTTAAAGAAGCCGTCCAATGTGATAAAAAATATTGTGGAAAAAGAAGAAATTGCTTGTCACGCGCAATTTCTTCTTTTTCCACAATGTTTTCTATAGTATATCTCAGGGACGTGAAACTCAAAGATTGTACGGGAAAGGGTTGTTATGTCTAAATGTCACTAGGACTTTGAAAAAACATTTATTGTTTATATCAAACCGTATGTGTATAATGGATATCTAGCAAAGATTCGAGGTATTTTGTGCCATGGAGAATCGCTTCTTCCACCCACGTCTGTTGAGAGTATTCGAGTACAGTTCGAGTAATGAATCATGTGTCGTAGTTATAATTTGCTGAACTTTTTTTCTTAACAATGAAATACACAGAATCTACAGTATTCCATTTATTGTGGTGTCCGTGGTCGAGATACTTCTTGATCAAGAGGTCCTGAGTTCGATTCCCGGGATCTTACTTCTGTCATTGGTCCCGCACGTTCGGCACGAGTACTGGTGTATTCTATTTGAAGCAGAATCGAGAGGAATTAATCGAAGTTGGATGAACTTTTTACACAATCGATGTAAATTGAAAAGCTTTAAACCTTTTTAATTATGTCGCCAAAGTTTCCTATGAAAATTATTAAGACTCCGCTATATTTAGCCCGGCTTAAACAAAATCCCATACAGTCCTGCTTTTTAACCGCCCCAAAGAAAGAGCGTTAGAAAACGACCTGGAAAATGATGCAATTGCTTGTTACAAGTAATTTCGTTTTTCAACCCCAAAACCCAACAATTGTTCAAATGTTCATCAACTAAAAATGTGGTCTGCAAATCTACTTTGAATTTGGGCGAGTCTAAAATTCTTGTTGTCTGGTAATGGATTATTAAATCGGTAACATCTTAACGTCGTATAGCCTACGCGGTTCACAAAATTATCGAGTTCCACAGTGCAGAACAGAACTTTTTAAAAAGTCATTCCTTCCCTATACAATTGAGGAATGGAATAAACTACCGATTTAAAATCGCAATCAAAAACTCATTGTCGCGTTTAAAAAGTTAATTTATTCGAAACAAGCCAAATCCTAAAAAAGTTGTATTCTATAGGTGAAAGAAAGCTACAAGTCATCCATACACGAATTAGAAATCATTGCAGCTCTCTTAATCAGTATCAATTTGACAAAAAAATTGTTGAATATCCTCTCTGTAATTGGGGGATGTTGTAGACTGGTGAACCTGTCACATCTACGCTGCTCTTTGTATTGTATCGTCAGATGGGTCAACTCCACTCCGGAATTACTTCCGGGTCAACTCCACTCCGGCATTTCTTCCGGGTGGTTGTACCCTAAAGTAGTCCATTAAGAAAATTTGATCTCCTCCTTTTGTCATGCTGTTTTTAACGTTTAATCAACAACAAGTTGCTTGATGTTAGGTCTTCAGAGTGAGAGATCACTGCTGCATGTCATGCATGTGATTCAAAGCTTTAATCAGGGAACTATTTCCTTGTAGAAACTGACATTTGAAGGTGGTACCCTACAAGACTTTCATTTCCGAGCCAAAACAATTTCATGGATGATGTGCAGAATGAAGATTTGCGAAAAACTTTATCCCTAATGATACCATTTTCCCGGCCTATAATTCAAGATCAAAGACTGCTCTTTAAGACGGACTAAGATTTAAGGCCAAACGAAACTTTTGGGAGGAGCTACAGATTGTGAAAATGTGCCCTTTTTGCTCTTTATTTAATGAGGCAAAAACGGACAGGAGTGTAACCAGATTAGGACAGGCTCGCCAGTCAACATTATGTGACACATTATCACCGTTCGACTATACCGCGATAGGCTAGTATTTTTTATGGTTTAAATAAAAGAAAGGGTGTCGTATTTACTTGTTTTCTTTATCTTATACAACTACCCACATAGATCATATATACCCGGGTTAAAACATGTCCTTATATACCTGTGGTATACAGTGTTCTAAACACGTGAGTGTGCACGTTATCTAACGTTTGCTGGGATTGTATACCAACCGGGCTCTACAGTAAGTAAGTAAGTGGATTTGTTTCTTTTTTTCTAACCCATTACAGCACAATACCTCATTCTCAGGCGTTGTAGAAAATGGCTCTATAAATTTTGTTGAAAAAGAAGAAATTGCTTGTAACAAGCAATTTCTCTTTTCCCTTTTTTTTCTACCTCACGTGACTCCTTTTGTTCAATTTTGTTGTGTCTTTTGCAGCCTCTTTGATAAGGACCAGTCTTAAATTATTACGTCTGCGATTGGTTGATTATACCTGATTGCGACGAGTGATGCGAATATGTTTTGAGGCAAGAACCTGATCAGTTGGCTTCATTTGCATAATTGACAGCCAGACAACACAATTTTATACAAATTGAAAGATGTTGCAAACGATTATTCATAGTTATCATTCAGAAAAAAATCTTTGTCATTTGAGAAAGAAAACATTATGGATAGTGAAGAAATTCCTTATTACAAGCAATTTCTGCATTTTTCTACAATGTTTTCTTAATAATAATGTTCATCAAGGGGCGTCAAAGAGCGGAATGTGTGGGAATGGTTAAATTAAAGAAAAAATCGCTGAAATAACTGAATAAGAACTAACTGTGTATTAAATGACCCTTTACAGACATATTTATCAAAATGTGTGACGGCAAAATAATAAGAAGTTTGGTTATTTTGTACTAGGAAAGGGGGGGAAAAACTGTTCATAGAGGAAAATTTGAACATTAATTTAACGGCCCCCCTCCCCCTACCCCCACCACCAGCATGCGCTGTCTAGCAAAATCAAAATTTGACTGGCCGGTAAAAGAAAAGTTAGTTAACACTTTCCTGTTTTGCAAAAGATTTTCCCATCCGAATTCAAGGTATTACAGACGTAAATTTGAATTTGATTTTATTTGAAAAATAACTATTCAGTAAGGTAGAAATATTGTGGAAAAAGAAGAAATTGCTCGTCACAAGCAATTTCTTCTTTTCTCATGATGTTTTTCAAAGCTATATTTCTTCAGTGCGTTAAATGCGGGATTGTGTTGAAGTTTGGTATAAAAGGAACATGGTAAGATTTGCTAAGGCAACTAGTACATAGTCACTACGAAATAATGAGTGCACCAAAAATACCACTATACCATACCTGCACAGTAATCTTCGCCTATACCGAAAGAGCTAAACACGATACGATTGTATGCTTGACATTCCAATCCATTTCACATGCGCTTGAAGGGAAGACACCGAGCAGTTTGGACAGATGCACAATACAAAAAGATTATTCGCTGATCGTTCTTAGAATCTTTGAGTCAGTAACTATCTTTAGAGCTCATAGTAAAGACTCAGATCAGACTGTACGTAAATTGCGATATCAATTTTGAGAGAAGACCCCGCGCTGATTTCTACTGAAATTTAGTTGACATTATCATTTGCGATTTCTTTAGCTTTTTACCGTTGTAAAATTTTGGCGTGTGATAATGAGTTATTGAGCCTTTGTATAGTAGTGGTCCGAACTCGAGTCCTCAGACGGAATCCTTTTATAGTAGAGCAATTTTACAGCACATAATTTGCTATCTGCTTGGAGTAAACGGAATCAAAGTTCAAGTTCTCAAAAAATACGTTATAGCATACCAAACTTCTAACACAATCTATGCGGGAACCTCGAGAGAGAGAGAGAGAGAGAGAGAGAGAGAGTGAGGGGGGGGGGGCTCCAGACTTCCACCTGGAATTTTGTTGGCGGAATTATTGTTATAAGATTCGGAAAATCTTGGAGTAAACTTTCACATGTTCAGTGGACAGCAAAAATGTCGTAACTACAGCGATGTTTTGTTTAACAAACTAAAGAATATCATAGACCGAGTATATGTTTAGTTAGACACCCACTAGGTCTAAGGGAACTAATTCATTGCCCCCCCCCCCTCTTCTGGCAGAAATCTTTAGGGAAACTCCGGTTGATAGTAGGAATATATCAAGGTGACCTGTGTTTGGACAATAATACCTGATGACAAAATAAATATTTTTTTCTGACTATTTATACACTGTTTTAATATTTCAAGCGGAAAAATAATGGATTTAAATATTTTTTTACTGAAATAGCCAGTTTTAAAAATGGGTATAATTTTTGGAAAAACCGGAAAAAATAGCTGTCCGGTGAGTGTCATCTCAAAAATGGGGTAAAAAGTCATAGAGAAAAGGGATCATGCCATATTAAAAATTGTCTATATGGATGTATGAATGATTGTTCTTCAATTTGAGGTCGGTCTGATCATTGTTGCTTACTCATGGACTAAGCTATAAGCCAAAACGCTATAATGGTCGCCTATGGAAAATGAATTAGTTCCCTTAGACCACTACCCACTCGACCCTATACCTTATCAAAAAAAAATCTTGATCTGCGAATGCAATTAACTCACTTTTTCTATGCGGACTATCTTTACCCGGGACCAGCACATTTCACTGTTACGACAATTTTCAACAGTAAGTCTTTAAAGGGAAGGGAGACGAAAAGCACGGCATTTTAAAAAGAGCACATTTTCCTCAATTCTACATCTCTTCCCTTCTCCCATGTTTAAACTTATTTCTCTTTGTTTGCTGTACAAATAAAGATAAGTTTGATGAATGGGGGCTTAAGTATTGCATAAGTCAAAACTTACCTTTTTAAGAATTCTTACGATTATATAATACATGGTAAATAAAAATACTTAAAACCAAATGAGCAAACACTGTCCGTTATGACACTTTAAAAGAACTGACCTTTGAATAACCGAATCTTTATTATTTACCCTTTCTGTAAATACAATGTTTTAAAGTAGGTAAATTGGTTCAACCCATTTCAAGAAGACAAAAATTTAGACTGGTAGAAAAAGTTATAGCCGACAATTTTAATTGATAATATTTTTAAGTTTTAAATCTTTCTGTGTACAAAAAAAAAAAAAAAAAAAAAAAAAATGGATAATAGATAAATCGCTTATTTCAAACAATCCTTCATTTTCCAAAATCTTTTTTCAAAGCTATTTTCTTGAGGGGTGTATAAAACCTGGATTGTCTGGGAATGGTTTAACCCATTACCTTACGACATAATTTTAGACTGGCCCAGATTCAAAGGAGTTACAGACGACAATTTTTAAGTTGAAGGAATTTTAAAATCTTGGCCTTATAGTGTAGAAAATATTGTGGATAATGAAGAGATTGTTTGCAACAAGCAATTTCTTTATTTTACATTAAGTCTTGCAAAGTTTTTTTCATGGCGGCGCCAAAAAGCTTCATTTTGTGGGAAGGGGTTAAAATGATGACTTTTCCTATTGAGTGTAGAATTCTGAAAGCAAACCAAAATTCGAGCATTTAAGACGCTGGGGTTGTTAGGGGTGTCCGTGGCTGCGAACACGATTGTACAATTATGATAAAGTGTAGTCACGACGGTAGAAAACGACATTTCATACGAGGGTGAGGACTCTCGCATTTTGACTAGGTACTCTCATACCCCACAAACCGATGAACGATAACCTAAACAACAGTTTTCGCGATAAAATCCTTTAAATATGCTTAAACCAATTTCGTTGAAATCTATGAAAAAGCAACGTGGAAAATGTCGAAATTGCGTCTTACAAGCAATTTTTTCTTTCTTCACCCTGTTTTTCTACACCACCATAAGACAGCGATTTTTCTGTAAAAAAAAAAAAAAAACTACATACATGAAATGTCGCATGTAACCTATTTTAATTTCGAGCAGTCTAAAGTGTCGTTTGGTAACGGGTAAAATCCGCCGGGTCTGGCTGTCTGTCCTCAATGTTGTGACCCGTGAAATAGTACATTACGAATCATACCTTGCCGTAAATTGTACTAGTTATACGGTATAGCAAAGTTGTTGCGTTGTTCACATAGAGATAATCTCTCCTTATATAACCTTATATGAACTATTATCACTAATGCGATAACAAACGGATAACTTTATAACCTGGACGTAGATTGCTGTTTGACGATAACGACTTCTGCATTAGACAAGACCGTTTTTATGTAACTTCAGTCTCGATCGAACGATAACCAACTTAATCCATTCCCGCACAATACCGTTTTACGCCCGGAAAGAAACACATACAGAACACATAACAATGAAATACAAACAATACAAAAGAGCATAATAAATCAAGCCACATCCCAAAAAGCAATATTTGCTAGCTATGTAACTAACTCAATGAAAATCTACTTCATATTCCGAGTATTGACAGATATGACGTCTCCGATTTGTCCTGCAATGTATGTATTTTTTAGCTAAAATAATTACAGGTATATGATAAAAGAAGCATCGCATGCTGGTTCCAACGCTCGGCTGAGAAGTGAATTCGGACATTTGATGAAAAATCAAAAGTTGACTTTTGACTTTCTTTTATGACCTTGGTGAAGAAACCTGCTTTAAGCGCAGTGCACCTGCTTATTTCAAGATGTACAAGTTTGTAAAATTATATGCGACCTGGACTGTAGGCTAAAGAGATGACGGCACGGTCAAAATTTGACATTTGGCTATCTTTTGTGACATTGACCTTTAGAATAGGATCCAAAACATTTGCGCAGCTCCCTTGCTCTCTCCAAAATTTGTCAAAATGTGACTGTCAGTTAGGAGCCTGAATCACTCTTACGCCCATCAAGGTCATTAACTGTGTAAAATATAAATAATATCAACCGATAGGACGAAGAGACGTAGCCAAGGTCATAATTTGACCGTTGACCTTTGGGTTCGACCTTTACCTATTAATAGGAACCTTTATCAAGGACAGCAAACCTGGTCTCTTCGTGTTGTACACGTATGTATTATGTTGTGAGAATCGAATGACAGGGTCAAAATATATAGGCAAGATCAGAATTTGATCTTTGACACAGCGTACTTGATCTCATCAAGACTTACAAGTGTGTAAACGTCTATAAGAACCATTGAATAGCCCCAGGAGATATGGGTAATGTCTAAATTCGACATTTTACGTTCTACTATGACCTTGACCTTAAGATTATGAGTATGAGTCAAGCGCAGCACAATCGCTATATTCAAGATTTACAAGTGTGTAAAGAGTTTTTTGAACCAGTCAATAACTTCAGGAGACATAGGCGAGGTCTAAATTCGAAATTTGACCTTCTGCTTTGAACTTGACCTTAAGAGTATAAGTCTGGGTCAAGCGTGTTCATGAAATTTAGAATACTTTATCTTCTATGAAATGAAACATTTTTGAAAATTAAGCTTAAACCAAGCAATTTCTTCATTACCCACAATGTTTTCCAATTTTTTTTTCTAGTCGGCGGTAAAGGACGAACTGGCTGGACAAGGGGTTAAAAGGTTCAGAAAACAACAAACTAATTTACAAATACGATTTCAAACCCCTTTAAATACGTTTTTCTTTTTTATATTTTTCAAGAAAAAAAAAAAACCCTGTGACTGTTTATGAAAGGGTTGTTTAACATTATGTGGAAAAGGCGGTCGACATTTAAATTCGCCAATTTACTATAATTTTTCAATTTTCCTCCATGCGTATAACTAGGCTATTTGCCCCTAGTTTACATTGATTGTTAGAAATCACGTGTGAAAGCACAGGTTATCTATTTGAAAGCTTCCCCAACCACACACACACACAATGCCTACAATAAAGAATGTCGTGAAATTGATAGAATGGTTTATTATAGAATGGAAGGAAATGAGCGAGTTTTTGACGCAATGAGCGTTTTAAATTAAATGAAACGATATAGTATAACGTTCACGTATAGTTCTAAAAAAGGTCTAAAACAGTTATAAATCAAAATACTGAAGGCACTGTAGGCTAGCAAATCCTTGTTTTGATATTTTATCTTCTTTACCATTTGTAGGGTAGGACATTGTGGACACTGAAGAAATTGCTTGTTACAAGCAGTTTCTTCATTGTCCACAGTGAGTTCAAAAGCCTTTTGGGGTGGATTCTTAAAAAGCGAGATTGGATGTGAATGGGTTGTATAGCATTCTTTTAAAGGCGTACAATTTGAAAAAAAGTTAATTCATGTAGCCAGTCATTTTGAACACAATATACTCGAGTATACTTTTTTGACGTAGACATTCAGTTGATTTAGTGGTTAAGCCTCCAGTGGCAGTTTGCACTCGTTTAAACTCTGAGAAGACCTCAAAATTGTGTCTGTTAACTTAAGCTATCAAAACTGACGGAGTTTGACACTTTACGCGTTTGGTAGAAAATCTTCATAAAGAATGGCCATTCATCTCTTATTGACTTGTGTGGTCAGACCCAACCGGATTTTCGGCTTTCTTTTTTCGATATAAAATAACACATGTTTATGATGTTGTAGCATATTACATAACATTCGTTGACGTATGACCTCTTTAGTGCTTTATCCTCATTCATAGGTATGTCTTTTGGGACCAAAATTCATAGGTCATGAATGGTGATTCTTTTTGCTATTCTAGTCATTGTAGAGGTATCGGCTTTTTTCCATCTAGGTTAGTTTTGGTACGCCATCATCTGTTTGCCGTACTCTGGAATATAAAGTAAAGGACGGAGACGGCTAAATCAATCATAAAGCTAAAGAATATATGCAGGAATCATGAAAAGTAAACATTTGCGCATGCCCATCACTAATGTGTAAAGAAAATGATGTTTTCGTATCGGACTAGTTTTTGTAAAAGAATTATTTTTACCATACAACGACCTCCGGAAGCAAATTCCGGTGAGATCAATCCGTGTGTTTTACTGAGCACCCGGAAGATCTCATTTCTTTCGATGAGTCACTTATTCTAACAGTACATGAGGGTGATAATCGTTCCTTTCAGTGTAAGATCGATTTATCTTTCATTGATCGAACAAGAAAAGTTAAAAATTACACGACGTGAAAATACGGTTTGTTTGTTCACGAAATGAGAGATAAATCAATCTTACACAAAAAACAAACGATTATTGTATTTCTTTTACAACCTTATGACGTCATCAGTGTCTTTAGTAACGCACAGATGACGTTATGTAGCACGCAATAAACAAAGCATGGCATTTTGATAATTTCACTGTTTTTTTCCGGCTAAATTGTCAAATGATAATTCATCGAGAAATAACGATAATCCACCGGAAAGTATTATAGAATAATATTTATTTCGAGGCTTCCAAGCCTATTTTTCCTTTTTCCTGAACCTGTGCGTATTTATTTCCAAAGATATTCCGCTTTTAACAGTATTACAGTCACATGACGGCGACTGGAGCACCTAACAATGGATTCCTGGTATTTCTCACACCAGAACTACCACCACATCCTATCCTAGCCTCCAGCTTCCATCCCACTTAGGTTTACGATTATCTACCCATTGGTGAGCGACAAATGTCGGAAAGAATATGTTCCGCCGCCAGGGATCGAACCCATGACATCCCATGATTGAAGGATATGAGTCAGACGCGCTACCGACTGCTTTATGACGGCGGAACTCGTATTTAGAACAGATGTATCATTAAACATACAAAAAGTGTTGTAGGTTTGTTGTTGTTTGTTTTCTTTTTGAGACATATGCGACGTTGTTTATTTAGTCAATTAACCTCGTATTTAGAACAGACGCCAACCTGGTAAAATGACTAAATAAACAACGTCGCATATGCCTCAAAAAGAAAGCAAACAACAAACCTACAACACCTTCTGTGTGTTAAATGACACATATTGAGAAGCAAGATGGTCGTCCTTTTAGTTTTGGGGAATTCAAAGTGATTATAGATATTGAGAATATTTTAAAGAGCATGTGTTTGTGTACTTTCAGTGGTTAGAAAGCTATAATATTTCAATTTGACCAGTTTTACATGTCTCGACGTTGCACATTACAAACATGTCGTAAAACCTGTTTTTAAATATTTTATGGTTTTACGATACTTGATCTATGTGAGTGAAATAGTAAGTTCATTTTACAGGATAGTTGACCTTTTCACCTTTATTTCGTAAAGCATTGTTCATGAAATAATTGCATTTATCCCTCCCTTTATCTAAAATAGAGTAAACCATGGTGACTTTGAAGATCAGCTATTTTTAGGAACAAAAATCTTTATACTGTATTCAGTTATCAAACAGTTTCAGTGTCTTGTAGCTAAAGTATTCATAACACTTATTTTTTACAGAGTGAATAATCAAAAAACAATCGAAGTTGCCCAGCAACAACATGGCTCCGAATGAAAAGAAACAGCCAGTACCAACTAGTAATGGAGATCACAAACATACATTCAAACAAAATCCCGGGGTGCCTAGTGACATGTTATGTGGGCTCGGACCCTTCAAACCCGGATTTCTGCAGGGTTGTGTTCGTATGGGGACATTTACTGGCGTATACAGTGTCAGTGGGCTTATGACGTCAGTTCTCAGTATGTACATTGTATCACAAATAACGACAATAGAAAAACAATTCGGACTCAGCAGTGCGCAATCAGGTCTTCTTCTCAGTTGCAATGACATTGGTTTTCTTTTAACAACCATGTTTTTTAGTTATGTTGCTAGAAAAACCCACATTCCACGAGTTTTGTGGTTTACCTCCATGCTTTACGGCACTGCAGGAATATTGTGTTCGATTCCATACTTCCTATCACGTGACTATGTATTACGTCAGACTGAGGAGTTACTCCACGGCTCCTCATCGCCGTTAATGGACGTAAATAAAACGTTGACAATGAGTACTTCTCGCAGTAACACGCCCATGTGTCATTTAAACGAGAATGGCGCACCATATATAATTGCTAACGAGTCCAAATGTGATGCTAAAGACACCGACGAATACGGGATCGGTAAACCCAACCAATATACTCAAACAGCCATTGCAATTATTGCTATGGGTAAGTATAACAAGAACGATTACGATAGAACCGTCTTTTTAGTTGACATTGTACAATGCCGCTTTTTGACGCCCTTACAAAAATAATTTTAGGATACTTTGTGTGAAAAGGAGAACTTGCTTATTACAAGCAATTTCTTCTTTTCTCACAACTTTTTTTTTTTTTACCTTATTTCAAACTTACTTTCCAATTTCAGTGCAATTTGAAATATCGTGTTCAACTTCTTTCCATTTAGACCAGTCTTAATTTTTTTCGTGTGGAAATGAGTTAATTTCCGTCATCATTTATTACATAGCCACCCCTACCCGGTATCGCCTTTCTTCATAGTATAGTACATTTCCAAAGAATCCAAATTTATCACCACCCTAACAAAAATATTGGGAAACATCGTGGAAAATAAAGAAATTGCTTAAAACAAGAAGTTTTCTCACTTCTCATATTTTTGAAATGTGTTTTATAATCAGTCTGCATGCTCTATTTGGTAGTCTGGTAATTGGTGAAAAAATAGCAAGAGATGCTCCAAGGCTGGTTTAGAGTGCCATGTTCCAATAGTAACAAATATTTTTCTTGTTTTAATGTATTTGTTTAGTTATTCTTCACGAATGGAAATAAGGTTAGGAAAGCCTAACACAAAATTTGACCATATTTTCTATTTGATACCATCTGACTTCCTATCCCAACGTGATACGATTCAATGTCTGAAGTCATAAAACAGGACAACATCAGTTTATTTATAAGGAGCGACTTTGTCTTCTCGTTATTCAAGTATCAACTTTGATATACGATCCTTGATGTTGGCTTTTTTATTTAAGAAATGATATACTGGTATAATGATTCATGACCGAATTAAATTGCAAAAAGTACAAGCAAACTTCCCTCAAAACACAGACCATCCTTGATTTTATTATGAACTAGTTATCTGTTTTATCATTTTTTTATAACTTTTTTTTTTTAAACTTTAAAACCTTTTTCTTTTTTTTTTTTTTTTTTTCTTTTTTTTTTTTAATTTTGGACTTGCCCAAATTTCAAAGAGGAAATAAGAAAGTGAGCACAATTCAAAAAGTAATCAAACTATATATAACTATATATAACTACAAATATTGTGGGAAAAGAAGAAATTGTTTGTTACAAGCAATTTCTTCTTTTCCCACAATGTTTTCTCAAATATAATATCACAGGGACGTAAAAACCAGTGGTTCATTGTACAGGAAAGTGTTAAAAATATGTGTGTGTGTTTTAATTTTGATCGTTTTCTATACCCAAAAGCCTATGCAGTAATGATTAAACCCCAGTACGTTACGTTCGATCGCAGAATTAGTCATAATACAAAATCATTTTTACTGCGACAGACAAGAGGGTAGTGATTTCAATGTAGCAAAAAGGATTTTGCAATTAGCGTTTAGACTTTGTGTATTATGCAATCAGAGTAAATTTCACAAAGCGAGTTAAGCATTTTGCCACTTTGAATGTAGGACAAGTTCAACAGCGGCCATTATTTTGTTCCAACCTCGTTCACTTAACCCCTATCAAAAAAGGCATCTGATCGGGTCCCTTGAACAGAGAAGTTTGATACTTCCGCCCACTTACATCGTTAGCCACGCCTGCTGACTCCTACAGGAAGTTCCGCTTCGATTTTTAAAGGTCTTATTTTACAAAATGTATGGCCAGTAGCATGTAACAAAAAAGTAGAATGGTTGGTTGGTGATCTAAACGTCATAACTACAGCTTGGATAAGCTGTAGTTATGACGTTTAAATCGCCCAACCAAAAATAAAGATGAACAAAAATGGCGGCCAAAGTCGGAGTTGAAAATATCAGGTCTGGGCTAAAAAGATTATTTGATTCGTCAGTTTATTCCTTAACTTACAGCATCGATTGGTCAATCACCAAATAATCTATATATGACAGATCGCTGTACACGTCTTCGACCTCCCACAGGAAGTTCAATTTAGATATTAAATCTCGACTTTTTGAAAATTTACATGATTAACAACATGCTTCAATTAAGTAGATTAGCTTGCTAGCGACCTACACGTCGTAACTACAAATATCATACGCCGTAGTTACGACGTTTAAATCGTCAAACCAACAAAAATTCTTTACATGTATGTGGATTAATACCTCAGTACAAATTTCACTTTCGGTCTTAATGTATAATTTGATTGGTCTATCGATTCGCTTGATTGACCTCTGCTATCCGAATTATGTTTAGATACTCGTCTGTTGGGATCTGTAAATGTAATGGGCAATACTGTTTTTGAGTAATTTTATTCACAGGTATGATTATACAAGGTGTTGGTAAGGCCCCCAGGTACCCATTTTTGACAACTTATGTAGACGATAACTGTAAGAAGAAGAACACGGCTATGTATATGGGTTCGTATTAATTAAATATCATTTAAGAAATTAAGAGAATAGTTTTTGTTTTTATTGAGGTGTGAACCTTTCAACTTAACCCACTTATAACACGATCAGCTTAATTCTTCATTCCCCTTATGTCCGTGAAGGTTGGTCATTATTTGCTTTACATAGTTTTAGCGGTCATTGTTGGAAATATCAAGCGCAGGCTCAAATGATATCAACACACTTCAACTATATAATTCTATTAATGATAATTTGTCACGAAGGCTGATATACGTCTACGCTGTTTTATAGCTTATAAACCGAGGACACTCTATAAATGAATTATCTTGTTTTCCCAATCGATGTAAAACCTATGTTGGGATTTAAATTTGATATTTTTTCTATTGTTTGTTCATAAAGAAATTGACATTTCACAGGGATTTTTTTCTATATTTAAATACATATATTGTATACTAACGCATTGAAGCTGCGCCCGCTTAGCTCTGTCAGTTGGTAACACGATTTAATCTTATTCCTATGATCGTCAGTCCGAACCCCTGCTCAAGGATTTTTCCGTTTATTTATTTATTTTTGTGCTGTTGTTGTTGTTTACATCGCGACAGTCAGCGCGACTCGCGTCATTTTTTCTCGAAAAAGGGCGCCTAATTGGTTTGAGCAGCTTTTGACTCGGATCGAATATAGTGCTGGTGTGAGAAACTACATGGAGAATTGGTTAGGTGCACTTACCGTTGCGATATTTTGAATAGGGCCTTAAACCTTAGACAAACTAACGAATCAATGTATTGAAACGGCTATTTCGAGTCGGTAAAGTAAAGGTCAGGTTTGACCTACAATGACATCCTTTATCAAAGCAATGTACGGAGTATTATATCTTTTATATATTTTGTGTTTGAAAATAGGCTCCCCGTAGTTACTGGCCACAAGAACGAGTTTTGATTAAAGTAACCATAACCAAAATTCATTTAAACATTTAAACATTTAAATGTTTATTTGTTGTTCACGCTTAACCAGACACCAATGATATTTTCACACGACTGGAACACAGTGTATATTCCGCCACGCGACGTATTATCCCGTCTCCGCATTTAAGATATCGCAAGGTATAAGAGAAAAGTTGCTTAGTACATCATTTTCACAAAGCTATAAAGGATTGATTCGACTACAGACAGAATTCTCACTTTATCCTATTTTGTTAGGGGATTGGTAGAATCGTCTCATTTAGACGATTCTAATGAGTTCCAACAACATAGGATTTAGTGTGATTTTACTCTCTTTTTTTCACAAAAAAAACCCTTCACTTTGTAAGGGCTTTTGCTTTTAGACAAAAGGGAATTCGATAATGGTCGCTTAGCGAGCGTGGTCGCTTAAAGAAGTGGTTGCTCAAGAAAGATTGACTGTAATGTGTTTGTCTTTAGTGCCTTCAACACAATCCCTCCTATTTACGCCCCTAAAAAGCTTGGATAACGTGCAGGAAATGAAGAAATTCATCATTATTCGCAATGTTCTACCCCAAAAGACAGAAGACTTGATATTCAATTAACTTGAAATTATTGTCTACAACTTCTTTCAATTTGGACTAGTAAAAAAATGTTTCGTTTGATAATGAGTTGAACGGGTCGGATTAACAAAGTGGGAAAATTGTTTGGAATCTAAAGAAAGCAGCAAAAGTTCCTTGATTTAATACTGTTATCAAGACTCTTATCTCCGTATATTTTCAGGAATCATATCTGGTGTAGGGATATTTGGCCCTGCCGTCGCGTTTTCACTTGGAGGTTTGTTTAGTCGTCAACACGTTACGTTACAAGGTATGACATGATTTTTTAGGTTTCATTTCTGGTGAAGAGATGTAAGAAAAGATAGTCTATGTTTATGGCCTTTACAATTTGTTGAAAGGATGCGAATCAATATTACTCTTTCATGTAGTTTTGATACTTGAAAATTGTTAAGCTACTGAAATTCGATACATTCGTGTCCCTGTCCATACAATACTGCAATATTTAAAAACAGGTTCAATTTAGAATGGCTTCCTAATGAAAATAGGCGATGCAGTTACAAAGGGCGATCTCCTTGAATTAAAAACGGAGTATTAATGGACAATTAACGAGTAAAAGAAAAAGAAAAAAAAATTCACAAAAATGGTTTGACTAGGAAATATTGTATAATATTTTTATTTGCGAGTCAATACTTTCACTCCTAAAATTTAGGCTCCACCATCCAATTTAAAATATTTTGGATTGATCGACCTTTTAACCTTTAAACGGAAAACTACTACTAAAACAACAACAACTACTTCTACTTCTGAAAATAATGATAATGATGGTAGAAAAAGAAAAAAATAAACATAGTTCGTGTAACTACCAGTTTAGAAACCATCGACCCGCCGTCACTACTCATTGTGACTGATTTTCGTCAAAAGTTTTTTTTTTTCGTGATGTTTACCATCACAGGCTTATATCGGAGAAAAAAAATCTATAAAAAGTTGTAATGAGTATAATGGCTATCCTTCAAAGATAAGAAAAATAGGCGACGACAAATCACCACACATGTTGGAACCTGTAAAGATGCAGACACTTTAATAAGACCGTGAGTAGCTTTTTCAAAACGTGATAGGTAAAGGCATGATGGTATTATGTTGTATGTGCATTGTATCTATGAAGGATGTATAAATTTTATATATAGGACGAGACACTGATACAATATTATGTTATAAAAAATTAACCCATTACAAGACAATAAATTTTAGACTGGTCAAAATTGAAAGGAGTTGCAGACGACAATTTAAAGATTATGAAATATTAGATCTAGATTTTTTCAATTTTTTTCTTAGAAAATATTGTGACAAGCAATTTCTTCATCTTACACAATGTTTTCCCAATTGTCTTTCTTCAGGGCGTCAAAAAGCGTCATGTGTGGAATGGGTTAAGTCGAAAAACCAACAAAATGCTTTACATAAATATCTACCAATGTCGGCTTTCAAAGTTCACGTCCGGTCTAAGAGAATGATTTGATTGGTCGATTTATTCTTTGTTTGGCATCAGTGATCGGTCAATTACCGTACACTTATGCGAAACATTTTTGTTGGTTGGCAATTTAAACGTCGTAACCACACCTTATTCAAGCTGTAGTTTAGACGTTTTAATCGCCAACATACTATATCATTTTTTACATGATACTGGCCAAACGTTTTGCAAAATAAAACAGATGAAGATCGATTTGTTTGTTTATTTGAAGGAGGTTTAAACTGCTATCTCACTTAGGTGTACTATCATCCACCCATTGGTGGGATACAAATATCGGAAAAGATATTTGCCGCCGCCGGGGATCGACCCCATGACAACCCATGACTGAAGATTGGGAGTCTGATGCGCTACAAAGTACGCTATGATGGTGACATAGGTCGAAGTAGAACTTCCTGTCGGCCTTCTATTGGCGTTATCAGCGCTCCATCAGTTGGAGGGATTGTCATGCGTTTCTTGAAGACGAACACTAACGGTTTTGATAGGAAATAAAAAGAAATCGTTTATTTTGTATTAATAACATTGTCACGATCGTGTATTAGAAGGGACCAGTTAGCCACCGGACTCTAGACTGGTTAAAATAATGATAAAATAGACCAATATTATACCGGAAACTGAGGAATATTTTTTTTAAAAATCATATTTCAGATGTGCCATTGTCCCCGCGACACCCTGCGTGGGTTGGAGCATGGTGGATGGGGTTCATCATATTTGGTCTCATATCTATGGTCGTGTCTATCCCACTGCTCTGCTTCCCTAAACGTATGAGAGCCAGACCCGTCCCTAAACAGACCGGACGAGACGCAAACCAGAGTCTGGGAGAAACCATTCTCGGTGAGTTGATATTGAATCAATTTTACCCGTCTCTTTGTGATATAGAGGATAACTACGCCGAGATTCAGGACGTATTGTACACACGAAAATATTTGGCAAAAGGGTTGGCTGAAAATATAATTATATACCTAGGTTGTATGTTTGAGCCGAAGTTAGCCCGAGAAAAAAATCGATTTAACCCATTACCACGCAATGATTTTTTCAGATCAGTCCAAATTCAAAGAGGTTGCAGACGAGAATTTTAAATTGATGAAATCTTTCAAATCTTTGTCTTTTGGGATGGAAAACCTTGTGGTTAATGAAGAAATTGCTTGTAACAAGCAATTTCTTCATTTTCAACAATGTTTTCCAAAGCTTTATATCGAGGAGGTGTTTTAAGGCGTCACTGTGTGGAAATTGGTTAAAACTAGTAAAATGATCGCATATTTTGCATCTTTTCATATTATATTCATTTATAATGTTGAATTTAAAGGAAGGGGGAGTTGTTCTGCCTTTTAACGAGGTTTGACATAAAAACATTATAACACTTCAGTATGAATCCACTTTGCGGCTTCCCACAGTGTGATAAGGTTTTTGATTTATACCTCCATTAAAGTTATGTTCTCTTTATTTCTTAAATTGAATACTTTAATTGAAACCTTATTTCATTGGTTTGGTCAACTGGTTGTATTTAATCTTTTATTAATATTTTAGCTAGCAAAGCGTAACAGGTCTTTTCAGAGTGTTTAAAGAGTGCAAAGCTTAACCACTGAATCCATTGAATGCCTTCGCCATAAAAAGTAGTTCTTATGTATTTCATTAATGTCTGCAAATTCATTTCCTATGTATTTCCAGCTTACTTAAGCATATTGTGTTCAAAATTACTCTGATCAGTCTTCACTGTATGTGCACTGCTTTGTATGGCCACATGGATTAATTTTATTCAATTTTTAAATTTGAACCAGTCTTAGATTTGGGTTAACTCCTGGGTTACTTTATTCTCGTTATTTATCAGGATAACCTTTGCCATAGAAGATTATTTAACAAAACATGCCTTGCTAGCTTCCAGTACATCCAGTGCTTTGATTTTACTTAAGTAGCCTATACGTTATTTGTAGAAAAAGCCATTGTTTTATAAAAAAAATTCACGTGTAAATCAATACATCATGTACTTTGTATGTCAATATTCACCAATATGATTTTTAATTTATTCTTTTTCAGGATTTTTCAAGTCCCTGTTGCGGCTGCTCAGTAATTCAGTCTATCTCCCCATGTTAGCGGCAACGTGTGTGTTGCTGTTTGCAGTGGCAGGGATGTTGGCTTTTATGGCCAAATATTTAGAGACGCAGTTCTTTATACCGGCATGGAGGGCAAATATCCTGATAGGTAAGTAAAGACATTTTCTGTAGTTGTCTATATAAAGTATATACCCTTGTTAGTTGGCAAAACACAGTCATAACTTTTATTGCCGAATATTTGGAGACACAGCTTTTTATACCGGCATGGAGGGCAAGTATTCTGATAGGAAAGTAGAAACAATTTCTATGGTTGTCTATATAAAGTACCTATCCTTGTTAGTTGTCACAACACAGTTTTAACTTTTATTGCCGAATATTTGGAGACACAGTTCTTTAAACCGGCATAGAGGGCAAATATTCTGATAGGTAAGTAGAAACATTTTCTATATTTGTCTATATAAAGTATATACCCTTGTTAGTGGTCACAACATACAGTGTAGGGGGGTTTAACTTTCATTACCGAATATTTGGAGACAAAGTTCTTTATACCGGCATGAAGGACCAATAGTCTTACATATGGGGATGTTGATGATTTTATCATGTCGCAGATTCTCTAATATTCATTTTTCTCTTTCATATTGTTTGAAAACAAAACTTAAAAAGTAGTTTTACAAACAAAAACAACAACAAAATCAGAGATCGTTTATCAGAATAAGGTATGGTATTTTCTTAACTGATAACTATCCAGCTTATTTCAAGTGAAAAATACACATTCCGAACAGACAAATCGGACACGTCAGAAAAACTCCGTATTTAGGTTCAATACAAGGTAGTCTAAGATAACGTCATGTTCGTTCTGTAAATGACGTCATAGTTCGAATATGGTAGAGGATTGAGAATACGTGTAAATATATAGAGTTTCTTTTTTATTATTCATCGATATTATTTACAAAAAATGTAGGTATAAGATAAATGGAACATTAAGTTAATTTCGATAGCGATTCAACGTCTTGTATTTGCTTTGTTCTGCAGAAGATTTTTTTAGACACTCTAACTTCGGTCTCGTGGAATTTCCAAATTTTCCTCCGCAGCTAAAATCAAATACAAGATGATGTATCGCTACATAATATTCCCTATTTATTTTAAGATTTCGAACTGAGAGTTGCAATGATCTTTGTGATATTCATGTGGTACATCGAACAGTTAACCTCGTGTTTTAACTTTGAAACGAGTTTGAATACGCGCTAACGACCAACGTCCTTGTGACGTCAGAAGGTGTTTTATTAGCCAGCCGAACTTCATTTTTGTAAAGCTTCGTTGAAATGTTTTGTAAGAAAAGCACATTAAGCAGTCTTGAAGTTCCGAAGTTCATTAAGACGGTCGTAGCCGATTTGCCTCTGTTGGATTCGGGTCTTATGCAAATTTCACGCGGTGTCGGCATCAAAATTACGTAAATCTAAAAATAACTTCTGATTCATCTGAACTCTCATTAGATAAATACAGAAAGCCACTGTGGCTTATCTTATAACCAAGAAGGCAATATCTGCTTCATATTTCAGCACTAAACGCTCGTTTGAGTGTAGTTTTGGGCATTTGTTAAAGCCCCCCCCCCCTTAAAATGATAGTTTCTCTTTTATCTTCCATTTAGAATTCAAATGATTTCAGAGGGTTCAGCCCTCTTAAAGAAAAGTTTACAAGGACATGAATTTAATGTAATTTTTTAAGGAATGTTGAGAAGAAGAGTTCTCAAATTATTAAGTTCTATGAACAGGTTTGATTTTTTTCCATACAAATTTATCTAGTAATATCCTTTTTTAGTGAGTTATTCTATCCCTACACAAACCCGCCCCACCTAAAAAAAAAAAAAAAAAAAAAGGTTTTGGAAAACGTTGCGAAATATTAACAAACACCTTTTTTTTTTAACCCAAAATACTAAAATTGATTTAAAAGATAAAAGTGTCCTACAAATTCTTTGAATTTGACACTGTTAAAAGTGACGTTAAACCGCAATCAATCAATTAAATTAAATTTGACCAATCTTGATTTTGTCCCCTGGCAATGGAATAAATGGTTCCAATATTCTATTTCTAGGAGTGATGAGCGTGGTATCAGCCTCAGCTGGTACCGTTGTTGGCGGGTTTATCGTTACCAAGAGAAAGTTATCTCCCGTGGCCTGTGTGAGGATGATCATCATTCTGACGTCACTGACTGTGGTATTGACTGGTATCGGATATGTTCTGGGCTGCTCGAATGAGGACATCGCTGGTTACAATGTGGAAAAGTGAGTTGGTTGAAGTAATAGATAATACATGTATTTTAAACTGATTGTTTCTCGAAAAATACACGATCTGTTAGCCATGAAAACCTGCCTATGACGTAAAGAAAATCATATAGTTCACATCACACATGTCTGATTGATGATTTTCAAAAGAAGTAGGTTCCATCGATTTAATGGAAGTTTTACATTTTTGTGACAAATCGAATGAAATCATTCTGGCTAAATATTACGAGTTCTTTTGTATTCTTTTGTACCAATTCTACATGAAATATTAAATTTTCAGAATGTAAACTCTGACATCCATTGTACAAAACTATCTGGAGCTTTGTCAAGTTTAAAGATAATGACTTTTTATAAAGAAAATACGACATTCTCTTGGATCCGTAAAAATTATTGGGATTGGTAATATGATGCTAGATATATCGATGAATCTGTTAAAACGAACGCTGATATATGCCAATTTACCCAAAGGAGATTTGGCTTTCGATCTTAAGAAGTATATGGAATTACATGCTTTAGAAGGGCAAATTTGGCATTCAGCCGCCCTTTTTGATAATCCGAACATTTAATGTACCAAAGGTTGGAACGGAATTTGTAATTAAGTGCGAACGTTTTCATTAATTTATTTTATTTTTCTTTTTTTTAAAAAATAAAACAGCATGTAATCATGAGACAAAATAGCAAAAAAAGGTGTGACATGATATACATATACACACTGCACAAGACCATGGTTCCGATATTAAGTAAATACCAATTTCATAGAATATTTGAATTTCAGAGAATTTGGAATTGGGAATGTTTACGTTGACATACTTTTTTTCTGGAAAGATTCATAATTATACTTCAAAAACTGTACCTGTACCAATTCTTAATGAAAAAATCCTTGCATTCCGTTTCGCTGAAAATTTGTTTCATTAATCCTTGCAAAAGTAAGAAACTATTTTATATGCTTGAACACAAAGTAGTTCCAAAAAATGTTTGCTAAATTGACCTCTTCTTATCGTATTAGCTTTGGTAATATTGATTTTTTAGAAAAGAGGAGAAACAAAGTCTTAATCTTCTGTATGAATCGTCTTCAGTGTGATTAGGTTTCACCGCGTTGAAAACAAACTTAAAAAAATCTCTCTCCATTTCTTAGGAACATTACAAAATGCCATTTACGTTCTTATGTTAAGATTTAATGATTTCAATAATATGCCGATTAACTCTTATTCTTCAGCAATTTTAGCGGCACGAATACCCCGTGCAGTGCAGCATGTGGCTGTGACTCTGTTACTTATTTCCCTGTGTGTGGATCAAACAATGTCAACTACCTATCTCCGTGCCATGCTGGCTGTTCAGGTCAAAAGGGAATGGTAAAAATATTTTAGAATATAAGATAATTATTGACAAGAATTTAAGTATGACTTACCAGTTAAAGGTAACAGCGGAAAAAAAAAAAAGTTTTGAATTACAAGTCATTTCTTCTCTTCGATTGAAAAGTCTGATACATTGATGTTTTATGAATTATTATCATTATATCTTATCCCGACCCCCCCCCCCCCCCCCAAAAAAAAAAAAAAAAAAAAAAAAAAAAAAAAAACTTTGCACGTTTATCATTTGTAGAGTGTTATTATCCTGTTTTAATTTTGATATAATTTAATGTAAGGTCCGTTTGTCAAATCGCTGATAAGCAATAAAAAAGTTCGTTTCATGCCTCAATGAAAAATTATTTGATTACGGAACTATTTTATACTCTTCCAGACAAAGTAGTCCCATAAAGAAACTTCACAAACCGGTATGTTTCTTTTCTGATTATTTGGGTATTTTATTTTAAGAAATGGAGATTATTTTGGGTCGGTATGGGGTGGGGGTGTCATTGAAACTAGAAACGAAAAACATAATCATTGAAAACCAAAATGAATAATCTGCTGTTTCATTCAGAAGTGTAATTCGGTTTTTAGTTTCTTATATCAATGTAAATAAAACTATTCTCTTCATCTCTTAAATAAACTCCAGCAATAAAATGGAAAAAAATGAATGCGATAACTTTGGAATGGCGAATTGCCAGTAATGCCAACTATGCTCCGTGGTGGCAGGTTCGGTATGCTAAAGCGCTCGCTGACGTTTTAGAAAATGGTACGCCGCTTTGTCCGTGAACTTAAGTCAAACGCAGATTTCAGCTTTATATGCTGTCAACTTAACCCATTGCCACACAGCGAAATTTTACACTTCTATGACTACAAAGTGAAATAAATTGCAGACGACAATTTGACAAATTGACGGAATTTAGAGAGAATTTCCTGTTTATGATTGAAAACATGGTGGACATCGAAGAAATTGTTTGTTACAAGCAATTTATTCATTGCCAACAATTTTTTCAAAACCCATTTTGTGAAGGGCGTCAAAAAGCTTTATTTTATTGGAGTCGGTTAAATGAAAGCCTATGATATAAAATGACATTAGTTTTCGATATCTAATATCCAAGGGCATCAACTGAAAACAATGTTTGGTCTAATCGTTCCAACAACAGCTTGAAAAAGCTGTAGTTTAGACGTTCAATTCGTCAAGTAATGAATATGCCTGATGTTTATGCCAGACGACAACGTTGCACCTTCGGTATGTGTGAATGATTTGAGTAACTAAATGTATTGGTCAATATTTGATTAACAGCGACGATTCGAAAATTAACGGATCGCTGATCCATCCTATTGACCTAAACCAGGACATTGAACTTGTTAAAAGGCGACATTTTGAAGAATTTATCGTCAGTAAATTGTACTTAGATGAATAAAACAGTTCGTTGGCGACCCAAACGCCGTAACTACAGTTAAATAAGTATTAGCCAAACGAAATATAATTAGCCTTGTCCAATTTCCAAGAAGTTGCAGACGATAATTTCAAGTTGATAAAATCTAGAAAAAACACCTTTGTCTTTTATGGAAGAAAAATTCTAACAATTCCATTTTTCGAAATATTTTACAAAGCTTTTTTTAGGGTTGTAAAAAGCGACATTATGTGAGGATATGTTAAGTCGCCTAACGAACAAAAAAGCTTATCATAAATGTCGGAGTTTAAAAGTTCAGTTTCGGTTTAAAAAGAATGTTTTAATTGGTCAATGTATTTCCAGACATTTAGTGACTGCGCATGTGTAGGAGAGAACGGCACGGCAACCGCGGGTCTGTGTGAAACTAGCTGTACGATGTTGTATCCATATCTGATATTTAATGTTATTGGATCCTTTACGGCTACATTATCTATGATACCTGGCTTTATTGTAACCATCAGGTAAGATACACAGCTTGACTGTATGAGACGAGATGTGTTATTATATACCTATAGATATTTCTAGTAAAATAGATATCTATTCCAAGCAGACAGAATTGAACACGTCAGAAAAAAAAACAAAAACAAACAAACAAACAAAAACGTAAGGCTAAATACGGTTCTATATAAGGTAGTCTAGGATGAAGTCATTTTTATGACATATATGGCGTCATAATGGTAAAGAAGACGGGAATTATATTTACCCCCCCCCCCCCCAACATCTTACCGGTTTCATTTGATAAAAAAAATATAGGAATATAATTTTGTCAATTTCATTCAATAGAAATGAATGTAGGTATATAATGAATGGGGATAGCAATACAACATCGTATATTTGCTTTGAGCTGCGGAAGAAAATTCGGTATTCCACTCGACCTTCCGTCTCGTAAAATTATCATAAAATTCCTCCGCAGCTCAAATCAGCGTTACCCTCCCACCTGCCGTTTACTATTTATTTGACTTCAGTTATAATACACTCTTATAATTCATTGCAATGAAAGGCAATTAAAACATTTTGGTAAAATAGTTATTTTTCCACTTCTACGAGAATATTAGATTCCACCATACTTCCCGGCCAATAAGCCGATGCTCAATATAGGTTGAACTTCTATTTCTTTTAATTTCACAAAAACGATCCGTCAGTTGACCAATAACTGGCCCTGCCAACTTACTCCGCTAGACCAACCAATTTACACCAATAGGAAGTTCCATTTGGATTTTTAATGGAGTTATTTTGCAAAAGTTATGACCAGTACCATGAAACATAAAAGTAGAGTGGTTGGTTGGCGACGTAAATGTCGTAACTTCAGCCTGACTGAGCTGTAGTTACAACGTTTTAGTAGTCAACTCAACACAAAAATGGCCCCCAAAGTTGGAGTTTAAAGTTCTCTTCCGGTCTAATTGAAATAATTCAATTTGTCGATCGAGGCCTTAATTGATCACGGTGATCCGTCAATTACGTAATTAGTATCTATCGCCTGTCATGCCAATTTTTGAGAGATTCTTTTTTGCAGAAGCGTGACAGAGGCAGATAAACCCATGGCTGTAGGATTTTCGGCATTATTGTCTACACTTTGTGGTAAGCTTTCGTTCATCTTTGTTCTAGCTGGGCCTCGACTTATTAAAGCCATGGTCTATCTTCCCCCAAAACACACTATAGAATTAATAATAAAACCACACCCGATTGTGGACAATTTCTTCAATGACCACACTGTTTCTACCCTAAAAGACAAATATTTTAAAGAATTTCACAAACTTGAAATTTTCGTCGGAAGCTTCTTCCAATTTGGACTAGTCTTGATTTTTAATGGTAATGGGTCAAAAATATCTTTCTGTAAAATATTGTTGAAAATCTGAAGTAAATCGCATTTAACCCGTCCCTGTTCAATCCCCGATTTTTACGTCCCTGTGTTTATAAACGAGAGAAGACAATTTAGAAAAAGAAGAAATTGCTTGTGACAAGCAAGTTCTTTTCCCACAATATACTCTACCCTACTGAATGATTATTTTTCAAATAAAATCAACTTTAAATTGTCGTCTGCAAAACCACCGAATTTGGATAGGTCGAAAAAATTGTAAACCAGGACAGGGTTAAGACTGTACAGCGTTGAACGTAGAACATTCTTGGTCACCTCTTAATCTACACAATATGCCTTACGAATGCTTAATCCCTTCCCACTCATGCCCTCCTTTTTACGCACCTAAAGAAAAAAGCTTTAGAGAACATGATGGAAAATGAAGATATTGCTTGTATCAAGCAATTTCTTCATTATCCAGAATGTTTTCTATTAAAAAGACTAAAAAAATTAAAATTCTGCTAATTTGAAATAGTCGCCTGTAGATTCTTTCAGTTTGGACCAGTCTAAAATTTTGCTGTGTTGGAATGGTTTAAAGCCATATCTGCCCTCCGATGAAGAAAAAGTCGATGAAACAATCTATCGCTTATTTTGCTCACTTAAGTAATTAAGGCCTGCGTAATTTCGATATGCAAAAGCAGAGTTTGAGTGAAGTTCTCTAGTAAGAGTATTTTGTGTTTTTCCTATCGAATTCAATTTGTGGTTGATTACATTTTGAAATCGAGACGAATGCATCCGATTCTTCACCGAAAATCTTCGCTTATCTTCGGCATTAACAGGTGCTGATGACTAAACTTCACGGACGATATCGTTAATCTTTGTGACCTAGCTGTTTGTTTGAATGACTAGCGAAAATTCATACGTCATCACTGACACCATAGTTTATGTAAGCAAACCGTAAATTGTGGTGGGTCACAATTTAAAATACAGAAACTTCTTTCATGTATTATAGCCTTACTACGTAGAATTGTGTATTTATGCTTTTGAGCATGTTTCTCAGAGCTTTTCCTTGCGGGGCGTCAATATGCGGGATTGTGTCACTGCGTGTTTGCCATTTTACAAGATAAGCATTTGTTTGCCATTTGCCATCTAGTACTGGCTTTGAATCGCAACAAAAGACTTACTTTGAGACTACAATAATGCTAGTATAGGGTATTGAAAGTTTTCAGCCCATCTAGTACAATTCTTTTCATAATCTAAAACGCTTTTTACAACGCCTGAGCACGAAGTGCTCATGGTGGGGTATTTTGATCATCCTCTGTCCGGCGTACGTCGTGTGTCAACATTCTTAAGTTGACATCTCCTCCCAAACCGCTAAGCGGATTTCAACCAAATTTTGCAGGAATGCTTCTTGGGTGGTGCCCTTTGAAAATTGCTAAAAGAATTGAAATCCGTTAAAAATCTGGTTGCCATGGCAACAAAACTGAAATTTTAATAAAAACTTTAAAAAATATCTCCTCCTAACCCAGAAGGCGTAGAGCTTTGATATTTGGCATGATATATCAGTACAATGACCTCTTTCAAAATTGCTAAAATCATCAGCCTCGGGTTCCCTGGGGCGGAGCCCTAGGATGGGGGCGTCAGAAATACAGAAGGGTTTTTAAAACGACATCTCCTCCCAAAACCAATGCGCCGAATTTTAATCAGTTAAAAACTCTGGTTGCTATGACAACAAGAGTAAATTTGAAAAGAATTAGAATAAAAAAACCCATCTCCTCCTGGCCCAGAAGTTGAAGAATCTTGAATTTTGCATGAAGCATCAGTACACTGACCTCTTTTAAAATTAATAAAATTTCAAAGCCAAAGAGTAATTAGGCTAAAATAGAAATAAAGAAAGCTATTTCAAAACTATTTGACCAATTTAAACCAAATTGTGGAGATATACGTTAGTTTGCTCCCTTTTAATAATTACTAAAATATTTGAAATCTGTTGAAAGCATTAGTTGGCATGGTAACATAAGTTGATTTTAGTTAAATGTTAAAGGAGGTCTTCTCCCAACCCAGTTTGTATTAGGCCTTGAAGAAAAAAGAACCTTATCTCAGGTGAGCGCCAGGGCCACTGGCCCTCTTGTTATTTTAAACTTGTACCAGAAGACAAGGTTTTAGACTGATTCAAATTGAAAGAAGCTGCATATAATTATATCAAGTTGATGGAATTTCAACCCTTTCCCGCTTTTTGGGGGAGAAAACATTGTGTATAAAGAAGAAATTACTTGATACAAGCAATTTCTTTATTTTCCACCATGTTTTCTAAAGCCTTTTTCTTGAGTAATGGGTTAACCTTGGGTCCTTCCAGTGAAACAAGTTGATGTTATAAAAATCGGACCCTGATTGTTAACCTATCAATAACCGGTGATGCTTGAATAACAACAATTAGTGGCGTTTTCCTGAATTTCTATTACGGTGATGATAACCAAAAGGTATATGCAAAAGTCGAGCCATTACCTCTTCTTAATTGGGTTACAGATTTGCAACAGGGGTTTCGATTTTTTCAAAATTATTCAGGCTGGAGCAAAACTGGTATTTAATAGAATTATTTAGATGTATATGTAAATTATGCAAGATAAATCTAATGATATATTTATGCGAGACTTAACAATAATACTTATTCTAAATGAATGACCGTGAAACTGACTTTTAGTAGTCGAACACATTTCTTTCTTATAAAGTCGATCACGTCCGTCTTACAGATTTCGAATTCTGTTCACTATTTCAGGGTGGTTTGCAGGGCCAGTAGTTTTTGGAAAGATTGTTGATACAACATGTCTATTATGGAGTAGTTCCTGTTCTGGTGGTGGCGCGTGCGCTCTGTACGATATAGTTAGTCTCCGTTACCGGAAACATACTTTCGAAATCATTCCACGAGTCATTGCGCTTCTGATCTACATTTTTGTTTACTTCCGAGCACGTAAGAAGACCGACTGGACCACTGACCAACCGACAATCTCGGAGGAACAAGATGTGAAACAGTCAATGATAAATAATGACGACGAAGACATGGCAAAATCCCCAGCAGACTGGAACAAGTCTCCAATTTATAAAGGAGACAAACAGTTTGGCAACAAAACATTTGGTGTTTAACCCATTACCACCCAACAAAATTATAGACTAGTATAAATTGAAAGATGTTGCAAATGAAAATTTCAAGCTGTTGAAATTTAAAGTATACTTGCCTTCTAGAGTACTAGTAGAAAACATTTTGCGCATTGACGGTATTGCTAGTTTGTTTTTGTTTTTTTTTAAAAGGGTGTAAAAAGCCGGATTACAGTTGCTCAAAAGTGCACCCAAATCAAATATGAGTGGTGTATCTCTTGCAATATACTGCATAATAACTCATCGTTGGCCTCGTTCACTGAGCTCCAACAGGAAGTTCCACTTCGATATCAAACATTTTTTTGCAAAACTTATGGCCAGCTTTTTGTAAAAACTATTAACCCAATCCCACACAATGACACTTTTTGACGCTTCCAAGAAAAACATTTAGGAAAACTTTGTGTAAAATGAAGAAACTGCGTGTTGCAAGTAATTTCGTTATTCAACACTGTTTTGCAATGTTTTCTACCAATAAAGTTTAAAAAAATTAAAATTCCATAAACTTAGAGTCTGCAGCCCCTTTCAATTCGGACCAATCTAAAATTCTGTTGTGTGGGAATAGGTTAAATGGTTGGTTGGTGACTTAAAAGTTGTAACTACAGCTTGGTCAATTATAACCATGCTCTTTCTTAGACAAGGTTCTTGGTTGGTAGCTCCCTTCGATGTTTTATATCCTTATTAATATACACTACATATTATATTAACTTGTGGGGCACTAAATCGACGAAAGAAGGCGAATTATGAGGTTTAAGCCCATTACCAGATCGCAAAAATTAGACTTGTCCATATGGAAAGTAGTTGCAGATGACGAATTAAAGTTTATGAAATTTTAGATTTGTTCAACTTTCCGGAGAGAAAGCATAGTGCAAAATGAAGAAATTGCTTGTGACAAGCAATTTCTTCATTTCAAACAATGTTTTCCCCAAAAGTTTTTCTTGAAGGGCGTCAAAAATGTGTATTCCTTTAACATTGAGCTATTTTCTCAAAAATGTATTGACTCGTTTTACTTAATTTGTCATTCACAACCTTTTAGAAGTTTTTCACTATATACATATAAATTATATTGTTAAATGTATTAAAGTCTATCTTCTTTTATCTGTATTCAGTAAATAAATGTTTTAAACTTTTATTCCAGCAATGTTGTTTTCGTTTTATCGTCTGGGCAACAGACGCGTGTTTATTTACTGGTTTCGAGAGAGTTTGCACTAGACAGGAGTTATAAATGGACGCCTGACGTCTAGCATTTCATTGTTTTTCTCGAGGAGCGTTAAAAATCGTCATTGAGGGGGATGGGTTAATATGAATCAATTAGATCAAATTGAAAAAAAAACTTTCCTTATATAAAAAAATGGTTGGTAAACTGGTGAGACTTTAGCAAACGCTCTATCGAAAAAGTCGACCGTGCTTCAAGTCTAAATGGTAGGGAGATTCTATACACACCCGTAAAATTGTAGGCGTGGCAAATAGACTATCTATAGTTAAAATCATTATTTCGATTCTCAGTTGGCCCATGCACAATAGGTAAAATACACTATTTTGGCAAATGATTTATATACAGACGACATCCAATGTTTTCATTTAAAATAACAAAAATCGATCTTTAGGACACCTCAATAATCTTATTTAGCCGGATTTTTCATCTCGACGTAAAGAATGCATATCGGATCGTAAATGAACGATGACGTCGTCAAAACATTGGGGTTATCCAAAGTCTGAAGTAACGTCATTTAGGCAAGTTTTCGTGGGTAATGGGTTGTAAATATAGGATAACGTCATCAAACTAGAGGCGCTTAAGCGTCTGTATCACAGGCATGAATGCATTGATTAAGCAAATCGTTCTTTCAGGAATTGAATATAAACTGAATGATTTTCGCCTTATCTAGCCACTGAAATCTTTGAAATAGTTCTAGTGAAGCATTTCAAACTTTCCTTTATTTTACAAGTCAAGTTGAGTTATGTAAAATTGATTTACTAAGTCATATGAAAAGGTGTTAACAAAATTTTCACTGTATACCGTATATGGACATAAGCCATGACAATAAAAGCTATGTTTTTCAACCGATCAAATCTATATGATAGAATCTGACAAAGAGCCACCTGAGGATCACTCCTGCGATACATGGTTGAAATCCCTCAACAGGTTTCACAGAAAAATATGAATAATCAACATTTTCAGAAAATAAGCCATATGGTTATCGAAAAGCCAAGATTTTCATCTAATCAGATTAATTAAAGAATTCTAATAAACGGTCGCAAAATATAATTCCTGTGAAATTTGGAAGATTTATAATGTTTTCACTAGATACCATATATATGGAAATAAGCCCAGCCTATTTAAGTCATATTTTAATGCACCTTTTAAATAATCTGATAAAACGTCGCCCAAAGGATCATTCCCGTGAAATTTAGCTGAAATCCATCTACTAGATTCTGAGAGAAAAAAAAATCCAAAGTTTTCACCATACATGGAAATTAGCCCCGCATAACAGAGCCTTTTTTGCAACCAATCTAATCTCTTTCAAGGGATATAATATCGTATTCGAATTATATTATGATCATTTATGATAATAATGATTCAATATATAAAAATCTTCAATATCGCCGACATACAATGAATAATAATACTGGTGGTGTGAGGACCTGTAACGCAAACAGCTGATTTTACATAGGAAGAAAGAAGCAATTTCTTCCTTTTTCTATCTCGAAAGACAAAGATATTCAAAATTCCGTCAAAATTCCATCAACTTTTACCCTTGTCATGTTGAACCCGGAATATTCCGGTCTTGGCAGGAGATGTAGATCAAGATCAGTCTGCACGTAAGTGCAGTCTGATCTTGGTCTACACCTCCTACTTGTACTTCTCCTATCAGAGTAGAGTATGAAATCGATTTTCAAAAGAGATATTGATTATTGAACAACAAGTACTATTGTTGCTCTCAGCCCTTTGATTTTAATGCAATTCCATAAGGTAATTTATACAGCATGACAAGGGTTAAATTATCGTCTGTAACTTCTTTTAATTTGGATCAGTCTAAAATTTTGTCGTTTTGTAATGGGTTAAAACATTCTGATCAGGTATCATCAAGATCGAGATGATATGTGGCCCCTAGAGTGTAATACTTCAATTGTTGACGTCCTCAATGGACGGCACAAGACAGACATTATAATTAAGGATCATAAAAACTCACCAAAAGCCTTTTGTGCTCAGGTGAACTAAAAACAAATGAAATTAGTCTAGCCAGACAGAACACCATCTGGGAATCCATAACATAATGAGGAAAAATATTCTTAAAACCTATGTTAGTCAATTTTGGTAAGTAATTTTGAAATGGCTCTTCAGCTCTCAATCTAAATCCTGTATTTAACCCATTACCACATGAAAACTTTTTAGACTAGTCCAAATTGAAACTTTTTGCAGAGGACTATATCAAGTTGGTTAAATTTTAAAAATCTTTGTTTTGTAATGGAGAAAACATTGTGGACATTGAAGAAACTGTTTTCTCTGTTATGGGCGTCAAAAAGTGTTATTGTGTGGGAACAGGTTAAACATATTGAAAAAAGTAAGTTATGAAAACAATGCAACAAAAAGAGGAATTTCTTATGATACACAATTCCTCCTTTTATTCTATTGTTTTCTACCGAATCATACATTTATTTTTCAATTTAAAGTCGTTTTGTAGTTAATTCAACTTCTTTCAATTTGGACCAGTTCAAAATTTTTAGGTTTGGCAATGGGTTAATCATAAAGTCAATATTTTTACATGAATCATCAATTTTTTTGCATGAAGAGTCCCTTTAAATAAACAAAACATCAATAAACACAAACAAAAGACTTTCTAAATTAAGCCTTTTCTGACTTACATAAAAGACTACAAAAACGGGATTTAATTCAAAATCTTAAAAGAGTAAGAAGACATCAAACTTACAATATACAGCTTATCAAATGTGTTAAAAACATTAAAACATAACAGAGATAATAATATTTGATAACAAGAGGACCAGTGTTGCTCCACTGGCTGAGTTATATCCATCCACAGAATGTAGTTTACAATACTGAATGACAAACATTATGATTCAAGTTGACATCAAAATAGACAAACCTCTTTGGGAAAGAATTCAGAAATGTACTAAGTTCTACGACTGAGAATTCCAGCATAATAACTACAAAAAAAAGTTTTCAATGTCTAGCAAGCATAGGAGATATGATAGCAGGGTGATGGCAACTAAAATCATCGCAAAGTGAACTAATTCCAACACAAGCACTTTGTCAATCAAGTAGAACAGTTGAAATTTTACCACCATTACCAAAATACAAAAGGGGATCTTCTTGGTTCATGGCCAACATGTGTATTAAGTTTCAAGATCCTATATCAAATGACTAAGATTATGGAAATGTTGTTCAAAGTTCAATTATGACCTTGACCTTTGACCTATATGACCCAAAAATGACAGGCCACCTTATTGGGTCATGGATAACATGTGTTTAAAGTTTAATGGTCCTAGGTCACATGACTTACGAGTTAGAGAAAGAAAATGGTTTTCAATCAAAGTTCATCTGTGACATTGACGTTTGACCTACGTTATCCAAAACAATAGTGGACTTCCTCGGGTCATTGGAAACAATTGTATGATGTTTGAAGGTTGTAGGTCTATTAGTTCTTGAGTTAGAGCAAGGAACAAAAAAGTCTACAGATGGACAGACAGACAGGTATAACTATCCTATGTTAAGACCCCTTTTCATACAACACATTTTTTGTAAATAAACTACAAATAATGGAAGTTCTACAGCAATTGATATATTGCTTAAATATGAAATTTCTTTAAAATCTGATCATTAAATGTGAAGAAATGAGAGAAAAAATAGTTTTGGACAAGGTTTCCTTATCTATTTCTAGGTAAAATCTGTGATTCCACGATAAAGAGCTAAATTTCAAGTTAGAGAAACCATTTGTAGTACATGTATTATGGTAAAGGGCCACTAGGGGATGTCACATGTGAAATGTTAAAGCTCTAGATCTTTCAGTTTGTGATTCCCTTTTTCTTGGTAAAATCAGGGATTGCACAATATAGGGCTAATTTTCAAGTAAGAGCATAACCGTAGAGGGCAATCAGGCCATGTCACATGTCAGACATATAGCATATATGGAATTTAACCCCACCCATTAAGGCCATGTCTTTTGTCCGATCAAAATTCTTTAATTAATCTGATGAAGGGTCACCCAAGGCTTATTTGTGTAAAATTTCATTGAAATCAATTCACTGGTTTCTGAGAAATTTTTTAAAGCTTTCACCATGTATGGAAATTAGCCCAACCCATTAAAGTCATGTTTTTCATCCAATCAATATTCTATGAAGAAATCTGATAAAGAGTCATCCAAGGCTCATTTGTGTAAAATTTCGTTGAAATCAATCCTCTTGTGTCTGAGAAGAAGATTTTTAAAACTCTCACCATATATGGAAATTAGCCCGGCCCATTAAAGCCATGTTTTTCATCCGATCAAAATTCTTTGAAGGAATCTGATAAAGGGTCACCCAGTGATCATTCCTGTATGATTTGGTTGAAATCCAGTTTTTCAATGTGTTACTATGACAACATTTCAAGAATTCTGAAAGAGGACCATGCATGGTTGAGATCTGACCAGTAGTTTCAGAGGAGAAGATTATTTCAGAAAAGTTTAAACACTAACGGATGATCGCCTCGCCATGACAATAGCTCGCCGGCCTTTGTCCAGAGGAGCTAAAATAAAAAATAAAGATAACCAGTGAAAACACCCTTTTTGTAAGCTATATTAAAAAGATACAAATATATTTCTAAAGACAAGCACTTAATACATTTCCATAGAATTTTTAAACACCCTCAGATTTTACTTTCATTTTAATTACATTATGAAAAATGAAGAAATTGGTTCTTACAAGCAATTTCTACATTATCCACTATCTTCTCCACCCAAAAAGACAAAGAAATTTAAAACTGCATTAACTCGAGATTGTCTTGTGTAACTTCTTTGAATATGGACAAGTCTAAAATTGTGTCCCTAAAAATAGTGATATCAAAACATAACTGAGATAATAACACTAAAAGATCCAAAACCAAAATAACCAGTAAAAGCACACTTTCTCTAAGATAAAGTAAAATGAGTCAAATAAACTTCTTAAAGACAAGCTTTGTAAACAAGAGGCCCAGTGGGCCCTAACGGTCACCTGAGTAAAAGAGCACCAAGACAAGTGATTTTGTTTGAAAGAATTAGAAAAAGGTTTGGTTGAAATCCCCTCAGTAGTTCTTGAGAAGAAGATGAAAATGTTTAAAAGTTACCAAAAATTACCCCCTTTTGGTCCCCATTTTAGGCACCCTTGACATCCAGCCTTTTAATTTTCACAAATCTGTATAATCAGTACCCAATGATGCTTTTCACCAAGTTAGTTTGAAATTGGCTTAGTATTTCATCAGAAGAAGGTGAAAATGTGAATTTTTTAACATGATGAATTTTGACCTCTGGGTGTGGCCCCATACATGACCCCAGGGACATGAATTTCACAATTTATAATATACCTGTCCTAGTTGTCATGCACACAGAATATTTAAGCTCTGGCATTAACGGTTTATTAGAAGAAGATTTTTAAAGAAGTACCAAAAATTACCCCTTTTTGCCCCCTATTTGGGCCCCTTTGACCCCCATAACCCCTATTTTCACAAACTTGAATTGGCATCCCCCAATGATGCTTTCTACCAAGTTTGGTTGAAATCCGCCCAATAGTTCTTGAGAAGAAGATGAAAATGTTTAAAAGTTAAAAAATATGACCCCCTTTTGGTCCCCATTTTAGGCACCCCTGACCTCCAGCCTTTTAATTTTCACAAATCTGTATAATCAGTACCCAATGATGCTTTTCACCAAGTTAGTTTGAAATTGGCTTTGTACTTCATCAGAAGAAGGTGAAAATGTGAATTTTTTAACATGATGAACTTTGACCTCTGGGTGTGGCCCCAAACATGACCCCAGGGACATGAATTTCACAATTTATAATATACCTGTCCTAGTTGTCATGCACACAAAATATTTAAGCTCTGGCATTAACGGTTTATTAGAAGAAGATTTTTAAAGAAGTACCAAAAATTACCCCTTTTTGGCCCCTATTACCCCCAGAACATCTATTTTCACAAACTTGATTTGGCATCCCCAATTGATGCTTTCTACCAAGTTTGGTTGAAATCTGCCCAGTAGTTCTTGAGAAGAAGATGAAAATATTAAAAAGTTTCAAAAAATTACCCCCTTTTGGTCCCCATTTTAGGGCCCCCTGACCCCCCAGCCAATTTATTTTCACAAATCGGAATAACCATTACCAAATAATGCTTTTCACCAAGTTTGTTTAAAATTGGCTTTGTACTTCATCAGAAGAAGATGAAAATGTGAATTTTTTAACATGATGAACTTTGACCTCTGGATGTGGCCCCATACATGACCCCAGGGGCATGAATTTCACAATTTATAATATACCTGTCCTAGTTGTCATGCACACAAAATATTTTAGCTCTGGCATTAACGGTTTATTAGAAGAAGATTTTTAAAGAAGTACCAAAAATTACCCCTTTTTGGCCCCTATTTGGGCCCCTATGACCCCCAGAACCCCTATTTTCACAAACTTGAATTGGCATTACCAAATAATGCTTTTCACCAAGTTTGTTTAAAATTGGCTTTGTACTTCATCAGAAGAAGATGAAAATGTGAATTTTTTAACATGATGAACTTTGACCTCTGGATGTGGCCCCATACATGACCCCAGGGACATGAATTTCACAATTTATAATATACCTGTCCTAGTTGTCATGCACACAAAATATTTAAGCTCTGGCATTAACGGTTTATTAGAAGAAGATTTTTAAAGAAGTACCAAAAATTACCCCTTTTTGGCCCCTATTACCCCCAGAACATCTATTTTCACAAACTTGATTTGGCATCCCCAATTGATGCTTTCTACCAAGTTTGGTTGAAATCTGCCCAGTAGTTCTTGAGAAGAAGATGAAAATATTAAAAAGTTTCAAAAAATTACCCCCTTTTGGTCCCCATTTTAGGGCCCCCTGACCCCCCAGCCAATTTATTTTCACAAATCGGAATAACCATTACCAAATAATGCTTTTCACCAAGTTTGTTTAAAATTGGCTTTGTACTTCATCAGAAGAAGATGAAAATGTGAATTTTTTAACATGATGAACTTTGACCTCTGGATGTGGCCCCATACATGACCCCAGGGACATGAATTTCACAATTTATAATATACCTGTCCTAGTTGTCATGCACACAAAATATTTAAGCTCTGGCATTAACGGTTTATTAGAAGAAGATTTTTAAAGAAGTACCAAAAATTACCCCTTTTTGGCCCCTATTACCCCCAGAACATCTATTTTCACAAACTTGATTTGGCATCCCCAATTGATGCTTTCTACCAAGTTTGGTTGAAATCTGCCCAGTAGTTCTTGAGAAGAAGATGAAAATATTAAAAAGTTTCAAAAAATTACCCCCTTTTGGTCCCCATTTTAGGGCCCCCTGACCCCCCAGCCAATTTATTTTCACAAATCGGAATAACCATTACCAAATAATGCTTTTCACCAAGTTTGTTTAAAATTGGCTTTGTACTTCATCAGAAGAAGATGAAAATGTGAATTTTTTAACATGATGAACTTTGACCTCTGGATGTGGCCCCATACATGACCCCAGGGGCATGAATTTCACAATTTATAATATACCTGTCCTAGTTGTCATGCACACAAAATATTTTAGCTCTGGCATTAACGGTTTATTAGAAGAAGATTTTTAAAGAAGTACCAAAAATTACCCCTTTTTGGCCCCTATTTGGGCCCCTATGACCCCCAGAACCCCTATTTTCACAAACTTGAATTGGCATCCCCTAATGATGCTTTCTACCAAGTTTGGTTGGAATCCGCCCAGTAGTTCTTGAGAAGAAGATGAAAATGTTTATAAGTTAACGGACGACGGACGACGCACGACGGATGACGCACGATGACGGACGAACGATGATCGCAATAGGTCACCATGACCATTCGGTCAGGTGACCTAAAAATAAATAGAACGTATTATCATTTGCAATAGCTTTAGTAACAAAAGAAATAGGAATATGTTATATGATTTAAATTAAACCATTCTCACACAATTATGCCGATCAAGAAAAAAAACTTTAGAAAATATTGTGGAAAATGAAGACATTGCTTGAAAAAAAAGCAATTTCTTCTTTTCCCACAATTTTTTATGCCCCCAAAAGACATAGTCTTAAATTTTCACCAACTAAAAATTGATGTCTGCAATTTCTTTGAATTTGGACCTGTCTAAAACTTGGCAGTCTGATCATGGGTTAACAAGGGCTTACATTAAATGGCTCTGAAGTGTAAATGCGAATTAGATTCAGTAAGTTTCCACACAATCAAGTCTTTTGGTTCATTGAAGGAACAGATACAGAAAACCTAGCGAGAAAGGGAGAAGTGGCTTGTAGAAAGAAATTTCTCCCTTTCTCACAATGTTTTCTGCACTGTAAGTCCTTTATCTATGAATTTAAATGCATTTTGAATCAAAGTCTGCAAACTTTTTCAATTCCAGTTTGGACAAGTCTAATTTTTTGTCTGGTAATTTGATAAAGTAAGATTAACAGAAAAATTGACATTTTGTAAAATGTGCAAAGTATGAGCTGAAAGATCCAATCAATCAGTGCACATTGTATTGTAACCCTTTCCTGTTTTTTTTTTAATTTTAGACTGGTCTAAATTGAAAGAGGTTGCAGAGATTTTAAATTGGATACACTTTGGAATGAAACCATCCTATCTGGTAGAAAATATTGTGGGAAAAGACTAAATTGCTTGTCACAAACAATTTCTTTTTTTTCAACAATGTTTTCTCAAGTATAAAATCGCAGAAACGTAGAATCCCAGGTTTGTACAGGAAAGGGCTAATTCATAATTCTTTTCAAGGTCTGTCAAGGATTTTCATGAAAAAAAATGTTCTCTTATTGTTTAGATGATTAGATGCTTCAGCCGCTGTGATACTGTTAAAAGAGGCATAAAACCCTATTCAATTTGTTTTGTTTGAATGGGGTTTTACGCCTCTTTCAACAATCTTTCAATTATTTGTGGTGGCTGGAGCACCTAAAATGGAATCCTGGTATTTCTCACACCAGTACCACCATTACATCCTTTCCTAGCCTCCAGCTGCTATCCCACATAGGTTTACGATTATCGACCCATTGGTGAGAGACAAGTAGTCGGAAAGGATGAGTGTGGCCTTCGGGGATCGAACCCAGGACCTCTAGATTGACAGTCCGACTCGCTACCAACTGTGCTATGACCGCGGCAAAACCCTATTCAAACAAACAAAACAAATTCACTATGCCCCATACAGGTAGCTTTGGACACATAGTTTCTTCAGACTATCAGTGAATATTCTACATGCACTGTGTGGCTGTAAAGGCTACCCCAGTCTTCACATACATGTAAAATATAATGAAATGTCACATATAGGCTCAATTAACCCTTTACTGTATAATCACTGGTTTTTACGTCCTTCTGATTTTATACTTGTGAAAACATTGTGGAAAAAGAAGAAATTGCTTGTCACAAGCAATTTCTTCTGTTTCCACAATATTTTCTACCCTACTGAATGGTCATTTTTCAAATTAAATCCACTATAAATTGTTGTCTGCAAAACCTTTGAAATTGGACAGGTCTAAAAAGATTTAAAACAGGAAAGGATTAACAGAAAGCAACTGTCAATCAGAGGTCAATCATCTAACAAAATAATTCCTTTAGAAAAGAAGTGATCTTTGAAATCTGAAATTGGCGGACATTTATGTGAAGCATTTATGTTGGTATGGCGACTAATACATCATAACTACAGCTTATTCACACTGTAGTTACATCTAGGTCTCCAACCAACCATTTTACTTTTTTGTTTCGTGTTATATGGCTATAATTTTTGCAAAATAGTGCTGTTTAATATGAAAAAAAGGAACCTCCTGTCAGAACTAAGTGGACGTGGGAGGATAAATTGAAAAGTTTTAAAAGTTTCTTTTTCATGCGGTAGGAAGCATTTTTGGAAAAGAAAAGTTGCTTGCGACAAGAAATTGTACCTTTCCTCTAATGTTTGAGTTACTATTATATCTTAAGATTGTAAGAAGTTAATATTTCCAGAAGTTTTTTTTTTTTACCCCAAAGACTGAATGACATCCGAGGTTATATACACAACATTTTGGTTAGGAACTTCAACACTACTGTTTGGAATTGATGTCATGACTGGGGGTTCTGGATGACCGTCATGTGATGCTCTCATCATTGTTAGATTAACTGCATGATTCGATGGCGGTTCTTGTCGCAAGTCTAACAGCATTGGTTTCAGAGATACTAGCGTTTTCTGTTCTCTGTCATCACTTCCTTCTTCAATGATATGTCTGTCTTCATTTTTATCTTCATCGTGTGTCAATTTATCATTCTCATTATCAAGAATTGCTTTCACACTAGTATCAGTTTCATCATAAGGTATTATTGCCATCCAATTTTCCTCCATACACCGCCGATATAGTTCTTGTCGTTCCTTAGCAGTGGCAACAAGTTTCCCTTCCTTCGTTATGATGTCACCGGACTCAAAGTTTGCATATTTCATTTTCAGATGAACAGTATGTTTAGTAACAACTTCTAGGAAATGGACTTGTCGGATGTGTTTATCTAAATTCCCCTTCACTCCAGTCTTGTACTTACACACAGGGCAGATATAAGGCTTCACATTCTGAATGTAATTAAAAACAAGATGTTTTTGTGAAACAAGATGTCCTCATAACAGCCTTTTTTAGGTTGATTGATTGATTGCATGGAGTTTAATGCCGCTTTTAACAGTATTTCAGTCATATTGCGGCGGCTGGAGCAGTGGATTCCTGGTATTTCTCACACCAGTACTACTACCACTACATCCTTTCCTAGCCTCCAGCTTCTATTCCACTTAGGTTTACGATTACCCACCCATTGGTGAGAGACTAATGTCAGAGAGAATATGTGCTCCCGCCGGGGATCGAACGCCTTTTATAGGAAAAGTGACCTTGATAAGTGACCTTGATCTTGTTACATGACCCCTGCCATTGGAGTCCACAGATGCGTATCGGTTAAATCTATCATCATGCAAAATATGAGCATTGTATGTAGAAAAGGCTTAAAGTAATTGTAAACGTTAAGATTTTTGGTTAAGTTTTCCAGATGTTTGACCTTGACAAATGACCTTTAGCTTGTCACATGACTTTTGTATCTGCTGATGCCATATCATCATGCCATATATTATCATTGTATCCTGAATTGGCTTAAAGTAATTGTAAAATGTTTAGTATTTTAAAGATTGACTGATGGACAGTGGTGAAATAATATACCTCTATTCTTTTGATGGGGACATAAAAAACAGTTCATGTTTGTAACAAATATACATGGAAAATAGTGTGATATAAAAGATGAAGAAATTTCAAAAAGTTTTTGACTTCAGGTTAGAAAAAAATGTGGATAATGAAGAAATTGCTTGTGACAAGCAATTTCTTCATTGTCCAAAATAATTTTCTAAGTGAATTTTTGAGGGCTGTAACAAGCAATTTCTAAGTATTTCACATAGTTTTCCCACATCCATTTCTTGAGGGTAGTGTGGGAATGGGTTAAACCAAGACACACATCACACATCATTCTAAGTTTTAAAATATGTGTTTTCTTTGCAGATCTCACATGTCCTCTTATTTTAGGCCTGTCTGAACCCTTGCAACAGTCATTAAGATATGATTTAATTCTTAGTTTGGTCTATGAAAAGTGGGAGTTCTGATTGGTCAAAAAAAAAAAAAAAAAAAAAATACCTCCATTAACAAAATTTTCAGCATGCAGCTACTCTGTATGCATCCTCACAAAATAGTCCCATGGAAAAGACTATCAAATTTGTAAAGTTTTTACTTTTTTAGCTGGATGCTATTAAATTTTGAGAAATAAAGAGGATATTTTTTGTTTTCATAGAGGTATGGACTGAAAAACCTAACCACACTTCTTTATGAATCCACTTTATGTATTCATACAGTGTGATTAGTTTTTTTAGTTCATACCTCTATGAAAACAAACAAGATGTGTTTGTGAAACACCATGCCCCCGAAACAGGAATTTTTATTGTTTTTTTTTCTTTGTTTTAGAGAAAAGGGTTAAATTATGACCTTGACCTTGGAAAAATGCCCTTTCCCAGTTGCACCTTGTTGAGACCTATCTACATACCAAATATTAGCATTGTAACTTAATTGGGGATGAAGTTATAGGAAAATGTTTAGTTGGCAGGTTAAGTTTTTGAGTAAGGTTTAAGGGAAAAGGGTTAAAAATTTGACCTTGACCTTGATGAAATGACCTTCCCCAGTTGCACCTTGTTGAGAACTATCTTCATACCAAATATTAGCATAGTAACTTAATTGGGGATAAAGTTAAAGGAAAATGTTTAGATGGCAGGTTAAGTTTTTGAGTAAGGTTTTAGGGAAAAGGGTTAAAATTATGACCTTGACCTTGATGAAATGACCTTCCCCAGTAGCGCCTTGTTGAGACCTATCTACGTACCAAATATTAGCATTGTAACTTGATTAGGGATGAAGTTATAGGAAAATGTTTAGATGGCAGGTTAAGTTTATGAGTAAGGTTTTAGGGAAAAGGGTTAAAATTTTGACCTTGACCTTTGAGAAATGAACTTCCCTAGTTTTGCCTTGTTAAGATCTATCTACATACCAAATATTAGCATTGTAACTTGATTAGGGTTGATGTTATAGGAAAATTGGCAGGTTAACTTTTGCAGACAGACAGACGGACAGTGGGACAGACGGACACCGGTAAAACAATATGCCCCAGATCTATCGATGCCGGGGCATAAAAAAATTTCTTTTCATGTCATAAATACAACTCTAGAACTACAAACACTTACTTTATGTGTGTGCATCAGTGTGATATGTTTACTCAAACCAACACTGTCAACACATGCATAGGTACAGTTGCCGAAGGTGCATTTAAACTTCTTCTCTGAAAAAACATAGATGCATGGTTAACAGTTAAAAGGAAATCAAGAGTTTTTCAAGATTTTTTTAGATTAATTCATCTACAATATTACAAACAGAATGCTCTGAATTTTTTGCTCATATCTATTCAACAAGAGGGCCATTGGCCCTGGGGCGCTCACCTGAGATAAATGCTCTTTTTCTTTCAACAGTCTAATTTCATGTTAAGGTTAGGATTATGAAACAAGTGGGCCACAATTACATATAAAGCCTATGAACCTGGGGATCCAAAAGTCTAAATTACAAATTCCAAGGCTTTAGTGCTGATTTGAAAGAAGGAAAAAACTTTTTCCATGGGTTATAATTTCAGATATAAGAAAGAAGTCTGTGAACTGATGCTTCATGCCTATACCGCCCCCCCCCCCCCCCCGGGTCCGCCCCTGGAGACCCAAGGATCATGATTTTAGCTATTTTGAAAGAGGTCAATATACTGATACTTCATGCAAAATATCAAGGCTCTACCCCTTCTGGGTCAGGAGGAGAAGATTCTTAAAGATTAATTTTAGCTATTTTGAAAGAGGTCAATATACTGATGCTTCATGCAAAATATCAAGGCTCTACCCCTTCTGGGTCAGGAGAAGATTCTTAAAGATTATTTTGAAATTTCACTTTTGTTGCCATGGCAACCAGAGTTTTAAATGGATTTCAATTCTTTTAGCTAATTTTAAGGGGGACCATCTAAGGAACATTTCTGCAAAATTTGGTTCAAATTTGCCCAGTGGTTTGGGTGGAGATGTCATTTAAAAAATCATTCTTTATTTCTGTATAACCCCCCCCCCCCAAGCTTAACCCCTGGGGACCCAAGGATCATGATTTTAGCTATTTTGAAAGAGGTCAATATACTGATGCTTCATGCAAAATATCAAGGCTCTACGCCTTCTGGGTCAAGAGGAGAAGATTTTTAAAGATTATTTCAAAATTTCACTTTTGTTGCCATGGCAACCAGAGTTTTAAACAGATTTCAATTCTTTTATCTATTTCTGAAGGGGACCACCTAAGCAGTGCTCTCAATAAGCGGACGTCGACGTATATTACATCCAGAAAATCAGAAAAAACGTCCAGAAAATCAGACCCGGACGTAAATTAACGTCCGAGATTCTAGGAAAACGTCCTTATCTTATGACTCGGACGTTTTCTGAAGTTACAATATAAAGGGTTTGACAAACGAAAGAATGTATATTCTGGCCATACCCTCGGGTAAAATTGAATCCACTAGGAGTTTATCGAAATGTCTCCATGACGACCATTGTAGATGGAAATTTACATTGAGCGTACTCGATTATAGTCTGTTCGGTAACCGAGCCGTCGCAGCATCTTGGACCATTTCTTTTGAAGTCACTCGATCAATAACGTGCCGGGCAAAAATCAAGCAGGCCCTTGGAAGCCGTTCGGTCGAATTTACGTGGGCCGGAATTCACCCGAAATGTCATGTCCCGTCTTCAAGGTCGCGGCGGATACAGAACAGGGTGTCAAATTTGCATTCTAAATACGTATATGATGCGGGGGATTCTATTTAGTAACTTGACATGACGTCCGTCCTAGAAACATCTAAGTTATTCGATTGATCTCCCTAGAGTTTGGTCCCTTTTAATGACGTCACACATGTTGTCTGTAAACATCAATTAGCAGAAAAGAAACAGGGAATTTCTTAAAAGATGCAACACTGCTATTAGTTTAATTTCTTTTTGTACTTTACTTTTATTCATGTAAGTGTTATTTATGGCGTATGCACTTGGATATCTATGATGTGACCAGAGACGGTCTCGGAATAATCCAGTCTCGTTTTTTTTGTACCCAAAACGTTTCAGTGTTTTCTGACATTCTAGTCATCAGAAATTTTCAAATCCTGAGAGATTTGCAAATAATAATTACCAAATTCATCCACCCAAATTTGGAAACTAATAGTGGTCAAGGGGCGGGAATATTGTGGGTAAAAGGGGAAATTTATATAAGAGACAAATTTCTCAAGAAACACATCTTTTCCACATTGTTTTCACGAGTTCAACTCAATGAGACATGAATTTTATGGACTATAAGTAAAAGATGGAAAAGAATTTACTGTAGGCTTTATGCATTTTTTTTCATTTATTCTTTTTAAAAAATTTGTGTGTGTGTGTGGGGGGGGGGGAATGGTCGAGGGTGAAAATAAATTCCTTGCTTTTGTGAAAACTTCTTGAAATTGAAACTTGGAATTTTAAAACTTCCTGAAATTGGTCCTTATTGAGAGCACTGCCTAAGGAACATTTCTGCCAAATTTGGTTCAAATTGGCGCAGTGGTTTGGGAGAAGATGTCATTAAAAAAATCGTTCTTTATATCTATTTAAACCCAAACCCCCTGGGGCTCCGCCCCTGGGGACCCAAGGATCATGAATTTAGCTATTTTGAAAGAGATCAATATACTGATGCTTCATGCAAAATATCAAGGCTCTACGCCTTCTGGGTCAGGAGGAGAAGATTTTTAAAGATTATTTTAAAATTTCACTTTTGTTGCCATGGCAACAAGAGTTTTTAACGGATTTCAATTCTTTTAGCTATTTTTGAAGAGAACCACCTAAGGAACATTTCTGCAAAATTTTGTTCAAATTGGCCCAGTGGTTTTGGAGGAGATGTCATTTAAAAAATCGTTCTTTATTTCTAAATAAACCCCACCCCCCTGGGGCTCTGCCCCTGGGGACCCGAGGATCATGATTTTTGCTTTTTTGAAAGAGGTCAATATACTGATGCTTCATGTAAAATATCAAGGCTCTACGCCTTCTGGGTCAGGAGGAGAAGATTTTTAAAGATTATTTTAAAATTTCACTTTTGTTGCCATGGCAACCAGAGTTTTTAACGGATTTCAATTCTTTTAGCTATTTTTGAAGGGGACCACCTAAGGAACATTCCTGCCAAATTTGATTCAAATTGGCCCAGTGGTTTCGGAGGAGATGTTGTTTAAAGAAATTGTTGATGGACGATGCAGGACACAAGACGGACGGACGCCGGACAATAGGGGATCACAATAGCTCACTTGAGCACTACGTGCTCAGGTGAGCTAAATATACATACACGGCTCATACAAATAATGAAAAAATACTATTGTTTAACCAATATGCTTCTTTTGGAATTACAATTTTGCACGTATTTTTGACTGATTTGTGAAAATAAGCTTTGTGCATCAACTACATACCTCCATGGAATTTTTCATGCCTTTTCAGTTGGCTTTTGGTGCTACAGGATTTGTTACAAATGGAACAGTTGAACTGTCTAACACCTGTAATAGTAAAATATTGATTGGTTGAATGGGGTTTAATGCCACTTTTAACAGTATTTCAATTATATCACGGCCAGAGCAGCTGGAGCACCTAACAATGGATTCCTGGTATTTCTCACACCAGTACTACCACTTCATCCTTTCCTAGCCTCCAGCTGCTACCCCACATATAATTATCCACCCATTGGTAAGTGACAAATGTCGCAAAGGATATGTGTGCTCACTGTGGATCGAACCCATGACATCCCATGAATTGAAGATAGGGAGTCTGATGCCCTACCGACTGCCCTATGACGGCGGCGTAATAGTGAAAGAGTAGAGAATATTAAATGAGTGGTCATGAAATACTGATTTTATTATAGTCATCTTCAAACAGATACAAATGTGGCAAGTTGCTTTTTTTCTAAGTTTAAAGGGAGGTATCAATGTTATTTTCATGTCACAGATTTTAATTATTTTTACTCCCTCTCATTTACTATTTGCATACAATTTTCTGTAGTTTTAAAAAATCAGATGCTGCTTATCAAAAATAACTAGGGTATTTCCCTAATAGCCTAGTTAGGGCTATTTTTAGATTATGCCAAGATAGTTGCAATGAATATTTGGTCATTCATGTGGTGTGTATAACTGTTAGAATCCCGCATTTAACTTGACTTCCTAAAACCAACGTCATCGTTACATCATCAGGAGTTATCTGGTCTTTGTATATAACCACAAAAAGCCACTTTTAGCCTATCAGATTACCATAAAGACAATATCTGAAACATATTCATGTATTTAATGTTGGTTTTAACATATTATTTGGCAACTGGATTTTTTTTTATATAGGTTTCAGAAACATCCATACCTCCCTTTAAGATGACAAGTTTAATACAATCAGTATTTTATGAACACAAATTTTGTATTCAACCTATGATACAACATATTTTTGCATTAAATTGATAATATCCTGAACTTTATCGACATCCCACAAAACATAATCCCATGAGCAAAACGACATCATTACATTTCTTATGTAATGTCAGTTTCCTGTTTAAGAAAAGGCATTATCATATGCTTTAGCTTATTTACATCGATTATTTCACTGGTTCTCACACCAGTACTACAAATACATCCTTTCTGAGCCTCAAGTTGTTCATCTCACTTGGGTTTATGATTATCCATCCAAAGCTACAGGCTGAAGAACCAGGACTCTTTTAAAACCAGATAGAAGATAATGATGTAACAAAAGCACCACACACAGACGAAATATTAAACAAGAGGCCCATGAGGGCCTGAGACGCTCTACTGGTTATCAAGTTTTCCGTTAAAGAAATCTGATATTTAAGGAAGTTAATTGCTCAAAGAAGAATGCATAAAGAAAAAAAAGGGGCTTTATCCCCTTTATCATTTTAAGCAACAATCCTCAAGGCCCCTTTTCCCATGTTTCATGACAGATCCACTCCATTTCAAAAAGAAAGTTACCTTATGACCCTACAATCATTCTGTGAATATTTCATCAGAATCTGACAATAATTGTGGACTTAATCACATAAACAGGATTGTTTTGAATGAAAATCAATAAGGCCCCTTTTCCTGTGTTTTCTGATGGATCAATTTCATTCCAAAAGGAACTTTCCTTACAACCCGACAATTGTCCTGTGAAATTTAAAAGACAACTTGATAATGATTGTGATCTTCATCACATACACAAGAATGTTTTGAACGATAATCTGTAAGGCCCCTTTTCCTGTGTTTCGAATGCCACAATTATTCCATGCATCTTTGAAGAGAATCCAATAAAACTGTTGACTTTATTGTGTTAACAAAGATATTAAATTCAAGTTCTCATAAGGCCCCCGTTTCCCATGATATTTTACTGTTGGTTTTATCATTCTATGAAAGTTAAAAGTGAATCCGATGAAATATTGGGAATTCATTATGTTAACTAGAATATTTTAAAAAAATCATATGTCCCCTTTTTACATGATACTTGATGGATTGTACTCAGTTCTGAAAAGAACCATCTAAGTATTTGTACAATCATTCTGTGAAATTTTGAAGTGAATCCGGTGAAATCAAGGGACATCATTGTGTTAACCAGAATATTTAAGAGAGTTTTTCATAAGGCCCCTTTTTTATGTGACCCTTGCTATAGTCAGATCCACTGTCAAAATCAACAATTGGAATGATGGTACAATCAATCTGTTTAATCTGTGGAATTTATTGTGTTAATGAGTTTATAGTGAAATATTCATAGGGCCCCTTTTCTCATGATACTTTACAGAACAAACCAAATTTCAAAAGGAACAATTCTAATGAAGGTAGAATCATTCTTTAAAAGTTAAAGAGAATCAATGAAAACAGTGGACTAAATTGTGTCAAGAATTTTTGTAACTAAATTTTCATAAGGCCCCTTTTTCCGTGAAACTTAACAAATCAGACCCAATGTACAAAGGAACAATCCTAATGATAGTTTGAAAAAAATGATAAAGACTGAGGACTTTATTGTAATAATGATTTTTTGTAATAAAATTTTTATAAGGTCCCTTTTCTTGTGTCACTTAATCAATCAGACCTAATTTACAAAGGAACAATCCAAATGATGGTACAATCATTCTATTAAAGTTTGAAGAGATCCTGATAAAGACTGAGGGCATTGTTGTGTTTATGAGGATTTGGTAATAATTTTTCATACAGCCCCTTTTCCTATGATACCATACAGATTAGGCCCAATTTGGAAAGAAACAATCCTTATGATGGTACAAACATTCTGTGAAAGTTTGAACAGAATCAGATGAAAACTGCAGACTTTATCTTGGTGTCAAATTTTTAAAATAAAATTTTCAAAAGGCTCCTTTTCCTGTGATACTTGAAGGATCAGGTCTGATGTCAGCATCAACAATCATGATTATTGTACAATTATTCTGTGAAAGTTTGAATTAAATCCAATGAAAGCTCTGGACTTGGTTACAAGGATTATAGATAAAATTCTCTAAAGGCCCCTTTTCCCATCATACTAGACAGATCGTGCCTAATTTGAAAAGAAAGAATCCTCATGATGGAATAATCATTCTGTGAAAGTTTTAACAGAATCTGATGAAAACTGTTGACTTTATTGTGGTACAATGATTATAAAATTAAATTTCATAATGCTCCTTTTCCTGTGATACTTGACGGATCATGTCTAAAGCAAATAACAATCATTATTATTGTACAATTATTCTGTGAATGTTTGAAGATAATCCGATGAAAGCTCTGGACTTTGTAACAAGGATTTATAAATGAAATTTTCATTAGGCCCCTTTTCCTGTGCTTCTTGACAGTTCAAACCCTGTTATGAAAAGATTGATAGCTATGACCTTCCAATCATTCTGTGAAAGTTTCAACAAAATCTGATCAAAGCTGTGGGCTTTATTGTGTTAACAGGGTTTTATTAATTGAATTTTCATATAGCCCCTTTTCCCATGTTACTTGATGGATCTGAACCAATTCCAAAGGGAACTCTTCTTACAAAAGTATAATTATTCTGTTTGAGTATAAAGACAACCCCATCTCATCTGTGGACTTACAAGCATTAATTAAGATTTTTTTAATTGAATTTTCCTAAGGCCCCTTTTCCTATGTTTCTCAATGGATCAGACCCAATTTGAAAGGAACAATCCTTATGATGGTACAATCATTATGTGAAAGTTTGAAGTCAATCAGATGAAATCTAGGGCCATTACGTGTTAACTAAGATTTTTTTATGAAATTTTCATAGGGCCCCTTTTCCCATGAAACTTGATGGATCAAACCTACTTCCAAAAGGAACAATCCACATAATGTAATAATCATTCTGGGAATGTTTGAAGAGAATTTGTTGAAAACTATGGACTCTATTGTGTTAAAGAGGACTTTTTCAATCCAGTTTTAATCGGGCCCCTTTTTCCCGTGGTCCTTGACTGATCATGCCAAATTTTGAAAGGAACAATTCTTATGATGGTACAATCATTCTGTGAAAGTTTGAAGTCAATCAGATGAAAACTGTGGACTCTAGAGTGTTAACAAAGATCTTTGAATTAAATTTTAATAAGGCCCCTTTTCCTATGTTTCTTGAGGAATCCTATCCGATTCCAAAAGGTACAATCCTTATGATAGTACAATCATTCTGTGAAAGTTTGAAGAGAATCTGTTGTAAATTGTTGGCTCTAGATTATTAATGAGAATTTTTCATTAAACATTTCATAAGGCCCCTTTTCAATGTGTTTCTTGAAGGATCATACAAAATTTCAAAAGGAATAATCCTTATGATAGTACAATCATTCTGTGAAAGTTTGAAGGGAATCCGATGAAAACTATTGACTCCAGAGTGTTAAAGAGTATTTCTTTAAAGATTTTTCGCTTAAATTTTCATAAGGCCCCTTTTCCCGTGTTTCAAGATGGATCTGACCAAATTCCCAAAGGACAATCCTTATGATGGTACAATCATTCTGTGAAAGTTTTAATACAATCTGATGAAAACTGTGGACTCTATTGTGTTAACAAGAATTTTTTAATTAAATTTTCATAAGGCCCCTTTTCCCCTGTTTCAAGACAGATCAGACCAATTTTCGAAAGGAACAATCCTTATGATTGTACAATCATTCTGTGAAAGTTTGAAGAGAATCGGATGATAACTGTGGACTCTATCGTGTAAACAAATTTTAAATGGAGTTTTTAATTGAATTTTCATAAGGCCCCTTTTACCATGTTTCTTAACGGATCATACCAATCTTCAAAAGGAACGATCCTAATGTTGGTACAATCATTCTGTGAAAGTTTGAAGAGAATCCAATAAAAACTGTGGACTCTATCGCGTAAACGAGGATTTTTAATGGAATTTTAATTAAATTTTCATAAGGCCCCTTTTCCCATGTTTCTTGATGGATCATACCAATCTTCAAAAGGAACTATCCTTATGTTGGTACAATCATTCTGAGAAAGTTTGAAGAGAATCCAATGAAAACTGTGGACTCTATCTTGTAAACGAGGATTTTTTAATTAAATTTTCATAAGACCCCTTTTCCCGTGTTTCTTGACAGATCATACCCATTTTCAAAAGGAACGATCCTTATGTTGGTACAATCATTCTGAGAAAGTTTGAAGAGAATCCAATGAAAACTGTGGACTCTATCGCGTAAACGAGGATTTTTAATTGAATTTTTAATGAATTTTCATAAGGCCCCTTTTCCTGTGTTTCTTGACAGATCATTCCCATTTTCGAAAGGAACAATCCTTATGATGGTACAATCATTCTGAGAAAGTTTGAAGTGAATCAGATGAAAACTGTGGACTCTATCGCGTAAATGAGGATTTTTAATTGAATTTTTAATTAAATTTTCATAAGGCCCCTTTTCCAATGTTTCTTGACGGATCATACCCATTTTCGAAAGGAATGATCCTTATGATGGTACAATCATTCTGTGAAAGTTTGAAGAGAATCCGATGAAAACTGTGGACTTTATCGCGTAAACGAAGATTTTTTAATTAAGTTTTAATTAGGCCCCTTTTCCCGTGTTTCTTGAGGGATCTGACCCAATTTCGAAAGGAACGATCCTTATGATGTTACAATCATTCTGTGAAAGTTTGAAGAGAATCCGATGAAAACTGTGGACTTTATCGTGTTAACAAGGAAAAGTTTATCGGACGGACGACGGACGGACGCTGGACGGGAAAAAGCCATCGCTATAGCTCTAGTGGCCTTCGGCCAGTAGAGCTAAAAACTTCAATTTCTGGGTAGAAAACATTGTGAATAATGAAGAAATTGCTTGTAACAAGCAATTTCTTCATTTTCCACACTGTTTTTCTAAGGTTTTTTTTCTAAGTGTGCAACAAAAAGCAGGAAACTAAACATTAACCCATTCTAACACTATCTCGGTTTTTGACATCTCCAAGAAAAAAAAGAAAAACTTGAAAAATACAAGCATTTTCTTTATTATCAACAATATTTTCCATCAAAAAGGCAAAGATTTAAGAAAGACATCTACTAACAATTTGGACCAGTCTTCAATTGTGTTGGCTTTTAATCGGTTAACCCATTCCCACTCAATGATGCTTCTTGACACCCCTCATAAATAGCTTTTTGAAAAATCATTGTGGAAAATGAAGAAATTGCTTGTAACAAGTAATTTCTTCATTTATACGTTGTTTTCTACCCAGAAAGTAAGAAATTCTTAAATTACATAATTTTTAAAAATTTGGACCAGTCCAAAATTTGTTGTCTGGTAATGGGATAAAATAAAACTTACCATTATGGGCATTATGATGTCTTTGTAAATCTTGGCTACTTTTGGTTTGATAGTTACAAATATCACATTCATACCTAAAGAATAAAAAAATTATAGCCCCTGAATCAAACCCAGAACTTGCATTAATACAAGATGTACAAATGTTCAAAATATCATGAGAATCAGATCATAGGATCAAGAGATTTAAACTAAGGCGAAATTTGACCTTCAGGTGTGACCTAGACTTTTAGAATAGAAGCCTGAATCAAGCCCAGCACTTTTGCCCTAATTAAGATGTACAAATGTGTAATATATTCTAAGAATCAGACTATACATTGAAATAAGCGGCCATCTCATAATATGTCTTTTTACCTTTAGGTGGGCTACTTACCCATTCCCAGATAATAGAGTTTTTTGATGCATCCAATACTAAAAGCTTGGAAAACATAAAGGAAAATGAAGAAATTGCTTGTTTCAAGTAGTTTCTTCATTATCCACAATGTTTTCTACCTCAAAAGACAAGGACCTTTAAAATTTCAACAAACCAAAATTGTAGTCTGTAGCTTCTTTGAATTTGGGCGAGTCTAAAATTTGTGTCATTTGGGAATGCTTAGCAATCTTACCCTCATCAATATATTAAAAAGTGAAACAGAAATTAAAATGGTTACACACAATGTTTCAACCCAGAAATTTGAAAAAATCTAAAATTTCTTTAGTTTAACATTGACGTCAACATCTCTTTTCAATTTGGCCAAGTTTAATAATTTGCGGTCTTGTAGTGGCTTAAAGAAAATTCAATATCTATGGTAGCAATATTGGCTCTATCTCACACTCTAAGGTCACAAGCATACATTAATGCAGAGGGTTTTAAGCAAATAGGGGTCATAGGATGCCTTTGTTTGGATCATAATGTGTATTCAATGAAGATTTATGAATTCCTGTATTAGCCCTTGTGATGTGAAAACTCACAAGGCCTGCTAGCCCTAACCCATTTCCACACAACAAAATTTTAGACTGGTCCAAATTGAAAGAAGCTGCAGATGAAAATTTCAATTTGATGGAATTTTATTTTTTTGTCTTTTGGATATAAAACATTGTTAATAATGAAGAAATTGCTTGTCACAATCAATTTCTTCATTTTTCACAATGTTATCCACACCGTTTTCTATCCCAAAAGACAAAAAATTTGAAGATTTCAAAACTTAAAATTGCTGTCTGCAAGTTCTTTCAATTTGGACTGGTCTAGAATTTGTTGAGTGGGAATGGGTTAAAGGGACAAACAAAGGGTGCAGACTAAGATGTTAGTCTATAACTCCCGTTATTAAAAGAAATATTCTAGGCTCAGCACGATAATGCATATTTGACAGGAGGCTGCAGTACTCTTAGATAACATTTCACTTACACTTTATAATTATCTGGCAATGGTTGACCATGTTGTTTAAATAAATGCCACCTCAGGTCTGCTTTCTGTAGAAATTTCTCAGAACATAAATGGCACAACTCACCCCATGTGGACTCTCCCATGTGATGTCTTTTGACATGGATCTGTGAAATAAACAAGGAAAATTATGTAATAGTAGCAATACAAAACCTTGTATTGGATTAGAGCCACTTAGGAAAACTTCAAGGTTTTGTATTATTGTATTATTCCATTTATCATATTCCAACCAATTTCCACTACAAAGAATAAAAGAATCTAAAATAATTGCATAAAATTAACCCTCTTTAAAAACCATAATAACCTTATTCTTACTGAGCAAAATGACATCATCTTATCATATCAGTTCAGTACATGTATGATACATGTTTTTTTCTGTCGAGTCTGATTTTTACTGCTTGCAATAAATGTATCCCATAAGGAAATTCTGTAGGTACATACCATAATGGTCCTGTATCACTTCCCTGAGTATGCTGGCTCAAGGCTTTATGATATATACAAAATATCAAAGCTCTATGCCTAATTATTTTGGAAAAGAAGATTTTTAAAGATTTTCTCTGTTAATCCAAGATATATCTTTGATCCCACAAATAAGAGCTAATTTCCAGAGTACTGTAATTCTTTGAAGTATTTTGGTAGAAGGTCAGTAGATGATGATTTGTACCAAATATCAAAGCTCTAGGCCTTACAGTTCGGGTGAAGAAAATTTTCAAAGATTTCCCTCTTCATTCCTATGTAAAATCAGGGATTGCACAGAAAAGGGCTAACTTTCAGAGTACTGTAATTCTTTGAAGTATTTTGGTAGAAGATCAATAGATGATGATATATACCAAATATCAAAGCTCTAACCTTGTAGTTTGAAAGATTTTTTTAAAGGTTTTCACTTTTTTGCCATGGCAACCAAAGTTCTTCATGAATTTCAATTCTTTGAAGTACTTTGAAAGAGAAAGACCTAAGGACAATTTCTGTGAAGTTTGGTTGGAATTCCATGGTTAGTTTTGGTGAAGATTTTCTTTCACAATAGGTTACAAAAAACACTTCGTGCTCAGGTGAGCTAAAATTCATCATATTATCAGTAAGCAAACAAATCCCTGTAACTAAAGCTTAACCCATTCCCACACAATAAAATTTTGGACTGATGTAATTTCAAAAATGTCCAGCATGACAAATTTCAGTTGATAAAGATATTGAATTTTTTAAATTTTTTGTGTATAAACATTGTGCATGATAACAAATAAATTGTTCAAGCCATTCTTCACTTTCCACAATGTTTTCGAAAACATTTTCTTTGGGGTGTGTTAAAAAAGGCAAAATTGTGTTGAAAAAGATTCAAAAAGCCGTGGATACTCATTAAAATTGTTTAGATGATTTCAATGAATCATCCAAATGTAATAAGCAAATTCTTCATTAACCCCGATTGTCTTTTACCCTAAAAGACAAACATTTTTAAAATTCCATATTCTAAAAAAATTGCCTGCAACTTCTTTCAATATGGACTAGTCTAAGGTTTTGTTGTCTGGAAATGGGTTAAATGAAATAAGACTTGTTTCCTTTTTACTGTTTTTTTAGTTAATAAGTCAACAGATAACTGTTTATATTGAGAATTCAAAACAGCAATAGAAGCATTATTGCATGCTTAAAACGGCTCTTGCACAGATAATGAAAGAAAAATTTTGCCTATTTATTTTCAAATTTGTAACTGTAATTCTTTCAGACTTTTGAAAGAAGCTAATTTGTAATTAAAATGACTGATCATAACTAAAATCAAAGGCCTGAATGGCCTCAAATTCAGCCAAGACTGTATATTAACAATGAGTATAATTGAAGCCATTCTCTGATTTGTCTGTTAAGTTTTCCTGAAATCACATCTGAAGACTTTTATCTTTTCCTCCAAAATGTTTAATTGCCACAGGATATTTTAACAAGGGAGCTGGTTTCTGACAAAGAAAATGCTTGAATCTACCATTATAGACTCAAAATAAATTCCTTTTGCTTAAATAATTGCAGCCCTGAAATTGTTATATGCGTTTATATGTAGAAATAGACTATTCCTGTTTTTAAGTTCTGGAAACCAAGAGCCTGTTGGTCAGCAAGAGGATCAAAACAACAACCTCAAAGGTAAAAGTCGAGTGCTCTAACCATTGGATCTAAAAGGACTTGCTCAAATGGCCATCCACTTGTATGATTGAGTATGAAAAACATAATTGTAAACATATTCTGTAATCATAATTGAGTTGAACCTGAATAATAATTCATAGGTGGTGACAAGATTGACTCAGGTAATTCTTGTGAAATATGCCAAAAAATAACAAGAATTGACCATATCTAGCCATTGCATACTAATGCCTGAAGAAATACTATTAACCCTTGTCATGCGTACCGGAATATTCCGGTTTTGACAGGAGTTGTAGACCAAGATCAGCCTGCACATAAGTGCAGTCTTATCTTGGTCTACAACACCTGCTTGTACTTTTCCGTCCAGGGTTGTTTATGAAATTGATTTCTGAAAAGAAAATATTGATTTTTGAACAACAAGTTCTATCAGCGCTTTCAGCCCTTTGATTTTACAGCAGGTCAGTAAGGTAATTTATACAGCATGACAAGGGTTGAAATTCTTGAATTTTGATTGACCTCATGATGGCAGCTTAGACAATTATACAATGAAACATAGGAAAATATCCATTACATGTAAAAATCCTCTGTGTAAAATGAAGTAGCTGCATCAAATGTTTTCAGATTTTTATTTTTTAAAGGGGCAACTTTGACTAACGTTTCTATCATTATTGAAGAAATTAACATTTAAAGCTGATTAATAGTAGCCAGTTTGCTACTCATGACAACACTTGAATATCAGTTTTCAAATGATTACTATGAAAGCTGCAGAAAATTGTTTGGCAGCTCATACTTGGCTAGCTGATGATCTTTTGACTTACTGTGGTGTTCAATACAATAAATTTGGAATTTCGTCGACCTCTCGTCAGCATAAATACTTCTTACTTTCTTCTATCCACAAATGCAATATTTCAATAACTTGTGTTTTCCTTTGCCAACGATACTAAGCCAAGAATTTGCTTTTTCCATCTGCCAACCATCTTTACAAAACTACGGAGACAGAATCCCCACCATGTTTACTCGCCCATCACTAGCTTGATCAATGGCATAATTGTCTATTTAGGACAAAATACACAAAAGATATCTTTATCGAGTATTGCCCTTTGATCTTTTTTCAGGAATCTTAGGACCCGCTTCATACATAAATTTATTTTTGGAATCTGAAAGACCACGAACCAATGCATGTGTCGGGTTCATGACTTTTTTGAAATGGGAATTACAGCGGACCTTGAAAATATACATTGAAAATATTCGAAATGTTTTAACTCAATGATTATTTTCAAAATGCTTTTTAGTGATTTGCAATACCTTTTAAGGCAGAACTCAACTTATCTGTTGCTCTGTGTCACTTGTGACCTATCAGAGTCTAGTAGGCACGTCAATACCATATATAGGATATCAGATAGAATGGTAAAAATAAGAGTACCAGTTGATGTTGTGACCTTAATCGCTGCGAACATCAGTGATTTGACTTTTTGCGGTCATTTCTTTAAGAATGTCCATACATTTTCAAATAGTACTACAAGAAATTATGAATCAATTCACTGGCAAGAACAAGTTTTTCATGTCATTGTCAGTTTTCTAGAAGCAAAGAGGGAATTTGGTCGATTCCTAGATTAGAGTCAGTATCCTGAACTGCATGCAATAAAAATAAAGAAAAGAAGCAAATAAATTTTGTGCTATAAGACGCCAAATAAGCCAGCGAAATGCAACAAGAAGTGAGCCAGAATTCATTGGGTAAGCATGTTATCTGTTGATTGCACTAAAAATTGCCTGAGTTATGGTTTTCCATGACATATAAATTATGTCATTGGTTTCCACTAGCAATACAGTTGTTATCAACATTACCCAAAGACTCACAACCTCTAACAATGTTTAAAAGTAAGGCATAGGGAATAAATCATATCAAATTATTTTTAGAAGATTTACACAAAAAAGAATATTTTTCTTGAAAATGACATTCATTCTTATCATGCTATACCGGTCTTGGCAGGAGGTATAGACAAAGATCAGCCTGCACAAAAGTCCAGTCTGATCTTGGTCTAAACCTTTCCTGCTAGAGTAGTTTATGAAATTGATTTTCAAAGAAATTTTGATTTTGAACAACAAGTACCATCAGTGCTCTCAGCCCATTGATTTTAATTCAATTCCAAAAGGAATTTTATACAGCATGACAAGGGTTAAATAACTATTAGAGAAACAAATAATTTTCCTATGTCATATTTTCATGAAAATCTGTTTATGAGCCACTTTAAATATCAGATTTAAACAAGATGTGTATGTCAAACCTAAAGTCTCAGTAACAGCCTTTTTAGGAAATGTGGCCTTGGTAAGTAACCTTGACCTTGATGGATTATCTAAGCTTTACAACCAACCCATGCCTATCAATACAAGAAACCTATGTCCCAAATATGACCTATATAACGTCAACAGTTTGAATAACAGCAGAATGTTAAGTTTTAGCATTGATATTGAAATGTGACCTTGGCCTTGATATATTACCTTGACCTTACATCCAACTGATGCCTATCAATGCATGGAACCTTTCATGTACCTTTAACAGAGTCAGTGTTTAATAAGCAAATTTTTAGGTAGTGCATTAAGTACTCTGCTGGCAGACAGACGGATATCAGCAAAATAATATGCTCCCGATCTTATTGATGCAAAACTAGAAAGAACACCAATAAATTTGCTATAACTTACACTTAAACCACTCTGTTGGTTAAAATGTTCACCACAATACTCGCACTTCCACAGTTTGTTTCCAGTATGTATGTTTAAGTGAATTGCAAGAACATTCGGAAGTTTAAATGACTTGCCACAAAATTCACAAGTATGTGGACGTTCTTCTTCATGACGACTCTTCAAATGTGTCTGTAAGTTACTTTTACTGCCCGATACATAAGTACAACCCTGGAAAAAAGTGTATTCAAGGTTTAAAAGCTTATACACTCTGTCTCATATTTCAGTCACATAACCTTTAAGAATTCTAGATATTTATAATAAGAATTAAAAACTACATCTTTCCTCCATAGTATGTACTTACTTTGTAACATTAATCAGTTATCCGCCAAGGCTGCTTTTTCGCACCATTGTCTCCATAAATCATAAATGTCCCCAGTTTTCTAAGACTGAGGGGACAGTCCGTCCCTTAATTGGTTCCACTTACCTGGCAGGTAGATTATTAGTGTGATCTGTCAGTTTGGTAAAATGTCCCCACTTTTTACCACAGAGATATTGTCCCCTTGCTCCCTTAACCTTGGCAGATTATTTAGTGAATTAACTTGTAAACCTGTGTAATGCTGAATTAAATCCTTGTTAAGGATTGCATTAAAGTCAAAGGGTCGAAAGCACTGGAAGCACTAGTTATGGACCAGTATTTCTTATAAAAAATGATTTTACAAACAATTTTGACTTGAATCGAACAAACAGGTGATGTAGACCAAGATTATGTACCCCCAAAATGAAACCTGGTATGCATGCTAAATCTGGAAGTATTGAAATGAAAACAGGGAGAAAAATATATGGCTTTTCAATAAGTTGTTTAGAATCCAATCTTTGGTTAATTGGGACTGATTTTGAGAAGGAAATGGGCATAACAATTAAACATACCTCTTTTGGACAAGGATACATTGTATATCTGCTGTCATCAAAAGGTAATCCATGTTTGCTAAACTCATGAAAAGCCAATCTCCTGTGATTTGTTAGAATTTTGCTGCAATATGAACATGGAAACTGTTTGTATCTACGTTTTGCATTGGAATTTTCGGAAACATCACTCCTTGCTTTCTCACTTCCCAATTTTCTTTTTCTTTTATTTGACACAGAAATTGGTTTATTAGTATAAATGAGATCTGTTTCTAAGCCATCTTCTTCAGATGAATCATCTTTTACCTTGTTTTCAGTTTTGTCAACTTTATTCACATCGCACTCTTCATTTTCAACTTCATTATCTATTTTGTCATTCCTTTTGTTGAGTATTACTTTCTTTTTAACATGCTTGTGAATTTTCTTTGAGGATTTGGCCTTTGTTTTCTTTGATTTTGAAGATTCAGGTTTGGAAATAAGTTCTTGTAACTGTAAACTTTTCCTTAGATTCTTTCTCCTGAGCCTAGGATTTTCTTTAAGTATGTCTTTTGTGTCCTTGTTTGTTTCTGTAGGTTCATCAAACGATTTTATAATTTCTGGGTCTAATTTTAACTTCAATTTCAGCTTTTTCAATGGGATAGATTCCTCTTGTTCACTTTCCATTTTCAAGTTTTTCTCATTGTCACTATGAGTATCTGTGGGGACTTCAGCATTGTCGGTATGAATACCTGTAGTAACTTTGTTGTCCATATTGGAACTTTCAACATTTTTGTCTGTATTATGTGTACATGGATTAGAGATAAGATCTGGTACTGTTTGTTCTGTTTTACCCCAAGTACTTTGCTTTTCCATTCTTCTCTTATACTTTTCACATAAATCAATTGCAAAGGTTATTTCTAAATCTTCACAAAGTCTTAAAACCATCTCAAACATTTCATAACTGATTTCTAATTTTCCTGTATACATAAAGTTCACAACTTTTTCAACAACATTGATCGAAGAGTTCTCAATATGGATAGAATTGTTATCTGACCCTGTCTGGCTACATTTAGAAAGCCGGGAGCTTAGTACAGGACTGGCTGCCAGAAGGACAATCTTATGCGCAGACACTGCTCCTCCTTGTGTAATAAGCTTGGCATCACATGCAATATTATTTTGTCTCAGGACTTGTAGCTGTTTAGACAAGATGGCTGGGTATGTCTTGGACTCCAGAACCTCCATGCTTATAATCTACCAAGTAAAATAAAGTCAATACCAATAGAGTCATTGATAAATTTGTAGATTGTTCCTAACTTTACCCATTAACAGTTTGTTTGCTTGTTTGAATGGGGTTTTACGCCGCTTTCAACAATCTTTCAGTTATATCGCGGCGGCTGGAGCAGCTAACAATGGAATCCTGGTATTTCTCACACCAGTACTACCATTACATCCTTTCCTAGCCTCCAGCTGCTATCCCACATAAGTCTACGATTATCGACCCATTGGTGAGAGATAGTCGGAAAGGATGAGTACCGCCGTCGGGGATCGAACCCGGGACCTCTAGACTGACAGTCCGACGCGCTACAGACTGCGCTATGACGGCGGCTAACCCATTAACAGATCACCAAATTAAAGACTGGTCCAAGTTCAAAGATGTTGCAGACTACAGGTTTAATTGATGAAAATTTGTATCCTTTTTACTTTGTCTCAAGCAATTTCTCCATTGTCCACAATGATTTATACCCTTTTTCTTGGAGGGGTGTGTGTCTGTGTGTCAAGAAAAGTGTAATTGTGCAGGTATAGGTTTAACATGATGCTGATGACATTTAATATTTTCAAGTACAGGACTGGACACCAGAAGCAGTGTTATGCTCACTGCTCCTACAGAGCATTCATACTTCACATTAATTGATTTCATTTCAAATGATGTGCTGAGGATCTTCCCCATTGGGAATTAACCCATTCCCACACAAGCCCTCCTTTTTACGCCCCTCAAGAAAAAAGCTTTAGAAAACATTGTGGGAAATGAAAAAATTGCTTGTATCAAGCAATTTCTTCATTTTTCACATTGTTTTCTATCCCAAAAGCCAAAAAAATTCAAAAATCAATCAACTTGAAATTGTCGTCTGCAGCTCCTTTCAATTTGGACCAGTCTAAAATTTTGCTGTGTTGGAATGGGTTAATGTTCTAAAATTTAAAAAAAAAATAGTTTTTAAGTGTCCCCTTTTATTCAGAGCGCAAGTAGTCATATGTCATACAACAACTTTAACCCTTTCTTGTTTGGCAACATTTTAGCCCTGTCCATATTCCAAGTTTTTGCAGACGAAAATTAAAAGTAGGATATACAACCAATCATTTGGGAAGAAAATATTGTGGTAAAAAGAAATAATGTTTTCTCAATTATAAATAACAGCGGTTTAAATACGGGATTAAACAGGAAGGGTTGATTGAGAAAAACATATTTCCATTTCTAGATAAGACGTACAGTTCAATTCTTTGTCCGAATATATAACACTTCCGGAGATAAGGGTACTTAACTTAAACCATATTTTCATCTTCTTAATAATTAACAATTAAACATTGCAACGAAGAAACATTTAACGAACCTAATCTTCGATCTCTGCAATGTTGAAAGGGGCAACACTGACGCCGCGAATGTACTCTCCTTCAGAAATTATTGTTTAGTTACTCGACATCGTTGTTGTTGTCTCGCTCTTGCTGATATAAACCGGTACATCCCGGCTGCGATTTGGATGTGTGGTTAGCAGAGGTTGAAAATAATTAATTAATTTGATAATTAAATCTAGATCTACTGAATGGGTATAACGTTAATACCTTCAAATTTTATCTCAAAGTTATATTAAATTCAGTCAATAAAATTAATTAACACTTAAAGCGGTTCCTTAAAGGGAGGTATCGATGTTTCTGAAACCTTAATATGAAAAATTTGCCCATTGCCTCAAAATAGGCGCAAACGGACGCTCAACACTGAGATATGATTCAGATATTGTCTTCGCGGCAATCTGGTAGGCTTATAATTGCTCTTTGGGTTATATAGGAAAGATTCAGCGGAATTCCAGATTAAATCTAAAATATCATGGAATTCGGTTGTCGATACCACATGATCTCGTTTGCATATGACCCAGAGTCAACGGAAGGTAACAAATTGACAAACGAAACACAAAATCGTAAGCGGAAAACTACGGCTCAAGTGTATATGTTCGTATTTGCGCTTACGGAAGTTTTTGGACTGATCTTTACAGAATTGAAGACCGGCTAGCGAATACAACCCCTGATGATGTCACGATGGCGTAGGTTTGAGCAAGTTCAAACTGAATGTGGCATTTCAACGGTTATACGCACTGCATGAATGACCTAATATTCTTTGCAACTGTCTCGGCTTATTTTAAAAATAGATTAACCGGTTACGTAGGCTATCAGGGAAATATCCTGCTTTATTCTGATAAACGACCACTGACTTTCGCAAAACTACTTTTCAGGATATTATATTGAGATAGTATATGAAAGGACAAAATAATAATCAAAATCTGTGACATGTATAAATATATCGATACCTACCTTTTAAGGGAGGTATCGATGTTTCGGAAACATAGATAAGACAAAAATACCAAGTGCCGAAAAATACACTCAAACGAACATTTTATACATTAAGTTGAGTCAGGTATTGTCTTGGTGGTAATGTAATAGGCCTAAAGTGGCTTTCAGCGGAAAAGTTAATCGGAATTCCAGGTTATTTTTAGATATCACGGAATTCGGCTGTCGACATCGAATGACCTCATTTGCTTATGACACAAAGTCATCTGAAGGTAACAAATTTACTAGCGAAACAGCCAACGCACTAATTCATGTCACATGAAAGGGTTAGCGCAAAACTACGGTAAGTGTTTATTTAAGAGATGAAGGGAATATTCTCTTCATTCTTATAATTCAATGGTATAGAGCGAAAGAAGCAAAAACCCTACATCTTTTGATACCTTTTTGCATGGGACTATTTTGTGCGGAAGCATACAAAATCACTGCGTGCTCAAAATTTTGTTCATGGAGGTATGAATTAAATTTTTCGAACAATCAGAACGCTCGTTTTTGATAGACGAAACTAACAATTAAATTTTAGTCGTAATAACGCTTACGACAGTTTTGGACAGATCTTGGCAGGCTAGCGAAAATAACCAATGATGACGTGACGATGGTGTGATGCAATTTAAACTAAATTCAAGTCTCCAACGGTTATTCGCACCACGTGAATGATCAAATATTCTTCACAACTGTCTCGGATTAATCTAAAAATATATTAATAGCCTACGTAGGCTGTTAAGGAAATACCCTGCTTTTTTCTGATAAGCGACCTCAGATTTTTGCAAAACTACTTTTCGGCATATTGTTTTTAAATAATATACGAGAGGAAATAAGAATAATTGAAATCTGTGACATGAAAAAAACATCGATACCTACCTTTAAAGTTAGGTATCGATGTTGTGTTTTTTTTCATGTCACAGATTTTGATTATTCTTATTCCCTCTCGTATATTATTTTAATACAATATTCTGAAAAGTAGTTTTGCTAAAATCAGACATCGTTTAAATGAATAAACAAGGGTATTTCCCTAAAAGCCTACGTAGGCTGTTAATCTATTTTTAGATCAAGACGAGACAGTCGCGAAGAATATTGGGTCATTCAAGCGGTGCGTATATAACTGTTGGAATCTGTATTCAGTTTGAATTACATCAAACAACGTCATCAACACGTATTCAGGAGCTATTTTCGCTAGCCGGTCTTCAATTCTGTAAAGATCGGTGCAGAACCACCTTAAGCGTTAATACGAGTATGGACACTTACCGTAGTTTGCGCTAATAATTGGTGTGACATAATTTAGGACATTGGTTGTTTCGCTTGTCAATTTGTTGACTTGGTCATATGCAAATGAAGTCATGCGGTGTCGACAACCAAATTCCGTGATATCTAAAAATAACCTGGAATCCCGCTTAACCTTTTCTATACAACCCAAAGAAGCCTCTTTAAGCCTATCAGATTACCGCAAAGACATTATCTGGCTCAAATTTAAGTAATAAGCGTCCGTTTTATCGTATTTTTGGGCGATTGGCAAATCTGCCTATCTACGTTTCAGAAACATCGATACCTCCCTTTAACAGATTTTTCCATCAAAGTGATTGATTGAATGGGATTTTACGCCGCTGTTGACAGTATTTCAGTCATATCGCGGCGGCTGGAGAACCTAACAATGGATTCCTGGTACCATCAAAGTGAAGGCCGTGTCGAAAAGACTATGTCTTTTTATAATAGTTATTTACTTTATTCCACAATAAACTGTTCTTTCTCCATGTTAAATCTACTAATTTGACTCTAAAGTGCAATTTGATATATGTTTGTGATGGAAATCTTAAGAGACGTTGAAATTTATGGGGTGAGATCGTTAATCTTCGAGTGAAGTCGATAACTACTGGATTTCTAACGGTAGCCTATCATATTATTGATACGTCATGGAAACCACAAGTAAGGCAGATATCGAAGAGGTTGAAAGATAGCCTATTTACCAGATGCATTTCGGTTCCATTCGATTTATATTCCGTTGCATGTAACGCCAAATATTTTGGCCCATTTTTTAATAACAAAAGAGCTGAAATCTAAACAGTCCCCAAAATCAACTATGATTGACATGTGCTGTATCCTATTAAAAATGTCTAAATGCTCATTTGAAACCCCGTACGCAAGATAAAAAGACTAACCCATTGGCTAGCAGTGCGCTGTTCGTGTGCCTCTTGCAGCTTTCTACCTCGCGTGTACAAACGGTGGACACAAATCTTTTGTTTGTCATACAGCAACATCTTTTCTCTTGGATTCCACAGGAAACACTTACTTCATCAGTGGCGATGGCATCACCCAAGGAAAAGGTTTCGGACAAATGTCTACCCCACAGATTAACAGCTTGCCAATTTTGGTATGATGCGATCTGTGATACTTGTTATACTTCCAATCTCTTTGGCTATCTTGTTCTTAGAATTTCGACATCTTTAGCTGTGTATAGCGTGTCTTTTTCACGTATGACTGTAGAAATTGCCTTCCAATACCAGTCGCAATGCATCGAACCTTGATAATTACATCATTACCGCCATCCTTAATTATTTCAAGAACGTTGGTGTTTGCATCTTTGACTTTGAAAACTTCGATTACCTTTCTTTGGTTTTCTAAAACATTATAGGCAACCTTGATATTCACTTCATCTCTGTCTTCAACTTCGATGGTATGTGATTCAATTCTTTCCCCTGTAATTTTCTTCGAGGGGAAGGCGAAATAATGTTATTCTAACGTGAAAAGAACAGAATTCTCAAACAATAGTTTTAAAATATTTCCAATATTTTTGTTTTATTTGATGACCAAACATGGCCGTTTAACCCATTCCCAGACAAGGACGCCCTTAGACACCCAAAAGAAAAGAAAGCTTTGGAAAACACAGTTGAAAATAAAGAAATTTCTTGTTACATTATCAACATTGTTTTCTACCCCAAAAGTAAAACCAAAGAACTGAAAGTACTGTTAGCTAGTAAAGCATAGTTTTGTTAAGTAATCTTCTTTGCTAAAGGTTATCATGACAAATAAACGAGGTTAAAGTAACCCAGGAGTTAGCCCATTTCAACATGACAAAGTCTTAGACTGGTTCAAATTGAAATAAGTTTGAGACGACAATTTCGAGTTGATTGAATTTAGAAAATCTTTCCCTTTGTGGGTAGAAATCATTTTGGACAATGAAGAAATTATGTGGGAATGGGTTAAAAAGCATGCTTTTGAAAGAGTACTCTGTAATTTGAATATAGTTTGCAATATTCTTGAAATACATAAGAAATACATAAGAACTACTTTCTATGGCGTAGGCATTGGTTAAGCCTCCAGTGGCAGTTTGCACTCGTTGAACTTTGAGACGACCCCGCGAAATTGTCTTTTAACATAAGCTATCAAAGCTGACGCTTTGCTAGCCAAAAATCCAAACTTTAATCAACTAAAATGTGTTGTCTGCAATTTCCTTGAATTTCGGCAAGTCAAAAATTTCGCCGTGTGAAAATTGGCTCAGCGGTTATTGCGGCGAAAGAAAATGGACATCGAGCGAATGTACCATTGATGACCTTATGGCGTATTGTCGAAAATTGGGGATCACAACTGTAGCATACGACGTCCGTTTTCAGACGTTAACATGGCAGTTTGAGAAGATTTTTTAATTATGTTTTGATTTTTAGCATAAAGGATATTTCCATCACATGTTAAAGGGAGGTATCGATGTTTCTGAAATCTAGGTAATAGAAATCACAAAGTGCCGAAAAATACACTCAAACGAACATTTGATATGTTAAATCGAGTCAGGTATTATCTTTGCGGTAATCTAATAGGCCTAAAATAGCTTTTTGTGGTTATATCGGAAAGGTTCAGCGGAATTCCAGGTTCCTCGATGGTTGAGTGGTTTAGGTGCTTGACTCGTGATCTGAAGGTCACTGGTTCTAGCCCCAACTTCACCGGGGTGTGTTCACGGGCAAGACACTTAATAGCCAGCCCCAGTCAACCCAGCTGTAAAAGTGGGTAGCAGTGGGATTCGGCCACTGTCTCTCTTTCAGGGACGTGAAAACATCTGGATTGTGAGTGTATCATCTGCCAGTAATACCCGAAAGGGGAGTTAGGCAGTATAAATAGATAGATATTTTTAGATATCATGGAATTCGGCTGCCTACATCGAATGATCTCATTTGCATATAACCCAAAGTCAACTGAAGATAACAAATTCACAAGCGAAACAGCCGATGTCCTAAATCAAATCATATGATAGGGTAAGTGTTTATATTCGTAATAACGCTTACGACAGTTTTGGGATGATCTTTACAGAATAAAAGACCGACTAGCGAACATAACTCCTGATGACGTAACGATGACGCTGGTTTGATGTAATTTAAACTAAATGCGAGATTTCAACGGCTATTCGAACCACGTGATTGAGCCTACATTCTTTGCAGCTGTCTCGGATTAATCTAAAAAGAATAGATTAATAACCTACGTAGGCTTTTAGGGAAATACCCAGGTTTTTTCTGATAAGCGACCTCAGATTTTTGCAAAACTACTTTTCAGAATATTGTGTTCAAATAGTATATGACAGGAAACAAAAATGATTAAAATCTGTGACATGAACAAAACATCGATACCTACCTTTAAAACCGAGTACACATGTATTTCATTTCCCTACATTTTGTTACAATAAGGCAGTTTGAATGTCAGATATATGTCTATCTCTTTTAACAATAGAAAAACGAGAAAGCTTAATTTACACTGGTCAATATGTGTTTTGTACGATCGAGTGTCTACGTGTTATTTCCATAGCATATTTAGTGCTATCATTGCTGCGAATGACGCCCATATTTTCTGAAAAATCATTATACCTATCCATCCATTTACTCAAACTTGTCGTTTTAATGTGGTTCGAAAAGTAACATTTCGGTCATATCCGCCATGCTGTGTCCACATTTTGTCTTCTTGTCTTGAAACTTTGTCAGAATGTTTGTGTCTATCTTATTTCAAGCAGGTTGGATCTTGATCATGTGGTGAGGGAAACTTTGTCAAAGACATTCTGATTTAAATATTGTCAATAAGACGTAAAATATGAATGTTAGAACCTGGTATCTTTCAAGTTTTACTGTTGGAGACAAAGCGTTACCGGTTCTTCAAACGAAAGAAAATAGTCATGAGGGTTGCAGCTGGTGTTACGTACCACCATCAAATGACTAGAGATGAAATAGGGTTCGATGCCATCAACAAAACGGAAAAAACTTCGGGGCAAGACTAATGAGTGCAATTACCATTGCAATGAAAATATGAAGTACGGTGAGACTGGTGGTTTTTTACAATCATACTTTCTACTACAAAGAGTTACGGTGTACAACTACATTTGATGAGCTCTCTACAGCCCATCACTGCTTTTAGTAAGTTGGTCCAGACTGGCTTTCGGGTATGTTCGACTTTCTTCCAACCAAACGATTGTGGTAATAGCAGATCCTGTAACGGATGAAGGCATTTAACATTATTTTTCTTGTGTAACTAGCTCACGTCTTGGCTGGTTTACCTAACCGTGGTTTATTGTATGCATGGTCATATAAAACACAAAGCTGTTCAATTAGTGTAAATAGGGTTTCTACACAAAAATTATCACAGACATCTGGAAACAGTATCCATGACTTACATTCTGTCATCTTATCTTCACCAGGAAACGGAGATGTAGTATCACAGACTGAAACTGAATAATCTCATTTGACACTCTTGGATTCAGTTTCTTTATTTAAATGTTTAGATAGTAACTACTCATGCTTTCTCCTTTACCAATTTCAACCCATACACCGGCCACATATCTTCGCTAGCCTATTTTCAGCTCGAAACCTCTCGAAAGTCAAGTTTTACAGCTCTTTCACCAACACCGTGTACCAACGTATGACGTATATAACGATTGTATAGTAGAGGGAAATATTTACAAAGTGGAATGCACGGTCAGTATTTCCTTTACTTTTTTGTAATCTATATTATATTGCTTAGTAAATATAGAACATACATAACTATAGAATTCGATTATTATCGTGTCTATGAAAAACAGCAAAGAAAATCGTTTCTGCCTAAAAGGAAAAGTTCTATTAATAAGGGACCAGAAGACCCAATGAATGTCTCTGATCATGAAGAAACCGATACTCGAGTATGCTTACATGTGCAATTAATCACGGATTCGGTACCATAATGGTTAGTATTGTAGATACTTATATTGCCGTTCTAATTCTCTGGGTTTTCACAAAACTTTTTACCATTCTGGCACGATCTAAGTCTGTGTAAACCCTGAGAAGTATAAAGGCAATATAAGTGTTTGGATGATATAAATATAAACGTTTAGATTTCTATTTGACAAATTCCATCTTCATTATGAGCTTCACTGGCGGAAAGCCAGCAAGGTAATATATATATACCGTTACAGTATCTGCTAAACTTAGAGAAAAATCGACTTTTGTGGGCATGTCAATCATGTTGTCAGTTATTTTTTGTTGCGTCATACGTTGTACAATCAAATCGAAAACAGGGAGAGGGAGGAGCAAATCTAGTTATATGAAATGATTCAACATATATTTCGTCGGGATCAAAACGCTGTAGTTTAATGGATGGATTTAAGAAGGTAATAACTTTTATTGTAAGAGGGGGGGGGTGTTCTTGTAAAATATACCGCATGATCTAAAAGCGTTGGGGTCCGACCGAATATTGCGTTTCGCCCCCGACGATTCGAGACACGTTGCGTTGATATGATCTATGTTGAAGTGAGAAGAAAAGAAAACGTCTCTAGTGAACTTGCAAAGGCTTCCCAGGGTCGAAGATATTTGCTGTTTGCAAGTTCTCCGAGTTTCAAAATTAACATTATCATTTTAAGTGGTTATGGTTTGCAAAACCAACCCTAATTGACCTACTTTGGGTTGGTTTTTACTTATTTCCTAGGTCTAAACTCCTCTTAGATACAAAGCTTTGCCCTTTTTGAAATGCAACACCGTTGAAGATTACTAGTAACTGTATTTCCAGTCAATTTAACTCAGAAGATCGTCAATTTGACTCAAAAGATCCGTGTCCAATCGAAAAGTTGTATCCTTTTAGTTTTGCCTGCTCGTTTTGGTTCCTACTTAAAGTGGCTCTTGAACAGATTTCATAGAAACATGACAAAGGAAAATCATATGCTTTTCCAATAGTTATTAATGTCATTTTCACGATAAATATTATTACTTTGTGTGAAACCTACAAAATTCACTATGAATTCAATTTCAGTGATGTGTTCCCTATACCCTACTTTGAAACATCGGTACCCCCGCCATAGCGCATCAGAGTCCAAATCTTCAATCAAGGGATGACAAGGGTTCGACCCCCGGCGGCGGTACATACCATTTCCGACAATTGTCTCTCACCTATGGGTGGATAATCGTAAACCAAAAAGGGATAGCAGCGCGAGGCTAGGAAAGGATGTAGTGGTAGTACTGGTGTGAGAAATACCATATCCATTTTTAGGTACTCCGTCAGCCGTGATTTGACTGAAATACTGTAAAAATGGCATTAAACTCCATTCAATCAACCAATCAATCAAATGAAACCTCGGAAACTATCGGGTGAGGTCATGAGTCTTAATGTCGAAATCGACTGTATTGCTAGCGGAAGCCAATGACGTAATAGATACGTCATTGAAACCATAAACGGTGTAATCGACAGATACATGTGTATTTACCCAATGAATCCGGCTTCATTCGGATTGTACCTCGTCGATTTATTTAGTGTCTCGTAACGAAGTTATGATCTTTCATTTTGATTACAAAATCAGTTTAATCAGCTTCTTTCAAATGTCTGAAAGGATTACAGTTAGAAATTTGAAAATAGAGAGCCAATTTTTTTTTCTTTTATAACCTCCGCAAGAGCCGCTTTAAATATGTACACATGAACGTATTCTTGCAAGAACTTTTCTTGGAAAAGGGGTCACTTAACGTCTTGAGAGATTGTAGGCAACGGATTGAATTATGCAGACTGCCAAGGATTTAAACTTGGCGTTAATGGTATTCTTGTATGTGACTGGTCATATATACGTGTTAAACGACAACACACACACTTAACATCATCATGTTTTTGTTTTTTTTTTTTTTCGCGCAAAAGCTGAAAACTTGACTTTCAAGATGCAAATATAGGCTAGCGTAAATGTGTGGCCGATGACGTAGCCTATGACATATTTTATGACCCAAGTAACTCGACTTATTTTTCACATGTTTAACCAAGCGAATTGTCGAGCTACGCGATATAGATCTATATATATTTTTGAAATTCAAAAGAAATTGTAGTCTTTCATTGGAAGAAAAATTAGGGCGGTCGGTTAAATTAAATAGATTAAATTTAATACGGCTCCAGGGGCTTGCAATCGTCTAGTACTAGTTGAATTGATCCACTTACTAAAGGTGCAATAGAATACAGAAATAGTGTTACTATTGTGTGAAACAATCTTGTCAGATTTCGTCACGATGACGTCACTATAAATCTTGCTCCTTGGAAGAATATCCAAACAGGAGATCTTAAAGGTAGGTATCGATGTTTTTTCTCATGTCACAGATTTTAATTATTTTTATTTTCTTTCATAAACTATTTGAAAACAATATGCCGAAAAGTAGTTTTGCAAAAATATGAGGTCGCTTATCAGAAAAAAGCAGGGTATTTCCCTTATAGCCTACGTAGGCTATTAATCTATTTTAAGATTAATCCGAGACAGTTACGAAGATTATAAGGCATTCACGTGGCGCGAATAACCGTTAGAACCTTGCATCTAGTTCAAATTACATCAAACCAACGTCATCATTACGTCATCAGGAGTAATGCTCGCTAGCCGGTCTATAAAGATCAGTCCTTTCATGTGACATGATTTAGGACGTTGGCTGTTTCGCTAGTCAATTTGTTTCCTTCATTTGACTGGGTCATATGCAAATGAGGTCATCCGATGTCGACAATCGAATTCCGTGATATCAAAAAATAACCTGGAATTCCGCTGAACCTTTCCGATATAACCAGAAAAAAGCCACTTTATTTTTAGATAAGATAACCACCAAAACAGTACCTGACCTAACTTAAAGTATTAAATGTTCGTTTGAGTCTATTTTTCTGCACTTGAAAATTTTTCTTATCTAGGTTTCAGAAACATCGATACCTCCCTTTAAAGTATTAAATGTTCGTTTGGGTCTATTTTTCGGCATTTGGTAATTTTTCTTATCTAGGTTTCAGAAACATCGATACCTCCCTTTAACAGTCTAAAATCGGTAAAAAAAAACCCGCTTGGCCGGGCACTGTTTTATAATGATAGCTCATTGCTATCAAGAATTGACACCTTCGTCAGGAGAATAACGCTCAACCCGTGTTTTTAACATTTACTACTCAAAATTTGCTCTTGATCACCTTTTCGTTCGATGATTTAATACTCGAAACAAATCCGCCCAGTTTTTTCTTCTTTATAAAGAATATTGATATTCGGACTTGAAGATTTGTAGTAAAAATGTCGATACGACATGGTTACTATGAACAAGGATCTAGGTAAAAGACATACCCCCTTAAACGTGTTTCATTTTGCCCTGTATCTTCAGGTATGTTGGTATATTTAGCGAACTTCTAAGAAAGTAATCACAGATTTTAGATTGATTTCCTTTTCTATATGGCAGGTATAGACATCTAAGACGCAATCTAATTCAAGATGGGATGAAAAGTGTCATTGGGATGCTTCATTCCAAGTTATCCCCATGGCATTTTGATAACGTCCTAAGTGTGTCACCGTGTGTTGTTTCCAAAATGTGGAATCGGTTTATTACGACCGGAAATCCTAGGCATTTGCACGCTGGGTGGCGAGAACGTTTAAAAATGATGTTCAAGGCCGATTTCTACTTGTTCAGACACGGTGTCACCGATATTAGACAACACAACATTGTTGCGTAGGGACTTCAAGAAAGATACCGGTGATAGCATAAGTACCCAGACCATCAGAACTCGGTTATTTGATACTGGTCTGAGGTCAAGACGACATTCAACTTGCTGTGCCAGTCCTGTTTACAGATAAGTCCAGGTTTTGTGTGGACTTTGCCGATAGACGTGCTAGGGTATGGCGTTGTCAGGCGGTAATTGAAGCAGGGGGACATCACTCACGCTATGAAAGCGCATAAAACTTCTAAGCTTTTGAAAAAACTCAATTTAGTCATTTTTCATGGTAGCAACGAAAATGTTTTCAGCTAGCAAAGCGTCAGCTTTGATAGCTTAAGTTAATAGATAAAATTTTGAGCTCTTCTCAGAGTTCATTGAGTGCAAACTGCCACTGGAGGCTTAACCACTAATTACATTGAATGTCTACGCCAAAAAAGTAGTTCTTATGTATTTCAGGAATATTGCAAATTCTGTCTGTAAATTCATCTAAGGCTAGGTAATTTTAGCTCACTTGGGCATATAGTGTTCAAATATGACTTGTCACACGAGTTAACTTTATTTAACCCCTTCAAAAGCATGCAATACAACCCAATCCCAGTCAATCCCGCCTTTTAGGAATCTCAAGAAAATGTTTCGGAAAACATCGTGAACAATGAAGAAATTGCTTGTAACAAGCAATTTCTTCAGTGTCCTCAATGTTTTCTACTCTACGGAGAAAACAAAGAAGATTATTTAACAAAATCATGCTTTGCTAGCTTACAGTTCTTTCAATCCTTTGATTTTTTTTACCATAACGGCCTTTGTGTAAGCTGTATTCTCAAAATAGCACCTAAACACTTGATCTTTAACAAAATACCTAAATCACTTAAATTCTAGGAAACACAAAAAACTTGTGTAATTTCCACCAGGTACAAAAATATTTCACTAAAAAAAAAAAAAAAAAAAAAAGTGAAAAAAAAGTGATCCTCAGCAAATTTTTAGTAGCATATATAAAAGCCTGGACTCTACCAAAATTTAATCAAGCGTATTTAATCGTATGATATCTTCACAGCAATGTTAATATCTTTATTGATAGAAGGTAACAAGTTAATCATATCAGATTCTAAGAGTATGTTGTGCCATTAGTTTGCTAGATTGACAATATCCATTGGAACTACTATCTGTCTTGTTCTCCTCCACAGTTTAGCAAAGTAATCTAACCACTAATCTGAAGCAACCAGTATAGGCGTATTTAATTACCCATAAAAAGCAAAATCCGATCCAAATTTCGATTTGCAGGAAACATACGTAACTTTGGTACAACTTGCCGTTATTCATTTTTCTGAATTTTCTACCTTAGCAGTTAGAAATTTGAAAAGCGGATTACAGCCAGAGAGAATGCGAATACATTATGTACTTGTATCTAGCTGAAAAACTGTTTAATGACAGAAGTGAGTCGGTAATAATTTGCGAGAGACAGGACCACCAATAGCCGTATGAATTAACGGACAAGATACGCGGAAAATTATGTACTGCTATTTAATGTAAGTCGTACGAGCTCTAACGTTTTCAATTGACGGATCGCTGACACCACCCAGTGACTCCGCTGGTCTCGCCCTCCGACTCCGACAGGAATATCCACTTCGATAATATACAAAATCATATAGCAGAGTGGTTGGTTGGCGATATAAACGGCGTAACAACAACTTGAATAAGATGCAGTTACTACCTTTATGTCGCCAAACAGACAAAAATGCTTCGCGTAAGCATTGGAATTCAAAGTTCATTTCATGTCTAAATGCATAGTTTGATTGGTCGACTGGTTCTTTGACTGATAGCCGCGATAGGTCAATTATCTAGCCGATATCAGTTTATTTAACCCGGTCCAACACAATCACGCATTTTATTCCACTCGAAAAGAAGCAAGCTTTGGGAACATTTGGAAGATTGAGATATTTATGTAATAAGCATTTTCTTCATTTCTCAAGATATTTTCAATCTTAAAGGTAGGTGTCGATGTTTTTTCGTGTCATAGATTTTAATTATTCTTATTCCCTTTCATACACTATTTGAATACAATATTCTGAAGAGTAGTTTTGCGCTATTCAGATGTCGCTTACCAGAGAAAAACATGGTATTTCCCTAATAGCCTATTAATCTATTTTTAGAATTACCCGAGACAGTTGCAAAATTAAATGGTCATTCACGTGGTCTCGCATTTAGCTTGAATTTCATCAAACCAACGTCATCGTTGCATCATCGGGAGTTATATTCGCTAGCCGGTCTAAAATTCGATATAGATCAGGTCAAAACTGTCGTAAGCGTTATTAAAGAATATTAGCACTTACCGTTGTTTAGTGCTAACAATTTGATGTGATATGATATAGGACGTTGGTTGTTTCGCTTGTCAATTGGTTATCTTCCGTTGACTTTGGGTCATATGCAAATGAGGTCATGCTATGACGACAACCGAATTCCGTGATATCTATAAATAACCTAGAAATTAGCTGAACCTTTTCTGTATAACCACGAAAAGCCACTTATAAGATTATCGCCAAGACACTATCTGACTAAAATTTAAGTATTAAATATTTGTTGGATCGTGTCTTTCGACACTTGGCATTCTTTTTTTAGTCTAGGTTTGAGAAACATCGATACCCCCCTTTAAAAGTCAAAGAGTTTGAGATAGCGACTATGGACCAGTCTAAGAAAATTGTCGTTTGGTAAGGGGTTAATATATTGGAATAACAAACCGGATAATATTGATAAGGAAATGCGATAGCTTTTATAGAACTCGAGTTCCTATCTAGAGTGCGTGAAAACTATCCGCGATGGTAAAATAAACGATTAGTTTGTGCATTTAATCAATTCCCACACAGTGACGCTTTTTGATGCCTCTCAAGAAAGAAAATGGGAAAACATTGTGGAAAATGAAGAGACAACTTGTAACTTTCTCCATTTTCCACAATTTTTTCTAACCGGAAATATTGAAAATCTAAAATTCCTTATACTTCGTATTGTCTTCTGCCTTTCAATTTGAACCAATTCTGAGATTTTGCTCTTGGGTTTGTAATTCTTTCCGTCTGGTATAACAGCTAGATAATTGTAACGCTTTTCGATGTATTGTGACTCAAAGATGGGGGCATATGAGCACCTTGATATCCCGTAGAGTTGGTCTTTGGGAAATATACTAATCATTATAAAGACAAGAGCCGTCGGAGACGGATTATTCTCCCCGAATAAGGCTTTTGTCACAGAACTATATGCCATTATTGGACAAAAAACTTTTTATTGAATGCAACTGTAGTTTGAGAGTTCAATTCACAAGAAATTGGGAAGTTTGACAAACATTGAAGGAAGTTGTTTGGCTCAAGTTCACAGGCCTGATTCTAGTAAAATTCAATATCATTATATGGTAAAGGGTTAATTATTTTACCTTCACTATCCAAGTTATCAATGAAAAATGTCTCCATACAAAAAATGAAGACTCTAACTTGAATAGTCTTGCAGAAACAATAGACTGATTTATTTTAGAATAGGATATATACAAAATGTAAAGTAACATGGCATTAAGCCCCCTTTTAGCATGGTAAGGCTCATTGGGTCAAAAATTGAAATAAAATTACCTACGGCTTTTAATGAACAACATTTATGTAAAGTTACACTAAATTTTGGCAATTAGTAAAGGAGGAAAATTTGAAAATTAATGACCTTGACAATTTGACCTTGACCAATGGCCTTGAACTTAGTACCAACAGAAAGTCCATGTCATAAGCATTGCACATGTAAAATATGAAGGTTATATCACTTACCATTGTATACTTATGGGCTCTGTTAAAGTTTTTTTTTTAAATTTTGACCATGAGAAATGACCTTGACTTTGACAAATGACCTTGAACTTAATTCCAACAGAAAGGTCATGTCATAAGCAATGCACATGTGAAATATGAAGGCTATATCACTAACCATTGAAAACTTATGAAAAGCAATGCACATGTGAAATATGAAGGTTATATCACTTAACATTGTAAACTTAAAGATAATGTTTAAGTTAAGATTTTCTAATTTGATCTTGAGAAATGACCTTGACCTTGAATGATGACCTTGAATTGGTACAAACAGAAAGGGTTTGTCACAAGCAATGCACATGTGAAATATGAAGACTTCGTCTGTAACCAATCAAAAGTTATTGCCAATGTAAGAGCGTCCTAGCTCTTAGGAGTGCATTTCGACGTAACGTAGCGTCGCGCCGTACTAAAATACGCGCGACGTTCACGCGACGTCAAAATGACGTAAATGTTTTGCAACGACCGTTTTTCAAATCAGTTTTAGTTGTGCGGGCTTGAAGAACGGTCAGCTCAATTGTTGAGAATCATCAGCTTTCTGACATTGATAACTAACGAAGATTATTAAAGATGCATTAACTCAAAAGAGCGTTTTTTGATATCCGAGCCCCACTACAATTCTCAACAATTGAGCTGACCGTTCTTCAAGCCCGCACAACTAAAACTGATTTGAAAAACGGTCGTTGCAAAACATTTACGTCATTTTGACGTCGCGTGAACGTCGCGCGTATTTTAGTACGGCGCGACGCTACGTTACGTCGAAATGCACTCCTAAGAGCTAGGACGCTCTTACACTCCCCTCTATGAAATCACATCATTTCATAAATAAAAGGCAATTAAGTGCGAAGGTAAATTCTTAAAAGAAATGCTTTTGAAATCACAAACCATTTGAAATAATGTAATTAACAATGATCTTGCACTATAAATCTTGAAATATTTCTGGTACTTATAATACAATTAATCATTTTGTCATATATTGAATTAATATAAGTGTAGTGGGGCTCGGATATCAAAAAACGCTCTTTTGAGTTAATGCATCTTTAATAATCTTCGTTAGTTATCAATGTCAGAAAGCTGATGATTCTCAACAATTGAGCTGACCGTTCTTCAAGCCCGCACAACTTAAACTGATTTGAAAAACGGTCGTTGCAAAACATTTACGTCATTTTGACGTCGCGTGAACGTCGCGCGTATTTTAGTACGGCGCGACGCTACGTTACGTCGAAATGCACTCCTAAGAGCTAGGACGCTCTTACACTCCCCTCTATGAAATCACATCATTTCATAAATAAAAGGCAATTAAGTGCGAAGGTAAATTCTTAAAAGAAATGCTTTTGAAATCACAAACCATTTGAAATAATGTAATTAACAATGATCTTGCACTATAAATCTTGAAATATTTCTGGTACTTATAATACAATTAATCATTTTGTCATATATTGAATTAATATAAGTTTCACGACCTTTGTAATTTACATGTCAATGCAAAGCATTTACACCCCTTCTAAAAGACAAAGCCTTGTGACCGGTTTTACTAATTTTGACCCTTTTGTTTTGACCACACAACTACGCACATGCCCGTCTCGGCCAGTTCTGACGTCCTCGACCACGCCCATCGGCCATTGTCCCCTCGGAATCTTGTCGTCAGCTACTAATACAAGGTCTCCAGCACGCAAATCACGAGTAAGCCGTCTCCATTTTTGACGTTTTTGTAATGTAGGTAAGTATTCCCTTATCCAACGCCCCCAGAACACGTTTATCAAGTACTGAGTTTGCTTCCATAATTGTTTGGTTGATGAATGTTCACTGTTGTTAATTACGTATGGAATATGAGACTCTGATTTCATCATTAACAACATGTTTGGTGTTATCGGTAACGGGTCACTATGATCACGACTCACTTGTGTAATAGGCCTACTATTTAGAATGTTTTCAGTTTCTGTCATTAATGTCAACAACTGTTCATCATTAAGTAACTGTTCCTTGACAATCGACTTCAATACTGTCCTTGTAGATCGAATCAGTCTTTCCCACAATCCACCCATATGACTTGCACTCGGTGGGTTGAAATGCCACTCAATATCCCGTTTCACCATTTCACGTCCTATCTTTGACTGGTTCCAATTATTGAAGCATCTCCTGAGTTCACGGTCCCCACTTACGAGATTTGTCCCATTGTCACTATATACCTTCTCCGGCAAGCCTCTTCTACTCACAAAACGTTGAAAAGCCGCTAAGAACGATTCTGTAGTCAACGTATGCGCCACTTCTAAGTGTACCGCTCTAGTAGTTAAACACGTAAATAGACATCCGTATCTTTTCGTGGTCGTATCTTGTGTCTTAATCATTAAGGGGCCGAAGTAATCTATTCCAACGTAGGTGAATGGGGGTTTGTTGGGGGTCATCTGTTCCTTTAGTAAAGGGCCATTTGTTGTCTAAGTAAAGGAGCATGCGCACGTTTACATACTATACAACTTCCAAGCATTCTTTTAACGACACTCGGTCCTCGTAGAATCCAGTACTTTCGTCTGAGAATAGCGAGCACCTGCTCTCTACCAACATGTCCGTGTGTTTCATGAATATGACGTATAATCAGTTTCGATATGTGATCCGACTGTGGTACGATAATAGGGCAAGTTTTCACATCTATTGGTAGCCTTCGTCCCTGCACACGAATTAGTCCATTTTCAATAATAGGATTAAGCGAAGCGAGTTTGCTATCTTTTTTCGCGTGATTCTTTGCATTAAGATCTTCAATCTCTCCCTGGAAATGCCGATACTGCACGTGTGTAATCAAGGCACGCTCCGCCGCTCTAACGTCTTCGACGGTAAGTTCTCCTTTTTCACTTTTACGTCACTGTCAACGTATTTATTCACACAGTACACTTGAAATCGTAATAACCAAGCTACACATCGTCTGAGCTTTGTCCAATCAGAGAAATAGTCAATAATTTTGCTTAGTCCGTTTTCTGTTACGGTCGCGTTTACCGTTACGTTTTTCTTCCGTTCAACGTCACCCTCCGGGATCCTGTACTCACACACGTTTCGAGGCCAATAGTCGTCCGACTTCAATAAAAATGACGGTCCGTATAACCATTAATGAAGCTTTTCGGTATCCGCTCCACTAATTCCCCTGGACGCAATATCTGCTGGGTTCGAATCTGTATCTACGTGTCTCCACTGGCTAGGTTTGGTAGCGTCATGAATAATGCGTAATCGATTTCCAACAAATGTCTTAAATCTAGTTGTCATGTTATTGATATAGCCTAGTACTATCGTTGAGTCTGTCCAGAACGTTACGGATTCGACGTCCAGTTCGAGCTCCTCTGATAACATACCGTATAGTTGACGGGCAAGAGTGGCTGCTGAAAGTTCGAGCCTCGGTATCGACATCTGTTTAATTGGTGCCAGGCGAGATTTTCCGATGACAAGTGGGCAGACGACATTTCCCTTCACATCTTCTAGACGTAGGTACGCACATGCCCCATATCCAGCCTCCGACCCGTCACAGAATAAATGTAACTGCGTGCTCTTCATTTCTTGAAAGTGGGTTGGCTTGTAGCAGCGATTAATTTGAATACGTCCAATTGATGGAATAGAAGATAACCATTGATTCCAATCCGACCTTTCCGGGGCAGGAATGTCCTCATCCCAACCAATCCCTTTACGACACAAACTCTGAATTATGGCTTTCGCGCGCAAAGTGATAGGAGCAGCGTATCCTAGGGGATCGAAGATCGAGCTCGCAATAGATAGTAATCCCCGTCTTGTGGGTGGCTTTTCTGTGATTTTCACATTAAATTGTATTGTGTCCTTGTTCACATCCCATCCTACACCTAATGCCCGGTCACACGGTAAATCAACGTTCGGTCCAAGATTGATCACCGATGGCGCCCTCTCCGATTCTGGTATTGCGTTTAGAACCTTCCGACTGTTACTTAGCCACTTAGTGAGTCGGAATCCTCCCCGTTTCATCAAACTTTGTAGATTTTCGGCCAATTGTATGGCTTTGTCTTCACTAGGTACCGATTTCAGGCAGTCGTCTACATAAAAATTTCGCTCAACTGTTTGAATAACATCCTCTTCATACAGGCCGCGATTGTCACTAGCTGTTCTCTTCAACGCATATGCTGTACAGCTCGGAGAAGATGTCGCACCAAACAAATGTACACGCACGCAGTATGTTTTAATGGTTTGTTCATGTCCCCATTAGGCCACCATAGAAACCTCAAAGAGTCACAGTCCCTTTCTGTAACGTTAACTTGATGAAACATAGCCTCTATATCCGCGGCTAAGGCTATTTTCTCCTGTCTAAACCGTATCACTACGCCAACTAAATTGTTCATTAAGTCTGGACCCTGTAGCAGTTGACTGTTTAGTGATATTCCTTTATATTTCGCGGCACAATCAAACACAACTCTCACTTTTCCCGGCTTATTTGCATTCAAAACGGGGTGATGGGGTAAATACCAAGTTTTGCTGGTAACTATCGAAGGCTCATCAACTTCTGTAGCATAGCCATTTTCAATATAGCTATTCATAGCGGTTGAATACATCTCGTGCAATTTCGGATCACGTGACAGTTTACGTTTTAACTGCGTAAGTCTCGCCTGCGCAAGCAGCAAATCATTTGGTAGGGCTTTACTTTCGTCTCTCCATGGAAGATCCATCTTATAATGTCCATCCTGGTGTACGATAGATGATTTCATCTTATCCAAGGCCATAGTGTCCTCTACTGACATGCATTCCTTTTCTGTCATAATCCCGTCCCTGAAATCGGTTGTCCACAGCCTTTCTAATTGTTCTTGCAACACATTGTCACTTGACTGTTGGAAATTTACGCTTGCCGAAGGAGTCGAACTCGCATCTCCGATAGGTCCTCGAACAGCCCATCCAAGTTTTGATCGAATCGCATAAGGCTGATCCTCGTTTCCCGAGCGAACTTCCACCGGAATATGAGCCTCAGGTGCGTCTGTGCCGATTAATAGCATGACGTCACTGACGTTAACGTCGGGAATTTGGATATCCGACAGGTATGAAACGTTCCGAATGTCCTTAATGGTAGCGGCAGAACGAAGTGAAATTGGTAACTTCTTCACCGTCCAGACGTTTTTAATTGTAATTGTGCCATCACCATACGCAGAACTCACGTTTAGATCGACTTCACGTCCATGTACGTCATTTCCTGTTGAATTCACGGTTGATATTTGGAAAGTTATCCGTTTACCAATTGTCACTAATTCGCACTTAATTGCCTTTTATTTATGAAATGATGTGATTTCATAGAGGGGAGTATAAGAGCGTCCTAGCTCTTAGGAGTGCACTTCGACGTAACGTAGCGTCGCGCCGTACTAAAATACGCGCGACGTTCACGCGACGTCAAGATGACGTAAATGTTTTGCAACGACCGTTTTTCAAATCAGTTTTAGTTGTGCGGGCTTGAAGAACGGTCAGCTCAATTGTTGAGAATCATCAGCTTTCTGACATTGATAACTAACGAAGATTATTAAAGATGCATTAACTCAAAAGAGCGTTTTTTGATATCCGAGCCCCACTACAGCCAATTTTAGTTTTTGCGGGGGAAAAAGACAGTTCACGTAAAGGTAATAACATTAAGGCCCCTTTTCCCATGACGCATTTTTAAACGAAAATTCCCGTTAGTTTAAGGTCAAGGGGATCTGTTTTGCTACTCAAATATGAAATTTCATGAAATTCTAACAAGGCATTTATTTCCATGACGCAGCCTTGAAATAAAAAAAAATCAAATTACGGGTCTTGGAAATTTCCTAGGAATATTATATATGAAGTTTCGTCCAATTAGGCCCAGGGGTTGCTGAGATATGACTTCGGACGGACGGACGGACGGACGGACGGAAGGACGGACGGACGGACGCACAGGCCGGCGACTACATGCTCCCCCGAAATGTTTTTCGGGGAGCATAAAAAGAAAAGCGAACTGTAAATATTAATTTGATAAATACCATATCGATAAACACCAAATTTCTGACTAAATTTCGATTTTTCATGATTTGATAACTTTATATCTCTATCTCTTCTTGTTCATTCTGAACCGACAATTCATAGCTTTGTTGTTCTCTAATCGGAAAAATATATAGAAAATAAGAAAATGAACATATAATATATTACATCAGCTCTTAAACAGATTTTCAAGAAAATTTGATAAAGGAGCAGTTTCTGCTTTTCCGGCCGCGGCCATAGCGCACTTGGTAGCGCTTCGGACTCCTGATCACGGGGTCCAAAGTTCGATCCCTGGCCGCGGCAAATATCCTTTTACACATTTCTCCACCAATGGTGGAATAATCGTAAACCTAAGTGGAATGAGCTGCCTGAGGCTCGGAAAGGATATAGCGGTGGTACTGTTGTGAGAAATACCAGGAATCCATGGTTTGGGGCTTCAGCCGCCTTAATATGATTGAAATACTATGTTAGTTGCGTTAGACCTATTCAAACAAACAAAATTATCTGCTTTTCCAATATTTATTTGTTATTTTCACGATAAATTGTCGTTCTTTATGTTAAATCTACCGAATCGCCTTTAAGTAGTATATTCCTTATGCCCTACTTCGTATCAGGTGAGGTCGTTAGTCATTTGATGTTGAACTTGTCGATATCTGCTGATTTGCTAGCGGACGCCAATGACGTAATTGATGCGTCATGGAAACTACAAATAAGGCAATGTTCGTTGAAATCGAAATATAGCCTATTTACCAGTTGAATTTCGGTTCTATTCGGACTATATTTTGCGTTACTTAACGCGAACTATTTTTACTTACTTTCATTCTTTTAGTAATGAACAGTTATTTCTTTACAATTGAGCCTCACACCCTTCTTTCAAATGTCTGATTTTTTTTGAAAATGAGAGCTCTATTACATGTTATAGAACAACTTTAAATGCACTAAAAGTTCTTTTATTGTACCATCGGAGATATTTCTCTGGTACTGTTTATCACGCAATATGTGATAATATAAAAGGAATAAAGAGTTTTATTTTCATAAAATATATCGCCATTTTCCTAGAAAAACTAAGTAGATTGTTATTTCGCTTTTTTAACCTGTTACCAGTCGACAATATTAAATTGTTCAAATATCAAAACTTTTGATTTTGAAGGTAAAAAAACATCGTTGGAAATGAAGAAAATGTTATTTACATGCAATTTTTCTTTTTCAGATGTTTCCGAAGCTTATTTACCGTTTTGGTTGTTCTTCGTTGTTCTTTACCGTTTTGGTTGTTCTTCGTTGTTCTTTACCGTTTTGGTTGTTCTTCGTTGATTCTTGCCTCTTTTCTTTTTTTCTTTTTTTTTTTGTAAGTTATGAAAAGTCATTTTCATTAAAAAAATCCCCTTTTTTCAAATGTCTGAATGAATTTAAAGAATGATTTTGGAAATTGAGAGCCCACAATCTGTAAAAGAGCCCGAATTTTAATCGGCCCGATATCACAATCTCAAAGAGACTTGTCGTTATTGTCACTAATCATTTATGCGCTGGGCTAAATGACAAGTTTCTTCAAAACAAGGAATGGGAGATATGTATATATATTATCTTTCGTTTCGCAAGAATAAAACGTTTAGGGTATAAACATTCAAGTTACATTATATATATGCATTAATACTTACTAATTTATCTTTAAACCACCGAACTATCTTTGTAATAAAAAAATAGAATACTAGTGGAAAAAACAACCTAAATTTTGCGCCAGTTTTTGAAATGAAATCAGTTGCTGTATATGACGTTATGTGACGAAATGTTGACTTATTGGTGGACTATTATCTGATGCATTACAAATGCACCTGAGTGCAATAGGGTGCCGACGTCAGGTCTGGGGTTTACACCATACCATTCTGTAACCCTTTGAATGCCTAGCAGAAACAAATGACGTAAGAAATTCGTCATACTTAGGTAACGCCTAAAAGCGATCTCGAAATGCCATTACGTCACCCAAGAAATCCTGGCGTCGCTCTAATTTTCAAAATTGTCCATAAGGTTTTTCTACCTTAAAGAACAGACGAGTATGCCTTCTTTGACAGATATGCTTATAAACAAGAACAATTGTAAATACATGTATAACGAAAAAGACATATGCTAAGAAAATCAGAGTTCTATAATAATGATTTATATACGTAGTTTTTTAGAACATAGAGTAGAAATAATATGAACTTCACGTATTTTCGCAGGAAAATATACATTATCCTATACCAACCACGACTGACCTGTACAGGATCATAAAGTTAAAAAAAAGATGTCTGTAATGTCACAATTAATTGCTTGTGATACCTTACGTGAAGACCGTTCACGTATTATGAAAAAATGAAAATAAAAGAAAAAATTTCTAACCTAATCGTTGGCAGTGCGTTGTTCTTGTATTTGTTATTATCTTTCTGTCTCGTTTATCAATAGTGTAAACGACACTGTGGTTCGATTTTCATACAGCAGCATCCCTTCTCTTTGTTTCTATTGGAGGCATTTTTCTCACAATGGAGATAATTCATATTGATGTGAAGCAGCGCCTCGGGGGCGATGACATCGCTTAAGGGCAAAGATTCAGACTCATAATTGTCTGCTCCACAAATTAACAGCTTGCTAGTTTTGTCTTCTACCTTGGTATGTTGTGATTTGATTTTGTTTGATGCATGGTAAATTCACAACCTCTTTGGCTTTCTTGTTTTTATCATCACCATTAGGACATTCGACATTTTTAGTTGTGTATAGCGTGTCTTTGTTCGTAAATGATTGAAGAACTTGCCTTCCAATACCAGCCGCAGGGCGTCTAACCTCCGGAACTCCATCATTACCATCATCCTTGATTATTTCAAGAACGTTGATGTTTTAATTTTTGGTCTCTGAAACTTCATTGACCTTTCTGTTTTTTTGTGTGTTTTTTTTCTACAAAATTATAGGCAACCCCCATCTTCACTTCACCTCTGTCTTGACTTCGATGTTATAAGATTCACTTAATTCGTCACAAATATTTCGAAATGATGTCTTCAATTTTGTCATGAAAACAATAGAAGGACTCTCGGAGTCAAGATTTAAAAGATTTCCCCATTATTTTTGTTTAATGTGTTCACGTGCTCACAAATTTCAGCGTCTCGAAGCCTGATACAAATGTTACAGTTGTATGACTGTTATCACCTTTAAATGGCCATTTAAGGGCGTTTTCCCAGTATTTTAAATGGTAGAATGACAATCGGATCACACTCGGCCATTCCCGAAAAGGTAGGAATAGACATCGAATGTATAAAAGGCGGAGCATTTTGTAACAAATTGATGCATTTTGATAGCCGGAAACAGTGTATTAGTCGGAAACAGTGCAAGAAAACGTAGTACATGATCGGGTAAAGCTGGATTGTATAGAAGTATCAAAAAGACTGAAAAGCTTAATTTCCAGTTTTATCCCCGTTTTGCTCTGATATTAAGTTTCCTTTTAAGAAGAAACAGTTTTTACAGAACCTTTATGAGATGCATTCAACTACCGTTGCTTTGCATAACGGATACCGCCAATTTGGAAGTTTGTAACGTGAGGTTTTAAAAAATATCCTTGACGAGATTTGATTCGAAAAATTGAACGAGGAACGAGGAGTAGAATACTCTAAATGCCATTCGTCACAACTCGGCCGATTCCGTACCTACATCTACAGGATGCGACCGTAACCACTCGGCAACCATGTCTCCATTCCAGTAAGGTGCTTTAATAATAATAAAATCTAAATTTAAAGATAAGATTAAAGCATAATCTATTTATAGCAAAAGCTAACCTACATATTGAATAATCAAATTGCAGTTCGTTTCATCCATATTTCAACACTTCCAAATTATTTCAGTTCTAGAGTAAATAGCTCGGCGAAGAAGAAAGTATTTTCCAATAAGCAAATTTTCTTAGGGCTTGAATGTAATACAACAGTTAGGCGGGAAAATCAATAAAGTGATCTATCCCAGCAAGAACGAAAACAAAGTAGCCAGATTAGCCTCAGAGCTCAGGAACCGGATTAGCTGATCAACTGTGTTTTCCTAAGGTTAAAAAATTGCCTATAATACGGGATTTTCGGCAGATAGACGATCTCTGCCCCGAGGCCCGTTTGACGCCTAAATTCAATAAGGCGTATGGTGATCTTGGTTTTTAGATTTGATTCTCAAATCTGCGACATGAAAGGTTGTTCGAAGTCTGTATTTAATAGGGTATAAAACTCTTAGGAATATTTTATACACTGTTGAAGATTACCTGTTACGTCTTCACTGCAAGCAGGTTTGTTGGTCTTCAAGCACATTCAATGGACATACAACCAAAGCTATACAAGGAATCGGGAAAGTATCTTTTCTTTGCACCAACAAAGGCACGCTTCCTTAAATTGAAGCCGAGATGCCGTAGCCTGTAGGCAAAACAGAAACAGTGTCCCTCCCCGTGAAAAGACATACCAGTGTTTTCAATTTTCTGTCCCTTATACTATCATAGCTTAGCCCTTGCCCACATTTATTTATTGTATATTTTACTTAATCTTCAAGAGAAGCCATGGATTGCAACTATTCCCTCTTTTATTCCTATATAGTAAAAGTAATTAAATGAAATATACATGTATACCAATAGTTAAATAAATTAAAGTAGACTGCTCTTAATATGTATTTATTGCATATCTTATCTTATATCAAATTATACGCATAGACAATAGATTTCCTTGGTATTTTGGGTTTTCGTGGGATTAATTTTTAGGTGAATGGCTACAATCACTAATTATCTAATTCCGACGAAGAAATATGCAGATTTTCGTTCGAGGCCCGAGGTTTGCCAAATGCCCGTATTGTGTCATTTCGGAACATCCGGAATTTCATAACTTTTGATTTGCTAGCGGAAGATAGTGAAATTACGCAGTAAATACGTCCTAGTATTCCCGACGTCATGTCGATTTTCACATTCTATCTTAAAGCCATTTTTCACTCCGAGGAAGGAAAGCGGTTTAGGCTAGGGGAAATTCGGTGTAACTCGGACAGGTAAACAATACTTTTCCCCAACACCGCCCCTACTACAATTTCTCGGGCGTTCACGTTTGCAATATCGGTGGAATATAATAAAGTAATCCAAATTGTTCGACAAAATTCATTGGTCGAAATTGTTACGTTGATAAAAGAAACAATTTTTAACGAAATAAGAATTACGTTGAAAACGGGTAAACTCGGACATAGACCGGGGTATCTCGGACAGTCTCTGGACACAGAGTAGGTAAACTCGGACAGCTTCAAGGTTTAAAAAAAAGGCAACTTTCCATCAGCCAAGAAGAACATTTTCCCTTTTCTCGTGATTACTACAACAAATTGAAGATATGTAATATGATACAAATGTCTTGAAACTAGTCTATTAGCCATCTTTAGTCATTATTTTCAATCATGATGAGCCTCATGATATATCGTGAGTTGGCGAGCAAAACGTCGTAATTACAGAAATGTTTAAGATGTGTTGAGGATGCCATGGTCACACATCGACGGTATATGTATTCTTTGGAAGTATTTTCTGGGCCGAAAAACAGCCATACAATGTATTTATGTTACTACAGTGCACGGATCCAGAGGGGGTCCACACGCCCCCTTCCCCTATCAAATCTCGAAAAAATATCGTGAATAATTCTTTTTATACAATTAGTGTTAAACAAAACTATTCACTGTATAACATTAATTACTAAAGGTACACACTTGTGGTCGGCGTTAGGCGAGCAATACCCGGAGATAGCCAGTCGTCGTCGCATTGTGTGAGTGTGGATACAGATCTGTCTTTGTCAAGTGATACATTATTGCCATTGGTCTGTATATATTTATGTAAGACAACATATGAAATAGGACCCGTCACCTAACCTGCTCAGGGGAAGTGCGAAAAGAATCGAACACGTATGCTTACTAGATTAGGTGGATTGCACGGGCTGACGGGGACGAAGCTTTCCGATTTTTGAAGATTTTCTTAGTGTAAAACTTTCCTACTACCTAACTGTATCATGTTTAACCTCTGCTGGAGCCAATTTGTTTTCAAGTATTTGTTTAACAAAACAACCGGAAGGTCCCTTTTCTTTCTCAGTCTAAAAAAATATGCGATTTTTTTGCGTCCTCTCTACGAAAATATGGGACCTTGTGATGTAGTGACGAATCTATGAATAGGATGATAGCATTTTCATGGTTTGGATTGGGTTCCTCTGGTGCACAAAAGTGCAATGTTACGATCTCTGAATTAGAGGTGCATGCCCACAATGTAAACGTCTTTCACCATCACATTCTTCATCCTAACAAAGAGGGGAAAAGTCGTATTTGATTTCAAGCGGCAACAGCATATCTTCGGTTGGCAACCAAAATCTCACAACTACAGTTTAAATTAGCTGTAGTTGCGAGAACCATTACTAATAGGTATGTAAATCGATATTTTGTTGAATAAGGGTTATTCTACCATATTTAAGTGTAACATTAGTATTAATTCTATATAATTTTGACGGATGAAAAATTTAAGCCGGTGGGTGAAAAAGAAAAACACATCAAAATGATTGGTTGTGGTATTTCTCTTTCCCGACAATATTTTGCTTATTTCTAAAGACCTTTTATCCCCCAGAAAATATACAAATTAGGGCTTGTTTGGGAGAAGGTTATCTTAAATAATTTTTTGATATAGTTTCTAGTTGGAATCTAGAATTCAAGCCCTAGGTCCATAAAGAAATACACGAAGAATATTTGTGTCGACTTTACCCAAGATCTTAAATTTAGCTCATTTAAACTCGGACACTTTGTTTTAAAAGATCTAAGGAAAACTAAAAAGTATTTAAAAGTAATCTTCAATATATGTTTAATATTATTGTCTACAATATGATTAAATGTAATATTCTTTATTTACGTTTGACTTGGATTTTATTTTGTCCTTGAAATTTTTCTGTTGACGCCTATTTACGGAGTTTCGGAAACACCTACAGTCAGTGTATGCGCTATGAAGAGCATACGTCATAAACTACGTCACTGGGTGTCTTTAATCATCCACAGTCGGTAAGTAACAAGTGACAGCTAAAAATAAAACTTCAATGAGAATGATTTGGGGAAAGATGCTTCATTTTGCGAAAGAAAACAGCTGATAGTCCGAGATTACCCACTCGTCCGAGTTTACCAAATTTTCGTGTATTTCATCACTAAACCAAACAAGAGCTTTCTTAATGTCGATATAAAAGAGTAGTTTGAGTTTTTTTGGATCGCTTTCAACTCGTGTTGGTTTACATTATGAGATCGAGTCGCTGTTTCTCTGCCGGGAACTCCTGCTTATAATCGGCATTGACAAGACTGTGTTGAATAACGAAAATACACAACTTTACGGACGATTTCGTTGGTCTCCGTGACCAAGCTAATTTTTTGAATGGCTAGCGAAAGTTAAAACGTCATCACTGACGTCATAATTTTATGTGAACATACCTTAAAGTGTACTAGGTCACCATTTAACATATCGAAAATTCTCTCATGAATATACTTACTGTGTAGAATTATTTAGATCTTAGAATTTAAATGTTTATGCTCTTGTACCCCGAGTAATATTTTCTTACTTATTTGTTGTGTATTTTGGGGAAAGGTATGGCTAGCATGTGCCCATCGTCTTTATCACTTTCTAATTTGTCTCCCACAAATGGGTAGATAATCGTAAACCTAAGTTTGATGAAAAGCTGGAGGCTTGGAGAGGATAAAGTGGTAGCACTGGTGTGAGAAATAACAGGAATCCAATACTAGGTGCTTCAGCCACCGCGGTATGACTGGAATACTGTTAAAAGTGGCGTTAAACCCTATTCAACACCAAAATATAATCACAGCCTCACTTCTCGTACACTCGGAACTCCTAAATAATTCTTCTTTAGAAGGCCAGAAGAGCTATAGTAGATGGCGTTTTCCAGTCCGGCGTCCGTGTGTCAGACTGTCTTTTACCTTTTCCTTGTTAACAAGTTCACAGTTTTTATCCGATTTTCTTCAAACTTTCTCGGAATGGTTGTACCATAACAATCGTTACTTTTGAAATTGGGTCCGATTCGCCAAGAAACACGGGAAAAGAAACCTACTTGAAATACTATTAAAAGTCCTCGTTACTATTTATCTGAGCATGCGCATTTAAACATGCATGTACGTGCATACTATGTAACATTCCATTTGTTTTGGAAAAAAAAGAAAAAATAATAACTTTTATATCTATTTCGATATTATGTTGTTGGTATTCATCGGGAAAAGTTTTGACCAAACTGTATTAAATTGAGATGCCTGTCGAATCGCCGGACTGTGGCATTGACATTAATGGCTCATAAAATTCCATTAGATTCTGTTATCTCAGATCCATGCTAAATCTAAATAGGCGATAAAACCTTAATGAGTTTAATTAGCAGTGTCAAATTTATGTGTTTACCTTACTTGACCCATTCGCTTTTGGCGTACGCACGGAATGGCTTCCTTTCTCGACCAGACCTTGTTATGTAATTATGGCTGGAATTTGGATTGGCACTTTGTTTGACAGGTTGTGTCCGGCAGCTGTAGCCTGTATTGTGATTTTGTTTGACTGGGAGGTTAGAGTTATGATCGGATTGTGACCTGTTAATAAACACGCGGTTACGTCGGTACACGACGCCGTCTGAAGTTCGAATATCAAATGACCTGTCATTGGTTTTTCTGATTACTTTGGCCCTTTCCCAGTTATTTCCGGGTTTTCTTTGAAACATAACCTGATCTCCAATTTTCAGTGAAGGTAGAGATTAAGCTTTCCTATCGTGATAGAATTTTTATTTCTCCTTTTGCTTTTGCATATTTCCCCTCGCTTTTTGGATATTGACCGGTTCGGGCAATAATTGCTGATCAGTAGTTGGCAAAACCGATCTTAACCTTCTCCCCATTAATAATTGAGCGGGAGAGTAACCACAATCTAACGGTGTATTTCTATACTCGAGCAATGGCAAATAAGGATCGCGGTTTAAGTCTTTCGACTTGCGCAGAATACGCTTTGCATGTTTCATGTAAATTTCACTGAGACCATTTGAACTTTGATGGTTCGGACTTGAAGTTACGTGAGTGAATGACCAACTTTTACTAAAGTCGCGGAATTATTCCGAAGTAAACTGAGTTCCGTTGTCAGTTTTCACCCTTTCGAGTATACCAAAACGACTGAAATGGACCTTTAGTTTGCGTATGACTGTAGTGCTCTTTAAGTCTGGTAAGTAATCGATTTCAAAGTACCTACTGTAAGCATCAACAGTTATGAGGTATTGACTATTTTCGAATGAGAAAATATCGCATGACAGGTGTTGCCATGGCCTGGCCGGAATTTCATGAGATTATAAAGGTCCCTTTGAGTTTGATTGTCGATAACGCTCACATAATGGGCATGCCAAAACGTAATCCGTTATGGCTTTGATCATGCCTGGCCAGAACATTATGTCGCGCGCGCGGCGTGTGGCCTGATTACAACCTTGGTGGCTGTTGTCATGAATTATCCTTAGCATTTCTGACCTAAGTTTTTTGGGAATGGCGACTTTCTGACCTTTGATAAGAATGTCGTCCTCATATGACATTTCGTCTCTATGATTCCAAAGTTCCAAGATGTTTTTCGGACATTTCGTGCGTTCATAGGGCCATCGCTTTTGCATAACACGCAAAATGCATTGAAACTGATCGTCTGCAGACGACTCTTCCCTAATCAGATCAAGCTCTCCGTTGCTTACCGGTAGCTGCTGTAACACAGTATGCACGTGTGTATCGAGACTATTGAATAATTCAGGATACGTCTCCGACACATAATTTCTGCTTAGAGCGTCTCCTAACGGTATATTCGTGCCCTTTTTATGGATAACCTCTATGTCGAAGGATTGTAGCTGCAAAAGCATTCTTTGTAACCTTGGGGGCGCGACGCATAAAGGTTTCTTCAAGATCGAGATTATTGGCTTACAATCGCTTTCAACAATTGTGCGTTTGCCGTAAATGTATTGTTTGAACTTGAGGCATCCAAAAAGAATAGCTGCCATTTCTTTCTCTATCTGTGCCCAAGACCTTTGACTTTCTGTCAGTGTTTTAGACGCATATGCTATAGGCTGACCATTTTGAAGGCACGATGAGCCCAATCCTTAAGAGCTTGCATCTACTTGTAAAACGACCGGTTTAGTCGGGTCAAAATACGTTAAAACTGGGGATTGCGTAATAACCTGTTTGACTTTTGCAAAAGCTTTATCTTGCTCGGGCCCCTAAATAAATTGTATATTTTCTTGAGTAAAACGCGGAGCGGGCTAGTAAGTTCTGCTAAGTTTGGCGCGAATTTTGACAGGTATGTTAGCATTCCCAGGAGGGTTTTTAACTCATGCCTGGAATTGGGCGTTTTCATGTTAATGATAGCCGTTACTTTATCCTTGTCCACGGACAAGCCTTTATCCGATATAATGAGGCCAAAATAATTGACTTCTTTTTTGCAAATGACCATTTTATTTGGGTTGAATCTTATACCCTTTTCACGGGCTCGAAGCAAAAGATTTCTTAGGTTTCTGTCGTGTTCCGATTTGGATTTTCCAAAAACAAGTAGATCGTCTACTATACAAGCAACGCCTTCTAGACCTTCGAGTATTTCCTCCATTTTCCTATTATAGATATCTTGGCCGGATCTTAAACCCATAGCAAGTCTAAGATATCGATATCTTCCGAAAGGAGTTGCAAATGTGGTTAATTTCGATGACTCTTCGGTAAGCTTACAAGAGTAATAACCCTTTGTCGCGTCTAGAACGCTAAAGTGAGTGGCACCGGCGAGCCTTGAGGTTACGTCATCAATAGTGCGCATGGGGTAATATGGTCTCTGAATGCTGTCGTTTAGGACTTTCGGGTCAATGCATACCCTTATATTACCGTTGGGTTTTTCAACACATACAAGCGCATTAACCCATTCAGTCGGCTCGGTGACCTTGGTAATTATCCCCTTTTCATCCATTGAGTTAAGTTCCGATTTCAATTTTTCCTTTAACGCGAATGGAACTTTCCTAGTCGCACAGACTGAAGGGCAAGCGTTTTCTTTCAGCTTATTGGAACAAAGGCCTTCGAACGTTCCTATCCCTTCGAAAACGTCAGAGAATTCTGAAATGATTGGATGACTAGGATATAGATCAGGATCTTTCTGATCAACAGCATAGGTCAATTTGATCAAACCTAGCTTACGGGCTGTATTTAAGTTTAGCAATGCGGGGACATTTCGTTGGTCTGCAACGTAGAAATCTGCACTCGCACTTCGGTTCTTGAACGCACAACGTATTTTCAATTTACCCCGGACATTAAGCTGATCCCCACTGTATGGGGTTAATCTCACATCAGAAGCCACCAATGGTGAACTTATTTTCAACTGCTTAAACAGTTTACTTGGCAGGATATTAAGTTGACTGCCAGTGTCAATATTAGCATCTATGTATCTGTCATACATTCGCAGTTTTACAAATGGTTGGTCTGATCGAGGATTTGAAAGCCACTTACCGTATGTACGTCAAAAGCGTCATCGTCGGACCAGTCAGCTTGTACATCCTGATTAATCACAAAAACATTATGATCCCCATTATCATTAGTCTTACACATTTGCGCAAAATGATTTGATTTTCCGCATTTATCACAATAGCGGGACAGTAAGTCTTGTTTTTGTGGGGGTATCGGCCACATCGCGTGCATTTCGTTTGTTTGTCCCTTTTGGATCGTCCCTCTAATTTTTTTTGTTATTTCTGTCTTGATCTGGGGTTCGCCTGGGATCGGTTCGGTCGTCCGCCGTTTCGGTTTGAAACCCAATCGACATCTCTATTGTCCTCCTTCATCGCCTCAATTTGCTTGCGGCTGTATTCGTATGCCTGGCTTATTTGTTTCGCCAGGTCTAATGTCAGTTCGCGGCCTTTCTCAATCAGCTTTTCTCGCACACGGTCTGATCGGCATCCAAATACAATTCTGTCCCTGGTCATTTCATCGGTATGATCTCTAAAATCACAGTCCCGCGCGGCTATTGTCAGTCTTGAAAAGAATTCCTCAAACGAGTCATTTCCTTGAATTTCATGGTAGAACTTATACCGCGAGAACACTGGATTTGACTTTGGTTGTACGAATTGCCTGAATCGTCCAAAAATTATGTCTGGATCGCGATTCTCCTCGGCTGTTAAATTCCATGACGCATGGATCGTAAGTCCTTTATAACCCATCCATAATAGCACATACGCACATAGTTCCTTTTTACTTTTCCCTTTCAGCGGACCATCAAACATTAGGCGACAATGTCTTTCAAACTTTTCAAAACTGTCTGACAGATTCGATGTGGTCCAGTCCATGTGCGGATTAGGCAATCCGTCTGCCATTTTTACTTTTAATGTGTTATTTGAATAAAAAAATCCGACATATTGTCAAATGACTTCAATGTGCGCGAATTCCAAAACCGATTAACTAAAATCCGGGTTCTGACACCATGTTACATTTGGGTGTTGGCTGGTGATGCAGGGGTAGTAAACAAGAGCGTGTGTTCGGTTTAACGATTTATTAACAACTAACTCAAATGGGCGAAGCCCAAAAAGAGCGACAATATCTGAGCGTGCGCATTTAAACATACATACACTTGCATACTATGTAACAATCCTCAAGGCCCCTTTTCCCGTGTTTCATGACATATCCACTCAATTTCCAAAAGAAAGTTACCTTATGACCCTACAATCATCCTATGAAATTTTCATCAGAATCTGACATAATTTTGGACTTTATCACATAAACAGGATTGTTTTGAATGAAATTCAATAAGGCCCCTTTTCCTGTGTTTCTGACGGATCAATTTCATTTCAAAAGGATCTTTCCTTACAACCCTACAAATGTCCTGTGAAATTTAAAAGACAATTTGATAATGATTGTGATCTTCAACACATACACAAGAATGTTTTGAATGATAATCTGTAAGGCCCCTTTTCCTGTGTTTCGAATCCCACAATTAATCCATGAATCTTTGAAGAGAATCCGATAAAACTGTTGACTTTATTGTGTTAACAAAGATATTAAAATCAAGTTCTCATAAGGCCCCTTTTACTGTGATATTTTACTGTTGGTTTTATCATTCTGTGAAAGTTAAAAGTGAATCCGGTGAAATATTGGGACTTCATTATGTTTACTAGAATATTTAAAAAAAAAAAAATCATATGGCCCCTTTTTACATAAACTTGATGGATTGTACCCAGTTTTGAAAAGAACCATTTAAGTGATTGTTCAATCATTCTGTGAATCTTTTAAGTGAATCCGGTGAAATCAAGGGACATCATTGTGTTAACCAGAATATTCAAGAAAGTTTTTCATAAGGCCCCTATTTATGTGACACTTGCCATAATCAGATCCACTGTCAAAATCAACAATTGTAAGGATGGTACAATCAATCTGTTTAATCTGTGGAATTTATTGTGTTAATGAGTTTATAGTGAAATCTTCATAGGGCCCCTTTTCTCATGATACTTTACAGAACAAACCAAATTTCAAAAGGAACAATTCTAATGAAGGTCCAATCATTCTTTAAAAGTTAAAGAGAATCAATAAAAACAGAGGACTGAATTGTGTCAAGAATTTTTGTTACAAAATTTTCATAATGCCCCTTTTTCCGTGAAACTTAACAATCATACCCAATGTACAAAAGAACAATCCTAATGATAATTTGAAGAAAATGATAAAGACTAAGGACTTTATTGTAATAATGATGTTTTGGAATAAAATTTTTACAAGGTCCCTTTTCTTGTGTCACTTAACCGATCAGACCTAATTTACAAAGGAACAATCCAAATGATGGTACAATCATTCTATTAAAGTTTGAAGAGTTTCTGATAAAGACTGAGGACATTCTTGTGTTTATGAGGATTTGGTAATAATTTTTCATACAGCCCCTTTTCCTATGATACTAGACAGATCAGGCCCAATTTGGAAAGAAATACATGTAATCCTAATGATGGTACAAACATTCTGTGAAAGTTTGAACAGAATCCGATTAAAACTGCACACTTTATCTTGGTGTAAAGATTTTAAGATAAAATTATCATAATGCTCCGTTTCCTGTGACACTTGATGGATCAGGTCTAATGCAAACATCAACAATCGTGATTATTGTACAATGATTCTGTGAAGGTTTGAAGAAAATCCAATGAAAGCTCTGGACTTGGTTACAAGGATAATAGATAAAATTCTCAAAAGGCCCCTTTTCCCATGATATTAGACAGATCACACCTAATTTGAAAAGAAAGAATCCTGATGATGGAATAATCATTCTGTGAAAGTTTGAACAGAATCTGATGAAAACTGTTGAGTTTATTGTGGCACAAGGATTTTAAAATTGAATTTCATAATGCTCCTTTTCCTGTGACAATTGACAGATCAGTCCTAATGCAAACATCAACAATCATTATTATTGTACAATTATTCTGTGAATGTTTGAAGTAAAAATCCGATGAAAGCTCTGGACTTGGTAACAAGGATTTATAAATGAAATCTTTATAAAGCCCCTTTTCCTGTGTTTCTTGACAGTTCAAACCCTGTTATGAAAAGATTGATCGTTATAAACTTCCAATCATTCTGTGAAAGTTTCAACAAAATCTGATCAAATCTGTGGGCTTCATTGTGTTAACAGGGTTTTATTAATTGAGTTTTCATATAGCCCCGTTTTCCATGTTACTTGATGGATCTGAACCAATTCCAAGGGGAACTCTACTTACAAAAGTATAATACAATGTAATTCTGTTTGAGTATAAAAACAATCCCATCTCATCTGTGGACTTACAAGCATTAATTAAGATTTTTTTAATTGAATTTTCCTAAGGCCCCTTTTCCTATGTTTCTCAATGGATCAGACCCAATTTGAAAGGAACAATCCTTATGATGGTACAATCATTATGTGAAAGTTTGAAGTGGATCAGGTGAAATCTAGGGCCATGATGTGTTAATTAAGATTTTCTTAGTTAATTTTCATATGGGCCCCTTTTCCCATGAAATTTGATGGATCAAACCTACTTCCGAAAGGAACAATCCATTTAATGTAATAATCATTCTGTGAATGTATGAAGAGAATTTGTTGAAAACTGTGGACTCTATTGTGTTTAGGAGGACTTTTTTAATCCAATTTTTATCAGGCCCCTTTTCCCATGGTCCTTGACTGATCATACCAAATTTTGAAAGGAACAATTCTTATGATGGTACAATCATTCTGTAAAAGTTTGAAGTCAATCAGATGAAAACTGTGGGCTCTAGAGTGTTAACAAAGACCTTTGAATTATATTTTAATAAGGCCCCTTTTCCCATGTTTCTTGACGGATCATACCCAATTGCTAAAAGAAGAATTCTTATTATAGTACAATCATTCTGTGAAAGTTTGAAGAGAATCCGATGAAAACTGTTGACTCAAGAGTGTTAACGAGGATTTCTTAAAAGATTTTTTGATTAAATTTTCATAAGGCTCCCTTTCCCGTGTTTCATGATGAATCTGACCCAAATCCGAAAGGAATAATCCTTATGATTGTACAATCATTCTGTGAAAGTTTAAATACAATCTGAGGAAAACTGTGGACTCTAGAGTGTTAACCAGGATTTTTTAATTAAATTTTCATAAGGCCCCTTTTCCGGTGTTTCTTGACAGTTCATACCAATTTTCCAAAGGAACAATCTTTATGATGGTACAATCATTCTGAGAAAGTTTATGAGAATCTGATGAAAACTCTGGACTCTAGAGTGATAACGAGGATTTTTTAATTAGATTTTAATTAGGCCCCTTTTCCCATGTTTCTTGATGGATCTGACCCAATTTGGACAGGAACTATCCTTATGATGGTACAATCATTCTGTGAAAGTTTGAAGGGGATCTGATGAAAACTGTGGACTCTAGAGTGTTAACAAGGAAAAGTTTAACGGACGGATGACCGATGGACGGACAGATGGACGCACGGACGGGAAAAAGCCATCGCAATAGCTCTAGTGGCCCCTTCGCCAGTAGAGCTTATAAGCATTTCACTCACGAAATCAACAATGATGCTTCAAATAGATGTTGGATTTCAAACTTCACTTTCGGTCTAAATGAATGATTTGTTTGGTCGTTTGTTCCTTAGATTGACAGCTGTGGAAATCTACATGTGTCCTGCTATTATCTATGATTTTCAGAAATACAGCTGCACATAATTATATAGAGATATATGTATGTTTTTGTTTTTTAATTTGCTGAAACACCAATTTCAACTCGTCATTTTTCTCACTAGTACAATCACAGTATTCAATTCAAGCTACTAATTACTTGTCATTTTTTTTTAGAAAATAAAAGAAGTTGTAGACAATATTTGAAATAAGGTCAAATCTTTAAACACTGTACCAGATAGGGTAGAAAATATTCTAGGGAAAGACGAACATGCTGGGCGTCAGCATTTTCTTTTACATCTAAAAAAAGCGAGATTGGGTGGTAATGGGTTACACACCTACCGTAACCAGGCCCCTCTGATACATTATGTACTTTTGGAAGCTCTGTTCTGGTGTGTTGGTTACAAACAGTTACTGAACTTTGCAGTCAAAAGACATAAATATTGTTGGAAATCAAGTGAAATATAAGAGACTATGGTTCTGTAATAGTTTATTACATCATGCAAATGATACAATTAAAAGGAAGATGAATTTCTCTCAATGTTTTGATCTTTTTTCTCACAAACACAAAGCTTTATGCAAAGCTCTAAAACAGAGTGACAGAAATATTCTGAACTCATTTCTCAACTTTTTTGTAGCATCAGTGGTCTTCTAAATTTGAATTCTTACATTCAGAAAATTTATTAACCCATTACCAGACGACAAAATTTAAGACTGGTCAAAATAAAAGGAGTTGCAGACGACAATTTAAAGTTTAAGAAATGTTAGTTTTTAAAACTGTCTTGGTAGAAAACATTGTGTATAATGAAGAAATTACTTGTTACAAGCAATTTCTTCATTTTACACAATGTTTTCTAAATTGCTTATCTTTCGGGGCGTCCAAAAGCGTCATTGTGTGGGAATGGGTTAAGAAAGAAGAATTAGGGAATTACTGGCCAGGCCTACTGACCTCCAACAGAAAGTATTTCTCAGATTGGAAACAATGTTAACACATTCCAACTCAAGCCCTCCTTTTTACGCCCCGCATTTTAAGAGCTTTGGAAAACATTGTGGAAAATGAAGAAATTGCTTGTATCAAGCAATTTCTTCATTATCCACAATGTTTTCTACCCCAAAATACTGGCAAATTTAAAATTCCATCAAATTTAACTGTCGTCTGCAGCTTCTTTCAATTTGGACCAGTCTAAAATTTTCTTGTGTTGGAATGGGTTAATTTGCAAAATTTATGGCCAGAAACATGTAAAAAAACGTTAATTGGCATGCTAAACCTTATAACTACAGCTTAAAAAAGCAGTAGTTATGAAGTTTTAGTCACCAAACCGACAAAAATGCTTCTCAAAAATGTCAGCCAATGTCAGAGATCAAAGTTTACTTCCAGTCTAAATGAATTATTTGATTGGTTATCTGAATGACAGCTGTGTTTGGTAATTAATTTTTCACGACAGAGCCTTTATTTTCCAAGTACACCTATTTTTTACATGTATTGTGCTCTGAAACTTTCTTCAGTTGAGTTTTATGAAATCATCTATTAAAAAAAAAAAAAAAAAAAAGCACTTGCATACGAACCCAACCACTTATTAGCATAAGCTCTGTTCAACAGTCATACGACATAAGTTTATGGGAAAAGAAATCAACCACTCAAGATAGCTTTTGTTAGTCAAATAAAGAAAATATTTTCAGTAAGATACTAGAACTTGTCACAGTATGTGACTTAATACCACCGCAAGTGCTTTCAGTGTTATGAGAGCTTTAACAATACAAGGACATAGCTACTGACTTTACTTTTCTAGAAAGGAGGAGTTCGCTACACAAAATTGGTAGTATATGTCTACAAAGCATAAATAATGTCTAAGATCAAGGGGAAAAAAAATTTGAACCAGGGGGAATTAAGACTTCAAAATTGTGTCTTGCAAAACTTCAACATGTGGTTAATCTTTGTATAAAGTTTCAATAGTATTGAAGCAAAACTGGAGGAAGAGTTTGCAACACAAAATTGGTAGTAGCTGTATATGTCTACAAAGCATAAATAATGTCTTAGATCAAGGAGAAAAAATTATTGAACCAGGGGGAATTAAGACTTCAAAATAGCGTATTGCAAAACTTCAACATGTGGTTAATCTTTGTATAAAGTTTCAATGGTATTGAAGCAAAACTGATGGAGGAGTTTACGACACAAAAATGGTAGTATTTTATACAAAGACAGACGGACACACAGGTTGATTCCAGTATACACCCCAAAACATTCGTTTTGCCGTGGGTATAATCAATGTGAAATAAGAATATGACCTTCAGGATGAATTTTGAAATATCATTTGACTTTGAATTTGATACTCTCTAAAAATGATTCGAACTACCCTTTTACAAGTTTGCAATGCATTAATTTTGTTCTATTTTTTTTTAAACAAAATTTCCTTAACCCATTCCCACACAGTGACACTTTTGTACGCCCCCCTAAGAAAAATAATTGGGAAAACATCGTGTAAAATGAAGAAATTGCTTGTGACAAGCAGTATCTTTATGTTACACAATGTTTTCTATCCAAAATGTTGAAAAAAAAATCCAAAATTTCATAAACTTTAAATTGTCGTCTGCAACTCCTTTCAATTTGGACCAGTCCAAAATTCTGTTGTTTGGGAATGGGTTCAGACAATTAGATATTGGGAAAATAGTACAAACTACAGCTGCCACAAAGCAGATAAATACCTAAAACACGAACCTTATCACTGCAGAAGTGTAATTAGAGGAGAAAGCTGTTTTTAACCCGTTGCCACACGTCAAAATTTTAGACTGATCTTAATTGAATTATGTTGCAGACGACATTTAGTTGATGAAATGATAAAGCTCTTTCTCTTTTGGGATAGAAAACATTGTGTGTAATGAAGAAATGGCTTGAAACAATCAATTTCTTTATTTTCCAAAGCTTTTTTGATGGAGATAAAGAAGCTGAATTGTATGGGAATGGAGTAAAATTCATCAGAGACTTTGACTCTTGACCTATCTGACCTAAAAGTAATAGGGTACATTCTTGGGTACTAAAACATTTGTTAGCATTTTTAAAAAAAATTCATGTTTTTAGATCAAACTAGAGCTGTCGCCCTCAAGGGCTGACGAGAATTACCCCCACACCGCTAAAAAGGCTTTTCTATGAAGGAGTGGAATTTGAAGCTGTTTAATCACATGCATGTCATGGTGGATGAACATTGCCAACCCTCCACCTCTTTCTGATTTTGTGTTTGTTGCTAGAGTTGACTGATTAGGAAAGGTTGGTCAATATGAGCCTATGTTAAAGAAAACTGTGTGAGGAGATGATGACACAAAATTATATCCACGAAAAGTCAATATGAGCCTATGTTAAATTTTTTACCCCCGGGGGCGGGGTCAAATTTGACCTCAGGAAATAAACCGTTCGATATTTTGTAAAGGTCAACAAGATGATGTTACTTACCAAATTTGGTAACTCCCCTTATGGTTACTGAGTTTTGCAATTTTAAATTTTGACTACTCCCCCCCCCCCCCCATTAAAAAGTTCAAAATGGCATAACTCTGAAACTAACGACTGGATCAAGATGAAAATTGCAGGTGCACAACTTCATATGATAGGAAGCAACCTGATAAAATTTCAGGACGGACGGACGGACGGACAACCTGATTCCAGTATACCCCCCCATAACTTCGTTGTGGGGGGTATAATGACTCGAATTACTGTACAGTACAGAACATCGGATTGTGATTCCGCTTCCCTAACCAGCGACTCATGCATGACCCCTGATGGACAAACCTCAAACACGAGGTGAAACCACTATATCCTTCCACTTTGTGAGTTGGGGTATTTTAAGAATAAATGGCTTGTAACAAGAATTTTGTTTTTTACCAAGCTGTGCTATTCTTAAAAGATACCTGAATTGTCAGAAAACACGAAATTACTCTTGACAAGCAATTTCTCTTTTTAAGAGCTGTTTCTTTAGAGCTATTCTTTTCCAAAGATCTTACAAATTGAGAACCTTGTAAAAATGATTTAACATATATTTTTATACAAAATCTGACCAACAAACACATCTGTGAGAAAACAATTGAGATATTTATACAATCATAGGATTATGAGCACCTTAAATAATGAATACAATATAATCGAACTTTACTCTGTAAAAAGTAAGCTAAATAGATATACATATCTATCTATCCAATTTATAGATTTTAACTAGTAGTGCCAGATCTGGAAAGCAACATTCTCATTTGTTCAACACAATGCTCATTGCTTTCTATCTTATCTAATCCTTTCATGTACAAACCAGGAATTTTACATCGCTGTGATTTTATACTTGAGAAAACATTATGGAAATAGGAGAAATTGCTTGAATATGCAAGATCTCCTTTTTCCAAAGTATTTTCAACCAATAGGATGGTTTAATTTCAAATGGCATCCAAATTTCATTGTCCTCTGCAATCTCTTTCAATTTGGACCAGTGCAACCTCTTTCAATTTGGACCAGTCTAAAAAGTTCAAACAAGAGGGCAATTGGCCCTAAAGCGCTCACCTGACTCAAAGACTTAGAAGTGGCATAAGTGATCATATCTTGTCCAAACCAGACCCGTTCAAAAGTCTGAATGGTCAGGTGAGCTAAAGACAGGAAAGGGTTATACATTTTCTTAACTCATTCAATGTGGTATTAAGCCATTTGAAAAGGCCATCTATAGGACCATGGCTAAGTCCACATATTCATATGCTTCCTTTTTATCACAAGTACAGGATTGGGCTTTCAATATTTTTCCTAAAGGCATACCAACATAACCAGTAGCATGGTAAGGACTCATACCCCCTACCTTTGACTTCTCTCTGATTAACAGTCTGCCACCCTTACTACTGAGCCAAACAGGAAGCCAGATATCATCACTTTCCCACACAATAATGCATTTTGACCCCCTTCCCAAGAAAAAAATGTTTTGGAAAACATTGTGGATATTGAAGAAATTGCTTGTTACTAGCAATTTCATCATTATCCAATATGTTTTCTACCTCAAAAGACAAACAATTGGGCCAGTGGCCGTGATGTTCACCGGAGATAAGGCTCTTTTTTCTTCAAGGCCTAATACTAACTGGGTCCAGAGAAGACCTCCTTTAAAATTTGACTTAAATCAACTTATGTTGCCATGCCAACCAATGCTTTCAACAGATTTTAAATATTTTAGTAATTATTAAAAGGGGAACAACTAACGTAAATTTCTGCCCAATTTGGTTTGAATTGCTCAAATAGTATTGAAAGGGTTGCCTTCTTTATTTCTATTTAATCCTAATCACCCTGTGACTCTGAAATTTATCAATTTTGAAAGAGGTCAATGTACTGGTGTTTAAAGTAAAATTCAAGATTCTTCAACAATAGGAGGAGACTTTTTTTCTATTCTTTTTTTAAAATTTTACTCTTATTGTCACAGTAACCAAAGTTTTCAACTCATTTAAATTCTTTGGTTGAAATCGGCCTGAAGTTTGGAAGGAAATGTTGTTTTAAAAATCCTTTATCCTGGGGAACCGAGGGTGAGATTATTTAAAAATTTCAGTTTTGTTACCATGGTAACCAGAGTTATGGATGTAAATTCTTTTAGCAATTTTTAAAGGGCACCACCAAAGGAACATTTCTGACTAATTTGGTTGAAATCCGCCCAATGGTTTTGGAAATTATGTCGTTTTAAAAATCCTTCTTTTTTTCTATATAAGCCACACCCCTCTTGGGCTCCGCCACTGGGGACCTGAGGGTGAGGATTTTAGCAATTCTGGAAGATGTCAATGTTCTCATGCTTTATGCCAAATATCAAGGCTCTACACCTTCTGGGTCAGGAAAAGATAATTTTTGAAGATTTTATTAAAATTTCAGTTTTGTTACCATTGAAACCAGAGTTTTTAGCAGATTTCAATTCTTTTAGCAATTTTTAATAGGGCACCACCAAAGAAACATTCCAGTCAAATTTGGTTGAAATCCACCTAGCAGTTTGGGAGGAGATGTTGTTTGAAATTGTTGACACACATCAGACTCTGGCAAATGCACGACAGACGCCCGACGATCAAAATACCTCACCATGAGCACTTCATGCTCAGGTGAGCTAAAAAGATTTAGATTTCATCTCCTTAAATCTGTTATATTCAACATCTCTGAATTTGGAATTTCATCATCTTGCAATGGGTTATTTTGCTGATGTGAGAAAAAGCTAATAACAAGCATATCGCCTTCTTCCTATCAGAATATAAATCAATCGGTTAAACATTCTTTAATTGTACTTTTACAATCTTTAGCAATGATTAGAATACAATAAAACACATAAGCTCTTCATTGTCAATGGGTGACAAAATCTTTGTAACTACAGCTTATATAAGCTAAAGTAACCAGTTTTGGTTGCCCACCAATGTTTTGTTTTTCTCAAAAAGCACTTTGGCACACTTTTCACAGAGAAACGTCAAGTAATGAATAAGTAAATAATGTTATAATTATATTATCTAATGTTAGGACATGAAACACTACAGAAGCCTTAAGAATGCTATTATGTCTGCTTTTCAACCCAGGCAACAAGTTTTTAGATTTATCAAAAGTGAAAGTTACAGATGAAAATTTAATTTAGGAGTAATCTAAGAATATGTAAATGGGTTTGAAATCATAGAAGGAAATAAATGAATGGCTTGTTAACAGCAATATATTCTTTTCCCACTGTGCTTTCATATGCCTTTCCAAGAATAAAAAAGCAGGACCTTTTGCTAATTAGTTAACCCAAAATGCTGTCCTCAAATCATTAATGCGTATTTGTTTTAAATTCTATGAAGTTTTGTTCAATCATTAGATTTAGCAAGAAAATACTCGAGTACCACTGAACCCATTCCCAAACAAGCCCTGCGTTTTATGCTCCTCAAGAAAAAAGCTTTGGAAAACGTAGTGGATAATGAAGAAATTGCTTGTATCTTCTTCATTGTCCACAATGTTTTCTATCAAGAAAAACAACAGTAAAACTAGACAACTGCTGTCGAGTCCACAAAGTTTTGAAGGCATCATGCTCCAGACAAGCACAGTTTTAGTTTTTGACCTTGAGCTTTGACCTTGAAGCTATCCAAAAAATTCTTTCAAATGGCACATCTACTCATGATGGAGAATAATTGTGGCAATTTATTTTGAAATCCATCCATAATTGTAGGAGAAATGCTCTTGATAATCACACTTTAGTGTTTGACCTTGAGCTGTGACCTTGACATTAGAACTATCCCAAAAACTCTTTCAAATGGCACATCGACTCATGATGGAAAATAATTGTTACTTTGAAATCCATCCATACATGTAGGAGTAATTGTCCGGACAAACACAACTTAGTGTTTGACCTTGAGCTGTGACCTTGACATTAGAACTATCATAAAAATTCTTGTGCCAAGTTATTTTGAAATTCACCCATAAATGTAGGAGTAATTGTCTGGACAAATTCGGACTAACTAATGTACTAACGCACACACACAGACTTGTCATAGTGACAACTATGTTTCGCTCACCGCAAGCGAGCTGAACCAAAAAAAAAAAAAAAAATTACATCAACTTGAAATTGTCATCTGGGAATAGGTTACGGGAAATTGACGCCGATGTTTGGTGCTGCATAGGGGATAAAAAAAGTAAGTAAAAAGGGGGCATAGTTTTAACAAAACAGCATTAGAGTTATCTCTCTTAACCCATTCCCACATAAGCCCTCCTTTTTATGCCCATCACGAAAAAGCTTTGGAAAACATTGTGGAAAATTACAAAATTGCTTGTATCAAACAATTTCTTCACTATCAACAATGTTTTCTATCCAACAAGACAAAAAATCTAAAATTATATCAAGTTGAATTTGTCATCTGCAGCCTCTTTCAATTTGGACCAGTCTGAAATTTTGTTCTGCGGAACAGGTTAAATGCATAGGTTCCTCTTTTGAACACAAACATGAATCAATAATATAAGAGATTTTGGGTGACAACAACAATGACAAGGCTACAGTAAAACCTTTGTTTTCTCCGAAAACAGCCGGGCTAATGATGTCTTATGGAGGTTCTTATTGTCATTGGTGAATAAAACCTCACAACTGTAGCTTTTTCAGGCTGCAGTTTAAAGGTTTTGCTTGAACATTGATATCCTTAACTTTTTTTTCCAATAATCCTTAGATATTGGAACCTTATTTTCCTCTTGGACTTGAACTCATGACCAGATGACAAAATTTTAGATTAGTCAAAATCAAACAAGTTTGCAGACAAAGAAATTGTAGATGATGGACTTTTAAAAATCTTTGTCTTTTGTGGTAGAAAACAAGATGCAAAATGAAGAAAGTTCTTCTTCAAGCAATTTCTCCATTTTCCAAAACGTTTTTGCTTGAGGGGCAAAAAATTCGGGGTAGTACGGGAATTAATTAATTTGTAAATTGTCAACAATCTTCTAGTTAAACTGCTTAAGTTGGTGCCCTTGTCATAGTTTCTTGTAAACTTTTTCATCAATATAGATGCACTGCTTTGCCTGCTCCAATGAATCATGAAAAATAACCAATTCTAAATGAGGGCCCAGTGATTGACAGTGAATGACCTTTAAGACTGAATTATCAAAGCTAGGCTTACTGAGAATGGAGGCAGCTGAAAACAATTAGGATAAGTAGATACGCTATTGAAAACATTTTCCTAAAATTAGACAGATATTTCATGTTTTTATAAAGCTTTCAAGTGTGCTTATAAGAGTGAATCCTTCCCTCACAATCTTTTCTATATTTAAGAATATTTTTACATTTGCATCCTCTTTCAAATTGATACAGTCCATAATTGATGGACAGCTGGAACCGCCCATTGACTCCGCTAGCCATGCTGACTCCGAAAAGAAATCCAATTAGATATAATTCAATTTTTAGTTTCATATATCAAAAACGAGCGTTCTGATTGGTCGAAAAGCTTTATTCATAACTCCATGACCAAAATTTTGAGAGCAGCGATTTTGTATGCTTCCGCACAAAATAGTCCCATACAAAAAGGTATTAAAATTTGTAAAGCTTTTGTTTTTTTCGCTAGATGCTATCAAATCATAAGAAATGAAGAGAATATTTTTTGTTTTCATGGAGGTATGAACCGAAAAACCTAATCACACAATGTATGAATACGCTTCGCGTATTCATACAGTGTGATTAGGTTTTTCGGTGCATACCTCCATGAAAACAAAAAATATTCTCTTCATCTCTTAAACTAAACAGCCTTATTTCGCAAAATTTATGGCTAGTAAAATGTATCAATAAATTGAAATGGTTAGTTTGTGACCTAAACATGGTAACTACAACTTGAATAAGCTGTAGATACAAAGTCACTAAACCAACAAAGTCTTCACATAAATGTTGGCCAATGTTGAACTTCAAAGTTCTCTTCCGTTCTAAATATATGATTTGATTGGTTAACTGATTCTTTGATTGCCATCCATGATCCATCAATTTCTTTTTGTAATGCATGGTTTCAAAATTATTAATAACCCATTCTTACACAATGGCACTTTTTGACACCCTAAGATAAAAAACTTTGGAAAAAAATCAGGAAAATAAAGAAAGTGCTTGTTACAAATCATTTCTTCATTACCAACAATATTTTCTACCCATAAAGTCAACAAAATCTAAAATTACATCAACTAAAAATTGTTGTCTGCAACATCTTTGAATTTGGACTAGTCTAAAATTTTGTCATCTGGTAATGAGTTAAGGTACATCATTTCACTGAAACAAAGTTAAGGTACATCATTTCACTGAAACAAAGTCACAAGTTGTTTGGCTGATTTGGCAATATCGTAGGCACACTGTATCACTTGTTGAGTTTTTATGGCAGGATCGAAGTGAATTTCCTCCGTTTCTGCTGTAATGTTTGAACACTCGTGACACTCTTCTTGAAGCCGTACTGCGCTCGTCACAAGTAAATGCAACGCACACTTCACACTCTCTGAGAAAGGTTTCTGTTTAAAGTAAAAGAAATGTTTTAGAGCAAGGCAAAGTTCAAATATCTCTATGGAGATATAAAATCATTTATCATACCTTTGTTTACAGATGTAGTCAAGACAGAAATGTTAATTTTTCAACTTGTAATATCTCATATTAACCCATTCCCACATGACAAAATTTTAGACTGGTCCAAATTGAAAGAAGCTGCAGACGACAATTTGAAGTTGATTGAATTTTAATTTTTTTCATCTTTTGGGATAGAAAACATTGTAGATAATGAAGAAATTGCTTGTTACAAGCAATTTCTTCATTTTCCACATTGTTTTCTAGAACTGTTTTATTGAGGGGCGTAAAAAGGAGGGATTGAGTTGGAATGGGTTAAATGAGCATCATGGGACTCATCAGAATGTTCAGAATCTTGAGAGTATCAACAATAAACTGACCTATTGATAGATGGCATAATTTATACTCTATTTGTATTTTGAATACCTTATATAATAAGGAAATTTTGCACTAAAAGCAAGACAAAAACACCAAATATTTTTTCCCATCAACTTAACCCTTACCTGGACAAATCCGGGATTTTACGTCTCTGTGATTTTATACTTGAGAAAACATTGTGGAAAAATGAGAAATTGCTTGTTACAAGCAATTTCTCCTTTTCCCACAATATCTTCTACCACATAGGAGGGTCAGATTCCAAATTGCATGCATTTTTCACTGTCGTCTGCAACCTCTTTCAAATTGGACCAGTCTAAAATTTCATAAAACAGGAAAGGGTTAAAAAACCCAGCTCAAAATTAAGTGTTATACATACCTTTGGGAAGACATCTACCATTTCTAATACTGCATCATGAATTTTGTCTGCACAGGGTCCATAACTAAAATAATGCACAACATCATAAGCAAGAGCTTCACAGAGCAGCACATACGCGCCCATTAAAAAAACAAAATGTGTTTGTGAAAGGTATTGCCCCCATAACAGCCTTTTTTAAAAAGATGTGACCTTGATAAGTGACCTTGACGGATGACCTAAACCTTACAATCAACTGGTGCCTTATCAACGCAAGGAGCGTATTTGAAATATGAGCCATGTATCTTGAATGTTGTTTAAAAAGAGCAAAATGGTAAATTTTGCATAAAATTGACCTTAATAAGTAAACTTAATCGATAATCATAGATCTAATTGATACATATCAATGCAAGGAATCTATATCCCAAATACAGTCAAACCCCGTTATAACGACATACTTTGTTCCCACACAATTCCTGTCGGTAACTGAGTCAGTCGTTGTAATGGAGCAGAAGATTTTGGGTACCGGGAGATTTTTCAGGATGTCGGCGAGAAATGAAGGACTAGACAGGAAGTGAAAGTTGTAAACAGGAACAGGCTAAAATCTGGGAAGTTTACGTATTGCGTTACGGATTGGGACAATGATAATCAAAATAACGAGAAAATTGTTTTTCGCATTTATTAAGGACACTTCTCAAATTTCTCAGATTTCTCAAATTGCTCAAACATCTCAAATAAAGACAACAGAATTCAATAAAACATACAACACCGGTAATTTAAGTGTGAAAAACTTGCCAAAGGCATTTTATTTACATTAAACACTATTAATCAGAAGGTGTAAAAATTCGATAATTGAGTCTATTGTGTAACTTATATTGTTTACGACAACTGAGGATAAAGGATTTTAAGACACCCTTTACGGCATGTCAACAACCGTAAAACATAGGCTGAGAAAATTCCGATAAACTGAAGCAAAATTCATTAAATTTCGAAGATTTGTTCCGACAAATAGCCGTTGGTGTCGGTACTTGAATATGCCGTTCAAACGGGTCAAAATTACGTTAGGTAAGGTTTGTTCCCAGTGTTTTTTTGTCGTTAACTGAGTTTGCCGATATAACGATGGTCGATGTATCCCGGCCTGACTGTAGAAGCTATGTATCTTAGGAGGTATTTGAACAGTAGATAACTGTTCAGTTATTGTGTTAAGTTTACTACTAGCTGACAGACAGACAGACAGATAGATATTGGCAAAACAATATGCCCCCAATATTATCAATGCGGTGGCATAAATACAGTAGTTTTCAGCTATAATACTAAGTCTAGGGTAGATCATTCCGAAATGACTTGAGCTATCAAAGTAATTTTTGTCTCATGCAGAACGACATATCATAGAGATCCATTGTGGCAAGTTTCAGTTCATTTAAACTGAAAATGTAGGAGGAGTTGTGCACACAAAAAAGGCAACAATTTTAAGCTACTTTGCTAGGTCAAAAGGCATATAATTCCAAAACAACTTGACAAAAAATCATTATTTCTTTCCCATACACAACAAGACATGATAAGAGATTCATTGTGGAAAGTTTCCATTCATTCCAATCAAATGTAGGAAATATAGTTGTGAGCACTAAAAACAGCTAACAGACAGACGACTGGGGCCATAAAATATTTCAACTATTTCAATGTATAATAAGGTATGTATATCACATCATTATTTTCTTTCTTTACACCATTGAAGTGCACAATCTGCACTCCAAGTTGATATAGGTCAAAGTCACATAATTATAAGAGTTTAGATCCTTTTGATACAGAGGGTCACATGAGTACTGTACTTGGAATTTCCAGTGGTTGAGGTTGAAGACTCATAATCAGAGAAATTGAGGGTTGCAAATTCAAGCCTTGGTGTGGCCATTGGGGATGTGTATCTGTCTTTGGGCATTCAGAGGCCAAGTCTATTGCTTGTGATACCCAGGAGGCATACAAAGTGAATAATAAAGCCAACTCTTCTGAATAAAAGCCCAAGCAGTCTCATGAAGGGTCACTCAAGGATGATTCCTGGCCTTTTTTGACTGGGACTAACATTCTTACTAATCTTTCAGTCTAAAAAGTATAGTAGCTACTAACTCATTCCCACTTGACAAATGTTTAGACCAGTCGAAATTGAAAGAAAATGCAGATGACAGTTTTAGGTTGATGAAATTCCAAAATTCATTGTCATTTGGGGTAGAAAAGATTGTGGACACTAAAGAAATTGCTTGAAAAAAGCAATTTCTTTTATGTCCACAATGTTTTCCAAAGCTTTCTTTTTGGGGGCGTAAAAAGGAGGGATTGTGTGGGAATGGGCTTAAATGTCATCTCATAACCCCTACTAAACCCCTGTTTAAATTCATAGGATAGAAGATCAGATTGCATCTACTTTAGCAGCTATTACAGTCCCAGATGAAAAAGGCCTCCGTGAAATTTGGGGCAGATTGATCCACCTACACTGAGTACTCAGTGTTCTTCATACTGATTCAATTAAGGGAGGCCTTCACTGGTGTAACCTCAGTATTCCGTTCTACAAGATGCATGATGGAAAAAATCATGACACTCTCTGACTTGGCCTATATATGTTGTTGTTACATTGTTTAAACCCTTTCACTTGAATCACACCTTATATTTGGTGTACTCAAATCCATCCTTGCTTATAGTCAAGCCAATAATTCTAAGGAGAAGATTTCAAAGTTTTACTATATACCATATATTGAAAGAGCAATGTTAATAAAATCCTTGTTTTTCACCTCATCAAATTTTCAAGGAATTAGAAAACAGGTTACCACAAGATCATTCCTGTGAAATTGTCTTGAAAACCTGACATTAATTTCTAATGACTTTTTTTAAAAGAACTAGAAATGTGTAACATGTCTATTGTGACCTTGAACTTGGGAATATTAATTGCAACTTTCCACAAAACACTAATATTCTTCAAGGGAACAACTGTGAAAACCATTTTGAAATCAATCAATTAATGTAGATGCTATGCTCCGGAATAAAATTCGACAAACACACTAACACATACACAAACATAGCCACCAATCCACACACAAGCACTCATTCTAATACAGACAGATGAACTTTTGCCAGTTGCCATTGCATGGCAGAGACATAAGGGTTCTTAAACTCGCACAAGACAGACATGACTATTGGTCACTGGCCTTATGCCAGTGGAGCTAAAAGCCTACCTGGAGATATTGCGTTCCTGAGCGGACAATAAAAGTTCTTGGATTTTCTTTGTGATCTTTTCTGTCTTCCTCATTAACAGTTCAAGGGTAGGGAAGCCTTCTATGGACTCCATATCCTCGGCCGTTGAACTGTGGTGGGATGAAGCTTCATAACCATGATGGCTTCTGAAGAAAGAAAACAGATGGGTAAGTACAACACAAAACTACATCAAACCTCAATTAGAAATAGATGGTATTTTTTTGTTTCAGTGTAAGAATGATTTATCTTTCATTAAGTGAACAACAATGAGGGACATTTCTGTGTTATCTTCCCTTTGTACTGTTACCATTAAATCAGAGGTGTGCCAAATTGTACATTGGTCCTTTCACTTCATTACCTTTGTTTATATCCTTGTTCAGTATGGGGAAGTTGCGATTTTTTATTTGCCTTTTCTAGTTTTATTATAAATATTTAAAAATTTATGATTGAGAAATAACAAAGAAACGTATTTTCAAGATGAAACGGATTTTCCAGCTCTAAGGTTGGCATTATACAGCTGATCTTAAAACCAGACAGTGCAAAGAAACCTAGGATAAAGTCCAAGTAAAACACTGATAGGGACCTATGTATTTCTGAAGAGTATTCAAGGGGGATAACCCGAGAATGTCCCTCATTGGTGTTATTATTATAAAAAAAAACACACAAAAAATAGAAGATTTTTGTCTCACTTTTGCTTTGAATAAATAGAATAACTTTTTTCGAATGACAAATTGGGGTTTGATTTAGACTTATATTGTACAACATGAAACTAAAACCTCAATTTGTCATTGGCAATACAGAATATTTTTTTTTATTTCAGTGAAAGATTGATTTATCAATTGAGTGAACAACAAAAGTTATTACTATTATCATAATACAAAAGAGAATGTATCTTTTGTTGTTCACAAAAATAGAAGTTTTTTTTTTCCTTATTTTTGCATTAGAGAAATAAAATAACTGTTTCTTATCATGTATGTGTAGGATTAAAAGATCTTTCATTTCATGAACATCAAAAGCCATGTTTCACTTGTGGCTCTACATTTTGTGAAAAAACAGCTTTTGTTGTTGACACAATGTTATTGAACTGATTTTGGGCTAGAACAAACGATTATCCTCTATGCATATCACTCGACTTTCATCATGTGAAATATCAACATTTTTCTCAGTAGCTCGACTTGCACTGAGCTAGGTTATCAAAGTGAGATGATGGATAGTTATAGTGGCCATGTAAATCATAGTTATCATCTAAAGTCTAACCTTATTCCTTTAACCCATTCCCACTCAGTGATGCCTTTAAACGCCCTCCAGGAAAAAAGCTTTGGAAAGCATTTTGGAAAATGAAGAGATTGTTTCTGCAGCAATTTCTTCATTTTCCACAATATTTTCTACCCAGAAATTTGAAAAATAAAAAATATCCTTATTTTAAATTGTCGTCTGCAACTTCTTTTAATTTGGGCCAGTCTGAAATTTTTCTATCTGGTGATGGGTTAAGGTCTACTGGCAGTAAGCCAGCTATCAAAGTAAGATGTTGGGTGGTCAAACTGAGTAAGAAAATCACAGTTATCATTTAAAGTCTCACCTTATTTCTCTAAGGTCTACTGGCAGTAAGCTAGGGCTATTGAAGTGAGTTGTTTTGAAGTCAAGAGTGGCTATCAAAATCTCACCTTATTGCACTAGGCTCTACTGGTAATGAGTCAGGCTTGTTATAGAGTTACCATAGGGAGATGTCAGGTTGTTATAGAGACAGAGCGAATCATAGCTATAATTCAAAGTTTTATCTCATTCCAATTGAGTCTACTGGCAGTGAACTAGAGTAGTCATAAAGACATGTTTGGTTGTCATAGAGACCAAGAGAGTCTTACCTTATTGCACTAGGGTCTACTGGCAGTGAGCTAGGGTTGTCATAGTGAGATGTTGGGTTGTCATAGTGACCGAGAGAATCATTGCGTAATTCTCCACTTCCTTGAGAAAGAGATGAGCCAGAGGACCCAGTGTTTGAGGACTGAAAAATAAAATGCATATTTCTATATGCACCACTCCATAAATATTCCTACATTTGAAATTGGTAAGTTTACCAAAATCTATATTTATAACAAGAGCACCTCCTACAGGTGCCTACGCTCGGCTTTTGATTGCTGGATAGTGGATAAAAAAATCTAAGTCCTAAAAAGGGGCATAATTCGCACAAAATGCATCTAGAGTTCTCCCTGTTGATAGTATAGGTTCCTCTTTTGATAGTGAACATGTGTGCCAAGTTTCAAGTGAACGCTTCAGTAGAACCAGAGATATCACATAATGTCAAAGTTTTCACACAACGACTACAACAACGACACCGAGGCTATCTCAATATCTTGGGTTTTCTCCAAAAACAGCCGAGCTAAAAATCAAAGACTTTAAATCAATTAGAGACGCAACAAACAAAAAATATTGATTAAAATTTGGATAAGAAAAACCATCTGCTCTAAAATATTAAAATCATAATGAATTTTCAAAACACAGAATCATCCAATGAAAACATGGGCAGCCAGTCCAAAATTTTCATATTTGAAAATCATAATAAGTACCTTAGAATCCTCTCCAATGGCCATGTGACCCCCAGACTGTACAGGATACAAATCATCTTTAGATAAACTCTGAAAGTTATATAATTTGAAAGCTATTTTTTTCCCCTTTTTTTTCAAACTTTACAAGACAAGTTCCAATGAAGAACAAGTAATATGGCTATCTTTTTCACGTATAGAAAATTTTAGAGGAAGATAGAGAAAATAGACTTTAACTTTCTTTAAATTTCCTACAAGTTTTATTTCACACCAACCCTTTAGAAGTTTGGTCAAACTGCTAGCTTTAATCCTAAGGTTGGCAACAGCTGTAGGGCTATATTTGGAATTTATATCTTTTTTTAAACCAAAACATTTAAGGAAAAGGTTTTTAAACTGCCCATGGGATTTTTAAGTTAATAACATTACATTTATTTTGAACTTTAATCATAAGATTGACAACAGCTGTAGGGCTATATTTGGAATCTTTATCTTTTTTTAAACTAAAATATTAAAGGAAAAGTTTTTTTGATTGCCTATGGGGTTTTTTAAGTTAAAAACATTACATTTATTTTGAACTTTACAACTCATTGCATCTTGACAAAGCATGAAAAAACAGAATCTTTTTTTGTAAACAAATGAAAATTCAGTCAAATATAAAACAGGAATCCTTTTTTGTTTCTACTTTATATTTGCTAATTCAAAGAAGTGCTCTTGATTGATAAAACAAATCAATTTTTACAAGAAATGTGTCACAGACATGGATGCCCCCACGGAAATACTTGTCACATGGCCATCAGTTGTGACCTTGAACTTGGTAGTATTAAATAGAACATTACACATGACATTAGTACTAATAAATGGGAACAGCTGTGCCAAGTCATTTTGAAATTAATAAAATATTGTACAAGATAGGATCACCCATAAGAATTGACACATACACAAACCCCAGCCACCATATCACTGGCATATTGACCAAAGTAACTCTATATGCCCTTTGACATTACATGGTGGGGGTATATTTTTTTTCATTATTTTATGCATATACAATAAATATATAGAGTTAACTCTTGTCATGCTGAACCCGGAGTATTCCTGGTTTGACAAGAGGTATAGACAAAGATCAGTCTACACATATGTGCAGTCTGATCTTAGTATACACCCCCTAATTGTCTTTTTAATGCAAGAGTTGTTAATAAGATAAATTTTCAAAAGAACTGTGAACCCACAATAATTGTACCCAGTACTGTCAGCCCTTTGATTTTTAATGTAGTTCTGTAGAGGATTCTATTCAGCATGACAAGGGTTAAGTAATAGTACCTTATTTGATTTGTTGGACATCCTCTGTTGATCTCTAGGTTCAAACATGGACTGAGGCCTGGCCCCCCCACTATTTCTGGACAACCTGGATTGCACAACCGGTACCCGGCCTAACTGATCTTGACCTTCAACCCCATTGTGAAGGCTCATGTTTCCTTGACCTGTATACAGCTGTTGCTGCTGTTCCCTCAGCATAGCATTCTCATGGACAAGAGTTTGTACCTGAAAAATTGTAATGTGGACAATGTATCCCAAATGAAAAGATATCCATGTTCAAAAATGATAAGCTAAGGTTGGATAATTTTACTGATTGAAAGATCACTGGTCCCACCTACTGACTCTGAAAAAAGTTCTACTTGGAAATTGAAAGGCATTATTTAGAAAAAGTTATGGCCAATAACAAGTAACATAATAATAAAATTAATGATTGGTGAATAAGCTCTAGTTACAATGTTTAACAAACCTACAAAAATGCTTCACATAACTATCTGCCAATGACGGAGTTCAAAGTTCAATTCAGTCTAAATAGCTAATTGATTCATGGTCAATTGATTCAATCAAAATATTGATATTTGACCTTCAAAGTTTATCTAGACCTTTTTCCTGTATGTATTACCTAACCCTTTCCCACACATGGAAAATTTTTAGACCAGTCCTAATTCAAAAAAGTTGCAGGCGACAAATTTAAGTTGATGAAATCTTTAAAATCTTAGTCCTTTGGGGTAGAAACATTGTGGATAATGAAGAAATCGCTTGCTACAGGCAGTTTCATCATTTCCAACAATGTTTTCCAAAGGTTTTATATTTAGGGGCGTTTTAAAGTGTTGTTGAGTGGGAATGGGTTAAATGGTGTAAAACAGCTTATCCAAGCCTTTTGAATTTATAAACAAAGCTATACAAGTCTAGGTGAACAACTTGGATGAAAAGAAGTGAAAACTTTAGACTAAATCCAGGATAATTTTTACTATCACTAGATGTCTTTAATATGCCCCAACGGTCCCTTGTCACAGGAAATTTTGTCGCTAGAATGAAGCCTATCTTCCACATAAGACCAAACCTCCAAGAAAAGTAAACTATAACAGCAAACTTGCATCCTTTCTTGATATGGTTTGTGTGAAATTTGAATCATATCCAATCAGAATTTAAGTAAAAAACTACTAGTTGCTGATAAAATGAGCAGACAATTTTTTTATAAAAGGGCCATAATTCTTAAAGAAGTAAATGGAGCATAACCAAAATAGGATATGCACATCTTGGCTTAATAAAGATTCTACCAGTGATTATGAATCAAATCTGTGGAATATTTTTAGAGAAAATAAGCAGAGAAGGGCAATAACTCAGTAAAAAGTGTATGAAGTGTAACAAAAGTAGGATATACACATCTCTTCTTGATACTGAGTCAACCTTGAAGCTTGAATCAAATCAAATCAATAATCTTAGAGAAAATGAGTGGATAGAATTTTCACCAAAGTTCCATAACTCTGCAAAGAGCAAATGGAACATAACCAAAATATATCACATACCACATCTATACTTGGTACTGAGTCTACCTCTGAAGTTTAAATCATATCCAAACAATAGTTTAAGAAAAAATGAGCAGATAAGACTTTTCATCTAAGGGCCTTAGCTCTGTAAAAAGTAAATGGACCTTGACGAAAATTAGATATGCACATCTCAGCACATCTTTGATTGATAATAAATATACCTGTGAAAGTCAAAAGAAATTCATCTGATAATTTAAGAGAAAATGAGCATACAAGATTTTTCATCAATGTGCCATAACTCCTAACAAGGTGCCAAATTGTCACAAGATACGCCCGTCACACTGCTTAATATTAACTGGGGGTTTGAATAGAACTGAGGTTATTTAGAATGAATATTTTTTGTCAAACAAAGTATGAAAAACAACAAAGGACAATAACTCAAAATAAACGCTAGGTAGAGTTATGGTTCTTGTACACTGCACTCCCCCTTGGTGAGCTCTATACACCCATGGAGTTTCATGATCCTAGCTATAATACTTTTAGAGATATACTCCGGACATGATTCAAATATGAAAAACAACAAAGGGCAATAACTCAACAAGAAGGCTAGGTAGAGTTATGGTTCTTATACACTGCACTCCCACTTGATGAGCTCTATCCACCCATGAAATTTCATGATTCAAGCTATTATACTTTTAGAGATATACTCCGGACAAGATTCAAGTATGAAAAACAACAAAGGGCAATAACTCAAAAAAAAAAGGCTAGGTAGAGTAATGGTTCTTGTACACTGCACTCCCACTTGGTGAGCTCTATCCATCAATGAAATTTCATGATCCTAGCTATTATACTTTTAGAGATATACTCCGGACAAGATTCAAGTATGAAAATCAACAAAGGGCAGTAACTAAAAATATAGGCCAGGTAGAGTTATGGTTTTTGTGCACTGCACTCCCCCTGGTGAGATCTATACACCCATGAAGTTTCATGATCCTAGCTATAATACTTTTAGAGATATACTCCGAACAAGATTCAAGTATGAAAAACAACAAAGGGCAATAACTCAAAAAATAGGCTAGGTAGAGTTATGGTTCTTGTACACTGCGCTCCCACTTGGTGAGCTCTATCCATCCATGAAATTTCATGATTCTAGCTATTATACTTTTAGAGATATACTCCAGACAAGATTCAAGTATGAAAAACAACAAAGGGCAATAACTAAAAAAATAGGCCAGGTAGAGTTATGGTTCTTGTGCAATGCACTCCCCCTTGGTGAGATCTATTCACCCATGAAATTTCATGATCCTAGCTATAATACTTTTAGAGATATACTCCGAACAAGATTCAAGTATGAAAAACAACAAAGGGCAATAACTCAAAAAATAGGCTAGGTAGAGTTATGGTTCTTGTACACTGCGCTCCCACTTGGTGAGCTCTATCCATCCATGAAATTTCATGATTCTAGCTATTATACTTTTAGAGATATACTCCAGACAAGATTCAAGTATGAAAAACAACAAAGGGCAATAACTAAAAAAATAGGCCAGGTAGAGTTATGGTTCTTGTGCAATGCACTCCCCCTTGGTGAGATCTATTCACCCATGAAATTTCATGATCCTAGCTATAATACTTTAAGAGACATACTTCGGACAAGATTCAAGTATGAAAAACAACAAAGGGCAATAACTCAAAAAATAGGCCAGGTAGAGTTATGGTTCTTGTAAACTGCACTCAATATTGATGAGAAGGATATAACTGCCAAGTTTAAAGATTGGACTTAAGGTGACAGAGTTATGCTCTGGACAAAGAAGTGGACACTGCCGGACAACCGGACGCCCGGACACCACGGATGATCCCATAATATGTCCCGTCTTCGACGGGTGTATAAAAAGTAAATGGAACGTAACCTAAATATGATATGCACACCAGTGCTTGATACTGAGTACACCTGTGAAAAAAACAAAATTAATCCAGTAGTTTAATAAGAAAATAGAATGGACAAAAAGCTACAGACTGACAGATGGACAGACTAATAAGCTGATTCCTATATACCCTCTAAACTAGAGTATTAGGGGGATATAATTAATGATGAATGCTATCAGTACCAACCATTCCTACACAACCCCATCCTTTCACAATCCTAAAGAATAATAAAAACTTTGGAAAAAAGTTTTGACAAAGGAGGTAATTGCTTGTAACTAATTCCTACACTTCTTATGATATTTTCTTGCTGGATTTTTTTTTCAATTTCATGGACTCATGGTTCTGCAACTACTTTAAAACTGGACAAGTCTACAGTTTTGTTATTTAGTAATGGGTAATGATAGTGATTGGTACTTACTAAAGCATTAAGTCTCTCAACTTCTTTTTGTAGGTTTTTGTTGGCCTGTATGAGCTGATGTACCTCTGATTGTGAGTGCATCAAGGCTTGTCTTACTTGTAGGTACTCTTCATGACTTGGGGGACCTGAACCAGTGGGTTCTGGAGTCGCTTTCTGGAATATGATACAAGTGGTTTAGTGTTTAAGCCTGGTAATTTGAAATACAGTTTAGAAGGATATCAATAACCCATTCCCATTATTTATACCAAAAAACCCCAAAAAACTGGAAAACATTGTGAACTAGAGGCGCTTGAGCGCCTGTATGGCTCCACAGGCCTGAATCTTATGATTAAGCAAATAGTATTTTTAGGAATTCAATATAAACTGAATCATCTTTGCCATAACTGGCAAATAAATCTTTGTACTAAAATCTTTGAAATAGTTCTGGAGAAGAATTTCACAGTTTTTATTGTTTTACAATAGTCAAGTTGGGTTTTGTAAAATTCATTTACTATCTTAGATGAAAAGGTATTTACAGAATTTTCACTGTTAACCATACATGGATATAAGCTATGACAATAAAAGCCAAGTCTTTTAACCAATCAAATTTATATGAAAGAATCTGACAGAGTCACCTGAGAATCACTCAAGAATATTTGGTTGAATCACTAAACAGGTTTCTCAGACTATATTCCATACAAGAAAATTAGGTCTACCCCACCAAAAAGCCATGGCTTTCAACCAATCGAATTCATTGAAACGTCTAACAAGAGCACCACCTAAGGGTGCCAACACTCGGTTGCAGGCTCTAAGTCAAAAAAGGGGCATAACTCTTGCAAAAATGCTTTTAGAGTTATCCCCCTCGATAGTCTTGATAGTTCTTGTGATGGTCAATACAATTTATATGAAGGAATCTGACAGAGTCACCTGAGAATCAATCAAGCAATATTTGGTTGAACCACTAAACAGGTTTCTCAGACTATATTCCATACAAGAAAATTAGGTCTACCCCACCAAAAAGCCATGGCTTTCAACCAATCAAATTCATTGAAACGTCTAACAAGAGCACCGCCTAAGGGTGCCAACACTCGGTTGCAGGCTCTAAGTCAAAAAAGGGGCATAACTCTTACAAAAACGCTTTTAGAGTTATCCCCCTCGATAGTCTAGATAGTTCTTGTAATGGTCAATACACATGTCAAGTTTCATGAGATATCTTCAATAACAACAAAGATATGACCAATGTTAAAGTTTGTCACGCCAACACCAATGCGAATAGCGCCAAGGTGATCACTATACCTCTCCGAAAACAGTCGAGCTAATAAAGGGTTGCAAAAGTATAATTCCTGTGCAATTTGGATGAAATCAATCAAATAGTTTCTGAGAAAAATTATTTTTAAAGTTTTCACTATATACCATATATGCAAATTAGCCCTGCCCATTAAAGCCATGTTTTTCATCCATCATAAAATCTTTTACATAATCTGATGAAAAGAAACTAAGGGATCACCCTAGTGAAATAAGGTTGAAATCAATTAACTGGTTTCAGAGAAGAATTTTCAAAGCTTTTTCCATATATGCCAATTAGCCTGGCTCCATTAACCCATGGTTTTCATTCAATCAAAATTCTTTGAAGGATAATGATTAAGGGTCAACCAAGGATCATTCCTGTAAAATATGGTTGAAATCCAACTCACAGTTTCTGAGAAGAAGATTTTTAAAGGTTTCACTATTTATAGAAATCAGCCCATTAAAGCCATGTTTTTCATCTGATCATAATTTTTTAAAGGAATGTGATAAAGGGTCACCCAAGGATCATTTCTGTGAAATTTGGTTGAAATCCGTTTAATACTTTCTGAGAAGAAGATTTTTAAAGTTTACGGACAGACTGATGGATGGACACACGATGGACACAACACCATAACAATAGCTCTGCTGGCCTTTGGCCAGTGGTGCTAAAAATGAAGAAATTACTTCCTACAATGAATTCTTCCATTAAATCCATTTCTTTAAAATTTCATTAAACTCAAAGCCTAGTCTGATACCCCTTGCAAGACAGTACTCAATATGGGCCAGTTTCCAAATTGTGTATGTTAGGTAGAGGATTAATACAAAATACAGCTTATAATTAAGTTTGTCTGTAAGAATGTCTGCATTTTCATCAATTCATCTCTATTACTGTAGCACATGCCCATATTAACCTATTTCAATAAAATCCCTCATCACACTTTTTACCCTATGTGTCTTCACTATCTTTGAATTTGGAAGGTCAAAAACTCTTTTCATCTGGTGAAGGGTTAAGCTTCTTCATTTTCTTCTGGACAATGCCATATAAAATTAAATATTGGAAAATATGTTTAAATTTCTTAAGTTTTCATAAGATGTTTGCTATGCTTTCTTATAGAAAATTCTAAAAAGCCAGTAAGTCTGCAGTAAGTTTTTTAAAATTTTAGACTTTTGCAAATTCAAGAGGGTGGCAGACAATATTACAAAGTAACTACAATAAAAAAAATATAATCCTATTTGATAGAAAGTTTTATGTAACAAGGTGCCAAATTGTCACAAGATGTGCCCGTCACACTGCTTAATATTAACTGGGGGTTTGAATAGAACAGAGGTTATTTTGAATGAATATTTTTTGTCAAACAAAGTATGAAAAACAACAAAGGACAATAACTCAAAATATACTCTAGGTAGAGCTATGGTTCTTGTATACTGCACTCCCACTTGGTGAGCTCTATCCATCCATGAAATTTCATGATTCTAGCTATTATACTTTTAGAGATATACTCCGGACAATATTCAAGTATGAAAAACAACAAAGGGCAATAACTAAACAAATAGGCTAAGTAGAGTTATGGTTTTTGTGCACTGCACTCCCCCTTGGTGAGCTCTATACATCCATGAAGTTTCATGATCCTAGCTATAATACTTTTAGAGATATACTCCGGACAAGATTCAAGTATGAAAAAACAACAAAGGGCAATAACTCAAAAAATAGGCTAGGTAAAGTTATGGTTCTTGTACACTGCACTCTCACTTGTTGAGCTCTATCCATCCATGAAATTTCATGCTTCTAGCTATTATACTTTTAGAGATATACTCCAGACGATATTCAAGTATGAAAAACATCAAAGGGCAATAACTAAAAAAATAGGCCAGGTAGAGTTATGGTTTTTGTGCACTGCACTCCCCCTTGGTGAGATCTATACACCAATGAAGTTTCATGATCCTAGCTATTATACTTTAAGAGATATACTCCGGACAAGATTCAAGTATGAAAAACAACAAAGGGCAGTAACTTAAAATATAGGCCAGGTAGAGTTATGGTTCTTGTGCACTGCACTCCCCCTTGGTGAGATCTATACACCCATGGAGTTTCATGATCCTAGCTATAATACTTTTAGAGATATACTCTGGACAAGATTCAAGTATGAAAAACAACAAAGGGCAATAACTAAAAAAATAGGCTAGGGAGAGTTATGGTTCTTGAACACTGCACTCCTACTTGCTGAGCTCTATCCATCCATGAAATTTCATAATTCTAGCTATTATACTCTTAAAGATATACTCCGGACAAGATTCAAGTATGAAAAACAACAAAGGGCAATTACTAAACAAATAGGCCAGGTAGAGTTATGGTTCTTATTCACTGCACTCCCACTTGGTAAGCTCTATCCATCCATGAATTTTCATGATTCTAGCTATTACACTTTTAGAGATATACTCTGGACAAGATTCAAGTATGAAAAACAACAAAGGGCAATAACTAAAAAAATAGGCTAGGGAGAGTTATGGTTCTTTAACACTGCACTCCTACTTGCTGAGCTCTATCCATCCATGAAATTTCATAATTCTAGCTATTATACTCTTAAAGATATACTCCGGACAAGATTCAAGTATGAAAAACAATAAAGGGCAATAACTCAAAAAATAGGCCAGGTAGAGTTATGGTTCTTGTGCACTGCACTCCTCCTTGGTGAGATCTATACACCCATGAAGTTTCATGATCCTAGCTATAATACTTTTAGAGATGTACTCTGGACAAGATTCAAGTATGAAAAACAACAAAGGGCAATAACTCAAAAAATAGGCAAGGTAGAGTTATGGTTATTGAGCACTGCACTTTGTATTGATGAGAAGAATATAACTGCCAAGTTTAAAGTCAATCGGACTTACGGTGACAGAGTTATGCTCCGGACAAAGAAGTGGACACTGCTGGACGCCTGGACACGCGGACGCCACGGGTGATCCCACAATACGTCACGTCTTCGAATGGCGTATAAAAAGAAGGAATTGCCTGTTACAATACTTTCTCCTGTTAACACAATTTTTTCCAAGTATAGTATCATGAAGACATAAAAATCAGGGATTGTAAAGGAAAGGATTAATAGAGACCTAGTCCAAATATTTGTGGTTTAGGACCGAGTTCAACTAGAGATAACTGTTTTACAGCAAACTGAAGAAACAGAGAAAAGACTTGTAAATTGCTTTACCTGTTGATCAGATGGTTGGGGCATTGGCACTGGGGTAGATTCTTTGTCCTGCAATGAAAATGAACAATATTTTCTATCGACAGGTTGCCACTCTCAATCAAAATTTTGATTGACCAATCAAATAATTCATTTTGACTGGAAGTGAACTTTTCTTTCCCACATTTATGATAAGCATTTTTGTTGGTTTGGTAACTTAAACATTGTAACTACAGTTTATTCAAGCCTTAGTTACATTTGAGTCTACAACCAATGATATATCTCAAATTCTATGTTTCTGACAACATATCTTACAAAATAACACAGTTTAATCTCCAGAAAACTGTCATTTGGACTGCATTAGCCTGGCTAGAGATCTGTTAATTGCCAATCACTGGCCCTGCCTACTTTCTCAAAATTTCAGTAGCATGTAATACAAAAGGAGAATATGTGGCCGGCAACATAAATGTCATAACTAAAGCTTATATCAGATGTAGTTAAGACATTTAAGTCATCAAACCAGCAAAAGTGCTTAACACAGATGTCAAAGTTGTAAGTTCACTTAGTCCAAATGAATGATTTGATGTGTCCATTAAACTTTAATTGACAATGGCAAACCAACAAAAAAACTTAATAAAAAAAATGGCAGCCACAGTAAAATCTCAGTTCTGGTTTAAATGAATGGTTTAGTTTGTTGAATGATCATTTGATTGACAGCTGTGATTGGTCAATTTTCTGATCACCTGGTATATGGTATATTGTAATTGATGTTCACCCTATCATATGATAGCATAGTTTGTGACACACTCAAAGTGTTAAGTAAAGGTGAGCTAAATAATCATTCATTGCCTTACACAGAGTTTTGGTTACAACTGATTTTAAACTGTGTAAACCAACAATGTATTGGCAATTTTCTTTTTTCATCATATCCTTTTGACACTGTAATTATGTTATTCATTTTTCTGTTTACATATGCCTTGAAATATTGTTTTGTAGCTTCTTTTCAATTTGAATCAATCTCAATCTCAATTATGATTGATGGGTAAATATCAGATTTAGTATTTTACCTCACGATGTTGTTGAGTATCTTGCACATTATTATTGTTCATATTCTCTTCCGTTTTCATATTTTGTAAACTAAGATTGTCGACGCTGCTGTAATCCTCGTCTGAGGCGACACTATCATAAAGTGGTTCATCATCGCTCGCAAAGCTGTTAGCCACTCGTCTCATGTTAGGTGTCATGGGCAAGCTTTCTCTCTTTTCTGGAATGTAGGATTTACAAAATATGGTATAACCTAATATTACACCAAAGTAATAACGAAACCTAACTTCTCATTACTGCAGAAAATTACACTATAATAAATGCAATAGTGTTGTTTTACAAACAGCATTATATATTACACTGAATATCATAAATTGATAAATTTCATCACATAGTGACTTAAATTCATGAAATATAAAAGAATATCAAATTTGTATTCATAATCAAGAGGCCCTAGATCACTCACCTGAACTTACTTTCTCAAGCAAACTTATCAAGTCATATTTGATTAACAATACAGATACATTCACAATTTTAAATGGATATAAGGGCAAAGGGTTGTGACTGGATGAGCAGAAAACTCGAATTGCAATTAAGGACCTTATTTGCTTCATATAAGATGGAATGTCAAAATATTCAATTGGGATCTTCTTGCAAGACAGTACAAGCATTTATAATAAGTTTACAAAAGATTGTGACCACATTCAATAAGTATCTTCCTCATGACCATAAAACATTTTCAGCTAGGTTGAGAAAGATTACGTCTCAATTGTGATTTGTAGAGTTGAAACAATGAAATTGTCAATTTGGTCTGTTTTCCCATAATACTGGTCAGAATGTCACTACATTCAATAGGGATGAGGCCCCTTTTTCATTGAAATTATTTAACCCATTCCAACACGGCAAAATTTTAGACTGGTCCAAATTGAAAGAATCTGCAGATGACAATTTCAAGTTGGTGGAATTTTATTTTTTTTTTCGTCATTTTGGTTCAAAAACATTGTGGATAATGAAGAAATTGCTTGACACAAGCAATTTCTTCATTTTCCACAGTGTTTTCCAAAGTTTTTTTCTTGAGGGGCGTAAAAAGGAGGGATTGAGTTGGAATGGGTTAAAATGTCATAATAACCAATACAGACCTTCTTCATGACCAGACAAACAATTTCAGCATATTACAGAAAGAATAGTAACAAGGATTGTCAATAAGGTCCCTTTTTCCATGATATTGTTCAGAATGTCACCATACTCAATAGGGCTCTTCCTTATGACTATCCAAACATTTTCAGGAAGTTTGAGAAGATCGAGCCAAGATTGTGACCTTAAGATTGGTAACAAGGAAGTTGTAAGTAAGGCACCTTTTCCTGTGATATTGGTCAGAATGTCAACATATTCAATAGGGTTCTACCTCATGACTAAACAAATATTTTCATTAAGTTTGAGACAGATTTATCCAAAATTGTGGCCTGTAGAGTAATAACGAGAAAAAGTTGACAACAGACATTCCACTTCAGACATTCTAGCTCAGGTGAACAAAAAAAAAAAAAAAAAAAAAAATTGTTGTAAGGCAGAATCCTGGTAATCACATCTTACCCATTTTTTCCTTGATTGACAATGGAGGTGAGATTATTCCTGTTTGTCTTCTTTTGGCATCACTTAGAATATCAATTATCAAGGTAGCAAACTCTCTAGCATTAAATCTTGCTAATTTCTGTCTACCCTGTGAATAGAATTTTTATAAAGAAGAATTTAAAATATTTCAAATAAAACAAGACGTTTTTGTGAAACACCATTGCCCCGTAACAGCCTTTTTACATAAATGTAAAATATGAGTCATTTATCTTGAATTATGACAGAATAAGAGAAAAGTTCCTGTGTCCAAAGTATAAGCCATGCATCTTGAACAGTACTTGAATAACAGCTAAATGTTAAGTTTTTGTATTAAGTTGAACTTGATAAGTGACCTTGACCTCAATTTATTGCATGACAAAATTCCTGACCTTGAGAAGTGACATTGGCCATGGTTGATTACCCTGATCTTCCAACCAATGGATGCATATCAATAAACCTATGTCCAAAATATGTACCATATATCTTGAATGAAGTTTGAATAAGAGCAAAAATGTTAAGTTTTTGAGTTAAATTTGCAGCTTGCAGAAAGATAGACAGATATGCTTAAAATCTAATTGATGGTGGGGCATAAAAGTCTATCATTACTGCATCATCCCCTCATCAAAATGAGACATATGTTATATGAACAAAGGTCTAGATCTTAATCTTATAGGTAAAAACATGTGTTATTTGACAGTCTATCTGTAAAACAAAACAATTGCTACATAAGAATTCTAAATATCTAAGTCAAATCAAGTACGTATTGCCTAAGTATGTATAAGATATACACTTAAGGAACAGTGCTATCAATATCAGCTTGTCCCTCTAACTTCCTGAAAATTGTCTAAATGCATTTTCTGTAAAACTATCTTTGAATGGTCTAGCACAATATTTTAACCCTTGTCTTACTGAATACAAAATGTTTCATAAAACTTGTCTTGCTTGAATTAGACTAACAGGTGGTGTAGACTAAGATATGTGCAGTCTGATCTTAGTCTATACCTCCTGTCTAAATGGATATTCCAGACTCGGAATGAAAAGGATTAAGCTCACAAAATAAAAAAGAACTTACATTTAAAAAGCTCTAAATTGAATGTCATGAAAACAAAGGATTTTTTTAAAAGTTTGGGTGATTAATTAACTCTTCTTTGTTCAATCTCTGATTTTTCCCTAGTGATTTCTTCTTTTTCCATGATATGTTCTACCCTACCGAATTTATTTTCTAAAACAGACTTAAAATTGTTGTCTGAAAAACCTTTAAATTTGGACAGGTAAAAATTTTTGGAATCCAGTAAAGGGTTAATCTTACTTGATTTCTTGTTGCTGAGAATTCTGGATTTACTGGTAGGAAAGGAACTGCCTGTCTGTCACTGACAATTGAGGTATGATCATGTGTAGATAACCAGACAGAGTCATTTTCTCGTCTGTCTACTTCATCATAAACATCCATTGCTAGTTCCTCAAATAGGTGATTGGATAACTGGGAATTGAAATGAATTTTTTCGCATAAGTATCCTTACTTTTGTAGCAAACATACATCACAAATGTCATTGATTTATAATTCTATTGTTAGTTTTGCCTATAAAAATGAACATTCTGATTGGCCAAAATGATTATTCATACCTCCATGAACAAAATTCTAAGTAGGCAGGTATTTTGCACGCCTGCACACAAAATAGTTCCATAAAAAATGTATCAAAATTTGTAAAATATTTATTTGGTTTTCTTTGCTTGATGTCATTAGATTTTAAAAAATGAAGAAAATTTTTTTGTTCTCATAGAGTTTTGAAACAAAAAAACTTATCACTTTGTATATGTCAAACAATGGGATTAAATTTTTCGTTTCATAACTTTATGAAAACAACAGTACAATTATTCTCTTTATCTCTTGAATGAATTTGTAGAAGCATTTTTAAAATGAGGACATCTTACTGTAAAATTTGTTGCAGTGTTGATCGGGGGAGGATCAAAAGTTTTTTGGCAGTCAATGTGAAAAAAAGAATCTGTCAATCAACTTTCTTTTAGAATAGCCATCTGTACCCTTGTCAAAATACAACATTATTAAGTTTGAAAAAATTTGCTTTAAACCATTACTACACAATCCCACTTTTTTACGCCCTACAAATGAAGAGCTTTGGAAAACATTATGGTGAATGGAGCAACTTCTTCATCATCAACAAAATTTTTAAAATTCATTGCTAAAAATTGTTGTCTGCAACTTCTTTGAATTCAGACCGTCTAAACTTTTGTCGAGTGGGAGTGTGTTAAATATTTGATATCTGATATTTTAGACTTGGCTAACTCATTCTAACACCATCACTTTTTACAACCCTCAAGAAATGAAAATGTTGACAAAATTTGTTCAAAATAATGAAATATTTGTAAGAGTTTTGCTTTTGGAAAGGAAATTTTGCTAATGGTCGCTTAAGGAAAGTAATTCTTAATTCCCATACAATGCTCCAATGCTTTTTGATGCCCCACCCCCTAAAGCATTGGGAAATATTCGGAAACTGAAGACGCTTGTTTCAAGCAATTTCTTCATTGACCACAATGTTTTCTACCCCAATGGACACAAATTTAAAAATTTTATCAACTTTTAAATGTCTTCTGCAACTTTTTTGAATTTGGACTGGTCTAGAATTTTATCATGTGAGAATGGGCTAACACAGGTGGTTGCTTGAGCAGTATTGACTGTATCTATTCTTGACATTAACCATTTAGTAGAAAATTGACTTTTATGCAATAAAAATAAAACATGGTTGAGAATTTCTGCAGGATGTTTATGGATAAATACATAACAAGACAACAACATTTTGGACTAGCCCAAAGAGAGAATAAGATGTCCACAATTTCATATTCATTAAATTCATCCCCCTGAAAAAAACATGGAAAATGAAGAATATGTGAGTTACAAGCGATTTCTAGATTCTAAATAATGTTTTCTCAAGCCTTTTTTCTCCTGTGAATCATTAAAAAAGGAATTGAATTGAAATATTGTTTAACCCTTTCCTATTCAATCCCTTGTCTTATGCCCCTGTAACTTTATACTTGAGAAAACAATATTAAAAAAAGAAATTGCTCATAACAAGCAATTTATTCTTTTTTCACAATATTTTCTTCCCTACTGAATGATAATTTTTTAGATGAATTCAACTTTAAAATGTTGTCTGCAAAAACCTTTGAATTTTGAACAGTCTTAAACTTCAAGAAACAGGAATGGGTTACAGAGAATAAACAAGGGTTAAATCATTACCTGTTGCAGTTTTTTCTTAGCCTGTTTGGCTAACTCTGACATATCTAAGCTACTATCTGCCATTTCTGGGATGATGAAATGCTGACCTTTTAGGTGATCTGAAACATATCAATTATTTACATGAAATTTTCATTTATCAATGTAACCCATTACCATATGATAAAATTAGACAAAATTTAGACCGGTCGAATTTTATAGAAGTTGCAGACAACAAATTCAAGATGATGAAATTTTAGAAATCTGTCTTACTGGGAAGAAAATTGTGGATAATGAAGAAATGGCTTGTAAAAATCAATTTCTTTATTTCCACAAAGCTCTCTCATGCTTTTTTCCTGAGGGACATAAAAGCGGTATTATCTTGGAATGGGTTAAATGACAATAATATCTGCATCTAGATTAGTAGGAATGAATTGTAGGCACAAAATAAGTGAAGTTATGTACATGATTCAGCTTGTTCCTAAAATTTCTCTATTTCCATATTTACAATACAAAGGGAATATTATATTACAATAATGATACAACATCTTATTTTGGCTTTGAGCTGCGGAGGAAAATTTTGATCTTTCATGAGACAGAAGCTTAACCCATTCCCACTCGAGAAAATTTTCGACCAGTCCAAATTCAAAGAAGTTGCAGACGAAAACTCAAAATTGATGAAACCTTTAGAATCTTTGTCTTTTGGGGTAGAAAACATCGTGGATAATGAAGAAATTGCTTGTAGCAAGCAATATCTTCAATCTCCACAATGGTTTCCAAAGCTTTCATATTGAAGGGCGTTTAAAAGCATCATTGTGCGGGAATGGGTTTAAGGGAATATCAAATTTTTCCTCAACAGTGAGACGCAAATATAAGATATACCGTTTTTTTAAATCAGTATTCTATTTTTTATATACCTACAATACTTACTAACTTAAGTTAATAAAATAACAATAAAAAATGTGTATTTCTACAAGTACTTCCCTTCTTCTTTACCATTCCAATAATGTTTATTCACATTATTGTTACAGAATGAAAACGACGTCATATCAGACTACCTCACATGGAACCGTATTTTACATGTTCAGATACTGTTGTTTTTTTTTACAAATCTGATTTGACATGTTTGGAATATATACATTTTACTAAAAATATTTATAGATATGTAATAAAGTTAACTCTACATTAAACCACATCACTCAATATATATATCACTTTTAGCTATAATGTCATTGTCCATGCAAGGTTTTTTTTTTAGAATCTTCACCATTAACAAGGATTCTTGGATATTACAATTTTCTTTGCGCCACCCCCCTCCAACCCTTTCCCACATGTATCATAATAACCGAATTTGACTGTAATGTCTATATTACTCAGGTTTCCTTTTCTTTTAAATATAATTCAAACACATCAACTGAACAAAACTTTAAAAGTTTCTATTTTCTCACCTGGTTTCTTCCCACATAAGTAGTAAGCCAGTCTATCTGTAAGTTCATATTGACATTCTGCCAGTCTATTGGCTATGTCTTCATGACCTTCACCTCTGCAAGTACAAATCAATTATTTAACTCATTCCCATGTAACAAAATTTAAGACTTGTCCTAATTCAACGAAGTAGCAGACAACAATTTGAAGTTTGTGAAATTTTAGAATTCTTCGTCTTGAAGGGTAGAAAACATTGTTGAAGAAATTTCTTATGACAAGCCATTTCTTCATTTTTCATAATCTTTACCAAAGCCTTTTTCTTGAGGTGCGTAAAAAAAGCCAGAATTGTGTGGGAATGGGTTAACCAATTACCCAGGGATAAATTCTAGACTCATCCAATATAAAAGAAGATAAAGACAACAATTAAAATTTTATTTAAAGTCACACATTAGCAGCAAACATAATTGTTACAAGCAATTTCTCTTTCTCTCACAATGTTTCCTACCGCAAAATTTCCTTGGCATATAAAAATAATGAGTTGTATAGTAATTGGATTGTAGCATTCATTGTGATGATATAAAATTCAATCTCACAAATTATGCTTTTAGTAGAATTTTCAACACAGATATTGTGCAAGGAGAAATAGTACACTGCAACTCCATTATAACACTGTATGTGGGGTCCAAGAAAGGGAACAGCAGAAGAAGTGGAGTAATTTTGCTGTAATGCTGTATCAATCCCCCCTCCTCCCTAATCACCACCCTGATCAGCAATGATGCCAGTCTCAAGATTTTGTAATCAATGTAATTTGATCTTTGATTGCTCACTCAAACTTATTTATATTTATGCACTTTTGTCAGAAAACTGACAAAATTCAGTGTAATCATAGTGAAGTTCTACATTTACCCTTTAAGTCTGTTGAAATAATCCATAAAATTCTACCAGAAAACTTTTCTACTCTATGCATTTTCAAAAGACTAGAAGGTTCACCAGTGACATGATTTATCTAGCTAGTGATATTTATTTATTTAAGTTTAGAATTGGTGATAATTTTTCCATTTATGGCGGAAAGGGATTAAATCTAAGAAATTCACATGGCGATGTTTCCTTGAGACCGACAAGTCATTTTACACCTGGGGTTACTGACACAATGAGAAAATGTCTTGTGGATTGACGCTCAAATCTCTTTCACTAATATAGACTTTGCCAAAATTCTTTACCATCGTTAAAAGTATGATTACAAAAGATCAACTATGAACATTATCTAAACCTAGTCATTTATGTAATTTGGATTTAGGCCAAACAGCTGCACATGGACAAAACTTGATTTAACTTAAAAATTTGTAACAGGTATAAAATAGCTCGCTTCTATTTATAATTCTTAATGTGAAGATAGTAACAATAATCAACATAATATTCTGAGACTGTTGGATACCTACTTTCAATTTGGAGAATTCCTCCAAATTGGGTTCTTGCAATCTAGGTTATCACCAGTACTTTCAACAACATAAATTGGGGAACCATCGCCCAAGCAACCAACATAGTTTGTGAGGTAAGAGGACCCTGCTTTAACCCATTCCCACACATCAAAATTTTAGACCAGTCCAAATTGAAAGGAGCTGCAGACAACAATTTCAAGTTGATGTAATTTTAAATTTTTTCGTCTTTTAGGGTAGAAAACATTGTGTATAATGAAGAAATTGCTTGATACAAGCAATTTCTTCATTATCAACAATGTTTTCCAAAGCTCTTTAATTGCGGGGCGTAAAAAGGAGGGCTTGAGTTGGAATGGGTTAAGGGATAGGGCTTTAATGGAGTTGCAGTGTATAATACTGAAGATACAGCCGCATCTCTTACTTGGCATAGTCCATTGGTGTTTTTCCGAATGCATCCAGGGCCCCTGGATCTGCTCCGTAAATGACTAGAAGTTCAACCTGCAGTATCTGACCTGATCCTGCAGCAACATGTAGAGGACAGTTCCCCTTCTCCTGGAGATAAGAAAGTCATAGATTGCATAGAAATTCTTGAAATTGAGAGACATACAAAATATACATTCACTCTTTTTCCTTACAAGCTATTGCAACTTCTCTTGGCCAATTCGCAGATTATCTAAAAATCCATTAAACCATTACCAGACACCAAAATCTTGGACTAGCCCATTCCATCACAGTGACGCTTTCTGAAGCCTCTAAAGAAAAAGAACTGGGATAACATTGTGTAAAATGTAGAAATTGCTTGAAACAAGCAATTTCTTCATTTTTCATGATGTTTTCTATCCAGAAAGTTGAAAAAAATCTAAAGTTTCATAAATTTTAAATTGTCTTCTGAAACTCCTTTCAATTTTGACCAGTCTAAAATTATGTCATCTTGTAATTGCTAAGGGATCCTACCTCAAGACATTTTTTGGGTCATTCATTATAAATTGCTCATGTAAAAGACATGATTATTAGGAAAAGTGTATAAGTGAGGGATCCATGACAAGGCCAACTGACCTCCAATAAGGCAGTTAGACTTAGGTTACTAACACCATTGTTTTGTAAACCCATTACTAGATGGCAAAATTTGAGACTGGTCCAAATTGAAAGGAGTTGCAGACAAAAATTCATAAAATTTTAGTTTTTTCCACTTTCTGGGTAGAAAATATAATGTCACATGAAGAAATTGCTTGTTACAAGCAATTTCTTCACTTTACACTAATTTTTTCCCTTTTGTTTTTCTTGGGGGAGGGGGGTCAAAAGGTGTCTTTGTTTGGGAATATATAAAACCTGAGGTGCGTTCTTTTCGTCGAGATTCTTAAGATTCTTATTTAGATTTTTAATATGAAGCGTTCTTTAGATTAAGATTTTTAAGCCGCTAAATAAGAATCTTGAGAATTCTTAATGAGAAATTCAAGCGTACTCGGCATTGGCTTAAACGAGTAGCCTTGATGACGTTGAATATTTTCACTAAAAATAACAAAAATCGTTCTTTATGACGTTTCAAAAATCTTATTTAGCGGGATTTCTCATCTCGACGAAAAGAACGCACCTCCGGTCAGGGATGATAAACAAATAGTATATAATTTCTAGGCAACCTCAAAATCGTAACTATAGCTAGAATAAGCTACAGTTACTATGTTTAAGTTGTCCATAAGAAGAAAATATTGAAGTAAATGTCGGAGTTTAGTACTGAATGAATCATTTGACAGTTGTGATATGTCAGTTCTATAGAAATTTTAAAGGGGTAATTTGCATTCTTAAATAGAAAGAAAGCTATAACTAGAACTGTCGCCTGTAAGGGCTGACAAATACCCCCCACTGCCACCTCTTTTTAAATGAGGCCAAATTGTAACCATTGAAATGTTGGACATTTATGATTTATCAGGTGGAAATTTTTTTTATAGATTTTAAGTAAATGAGGGGCAATGACTGTGTAAAAAAAGAGGGATTTTGTTCAACATTGGAGATGGAAATTAAGGATTTTGTGCAACATCAAACATGGCGTTTATGTTTTGGAATAAACATGTGAACCACTTTTATTTTTTAAACCTGTCAACCTGTTCAGGAGTTATGATTAATTCTCTATATATAAGAAAATAAATCAAATGGGCATAACTCCTGAAACAGTTGATTAATCATAATGAAAATTGCAGGTGCACAAGTTCCCATTGCAAGAAAGATTTCGGTAAAGTTTAAGCAAAATTGGTCTTGAAAAGTGGGAGGAGATGAGGACACAAAATTGATTTAGTCTCTTTATATTGTATATAAGAAAATAAATCAAAGGGGCATAACTCCTGAACAGTTGATATTCATAATGAAAATTGCAGGCGAACAAGTTCCCATCGCAAGGAAGATTTCGGTAAGGTTTCAACAAAATTGTACTAGAAATGTGGGAGGATATGAGGAGACAAAATTATGTTCACAGATGGATGGACAGGTGGACAGACAGACGGACGAATAGATGGACAACCTGATTCCAGTATACCCCCCCCCCCCCCTAACTTTGTACATGTGAACCACTTTTATTTTTTTAAATCCGTCAACCTGTTCAGGAGTTATGATTTATTCTCTATATATTGTATATAAGAAAATATATCAAACAGGCATAACTACCGAAACAGTTGATTAATCATAATGAAAATTGCAGGTGCACAAGTTTCCATTGCAAGGAAGATTTCAGTAATGGTTTCAGCAAAATTGGTCTGGAAATGTGGGAGGAGATTAGGACACAAAATTATGTCCACGGACGGACAGACAAATGGACAGACAGATAAATGGACAACCTGATTCCAGTATACCCCCGTAATTTTGTACATGTGAACCACTTTTATTTTTTAAATCTGTCAACCTGTTCAGGAGATATGATTTATTATCTATATATTGTATGTAAGAAAATAAATCAAATGGGCATAACTCCTGAAACAGTTGATTAATCATAATGAAAATTGCAGGTGCACAAGTTCCCATTGCAAGAAAGATTCAGCTAAATTGGTCTGGAAATGTGGGAGGAGATGAGGACACAAAATTGATTTAGTCTCTATATATTGTATATAAGAAAATAAATCAAAGGGGCATAACTCCTGAACAGTTGATTAATCATAATGAAAATTGCAGGTGCACAAGTTCCCATTGCAAAATGTTTTGGGTAAAGTTTCAGCAAAATTGGTCTGGAAATGTGGGAGGAGATGAGGACACAAAATTATGTCCACAGACAGACGGACAGAGAGATGGACAACCTGATTCCAGTATACCCCCCATAACTTCGTTGTGTGAGGAATAATTAACAAGATGTGCTTGTGAAACACCCTTCTGGACAACCTTGACCTTTAGCGTTCAACCAGCTGATGCCAATCAATGCAATGAACCTTTGTACAAAATATGGGCCATGTATCTTCAATGCTGACCCTGATGTTTTTGATCCTAATCTTACAACCAGGATGCCTATCAATGCAAGGAAAATATATCCCAAATATGAGCCATGTATTGCAATAGTGTTTAACCCTTTCCTGTAAAGTCCCTGGATTTTATGTCCCTGTGACTTTATAATAGAGAAAACATTGTAGAACAAGGTGTCAAATTGTCACAAGATACGCCCGTCACACTGCTTAATATTAACTGGGGGTTTGAATAGAACTGAGGTTATTTTGAATTAATTTTTTTTGTCAAACAAAGTATGAAAAAACAACAAAGGGCAATAACTCAAAATATATGCTAGGTAGAGTTTTGGTTCTTGTACACTGCACTCCCCCTTGGTGAGATCTATCCATCCATAAAGTTTCATGATTCTAGCTATAATACTTTTAGAGATATACTCCGGACAAGATTCAAGTATGAAAAACAACAAAGGGCAATAACTCAAAAAATAGGCCAGGTAGAGTTATAGTTCTTGTGCACTGCACTCCCCCTTGGTGAGATCTATACACCTATGAAGTTTCATGATCCTAGCTATAATACTTTTAGAGATATACTCCGGACAAGATTCAAGTATGAAAAACAACAAAGGGCAATAACTCAAAAAATAGGCCAGGTAGAGTTATGGTTCTTGCGCACTGCACTCCCCCTTGGTGAGATCTATACACCCATGTAGTTTCATGATCCTAGCTATAATACTTTTAGAGATATACTCCGGACAAGATTCAAGTATGAAAAACAACAAAGGGCAATAACTCAAAAAATAGGCCAGGTAGAGTTATGGTTCTTGTGCACTGCACTCCCCCTTGTTGAGATCTATACACCCATGAAGTTTCATGATCCTAGCTATAATACTTTTAGAGATATACTCCGGACAAGATTCATGTATGAAAAACAACAAAGGGCAATAACTCAAAAAATAGGCTAGGTAGAGTTATGGTTCTTGTGCACTGCACTCCCCCTTGTTGAGATCTATACACCCATTAAGTTTCATGATCCTAGCTATAATACTTTTAGAGATATACTCCGGACAAGATTCAAGTATGAAAAACAACAAAGGGCAATAACTCAAAAAATAGGCCAGGTAGAGTTATGGTTCTTGCGCACTGCACTCCGTATTGATGAGAAGAATATAACTGCCAAGTTTAAAGTCTATCGGACTTATGGTGACAGCGTTATGCTCCGGACAAAGGAGTGGACACCGCCCGGACGCCCGGACGACCGGACACCCGGACGCCCGGACGCCCGGACATCACGGGTGATCCCATAATACGTCCCGTCTTCGACGGGCGTATAAAAAGAAGAAATTGCTTGTTACAAGCAATTTCTTCTTTTTCTACAATGTTTTCTACCCCACTGAATAGTTATTTTTTTAATCAAATCCACCTTCAATTTTCGTCTGCAAATCCTTTGAATTTGGACTGGTCTAAAATTTGGTTAAACAGGAAAGGGTTAAGTAACAGCAAATTCCAAGTTTTTGCATTAATCTACACATCGCTGACAGACAGACAAAAATTGGTACAAGAATTTGTCCCTGATTGATGTAGGGGCATAAAAATCAAGGCCAAGACTTACTGGATGGTAGTAATTAGGATCTGCTCCTTTAGAAATGAGACGCAACACTGTTTCTAGGTTGTTTGTACGAACACTTGAATGAAGTTGCTGAAACAATAAATGAGAACATAGTTATTTCAAATGGCACAACACCCCAGTTCCATTTGCTTGAGTAATCTATGGCAAATTTTGCAGTAAAGGACAAACAATTTCTCCTTTTCTGACAATGATTTTTTTAAAACCTGAAATGGCACTCAATTTTCACTCTAAACCCTTTCCTGTTCAATCCCTGGTTTCTCATCGTTGTGGTTTTATACTTGAGAAAACATTGTGGAAAAAGAAGAAATTGCTTGTAACAAGCCATTTCTTCTTTTTCCATAGTATTTTCTACCCTACTAAATGATTATGTTTCAGATCATATCCCCTTTAAATTGCCGTCTGCAAAACGTTTGAATATGGACTGGTCTAAATTTTGAAAAACAGTAAAGGGTTAACCTATTTTAAATCTTTGTTGTATGGTATTTGGTTACATCTTGACAACAAAATGTTTTGCAATATTGAGCAAGAGTAAATAGAACCTAAAAGAACTTGATTGATTGATTGAATGGGGTTTAACACCACTTTTAACAGTATTTCAGTCAAATCCCAGCAGTAACAATCTAACAATAGATTCCTAGTATTTCTCTCACAAGTACTACCACTAAATATTTTCCTAGCCCCCAGCTGCTATCCCACACAGGTTTACGATTATCCACCCATTGGTGAGAGACAAATGTTGGAAATATGTGCCACCGACGGGGATTGAACCCACGATTCCGTGAGTGAAGATTGGTGCGCTAGCAACTGCGCTATAACATCAGCTCTCAGAGAACTTGAGCCACAGTAAAGCAAACTTATTCTCAAACTGTTCACCTCTGGCCTTGACTATTGATCTGTACAGCAATGACCAAACTTTGTACACAGATTTATTGGCCATTTGAGTAAGAGTATGGAACCAAGTTTTATCTCAATACCAGAACACACAATTTGTCACAAGTTCAAATTTTCCCCATTACCAGACAACAGAATTTTAGACTGGTCCAAATTCAAAGAAGATGTAAACAACAATTTTTGATGACAAAACTTTTTTGGTAGAAATTTCTTCAATTTTCACAATGTTTTCCAAAGTTTTTTTCTTGAAAGGTTGTAAAAAGTTTGGGTTGTGTGGGAAAGGGTTAATCATACATTCCTGGACCTTTTTGTAGATTCACTAATGGTTATAAGATATATTTAGAAACACTTAATGTCTGCTGTTCTAGCATTAGTTATATGTTCAAAACAACTTCTTGACACATTTTGATTAAATGTTTTCCATAAGACATAAAATTTCTTAGGTACTGAAATATTTTGCATTATTCTGTTTTAGATAAAGTGTTACAGGGATCTTAATAGCAAATTTAAAGCCAGTTCATCCCCATTTTCTTTCTAAACATTGTAGATCTTAGCATTTCCAAATACCAACAGTTCTAACATAAAAGAAATTTATTAGTATAATTAGCTGGGTTTTCTCTGAATAATTACTGTGTTAAATGCCAACTGAAACAATGTATTGCTTCGATAAAAGAATAAATTCTAGATGTTCTTAACCCTATTAGAGTGAGAAGACAACATTTTAGACTGGTCCAATTTGAAAGAAGTTGCAGAAGACAATTTTGAGTTGATGGAGTTTTGAAGGTCTTTGTCTTTTGTGGTAGAAACCATTGAGGATAGTGAAGAAATTGCTTGTAACAAGCAATTTCTTCACTTTCACAATGTTTTCCAAAGCTCTTTTTTTCTTGAGAGGCATTAAAAAGCAGGATCATATGGGAATGGGTTAAATCTGCAGATATGATTTGATAATGAAATTTTGCTTCCATAATAACCAAAGTTAAAGAACCTATCTTGTAGGTTCTCATCTAGACAAGGCCACTTTGAACCCATTACCACACAACAAAATTTAAGACTGGTCCAAATTCAAAGATTGACTGATTGAATGGGGTTTATCACCACTTTTAACAGTATTTCAGTCATATTGCGGCGGTGGGAGGACCCAACAATGGATTCCTGGTATTTCTCACACCAGTACTACCACTACATCCTTTCCTAGCCTCTAGCTGCTATCCCACTTAGACTTATGATTATCCACCCATTGGTGAGAGACAAATGTTGGAAAGGATATGTGCCGCCTGGAATCAAACCCATCGAAATTCAAAGAAATTACAGTCAACAATACAAATGCGCTTAACCCACACCACAATGACCCTTTCAGACGGATTTGAAGAAAAACGGCCATTGAAAACTTTGTGGGAAGAGGATAAAAGAAATTCTACCCTAATTGGCAGTTATTTTCCAATTTTAGTAAATATCCTCAGCAACTTCTTTCAATTTGGACAAGTCAAATATTTTTTGTTTGGTAATGTGTTAAATTGATGTAATTAGTCATGTAGGGTAGAAAAAATTGTGAGAAAAGAAATTTTCCTTCACACACAATGTTTACCATTACACTTTCCTTCATCTGTTCAAAAGCTGGTCAAAAGGCTGTGTTGCGGGTAATTTCATTAATTATGTAAAAGAATCTTTTCAAAGATAATCCACTCAAAAAATAAAAATCTTTTACAATCATGTTATTACTCAACCTCTTATTAACAAGTGCTCTTTGTTTTTCACCCTTTTCCTCATGCAACATTGATATTGCTTAATCCTTTCTTGTTTGTCATTATTTTAGTCCTGTCCAATTTGAAAGAAGTTACTGATGACAATAAAAGTCAGTGTAATTTGACCCATTACCACACACCGTATTTTAGCCTGGTCCATATTGAAAGGAGTTGCTAATGACAATTTAAAGTTTACAAAATTTTATATTTTTATAAGGAATCTGGGTAGAAAACATTGTAGAAAAATGAAGAAATTGCTTGTTGCTAGAAATTCTTCATTTTACACAACGTTGCTTTTTCTTTAGGGGCGTCCAAAAGTGTCATTATGTGGGAATTTGTTAAAAAGTAACCAACTTCTAGGGTAGAAAATGTTGTTGGAAGAAATTTATTGTAATTTCCTGTTTTCCCATGAAATTTTCTCAAGTATAAAATCACCAGGACATAAAACCAAGGTATTGTTCAAATTCAAAGATGTTGCAGACAACAAATTTTAGTTGATTAAACTTTAAAAATCTTTGTCTTTCTGAGAAGAAAACATTGTGGATAATAAGAAATTGCTTGTGACGAGCAATTTTTTTCATTTTCCATAATATTTTCCCAAGCTTTTACCACACAATTCTTTTAACCCATTCCAACTCAATCCCTCCTTTTTACGCCCCTCGAGAAAAAAGCTTTGGAAAACATTGTGGAAAATGAAGAAATTGCTTGTATCAAGCAATTTCTTCATTATCCACAATGTTTTCTATCCAAAAAGACAAAAAAGTTCAAAATTCCATCAACTTGAAATTGTCGTCTGCAGCTTCTTTCAATTTGGACCAGTCTAAAATTTTGCTGTGTTGGAATGGGTTAAACAAGTCCAAATTCAAAGAAGTTGCAGATGATATATTTCTAGTTGACGAATTTTAAAAGTCTTTGTCTTTCTGGGTAGAAAACATTGTGGATATTGGATATTGGAAAAAGTGATTGTAACAATCGGGGGCATAAAAGCAGTATTGCTTAGGAATAGGTTAATTCATTACAAGATGTAATTTTTTTGAGACAGGTCAATTTGAAAGTTGTTGACAATTCATATTGGTCTGGCTTATTGGGTTGAAAATACTGGTAATTTAAGAAAATTTTAATGAATAAATTGCCAGTTGCAATCAGTTTCTCCTTTTCATAGAGCCACAGTCATAGTGCCTTCGGTAGCGCATCATGGGTTTGATCCCCGGCAGGGGTACATATCCTTTCCAACATTTGTCTTTCACCAATGGGTGCATAATCAAAAACCTAAGTGGGATAGCAGCTGGAGGCTAGGAAAGGATGTAGTGGTAGTACTGGTGTGAGAAATACCAGGATTTCCATGTTAGGTGCTCCAGCTGCTGCGATATGACTGAAGTACTGTTAGAAGTGGGGTTAAACCCCAATCAATCCTTTCATTGAATGATTTTCAATCAATGTAAGAACAATTATTGGAACCTCTAGATAAATTTCAGTAGGTTCATATGGAAAAAATTTCACTGTCTCTAAATGTGTAGGTTTATAACTGATTTACCAGAAAAATATCATCAATGGAAATGATGTCTTTATTTCTATTTCATTGATAAATGAAACAAAAATCTCATTTAATTTTCAGTGGACTGATCACAGGCCATGCCCACTAAGTGGGATTTCAAAACAACCTTAGTTGGCAAAATGTAGGATACAGGACATGAAACAATTCGTTACAGCTACAATGAATAAGGTGTAGTTACAATGTTCAAATTGCCAAACCAACAAATATAACAAATATGTTTTTTAACACTAATCTTCAAGTTAAACACTTTCCTGTTTTTCAAAATTTTAGACCTGTCAAAATTCAAAGGTTTTGCAGACACCACATTCTTAACCCTTTCCTGGTTTTTGAAATTTTAGACTGGTCAAAATTGAAAGAGGATGCAGACGACAATGAAAATTGGATGCAATTCCAAATGAAACCATCCTATGTGCAATTTCTCCTTTTTCCACAATGTTTTCTCAAGTAAAAAATCACAGTTACGTAAATTCCCGGGTTTATCCAGGAAAGGGTTAATTAGATTACTTTGAAAAATAACCTTTCAGTTGGGAAGAAAATATTGTGGAAAAAGAAGAAATTACTTGTCACAAGCAATTTTTTCTTTTTCCACAATGTTTTCTCAATTATAAAATCACAGGGCCATAAAAACCAGGGATTGAAAAGGAAAGGGTTAACAGTCACTGATAGGTCAATCTAATTTTTTACTGAAAGTAAAGTTAACTTTCAGTTATATTGGGGAAGTCCACTTATTTAAGTGCTTTATGGTTATCACCAGCACTAGGCTGGGGCTCTAAAATTGATTGATTGAATGGGGTTTAACACCTCTTTTAACAGTATTTCAGACACATCGCACCAGCTGGAGCACATAACAATGGATTCAAATTTAGTAAATGAATTCAATAAAACAATTGATTGATTGAATGGGGTTTAATGCCTCTTTTAACAGTTTTTCAGTCATATCGCAGTGGTTGGAGCACCTAACAGTGGATTTCTGGTATTTCTCACACCAGTACTACCACTACATCCTTTCTTAGCCTCCAGCTGCTATCCCACAGAGGTTTATGATTATCCACCCATTGGTAAGAGACAAATGTCGGAAAGGATATGTGCTGATCGAACCCATGACATCCCATGATGGAGATAAGGAGTCTGCCGCGCTAACCACTGTGTTATGACAGTAGCTGGAGCTCTTAAAAATCTTGTTCAAAGACATATTCATGTAACCATGGACACAAATGTGATTCAAACCAGCAACCCATGACTTCTGTCAGATTAGGAAGCCCCTTACTTAACCCATTACCAGATGACAAAATTTTAGACTTGTCCAAACTGAAAGGAGTTGCAGATGACAATTCAAAGATTGTGAAATTCTAAATTTTTGAACTTTTTGGGAAGAAAGCATTTTTGAAAAAGAAGAAATTGCTTGTCAAAAGCAATTTCTTCATTTTCCACAATGTTTTCCCAATTGTTTTTTCTTGTGGGGCGTCAAAAGGCATCACTGTGTGGGAATGGGTTAACCACTGAGCCATAGAGTACCCTGGTTGTCTTGACTGAATGGTTACATCACCAAACTTATGTCAGGAATGGAGCTAATGTTATTTTTGATAATTGAGGACAGGAACTGATCCTTAATTTTCAATTTACAATATACCCTAAAGAGTCCACAACTTAATCAAATCTGGACCAGTGTAAGATTTTGTTGTCATGTAATTGAATTTATGATAATGACCCTGGTCACATGAGTGCAAAATAAACATGTTGAGTACCTTTTAACCCTTTCCCATTTTATAAAATTTTAGGCTGGTCCATATTGAAAGAGGTTGCACCCTACTATGAAAATTGGATGCACTTTGAAATCAAACCAACCTATGTGGTATCAAACCAACCTATGTGGTAGAAAAAAATGTGGGAAAAGAAGAAATTGCTTGTTACAAGCAATTTTTTGTTTTTCCCCTATGTCTTTTCAATTATAAAATCAAAGTGACTACAGGTTTGTACAGGAAAGGGTTAAATTAGATCAGTGATATTTTATGGATGTAATAATTATGCAAATAGGCTGAAGTCCATAGTAACAGGTTTCTGCAAATGTTAAAGTGACAACATCATTGGCCAATCAATGCTGTCAATCAAAGAAAAAGTTGCCAATCAAATTATTCATTTTGATCAGAAGTGGATTTTAAATTCAAACATTATCCAACATTTGTGTGAAGATTTTGTTGGTTTCAGGCAAATTAAACATGGTAACTATTCAAGCTATAGATATGACGTTCGCCTTTGGCCCAGCCAACCATTCTACTTTTTTGTAATATGCAATGGGTAGGGCTAACAGAGTAAGTTGGCAATATTTCGAAAATTATGTTGCCACAAAATTGCTTTTTTGCCATAGGATTAGAACTCAAAGATACACCATAGAGAACAACTAGCCAAGACAAGAAGTCCCCTATTCCTGTAGCGAAGCCTACATTAGCAAACCCCACAGACATGCAAAAGGTCAGGTTAATAGGAACATTCTGTGACAATTTCATACAAACTCATCCATAAATGTAGGAGATTTGTTTATAAGAAATATTGGCTTAAGTCCCCTTTACCTGTAGCCCTCTTTTTCTGTGACACGGCCAAAAATAAACCAAAAGCTCCACAATACCTGCAAGATCAAGTGACTGCGAGCATACTGTGAAAAGGTAATTCAAATTTGCGATAAATGTAGGAGGAGATGTGTTAACTAGATGTGGATGTATGGAGGACAGACAAACAGAGAGATGGTGAAGATGATGCCCATATTTGTCCAAAAAGCAAAAAAAGCCTCATTTTTCATTTCTGTTCAACCCTTTCCTGTTTGGCAAGATCTTAGACCCGTCCAAATTAAAAGGGTTTTTTTCAGAGGAAAATTTTAAATAGCTTTAGTTTGAAAAATATCATTCAGTTGAGCAGAAAACATTGTGGAAAAAGAAGAAATTGCTTGTGTCAAGCAATTTATTCTTTTCCTACAATGTTTTCTCAGGTAAGAAATCACAGGGACATAACAAACAGGGATTGTACAGGAAAGGGTTGAAGCTGACTCTTTAAATAAAAGACAACAGATTCAATATTCTCTGAACATTACCTGACTAATGTCGTCAATAGAGGTGATGTCTGTATCTTTATTTTTGTTAATGAAGGACAGAAACTGGTATTTTGCCCGGATAAAATCTGCCTTCACTGGACTGAAAATAGAACAAGAGGACCATGATGGTCCTAAATCGCTCACCTGAGGCATCTGCAAATTAAAGTACTTTTTTGTATAAAAAAGACACAACTTGAGTAAAATAAATAAAACAAATATAAGATTTTGGGCTTTGTACAAAACAATCCAGTAATGCTTTAAAATGAAAATGAATGCCTTCATGGTTTAATGGATTACCAAACTATCCCAGAATTTGTCACCCTCAGGGAAAAAGGTTTAAAAAAGCATTGTGAGAAAGCAAGCAATTTCTCCATTTCTATTTAAGAAGAATCCTTTCAATGCGATTCATGCAATTTTCAATCCCAGGAGCAGAGACATTTTTTATCCTAAGAGCAAATTTTCCTGTAACATTAGTACAAAATTATATAGTCATGCTACATACCAAATATGAATGCCCTTCATCTTATATTTCAGAAGGAGAAGACTTTTGCTCTAATTGGGTGTTTTCCAAAATTTTGGACCTCTGGGGCAGTGCCATGTTTTATCCCAGGGCTAAGATTTTAGCTAACATAGTAGAGAACCATCTGGTTATGCTATAAATCAAATATGAATGCCTTAGACTTTGTAGATTGGGAGGAGAAGACTGTTGAACATGGTCTAATCGAGCATTTTTACGAACTTTGGACACCCAGGGAAGGGGTGTTTTTTAACCTACAGGCATAATTTAATCAAAATTGATAGATAACAGCCAGGCTATGCTACACTCAAAATGTAAATGCCCTCTGCCTTAAAATGAAGATTTTTTTTCAACAAACTCAAATTTTGCATTTTTCCAAATTTTTGGACCCTAGTCAGGGCCGTTTTTGACCCTTGGATGAAAACTTTTTGTGATATAGTACAAAACCATCTAGTTATGCTACATACCAAATATGAATATCCTAGACCTTATAGTTTGAGAGGAGAAGCCTTTTGAAATTGCTCTTATTAAGAATTTTTCCAAACTTCGGACCTCAGGGGCGGGGCCATTTTTGACCCCAGAGATTAAATATTTAAAAACTTGGTAGAGAACCATATGATTAAGCTCTTTACAAAATATAAAGGCCTTTGGCCTTGTAGTCTATGAAAAAACAACATCAAAGATTTACTAAAATTTCCAATTTTCATATGCCGCGGTTACAAGAGTTTTTGACGGAATTAAATTCTTTTAACATCTTTTGAAGAGCTTCACCCAATGAACATCCCTGCAAGGTTTCAGCTTGATTGGCCTACTGGTTTAGGAGAAGAAAATTTTTAAAGATATTTAAAGGATTACTAAAGATTCCCATTTTCATATGCCGCGGTTACAAGAGTTTTTGACGGAATTAAATTCTTTTAACAACTTTTGAAGAGCTTCACCCAATGAACATCCCTGCAACGTTTCAGCTTGATTGGCCTACTGGTTTAGGAGAAGAAAATTTTTAAAGATATTTTAAGGATTACTAAAGATTCCCATTTTCATATGCCGCGGTTACAAGAGTTTTTGACGGAATTAAATTATTTTAACAACTTTTGAAGAGCTTCACCCAATGAACATCCCTGCAAAGTTTCAGCTTGATTGGTCTACTGGTTTAGGATGAGAAGATTTTTAAAGATATTTAAAGAATTACTAAAGATTCCCATTTTCAAATGCCGCGGTTACAAGAGTTTTTGACGGAATTAAATTCTTTTAACAACTTTTGAAGAACTTCACCCAAGGAACATCCCTGCAAAGTTTCAGCTTGATTGGCCTACTGGTTTAGGAGGAGAAGATTTTTAAAGAAATTGTGGACGGACGGACAGACGGACAGACGGACAGACGGACAGACGGACAGACGGACAGACGGACGGACGGACGACGGACAACGACCGATCACAATAGCTCACCTCGCACTTTGTGCTCAGGTGAGCTAATAAACCAAGTAGTATCAAACTTTGGACTTTCTCCAAGAATTTTCTTATTGCAACAACAATTTGAGTACAAGACCCTGTTAATAATACAACCATCACTGTCAATCGAATAACCAGTTGACCAATGTAATCATTCATTTAGACTGGAAATTCAGTTTGAACTCCACATTAGTCACCATTTGGTGAATCATTTTGGTTGGTTTGGTGACTTAGACGTTGTCAATACAGCTTATTCAAGCTGTAGTTACTGTGTTTAGGTCGCCAACCAAGGATTCTACTTTTTTATTACATGATATTGGCCACAAATTTTGCAAAATAACACTGTTTTAATTGAAGCATAACTTCCTGTTAGAGTCAATGGGTTAAGCCAAAGGAGTCAATGGGCAGGGCCAGCGATTGGTCAATTCCCACAAAGGAGCCCATACAGCCTATATGGTAGAATAAATTGTGGGAAAAGAAGAAATTGCTTGTTACAAGCAATTTCTTCTTTTTCCACAATGTTTTCTTAAGTGTAAAATCACAGTGACGTAAAAACCCGGGTTTGTACAGGAAAGGGTTAAGTTGTAGAATTACTAAAAATTTAGTAGTTAAAAGCAATTTCTTCATTATCCACAATATTTTACATCCCAAAAGACAAAGATTTTTAAATATTTCATCAACTTAAATTTGTCAACTTCAACTTCTTTTAACCTTCCCTGGTTTTTCGTCCCTTTGTTTTTATACCTGAGAAAACATTGTGGACAAAGAAGAAATTGTTTGTAACAAGCAATTTCTCCTTTTTCAACAATTTTTCTACCCTACTGATTTTTGTTTTTTCCAAATATTTTGGAATTTAAATTGTCTTCTGCAAATGTTTGAATTTGAACCAGTCTAAAATTTCAAACAAGAGGGCCATTGGCCCTGTGGAGCTCACCTTAGATAAACACACTATTTCTTTCAACAGTCTAATTTCATGTTAAGGTTAGGATTACGATACAAGTGGGCCATACTTACATAGACTATGTACCTGGGGATCCAAAAGTTTAAATTACAAATTCTAAGGCTTTAGGGAAAATTTGAAAGAAGGAATTAACTTTTTTCTCCCTCTGGATCCATGGGTTACCATTTCAGAAATAAGAAAGAAGTCTGTGACCTGACACTTTATGCCTATAACTCCCCTCCCAGGGACTCCGCCCAATTAGGGACCTGAGGATCATGATTTTAGCTATTTTGAAAAAGGTCAATATACTGATGCTTAATGCAGAATATCAAGGCACTACACCTTCTGGGTCAGGAGGAGAAGATTTTTAAAGATTATTTTAAAATTTCACTTTTGTTGCCATGGCAACCATAGTTTTTAATGGATTTCAATTCTTTAAGTGTATTTTAAAGGGGACCACCTTAGGAACATTTCTGCCAAACTGGGTTCAAATTGGCCCAGGAGTATGGGGGGAGATGTCATTTAAAAATCGTTCTTAATTTCTATATAAACCCCGTCCACCTGGGGCTCCACCCTGGGGACCCAAGGATCATGATTTTAGCTATTTTGAAAAAGGTCAATACACTGATGCTTAATGCAAATTAAAGCTCTATGTTCTGGGTCAGGAGGACAAGTTTTTAAAAGATTATTTTAATTTTTCACTTTTGGTGCCATGGTAACCATAGTTTTTATCAAATTTCAATTCTTTTAGCATTTTTTAAAGGGGACCACCTAAGGAATATTGTCAAATTTGGTTCAAATTGGCCCAGAGGTTCAGGAGGAGATGCCGTTTAATAAATTTGTTCTTTATTTCTATATAAACCCCACCTGCCTGGGGCTCCTCCCCTGGGGATCCAAGGATCATGATTTTAGCTTTTTTTGAAAGAGGTCAATATACTGATGCTTTATGCAAAACATCAAGGCTCTATGCCTTCTGGGTCAGGAGAATTTTTTTAAATATTATCTTAAAATTTCACTTTTGTGCCATAGAAAACAGAGTTTTTTTTTACGGATTTCAATTCTTTTAGCATTTTTCAAAGGGGACCACCTAAGGAACATTTCTGCCAAATTTGGTTCAAATTGGCCCAGTAGTTTGGGAGGAAAAATTGTTGACGGACGACGCATGACGTACACCAGACAGACGGCGGACGAACTATGATCACAATAGCTCACTTTGTGCTCAGGTGAGCTGAAGACAGGACAGGATTAATTTGAACTGGTCTAAAATTCATTATGTAGTAATGGATTAAACTAGTGGAGCCAAAATCTCTGAGAGTGACAGTTCAGTACTGTAGACCAGTAGTATCTTTCATTGTAATATAAGTACTGTACTAGTGTAGTAGTGAGACCCAAGGTTTAACCAAAAATTCTAGACTGGTGCAGATTGAAAGAAGTAAACATATTTAACCTATTCACACAGGATAAAATTTTAGACCATTCCAAATTCAAAGAAGTTGCAGATGACAATTTTAAGTTGATGAAATATGCAAAATATTTGCCTTTGAGGGTAGAAAACATCGTGGATTATGAAGAAATTGCTTGTAACAAGCAATTTTTTTTTTATCTCCACAATGTTTTCTAAAGCTTCATATTGAGGGGCGTTTAAATGTGTACTTGTGTGGGAATGGGTTAAGTCAGCAAAATTATAAAATTTGTATCTTTTAGGGTAGAAAACAGTGTGGACAGTAGAAATGCTCGTAATGTTTTCTGGAACTTTTTTCTTGGGTGAAAACAGCAACATAGTGTGAGATTGGGTTAGCCTATTCCCTGATGACAAAAATTTAGATTGGTTCAATTTGATAGAAGTTGTAGAGGACAAATCAAAATGAATTTTGATTGAAAAACAAGGCCAAATTGGATAGAAAATATAGTGAGAAAAGAGAAAATTGCTCATTATAGACAATTTCTTCGTCTCTCATAATGATTTCAAGGTTGTGTTTCCTCAGTGGATTGGTAAAATTAAATTCAGCAAATCTTGTTAAATTCAGATATCTTTATTCACTTTGATGGTTAAGAACCGGTACATGGCCATGAAAATGTATTTGATTGTTGTCTAAAATACAGAACTCAGTCCACTGCTCATTCCTAAATATATTATTCTTTCTGGACCTCCTCAATTACCACTGGCTAGGTAATAATCATTTGCATATACGGTTAACCCATTAACCCTTTCCTGTTCAAACACGAAATTTTATGTTCCTATGATTTTATACTTGTGAAAACATTGTGGAAAAAGAAGAAATTGCTTGTAACAAGCAATTTCTCTTTTTTCCACAATATTTTCTACCAGGGTTTCATTTCAAATGGCACCCAGTTTTCATTATCGTCTGCAACCTTTCTCAATTTGGACAAGTCTAAAATTCCCCAAACAGGAAAGGGTTAACCTTATTCCAGAGGGCAAAATTCTTAAAGTTTATGATAATTTAGATTTCTGAGTTGAAAAATATGGAAAATGATAAAATTGCTTTTTTTTGCTTCGGGGGAGGGGGGGGGGGTTCAAAGTGCCATTGTGTGGGAAAGGGTTAATGCTTCCTCAATTTTGTAGCGCTAAAGAAAAATTGTTTTGGAAAACAACAACATTTTCTACCCTATCTGATACTTGTATCTCGTATTTAAATTTACAAACACTTTGATCTAATGTATGGGATTCTTGTATTATTTTCTGGTAACAGTTTATAGTACCATAACATTAGAATTGACCATTTTTTGAGTTTGAAGGGTGGACTGACAGATAAACTGGCAAACATACATTACAACAGCAAAACAATATGATCTTTTTCATGTGTAGGCACAAAGGTAAAATGTGCACATGTCTTTCCTAGTGCGTAATTCAAGTTCACAGGAACAATAAGTTAACTGATTTCAAGACAAAAAAGATTTAGACTGGTCCTATTTGATAGATGTAGCAGACAAGATTTTAGAATGTGTTCAAATTGAGATATAAGTGCAATAGGTAGCAAACCGTGTAAGAAGAAGCATTCTCAAGTCACATGCAATATCAGCTTTTCTCTCAATAACATAAACAAATTTGTCAGGGGTGTAAATAAGCTGTTTTGTTTGAATGTGGTACAACACCACTTTTAACAGTATTTCAGTCATATCACGGCGGCAAGAGCAAATAACAAGAGGCCCAGTGGGCCTTAGCGGTCACCTGAGTAAAAGAGCACCAAAACAAGTGATTTTGTTTGAAAGAATTAGAGAAAGGTTTGGTTGAAATCCCCTCAGTAGTTCTTGAGAAGAAGATGAAAATGTTTAAAAGTTACCAAAAATGCCCCCCTTTTGGTCCCCATTTTAGGCAACCCTGACCTCCAGCCTATTAATTTTCACAAATCTGTATAATCAGTACCCAATGATGCTTTTCACCAAGTTTGTTTGAAATTGGCTTAGTACTTCATCAGAAGAAGGTGAAAATGTGAATTTTTTAACATGATGAACTTTGACCTCTGGGTGTGGCCCCATACATAACCCCAGGGACATGAATTTCACAATTTATAACATACCTGTCCTAGTTGTCATGCACACAGAATATTTAAGCTCTGGCATTAACGGTTTTTGGAAGAAGATTTTTAAAGAAGTACCAAAAATTACCCCTTTTTGCCCCCTATTTGGGCCCCTTTGACCCCAAGAACCCCTATTTTCACAAACTTGAATTGGCATCCCCCAATGATGCTTTCTACCAAGTTTGGTTGAAATCCGCCCAGTAGTTCTTGAGAAGAAGATGAAATATTTAAAAGTTACCAAAAATTACCCCCTTTTGGTCCCCATTTTAGGGCCCCCTGACCCCACAGCCTTTTTATTTTCACAAATCTGAATAACCATTACCAAATGATGCTTTTCACCAAGTTTCTTTGAAATTGGCTTTGTACTTCATCAGAAGAAGATGAAAATGTGAATTTTTTAACATGATGAACTTTGACCTCTGGGTGTGGCCCCATCTATGACCCCAGGGGCATGAGTTTCACAATTTATAATATACCTGTCCTAGTTGTCATGCACACAAAATATTTAAGCTCTGGCATTAACGGTTTATTAGAAGAAGATTTTTAAAGAAGTAACAAAAATTACCCCTTTTTGGCCCCTATTTGGGCCCCTATGACCCCCAGAACCCCTAATTTCACAAACTTGATTTGGCATCCCCAAATGATGCTTTCTACCAAGTTTGGTTTAAATCCGCCCAGTAGTTCTTGAGAAGAAGATGAAATATTTAAAAGTTACCAAAAATTACCCCCTTTTGGTCCCCATTTTAGGGCCCCCTGACCCCCCAGCCTTTTTATTTTCACAAATCTGAATAACCATTACCAAATGATGCTTTTCACCAAGTTTGTTTGAAATTGGCTTTGTACTTCATCAGAAGAAGATGAAAATGTGAATTTTTTAACATGATGAACTTTGACCTCTGGGTGTGGCCCCATACATGACCCCAGGGGCATGAATTTCACAATTTATAATATACCTGTCCTAGTTGTCATGCACACAAAATATTTAAGCTCTGGCATTAACGGTTTATTAGAAGAAGATTTTTAAAGAAGTACCAAAAATTACCCCTTTTTGGCCCCTATTTGGGCCCCTATGACCCCCAGAACCCCTATTTTCACAAACTTGAATTGGCATCCCCCAATGATGCTTTCTACCAAGTTTGGTTGAAATCCGCCCAGTAGTTCTTGAGAAGAAGATGAAAATGTTTAAAAGTTAACGGACGACGGACGACGGACGACGCACGACGGACGACGCACGACGACGGACAAACGATGATCGCAATAGGTCACCATGACCATTCGGTCAGGTGACCTAAAAATGCGTAATTGTGAGGTAGTGGGTTAAACCATCCTGGTAATACTGGAAAGAGCCAATTTCTCAGTTTTACATACAGATAAATTTCATCATTGGAAAGGTATTGAATGTTTTTTTCTAGTTATGCTTTTACCCTTTAATAGACTAAAAATTCTAGACAGGTCCATAAATGAAAGAAGTTGCATACAACATTTGAAAATGCACTAAAATTGGAAAAAAAGTGCTTAATCAGGAAGAAAACATTGAGAGAAAAAGAGAAATTGCTTGTTACAAGCAATTCCTACATTGTGGGCAAAAGGTAGAAACATTGTGAAAAGAGAAGAAATTTTGTGTGACAAAGTTTTTCACAACCATATTTCTTCAGGGTGTAAAAAAAAGCAGGAGAGTGTGGTAATGGATTAAATTAAAAAAATCCAAAAAAGCCTTTCTACAATCAAAATATGGTACTCCTAATCAGCCTGAATACTATTCCAGTAATGTAACAAAATTAATCCATTCACAAAAGTCCAAATTAAAAGAGATTGAAGACAACAAAACAAAGTTGGTATAAATTTAAAAGTAAGGGCCATATGAGTTAGAAAACATAGTGAGAAAAAAATTGCTTTATACAAAATTTCATGGGTTCATAAAGATTTGGGATTGTGTGCTAATGGGTTAAGACTGTAATTAGGTCACCTAGTCTACTTACAATGTCATACCATTTCTAAATTTCCATCTCAGAATTTTCACTACGCACAGAAAGTTTTCCTCTAAAATCCCATGCTTCTTCAACTTTCTGCCCTAATAAGGCATTATTCCCTAAATATCATACAATTTATACAGTTCATTATCCAAGCTTGATCAATATCATTATAAAGTCTGTAGAAGAATTTAATCCATTACCAGGTGATAAAATTTGGACTGCTCCAAATTGAAAGAGGCTGCAGAACTGATAAGGATTTCAAGTAGGAAAATTACACACAAAAAAAATCTGTCTTTTTGAGAAGAAAAAATTGTTGGCAAAAAAGAAATTGCTTGTTGTATTTCTGTTTTATTGGGTGACTCACAAAAGCAGGATTGTGTGGGCATGGGCTAACCCATTACCACACAATTCAAACTTTTTACAAGCCCAAGAAAATTAGCCATTGAAAACACGGAGGGAAAAGGAAAAGTTGCTTTTAACAAGCAATTTCTTCTTTTCTCACTGATTTTTCTACCCTTTTTTGTACTTATTTTTCAATTTACATTTATTTTGAAATGCTGTCTGTAACTATTTTCCCATTGGACCAATGCAAAATTTGTTGTTTGGTAATTAGTTAAGCTGCAGAAACTTTTCATGATTTTTTTGTTTGTTTTATATTAACCCTTGTCATGCTGAACCCGGAATATTCCGGTTTTGGCAGGAGGTGTAGACTAAGATCAGACTGCACTTATGTGCAGGCTGATCTTAGTCTACATCTCCTGCTTGTACCTTTTCCTATCAGAGTTGTTTATGAATTTAATTTCTTAAAGAAATATTGATTTTTTTAACAACAAATTCTTTCAGTGCTTTGATTTGACAGCAGTTCAGTAAGGTAATTTATACAGCATGACAAGGGTTAATCAATACAAACAATGATTCATCTCCTTGCTCATAATCCTTGTTATTGATTAACCCATTTCAACTCAATCCCTCCTTTTTACGCCCCTCAAGAAGAAATCTTTGGAAAACATTGTGGATAATGGAGAAATTGCTTGTATCAAACAATTTCTTCATTATCCACAATGTTTTCTATCCAAAAAGACGAAAAAATTCAAAATTCCATCAACTTGAAATTGTCGTCTGCAGCTTCTTTCAATTTGGACCAGTCTAAAATTTTGCTGTGTTGGAATGGGTTAAAGTACTTTTTGCTGATTTTCACATTCATTTCGATTTTAACCCATTACCAGACTACATAATATCAGACAGGTCCAAATCAAAAGTTTATGCAGACAACAACTTTTAGTTGATGAAATTCTAAAATTCCTCATCTTTTTGGGATGAAAACCTTGTGGATGATAAAGAAATTTCATGTCATATGCAATTTCTTCATTTTCCACAATGTTGTCTAAAGACTTTTCTTTGGGAGCATAAAAATTCGGAACTGTGTGGAAATGGTTTGAGTAGTTCTTGACTTACTGGACTTGGTCTCTAGCGTTAGGTTTCCGTCGGCCATGTTTTTGCGAAGGATCCCATAAGGAGTACTCCCAAATATTGTTGGCTCCATGACTGGCTAGGTGCTGGACCATCTGAAACAGAGCTTGTTCATAATAAGACTGTAAATCTGGCTGAACCCTTTCCAGTTTTCTTTTAAATGTCAGACTCGTCCAAATTCAAAGAGGATGCAGAAGACAATGAAAATTGAATGGTTTGAATGGGGTTTTATGCCTTTATCAACAATCTTTCAGTTATATCGTGGCAGCTGAAGCACCTTTCAATGGATTCCTGGTATTTCTCACACCAGTACTGCCATTTCCTAGCCTCCAGCTGCTATCCCACATAGATCTAAGATTATCGACCCATTGGTGGGAGACAAATAGTCGGGGATCAAACCCGGGACCTCTAAATTGACAGTCCGACGCGCTACCAACTGTGCTATGACGGCAGCTCGAAAATTGAATGGAATTCGAAATGAAACCATCCTATGTGTAAGAAAATATTATGGGAAAAAGTAGAAATAGCTTGTTACAAGCAATTTCTTCTTTTTCCGCAATAATTTCTCAAGTATAAAATCACAGGAGCGTAAAATCCCGGGTTTGAATAGGAAAAAGGTTAAGCTAACACATATATTCATTACCAGTCAACAAAATTTAAGACTGGTCCAAATTGAACAAAAGATGTAGATGAAAATTTTAAGTTGGTAAAATTTTAAAATTATTTGTCTCTTAGGGTAGAAAACATTGTGGACAATGAAGAAATTACTTAAAAGCAATTTCTTCATTGTCCAAAATGTTTTGTTTCTCAAAGCTGTTTTCTTATGGGGAGTAATAAGCAGTATTGTGTGGGAATTGGGTGAGGGAAGACTTCTATTAAGCAACCATTTTTAAAATTCCCTTCCTAAAAAGCTCAAGCTTTTGAGAGGTTGTAGAATTTGCTTTAAACATGCCTGAACTAAATCCAATCACATCATCTAATTAGACCAGAAGTGCAATGTGAAACTATAGTGTGAAACTCCACTGTTCATAAAGGATTTTCCTTGATTTTGCAACATAAACCAGGGCTCTGCAGACTCCCAGAATTTGGGGAGAAGTCACTTCTCACTAATCTGAGAATTGGGAGAAGTTTTTCAAATTGAGGAGAAGTGGTGAGACTTTCAGGAGAAGTGAATCGTGTTAAAAATTAAGTTTTTGCACGTATTCCTCATTCCTATCAGAAAATAAAGTAGCTTTACAATAAACATAGAAAATGCTGCTTATCCTTTCAGTCCTCAATAAAGATCTTATTCCTGTGAACAAATACTTTTGTATTTTTCTTTTTTTTTTTTTTTTAGAATTCAAGAGTTTGATTCTGAATTTTTTTTTTTTTAATATTTCATAATAGATTCATATATGATAAAAACAGTCAACTAATAAAAAATGCAAATAGTGTATAGGCAGTCTGAATGAAATGAGTAGTGTTTCTATTTGAAGCAGAAAATGAGAAAAGATTTTATTGTAACAACATGTATTTAATCAAACTATTACCAGAAGAAAAAATTCAGACTGGTACAAATTAAAAGAGCTAAATAAGACATTTCACAGTGAGCTTAAATAAGAATGAAGGTGCCAAAGAGGGTAGAAACATGTGGGGAAAGGATAAATTGCTTGCTGCAAACATTTCCTCCTTTTTCCACAGTTTCCCATATAAACATTTTCAAGATGTCAAAATGGGGGATTGTGTGGTAATGAGTTAAAGTCTGTGCACTTTACCTGATAACATATAAATGGATAAAAATTGTCATTAATTGGTCAAAATAGGTCCTCTGTGATTAAGTCAGATATAGTGTGTAAAGGGTAAGGGTTACTGCTCAGTACACAAAACCAGACTCTGTACATGCAGAGGTTTAAAGTTAACACAGGATAATTTGCTCCATTTTATAGGATTACATGTTATTTAAAGGAATTATTACCAACACAAGTAAGTGAAATTTAGTTTTTGGATAGAATGTATCATAACAAAAATCTCAGGAAAAGACCGTAGAAGCCTTTAAATTGTTTGCCATAATTTTCTTCACTTGTTACAATTAAAGCAGATAACTCAAATTGTAGGATTCTAATGAAAAATGAATTTACTCTACGTAGATTTTTGGCAGAATTATTTTTCATCAAGGTTCCAATTTTTTTAAAAAAATATTTTGACTTCTGGTAAATGACGCGGCGTCCGTAAATATCAGCCATTATTCTCGTTATGTGAAAGTAGGCAACAAATCTCGTAGATTGATGATAACTTAATTTACAGAAATAATTAAAACTTAAGAAGGGAAAGGATTTTAAATAAAGATTTCTAGTGCCGAGGGTATAAACAGCCTTGCCGAAATCAATCAGCGTAGGTGTGAATGAGGCAAGCATGTTGACTCCATACCCCTATTTCTGATAATCTGCTGGCCTCGCGACTACAGTATCGATCGGTACACGCTTGATTTACGATCAAAGGGCTTCCGTCGGACAGTTGTATAATTGCACACTGTCCCCTATTTTTATAGCCACTGGCCAGATTTGGTTATCACCTATCGTATCCAGGCGACTTCCCGAAAATTCCAGGCGACTTCGACTTCGCTTTGATCAGCAAATCAGGCGAAGTTTTATGAAACCAGGCGACTTTTTCGCCTGAGTCGCCCACTCTGCAGAGCCCTGTAAACATCATAACTACAGCTTTAAAAGAATCTTTAGGTCAGGAATCAATGATTTGCCTTTTGTTTCATGCTCCTTCCTGACCAAAAATTGTGCAAATTGAAATTGGTCTCTCAGTTGAACTGGTATGTCCAAAAATCTGTCAATTAACTCTTTCTTGCTGATTATTCCTGTTCTGGCAGGAGGTGTACAATAAGATCAGCCTGCACATATGTGCAGTCTGATCTAAGTCTAAACCACCTGTTTGATGCTTTCACCTATTCCCAAACAAGCCTTCCTTTTTACGCCCCTTAAGAAAAAAGCTTTGGAAAATATTGTGGAAAATGCAAAAATTGCTTGCATCAAGCAATTTCTTCATGATCCACAATGTTTTCTATTCAAAAATACAAAGAATTTTAAAATTCTATCAACTTGCAACTGTCGTCTGCAGTTTCTTTCAATTTGGACCAGTCTAAAACTTTGTTGTGTGGAAATGGGTTAGGCCAGAGTTCTATATCAAATTATAAAAAGATCGTAAAACTGATCCACAATTAGGGACTTTTGGTGCTTACAGCCCTATGATTTTATTGCAATATTCTGAACAAGGATTTGATTCAGCATGACAAGGGTTAAGACATCATAATAATCCTCAAATTAGATTTTGTTTGACTGGGTATTGACAAAACTTTTAATAGTATTTCAGTTATATCATTGCGGCTGGAGCACCAAACTATGGATTCATTTTTCATCAGCCAGATCTCAATATGATACTAATTTTACTTACAGCTAGCTGTGTTGGACACCATTGTCCTTTTTTCAGAGATTTCACTTGAGATATATGTCTCCCTAAACTTCTGTGCACACTGCAACATTCATCACAAATCAACACACCACGGTTGATTGAGGCCCAGCTGGGTTCTGAAAATATAAGTTTGAAACTTTAGCTTGTTTTGAGATAAACCAGTATCTCTTTAGACTTCTGTATACACTGCAATCCTCATTACAAATCAACACTCCATAGTTGATTGAGGCCCAGCTTAGTTCTGAAAATATAATTTAGATACCATGGTTAATTTTTGAGAAATACTTGTTAGTCTCCCTTCTTTGCACACTGCAACACTCATCACAAATCAACACTCCATGGTTGATTGAGGCCCAGCTGGGTTGTGAAAATATAATTAACCCTTGTCATGCCAAACCCTGAATATTCCGGTTTTGGCAGGAGGTGTATACCAAGATCAGCCTGCACATATGTGCAGTCTGATCTTGATCTACACCTCCTGCTTGTACTTTTCCTGACAGAGTTTTTTGTGAAATTGGTTTCTTAAAGAAATATTGATTTTTCAACAACAAGTTCGATTAGTGCTTCCAGTCTTTTGATTTAACAGCAATTCAATAAGGTGATTTATATAGCACAACAAGGGTTAAGAATGAGAAAAATTAGTTTGTCTCCCCAGACAACTGAGTACACTGCAATGCCCATCACAAATCAACACTCCATGGCTGATTGAGGCCCAGCTTGGTTCTGAAAATATAATTTTGAAACCAAGTTTCATTGTGAGATACAGTATCAGTTTATCTCCCTAGCCTTCTGAACACAACTTTGTTTGGATTGTGTTTCACACAATCACCCTTTTAAGACAAACTGAAGATACTTGGATATTTGAAAATTTTCGGATCATGAAAAAATTGCTTGTGACAGCAATTTTTTCATTTTTGACAATGTTTTCTATAGTTTCCTGCTTAAGGGGCGTCAAAAAGTAGTATTATGCGAGAATGAGTTAAAAGAATGTCTGACTAGCCAAGTTGATAGAGCACTTGATTTCAAAACTCAAGATAATGGGCTTGAGCCCTGGGAAGACCAAACTTTTACAAACTAATTGTCTTTTGAATGAGACGTAATCCAAGGCCCTGTGCGATGGTGCTATGTATCGAGTACATTAACGAACAAAGCAGGGCTCTCAGCAGTTGTGTCCTGTATCCTTGCACTATCCCCCATAACAACTGTCTTCGTGGGGCTTAGCTCATAAAAGCACTGCTGAAGTAGCAATTAATAATAAATGGAAAAAAATTAATTAAAACAACACAGAAAATGAAAAATTGCAAACAGCAGCAGTTTCCCCTTTTTTCATCTTGTTTCAACCCTATAGGGCACTTGTTTCTCAATTCAGATACACATAAAATACCATTTAGTGCATCTTCTTTCACTATGAGTAGGTCTTAATTTTGTCGTCGGTGATGGATTATTAATCAATATTTGTCATCAATATTCGTTTCTTTCAACTCTTATGTGTTTGTGCCAAACTACTGTATGTCCCTATATATCTAAAGACAATTGAAATCATTTTTAACCCCTTATCACACATTGACCCCTTCTAAAAAAATGATCATAGAAAACTTTGGGGGAAAAGGAGAAATTGCTTGTGACAAGCAATTTCTTCTTTTCTCACAATGTTTTCTATCATATTTGGCAAAATATGACAAGTTGCCTGCAACTTCTTTCAATTTGGACAAGTCTACAATTTTGGTGTCTAGTAATGGGTTAATTAACACCTAAATACATATTTTCATTTTTCAGTGGGTCCTCTGTCACTAACAATAATGGTCAATCTATAAATATCAGTGAATACAATATTGATTCATCTTTAGTTATTAAGCCAGCTGTTAAAATACTGCTAAAAGAAAATATTTGTCATGCTACAGGAATGAGATTTAAAGCCATATTTGCTACCTTTAAAGATCAGTAAAATTTGTTATACTCAAGTCCTAAAATCATCAAAGAATAAGACAAACAAAATGAATCTCTACCCTTTGAGTATGATACACCACTGATTATTAACTCTTGTCATGCTGAACCAGAAATATTCCCTTTTTGGCAGAAGGTGTAGACCAAGATCAACCTGCACATAAGAGCAGTCTGATCTAGATCTACACCTCCTGTCTGTACTTGTCCTTCCAGAGCTGTTTATAAAATTTATTTCTAAAAGAAATATTGATTTTTGAACAACAAGTTCTATCAGGGCTTTAAGCCCTTTGATTTTTCAGCAATCACTAAGGTAATTTATACAGCATGACATGGGTTTAATACTGTTTAAATCATTTCTTGTACAAACCCGGGATTCTGTAATTATATACTTGAAAAAACAATGTGGAAAAAGAAGAAATTTGATTGGAACAAGAAATTTCTCATTTTTATACAATATTTTCTTCCACATAGGATGGTTTTAGTTCAAATTGCATCCACTTTTCGTTGTCTGCAACCTCTTTCAAGCCAGAAGAGCGCCAATCCTTTTACTATAGGCAAAATTTCCCTTGAGAGCTTTTTTTACTCCATTCCCACACAATGATTCTTTTTGAGCCCCCCTCCCCCCAATAAAAAGCTTTTGAAAACATTGTGGAAAATGAAGAAATTGCTTGTTACTACCCATTTCCTCATTATCCACAATGTTTTCTACCCAAAATAAACAAAGATCTTTTGAATTCTATCAACTGAAAAAAATGTTGTCTGCAACTTTATTTCAATTTTGGATCACTATAAAATTTGGTCATCTGGTAATTGGTTAACTTGTTACAAGTAATTTCACATCCTCTTTTAAGGGTATCATCTTTTTTTCAATCTTGTTACACTATTTCTTTGAGTTTTGACAAGTCTAAGAAAAATTGTCTGGTAATGAGTTAACCCTTTCCCGTTTTGCGAATATCTAGACTAGTCCAAATTGAAAGAGTTTGTAGATGACAATGAAAACTGGATGCCAATTGAAATGAAACCATCCTATGTGGTAGAAAATATTGTGGAAAAAGGAGAAATTGCTTGTTACAAGCAATTTCTTCTTTTTCAACAATGTTTTCTCAAGTATAAAATCACAGGAACTTAAAATCTTGTATTTTAACAGGAAAGGGTTAAACTATGAAACAAGAAAAGCCTACACATTAAGAAGTTGTAAACACTACAAAGTGAGTTGTAGTAATTTCTTCCACACCTTGATTTACTACAAAGGTAAGTTCCTCTGCAGGGATTTATCTGTTACCCTGGCAACCAGACAAGAGAGGGGCTTATCAGTGACCCCAATCTCCACATGGAAAACAGCCTCCTTCTTAAAATGCTAGCAAGATAAGAAATTGGCAACAGGAGTTAGAGTAACAAGTTTATAAATTATCAAAAACTCTACAAGCAGGTAACAGGTTATAAGCCATTACCGAATGTAGGACGTTTTGGCCACGGACGTTTTGGCCAGGACGTTTTGGCCAGGACGTTTTGGCCACGGACGTTTTGGCCACCACTATTGGAAAAACGGACGCCACTATTGGAAAATCTATAATAAGTACATTTAAAATGAAAATGTAAGATGAAAAAATGCTCAAAATCTATAATAAGTACATTGAAAATGAAAATGAAAGATGAAAAAATGCTCATAATCTATAATAAGTCCATTTAAAATGAATTTGGCCAAAACGTCCGTTTTTCCAATAGTGGTGGCCAAAACGTCCGTGGCCAAAACGTCCTGGCCAAAACGTCCTGGCCAAAACGTCCGTGGCCAAAACGTCCGTCCACCGCCATTACCAGATGACAACATTTAAGACTGATCGAGGCAGATATCATTTCTAAGTTAGCAAAGTTAAAAAAAATCTTTTTCTAAAGGATAGAAAACATTGTATACAATGTAGAAATTGCTTGTGTCAAGCAATTTCTACATTAATTAAAATGATTTCAAAAGCTTTTTTCTCAAGGGTCTAAAAACGCATGACTGTATGGAAATAGGTCAAAACTCATAAAGTTGAAAATCTCTGGGTATGATTTACAAAACTTAACCCATTCCCACACAATGATGCTTTCAGACGCCCCTGAGGAGATGCATTTGGGAAAATGTTGCGTAAAATGATGAAATTGCTTGTAATAAGTAATTTCTTTATTTTTGTACAATGTTTTCTACCCAGAAAGTTGAAAAAATCTAAAATCTCATAACTTTTGAATTAAGGTCTGCAACTTCTTTCAATTTAGACCAGTCTAAAATTTTGCTGTCTGGTAATGGGTTAACCAATAAACAAGACTATTTTTTCATTGACTAGTCCAATTAAGTCAATCCCATTTAATCCAGACTTTTTACCACCCGAATGAAAATAGCTTTGGAAAAAAAATGTGGAAAATGAAGAAATTGCTTGTATTTCCTACAATCTTTTCTTCCCTAAGAGACCAAAATGATTTTAAATTTTTCAAACTTGAAATTTTTGTCTGCAAATTCTTTGAATTTGGATAAGTCTTAATTGATTTTTATTGATTGATTGAATGGGTTTTAACACCGCTTTTAACAGTATTTCAGTCATATCTTGGCGGCTGGAGCACCTAACATTGGATTCCTGGTATTTCTCACACCAGTACTACCACTACATCCTTTCCTGGCCTCCAGCTGCTATCCCACTTAGGTTTCGATTATCCACCCATTGGTGAGAGACAAATGTCAGAAAGAATATGTGCTTCCACCCGGTTAAATAAGTCTTAAATTGTGTCATTTGGGAATGGATTAAAAGCATATGCAGACAGCAATTCAATGTGAATTCAAATATACCAATAAGTATTAATTTGGTTACCAAAACATTCTGAGATTTGGTTACCAAAACATTCTGAGAAAAGGAGAATTTTTTTCTCCATTTCATTTTCAAGTCTGAGGGGATGTCAATATGGGCATTGAGTGACAATGACCTAATCAAAACAAAATTCTCCTTCACATCCCTTCTGACACAATGACGCCTTGTAAAGCCAAAAAACAATTAGGGAATACATTGTGTAAAATGAATAAATTGCTCGTTGTTACCATTTCCTTCCTTTAACTCAAAATTTTCTACCCAGAAAAAAACCTGAAATTTCATAAACTGTAAATTGATGAATACATTTCATTTCAATTTGGTTCAGTCTTAAATTGTTGTATGGTAATAGGTTAATCAATTACCAAACTAGCCCGCCTTTTTACACACCTCAAGCAGTTTAACCCTTTCCTGCACAATCACTTGTTTTTATGTCCTATTGTTTTTATACTTAAGAAAATATTGTGGGAAAAGAAGAAATTGCTTGTTACAAGCAATTTCTTGTTTTCCCACAATATTTTCTACCCTATAGGTTGGTTGCTTTTCAAATTACATTCACTTTTATTTGTTGTCTGAAACTTCTTTCAATTTGGACTGGTGTAAAATTTTTAAAAACAGGAAAGAATTAAGAAAACATTGTTGTGGATAATGAAGAAATTGCTGATGCTTTATTATTCCTTCAATGTTGACTACGTTTTTTACCATAAAAGGCAAATATCATTCTGTTAAAAGTTACCAACTCGTAATTGCCATCAGCAACTTCTTTCAATTTGGACCATTCTAAAATTCTGTCATCTGGGAATGGGTTATCTAGTCTGATAAGCAAAACTATAGTTAATATTGTCAGCAAAGGAGAAAACGTTGATGAACGACCATATTGCAAGGTGTTTGATTGGTTCTAGAGTTAGAGCACAGAAACAAACAAGTCTATGAACGAATGGACTGACAGATGAATGGACAGACATACATGGAGACAAATATACCCCTCTCTACTTCATAGGTTGGGGTATAACTATCGTGCTGAATAAAATTCTTCTCTCAGAATTGCATTAACCAAATCCCATATGATAAAATTTTAGACCAGTCCAAACTCAAAGAAGTTGCAAACAACAAAATTAAGTTGGTGAAATCTTTAAAATCATCGTCTTAAGGGGTAGAACACATTATGGATAATGAAGAAATTGCTTAAACAAGCAATTTCTTCATTTTCAACATTGTTTTCCACAGCTCTTATATTGAGAGGCATTTGAAAGCGTAATTGTGTGGGAATGTCTTACAATCAAAGGTATGAAAGCACTCGAAGGCCCTAAATGTGGGTCAATATTTCTTTTAACTAATTCTATAAACAATTCAGTCTTATGAGGGACTTTTTCAAGTTTTAAGCCTATACATGTATCTTTTTAACATGATTACAAAATAGCGCGAGTCATACGGTTTCAAGGTATTTGGTGCATAAAGTCCCCTTGTTGTTCCCAAACATGGCACCATTTTGAATCCTGTTACGGTATCGCAGTACAGTCTACTAGTGTCTGCACCATATAATTAACCCTTTCCTGTTCAATCCCTGTTTTTTACGTCCCTGCAATTTTATACTTGAGAAAACATTGTGGTAAAAAAGAAATTGCTTATAACAAGAAATTTCTTGTTTTCCCACAATATTTTCTACCCTATATGCCAGTTACTTTTCAATTACACTCACTTTTAATTGTTGCCTGCAACTTCTCTGAATTTGGACAAGTCTAAAAGTTTGAAAACAGGCAAGGGTTAAAGAATAGTACCAGCTGCATTCCAGAAAATGGGTACATCAGTGTAAAATATGTGTGGAGGCAGAAACATGTATTTTGATACTTCAAGCAGTTTTTAAAAGACCCCCCTTCTCTAGTAACTGAAAAAGTGTCCCTTGTGACAGGTGTAGAAAAGAATCAGACTGCACATGTTAACAAATTTGATTATTTCCCTGACTGAGTGGAATTGTATGCTAGTTGGTTGGATAACTGGCAAAAGTGAATACATCATCACTGATGTCACTCTTTTATGTTATCAAACCTTGTTTGGTAACAATTTAAAATATTCTTTCAAGATTTGTTGGCCTTCTGAGTAGAATTTTTTCGATCTTGTTATTTGAATTGTCAAATTTATTTATGCTTTTGGGCCTGAATTATGATTTTTTTAATTAGCTTTGATATGTTTTGGGGGGAAGATAAGTTTTAATTAAATATAATATATTCCTTATGCCTTTCTTTGAAACATTGGAGTTTATTGGATAGGGTTGTTAGTCTTCGTGGTATTTTAAATACCCACTGAATTGGTAGAAGAAGCCAACAACGTGATTGATACATCATGGAAACCACAAATAAAGCAATTTTGAATGCAATCAACATTTAACGTTTTAACTCAATGAATTCCATTGGGGCTGTACTTCTTTGAATTATTTTACGTCTTATAGAGTGAAATGTTTTTGCTTCTATTTTTTCCCTTTTTACAGTAATGAACTGGCATTTTCATTTCAAATCAGTTCAACCCATTCCCACACAATCCCCCCTTTGTATGCCCCTCAATAAATCAGTTCTGGAAAAAAATGTGGTAAAATTAAAGAAATTGCTTGTGGCAAGCAATTTCTATATTCTACACAATGTTTTCCACTCAGAAAGTAGAAAAAATCTAAAATTTCATACACTTTGATTTCAGTGGTTTAGTGCAAAAACATCATAAGTGTACTTACAAAGTAAAGATACATTACTTATGATGTTTTTACACTAATCTATCAATTTGACATCTGCAACTCATTTCAATTTGGACCAGACTAAAATACTTTGTGTGGGAATGGGTTAAGTTATCATTTCTTAAAGATATACTAACTTAAGGGTACTCTCTGAAATTTAACACATAAATTACTCTGACCTCCTAATCTCATTGTAGACAGAGAGCTTTCAACTTCAAAAAAAATACAAAAATAGTATTATTCATACATCAAAAAATAATATGCTAGCATTTTAGATTAAGGTGTCATTTACTCCTTGACCATGACATTCTAGGGGTCAAAACTGATCTTGAAGGAGTAAAACAATAATAAATTTTCGTGTGAATCATGATTATATATGATGGTTTAAGTGCCAACATACCTTTTCTTTTAAAGATATTTTAACCCTTTCCTGTTCAAAACCCTGAACTGTACGTCCCAGTGAATCTATAATTGAGAAAACATTGTAGAAAAAGAAGAAATTGCTTGTGAAAGGTAATTTCTTCTTTCTCAACAATTTTTCTACCCTACTATATGATAATTTTGATAATTAAACCCACTTTAAATTTTCGTCTGCAAAACCTTTGAAATTTGACAGGTCTGAAATTTTGAAAAACAGGAAATGGTTAAGCAATTCATTTGTACAATTTTCTGTTACATCATTGAAAAATGAGGGATAAAACCATGGTTTGACCCTTAGAAATTCTCACAAGGGGTTTAACCCCCCCCCCCCCCCTGGAATTATTTCTAAGGATCAAAATAGGATATTTTCAGGTTTTTGAGGGTCAAAACCCTGTTTACGCTTCAAATACTAGCCCTTATATGTGGTTACAAAAGATACAGACTGTCATCACTCTTATCACTACTAGCTAATCTCTGCCAAACCAACAGATTACTCAAGGATTCTGACAGGAATTTAAACTTAGATCTATATAAAACAGTGTTATTTTGCAAATTCATTGTCAGCTCCTTGCTACAAAAAAAGAAAGAAAAAGGTTACTTTGCACTGTAAATGTTATAACTTCAGCTTGAAAAAGCTGTAGGTACAACATTTAAGACACCAAACCAACGAAAATGCTAAAAATTAATGTTAGATTTCAAAGTTCACTTCCTGTCTAAATGAATGATTTGACTGGTGGATTCATTCTTTGAATGAAAGCAGGGATCCATTAATTGGCATGGTCATCAGAGCTACAAACAGAGGGAGTTATTTTGTATATTAGATTTAAATATTTCAATAATGATGCCATTAACCCATTCCCACACAATGATGCTTTTAAACACCCCTCAATATGAAAGCTTTGGAAAACATTGTGGAGAATGAAGAAATTGCTTGTTACAAGCAATTTCTTCATTTTCCACAATGTTTTCTACCTGGAAACTTGAAAAAAATATAGAATTTCATAAACTTTAAATTGTTGTCTGCAGCTTTTTCCAATTTAGACCAGCCTAAAATCTTATCGTGTGGGGAGGGGTTAACCCTATGTAGTGTTATTCAAGGCAGGGGGATTGGGGAATTCCCCGACTTTTTTCCAAAGATGCCCATATTTTCAACAATAGTAGGGTTTTTTTTTCTATGAACAATGAGCATGAAAACCAAACATTTTTCAATTGTGTACATTTTGCACTGAAATCCCTCATGATTTTGAAATCCTAGAACAAACACTGCCTAACTTGAAGGTATTCATTTGACTTGTTTCATAGAGACGGTTCAAACAAAACAACATAGGCTTTTATTGAGAAGTAAGTATTTTACAATGCTGTTAGCCTTTCTTATCTAGAGCTCCGGTCAACAGTGATTAGTTATGTACTCATATCATCTACGTCTTGAGGGGGTAGAAAAACAATGTGGATAATGAACAATAATTTAACCAGCAATTTCTTCATTTTCCACAAGCCGCCGTCATAGCACAGTCGATAGTGCGCCAGAATCCTAGATAGCAGCTGGAGGCTAGGATAGGATGTAGTGGTAGTGCTGGTGTGAGAAATACTAGGAATCAATTGTTAGGTGCTCCAGCCACCGCGATATGACTGAAATACTATTAAAAGTGGCAATAGCAAATGAGTATTTTTTTGTGAAAGTAATGGCAAATGAGTAAATTTAAGTAGGATTTGAACTTAGAAAAGGGGTTTCATCATAAATTTCACAGGTGTCAAGTACCTGTCAATTACTATCGCTCGGATGCATGTTAAACACTCGAGAGTGTTTATTACCAATCAAGTTTGGTGTTATCCTTGATGGGGGTGTATATTTTCATAATCAATTAGCCATTTTCCAATAATTTGGCACACTATGATGACCCTTGACGCATGGCTGCTAATTTTCAAGAGTCAAAATGACGCACAGTGACAAATTTATGTGCGTCGAAATTGCTTCTTTTTGAACTTTATGATTGATAATAGTATCGTAACTTTTCTGACTTGTACCACAAATATTTTTAAGTCATTGCTAAGTACCTTTATCAAGAATAGATTGATCAACCTAGAAGTACATTGTTGGTTGGCAAACTATTGTAGTAAATACAGCTTGCATAGGCTGGAGTAATTATGATACCCAATAACAACCTGCTTCTTAATGTTCTGTCAATAGAATAATCCTTTTGGCATGTTCCTAGATCTAGAAAGTTTTCAACCATACACAGAGAAAATCTATCCTACACAATTTCATTATTGTCAAGATGTATACCTTGAATGGCAGTTCTGAGCTACAGTCGAACCTGTTGTATGCAGCCAGCCAAGGGACAGATCAAAACTGGCCACATACAACAGTTGGCTACTTAACACAGATTTTTGTTGTTTTTGTTTTTTCTACAACCACGTCCACATAGACAGGATAGAGTAGTAGTCATGATACAAGGACATGTCTTCATTTCAGAATGGCCACATAAATGTAGAAAGACAAGTGTTTTGATTAACGAAAAATAGAAAATACACCAATAATTATGAATTCTGACAAATTATTTTCCATTTTATTTTTTGAACTTCCCAAACCTGTACTATCAAATAATCATGAATTGATACAGCATAGAAAAGTGGCCATTATTCTTTAACCATTTCCTGGTCAAACCGGGGATTTTACAACGCTGTAATTTTATACTTGAGAAAATATTGTGGAAAAAGAAGAAATTGCTTGTAACAAGCAATTTCTCCTTTTCCCACAGTATTTTCTACCACATACTAGGATGATTTCATTTCAAATTGAATCCCATCTTAATTGTTTTCTGCAACCTCTTTGAATTTGGACTTGTCTAAAATTTAAATAAACAGGAGAGGTTAAAAGAAACCTCTTTATTGACCAAGATAAAACTTGAAGCAAAATTGTAACCCTAGTCATGCTGAATTTAACCCTTTCCTGTTTTTTGAAATTTTAGACTGGTCC